>OY728142.1:1125637604-1126887604 GCA_963277665.1 Viscum album | reverse complement strand
ACCATTTGAAATATTGGGAAGAATCGAAGCTGTAGCTCACCATTTAGAGATGCCGCCAAATCTCTCCAGAGTTCATGATGTGTTCCACATATCATTGTTAAAGAAATACATGCCAGACCCAATGCATGTACTCACATATGATGGAATAGAACTGGAACCGAATTTGTCATATTGTGAATATCCCATCAGGATCCTTGACACAAGGGAGCAAGTATTGAGAAATCGAAAAACTTGTCTAGTAAAGGTTCTTTGGAGAAACCAAAATATTGAGGAAGCAACATGGGAACCAAAGGATTTCATGATGAAGAACCACCCATATCTGTTTCGTGGGCAATGTACATAAAATTTCTAGGACGAAGTTTCTGAAGGAGGGAATAATGTAGCACCCCAAACATTTTTTGGTATGTTTATATTAAATACATTATATTCATCACCGTGTTCCTTCGAAACAACACTAGGTTATTTAGGATATAGTCAAAACCTATTATTAAATATACGTTTTCCACTTATATGTTTTGAATTTCAAAAAATGGTCATATAGAGTTGTGATCCGTAAGTCATTTGGAGTCCGATAGAACAAACTTAATTTTTGGTGAATAGTAACATACCCTTATGAATAGTAATATGAATAGTAATATGAACCTTATGAATAGTAAATAATAATATTATTTCATTTTCTTAAGGAAACAAGATAATGAGATCTTAATTAGTTTTTCAATGAGAAATAAAAATAATTGCACTTCAATATTGTTATTTTTTGAATTAACTATGACCTTATTTAAAAATTAAAATAATAATATTTAGAAAATTATTTTCGAAAAATGGATTTGACTTTTGAATTCTACATGTTGAGAAATGATAAGGGTGAATTTTTGGTATTTTTCTAAAATTCTTGAATTTTTGATTAATAGTGAAATACGGTAAAATACCGTATATTCAATTTATCAGTTAAATACAATATTTATGACATCATAAGTGAATTAAGGCCACTTTTTTCGATCTCACATGATCTTATTAGTATTAGGGGTCACATGAAACAGTACTATTGGTTGTATTGATGGAAATAATAAAATAATGAAATTAAATATTAAACAATTTACCCCTCTCCTCCACTATAAAACCCCCCCACCACTCCCTCTTCTCTTCACTGCTCTAAGCCTTTATGATACTCAATGTTCTGCCCAAATAACCTTCTCTAGTCACTCCCCACGACCAGGAAGCTCATGGTCTATCCAAAAGTCCAAAATACCTTCCCTTAAGGAGGTTCTCGAAGAAGTTATCTCAAGAGGTAAAACACATTTATTTTTCTTTTAGTTTCATTTGAATTTATCTTCATTTGTTATCCTCTCTTCACCTATTTAGTCAAAATGATCATTATAACTACCGTATCATCTATATAATGGATTTATATCATGTGAATGGAAGAACCATCATCAATATTCTTACTCCTTCCCTTTTATTTTTATAAACGAAATCAATGTCCTTGAGGTTCCAATTTATAACCTTCATGGATGACGAAGTTTTGTTCTTCAATCGTTCTTTCATTACAAGTCATTAAACCATAATTATGGTTGAACCAGGTCATAACATATTTATTTTATCTTGATTAATGTTCTGGAATATTTTCACGTACATAATATGGAATAATAATACGAAACATGTTTATTGAGCACAAAACTGCCAAGCCATATTCAAGCGTTTATTTTTTTAACTCATCAAATGAGTCATCCTCATGGTATATAACCAGAATCATTATAAGATACTTTATATCTATTTAATGTCACTAATAATTTATATTAACAATTCTGGATGTCTAACCATATTTCAAACCAACTTCTATTCATGAATACAAGTAAACAAATCATGAAACCAAGTAAGAAAATGCTTCCAAAACAATAAGATTTAATCTCTTAAACCCATCAAAGAGGACATTAATGAACATAATAAGGTTATATCATATCAATTAAATTTTTATTAGCTTCTATAATTATTAATTTATTAATCTAAATTTGATTATTCAGGTCATTAAGAACAATCAATAACACACTAGAGCAAAAGGTAAGGGGTTTCTCATCTCACATTCATTTCTGTGGGATTTTCAATGTTCACCACTTATTTCTTGTATGTTGTATATGTGTAATTCCATTTGATACATAATAACATTATTATATTTATATTAATGTTATTAAATGATTCATTTGATGCTCATTAAGTTTTGGTCATATGATTCGACTGATTACATTGTGGCAAGGGAACTTATCTCAACTACCTTTTCATTATGACTAGATTTGTATTGTGCACCTAATAATCCCTTTGTGTTGTACCTACTGACCATTTGAGGTCAAATTTCATTTTAAATTTTATTTATATTAAATATCCATAATCTCATATCATGGATATGGTTGTTGTCTAAACCATATACCATTTTACATACAATGTTTATTTGGAAAGTTATTTTAATTATGGAAATATTGGTAAATCCGTATACTCTACTCTACGCAGACATTGAAAGGGAATATTTATCTTGTATTGAATCGAAGTATAAAGAAGCTTCGGACATGTAGTGTCAGGTGGGGCCTGCTAAAGCCCCTCGATGCATCGGTAGGTCTCATGAGACAAAACTGTTTTGTGACAAACCCTTCGAGTTTGTTTCCAAAAATCAGAAGGGTTTCTACCTATAGAACTAAACTGTTTTTACAGTATTATGGTTTCATGTGCTAGATAAATGACGTAAAATTAATAAGAATTATCACTATTCATTATCAGTTATTATTATTATCCATGAGATTCTCATTATGACAAAATCTATGGATGCAGTTTCATTTTCAGCTTATTAATGGCATTGGTTATTCATTTATTCACTATGCCATATTGATTATGCCAGATTATTTGTGATTCTCTTATTATTGTACTCATGCTTCCACTTTTTGTAACCCTTACTAAGCGTTTGAGCTCACCCCTTTCACTGTCTACCTTAGACATGTGATGAAAAGAAGGACTTCTTTTGAGTTCTTGTGGATGCAATTTTGAGTTTTTTGTTATGTATTGTATTTTGTAACCTTTTCCAATGTAATTTGAGTTACATATATGTATCTACATTCTTCAAGACTAATAAACTAATCATTCCTTTGGGATTTTCATTCCTTCTAACCATGCAAATATCACAAGTAATGCACCGGCTCTAGCCTAGAGGGGTCATGGTGTTACATCATCCCAAATGGCCAAAGTACACGGTGCGTGGAAAAGTACATGGTGTGTACCCATAAATTTGGGATTTTCCCCCATTTCCCTTGTTTTCTCAAAAAAAATTAAGGAAAAATGAAAATAAAAAACCCATACCACAAGAATAAGAACTGGGTTCTTAGAATTAGTATTAAAAAAGAAACATGAGAGAGTCTTTCTTTCACACTCCATTTAATGTGTGAGATTCAGTGTGAAAATAACTAGATAAAAAAAAACTCACTAATCAAATGTAATAATAAAAAGAGGGTTTATAAAAAAGAGATGGAAATATACAACATTACTGAGTCTGAATAATGTTAGATTCTCATGGGTCCTCATATTTGGGCTGTTGAGTATCTAGAATAAGTTTCAATGAATGTAATGAAATATAAAGAGTCATAAATATTTTTTTTCTGTCTGTAGATACTCTGGAAATCATATATAGAGACCCATTGGTTTAATTTATGAAAATTTCTTGATCTTATGAATAGTCCACACTTTCACACATGCATAAATCTCCTCATATGAGCCCAAATAATTCCCAAGGGATATATTATGAATATATAAATCTATATATTTAATTTTTTATTGAGTTATAATAATAAATATATCGTCATACTGATAAAAAAATCAAGAAACCTGTCACTTTTTCTCCAATGCATTTGTGGAGTTGTTTAGGAATATTCACTAATAAATCCCCATGAATATTTATTCATTTAATTCCATAATGTAGCCATTGGAGGAATTAAATTTTAATGAGAGATAGAACAACAATGAAATAAGTTTATGGTGGATAAAATTTGATGGTAGCATATACAAATAGTAGATCAAACTAAAGGCATCACAATCCAAAAGTGGTTCAAGCCCACATAGTACAAGAAAAAATTATTACATCTAGCGGTCACACATATAATAGTAGCACATATGGTGGTACCACATATCATGGTAACACATATGGTTATATCACATCTTATGGTAGCACATGTAGAGGTAGAACATCTAGAGGTGTCATATGTGGTTGTAGAAAATCTAGCTATAGCTTATATCATTGTAGTATGTTTAGTGGTAAAACATATGCTGGTAGCACATGTATGGTGGTCGAACATGTTTGGAGATAACACTTGTCTGTTGGTTAGAAATTTTGAAATAATGGTGGATATTTCTAACAAATGGTAGATCTGAACATAGATTATTTTCTTTTCAAAAATAACATACTATTATAAAATAGTAATCTCATTAGGAAAATAATAATAATAATTGGTAAAAATTAAAATAATTAAGTTCTAGAAACTTTATTCATGCTTTAATTGTTGAATATTAACTTGGGATTAGTCATGGTAAAATCCCATTGATGTTATCTCCATCATAATATCAGGTAAACGAGCTTCATAAGGTATGATCCTACTGGTCGAATCCATCTCTTCTCCCATATATGTCAATTAAAATTTATTGTAACCCTTAATATACTAATACTAATGATAAATATACAATGTATACATTATCAATGGTTATGGTGGTTAATAGTATTATAAATTTGATATACCATATAATGGTTTATATTTTCCAAATTAGTGCACACGATTTTCTATAAAAATATTTCTTAATATGGAATTAAATCATTTTAAAAGGAGAATTTAATTTATAAAAAATTGATCATTATATCATGAATACTCCCTTAGGGGTGTGTGTATGTTTTTATTTCTGAATTAGGAAGGTTTAAGGTTCCATAGTGAGGTGGAGATGTTTATATCATCCATGTATGGGTGTAAGGTAGTGATATAGTGGGACATCTCCCAAGTATCACATGGAGTACCTATTGGAAATTTTGTTTATCCTTTATATATTTTTTTGTACATGTACATGGGGTTTTTATTATGATTCTACTGGGTGTATCACTTCGATTTTCACACTTTTTATTATGGAATATTTATTCTTGGTTATATTTTTCTTTTGAATGTAATGTATCTTGTTTTATATTGGGAAAATCATTCCATTTAGCTATTTTTGGTTTCCTAGGTGCTTTTATCTAGCCAATGGGGATTGGGAATGCCCTTTGTTTCCTTAATTAGTTTTGTTTAGATCCTAAATGTATGGGTTTTCTAGCCCGATTTGTGATAAATAACACCGCATGTACATACATGTAGACTACCACCTCCATGAAGTGAAGTGATTTTTTTTTCATCTCCACTTTACATGAATAATTATAAAAGTGTATATGATGAATATATATGATACTTATTTCATGATTATTATTATAGATATTATTAATCCAAGAACAATGTGAAAATACTATAACCATCAAACAAAAAAAATCCTAAAAACCGACCAATTTTCACCAAAATGTTTATTTCAATGAAGAAATTGTTAATAAAAGGATAATTGGATATTAAAAAGGAATAATACATGGTATATTATGTATTAATATAATTTTGGAATATATATATATATATAATCTATATTTATTATATAGGATATTTTATTGAATAAGAAGCAATACTATAATATGGTAAGAGTTTATATTAGAATCTAAATTCTTTTTGGTATTTTTAATGTTAAATTTAAAATGAGAAAAATTATATAGATCATATCCTTTAAAGCCCATAAAATTTATTATCCACTGGTTATTTGTCACACACTGACCCTAGATTCCTAGAGCCGATGCATTATTTTAATACATTGGTATGATTACAAGGAATCACGTCCTGAAGGACCGATCCGTTTACGAGTCTTGGAAAATAGATTACATACATGAACTTTTATATTAAAATTTCTACTGTAAAACACTACATAAAAAAATAATTTGAGAATTACATTATTGTCTTATATTAATCCTATATATAAATCATAATATACTTCTTGGAATCCTGGAAAAAATAAAACATAAGAAAGGGGTGAGCTCATATGCTCAGAAATGATAAACAATATAACAAAAGGTATCATAATAAATTATAAACTTTTATGGAATAGTATACAACTGAAACACAAGACCTTTAAAAATAAATTTCATCATAATATGGAAAAGATAAATAAAATAATTCCATTCAATTATTCACATGGATATTCTAATAGTTGAATAATCACATGTAACATTAATAACTAATATTATAATAATGGAATGCATAATGCTGGACATCTTGACGACAAAGTCAAGGCCTCAGGCCAAGACCCTAATTATAAATTTTTTCGGGGCCTTGTGCCAAGAAACTAGTGTGTCTCATGGGACCTACCAATTCATCAAGGATCTATAGCAGGCTCCACCCATCGCTTACTAAGTCTAATTCATTCCTTATATGAAAATGTTGAAACATAACATAAACATTCTTATTAAAACTATCATAAAAAATGTCAATACTTTAACCACAAATCACGAATGGTATAAAGATAACACATTAACATTCAAACATATCATAACTCATTCAATAAAATATTTAATATTTTATTTATAATAAATCAACCTCAATCATGAATAATATCCAAAAGGATGTTGACATAGTTAAAAATAATTAGTAAAACTCTTTGAGAGAAATATTCCTTTTTCATGAAAACATTTAAAAGTCACACAATTTTGAAAGGAATACATTTAAAAGAAATTTTTGAATCAAAGTGTCCCATACCACTATAAAACTTTTGAAAGGAATTAACTTTTTAAAACATTCATGTCCATATAAATAAATCCTAAAAGCCATTTTGAAAACATGGACATTAATGAGAATGATTTAGAAGAAAAAATATTTAAACCATTTAAAATGTTCTTTTAGTTAAAGAGTCACATGAAAAGAATCCTTTTGAAATCTATTTTTTTAAAACATGTATATGGATAATAAATATTTCCCAGTGAAAACATACACATAAACAATCTCAGATAATAATGAGATTGAGGAATTTACACTTACCTTGTACTTTTCTTTAGTCGAGGGTACGTTTAACCTCCTGTATAATGACCATAGTATGTTATTAAATAATACCAGAACCATATTAATATTTATTATTTCATAAATGATTCATTTATGACTTTATTATACCCATTTAATAAAAATTTCAATGTTAAATGAACATTTCAGTTAATAATCGCTTTCTTTATCGTACATGTTTTAACTTGTAATTCTGGATCATATCACTTAGATCATGATTTAAATACTTAAAGAATATAAAACTTGATTTATATATCATACATATTGATAGTATAAATATTTATAACAGATATATATATGAAATGCAAAACACTATTTATGGTGACGGTAGGCCGTACGTACGCATAAATGCTGTTTCTTTTTTCATATCGTATTGAATAAAAGTAAGTGAATAAGATATATGTAAACACACCCAAACACACAGAAATATATATATATTTATAGTATCATTATTATGTCAAATATTACATACATATTATATATTTTTATAATCAAATTTTAATGGAGAACATGGAAATTAATTTCATCGCATCGTGGTGACGGTAAGTCGTATGTACACACGAGAAACGATATCATTATATTGAAGGTGAAATACTGAGTAATTGGATGGTAAATTATATATAAATAATAATTTACATGTTATATTTATTATTTAGATCAATTATACTCAATATTATACCCATCCAAATAATGAAGTGCTGAATAACAAACTACACCACGACGTGGAGACGGTTAGTCGTACGTATGCACGTATGGTGACTTTGTCCTTCATTGGATGGATAGAATAATAAATATGGTTTTACCATATTTATAACAACATATAGATATTTAAGAGGTACTAAAGCTATTATTTTTTTATGGAAACAAAAAATAAACAGGTAGTGGAGGAAGAAAATAACTTTGAAAGAGGTGATGAAATAATTACCTTTCTTAGGGTTCTTGCTTTTGATTTGAACAAAAGGGCCACTTAGGTTGGATTTATAATCAAATGAAGGTCTCTAGATCGGATTGAGGGTAGTTTTGTGGATATTTGAGTAGGGGTTTTCTAAGATAGGAGGATTTGGATGTGGTCATTTGAGATAAGGGGAAATACCCTTTTATAAGAGAGGTGATGGTCCCTTTAGTAAAAACTTGAAATATTATTTTATTATAAAATAATTTTCGGTTTTTAATGGCTCAAAATAGTTTTATTTCGAGGATAAGGTGGAGATGGGTCAAAAACCGTTCAACGAATAGGTTTTAGACAAGATTAGCTCACTATATTAACCTTATCTTTTATATTTAACTCTTATTTATGTAGTTTAACTTTTACAATGTCTTCTTGTATGTTTATATTATATGGTTAATATACTTACTATAAAATGAAAATAGAAACTAAAGTGGCACATTAATGACATATATAACCTTATTTTAAGTCATTTGGATAATCCTTAGATTTTTATGAATGTTATATCATTTAATAATATAGTATTTGTTTTAAAAACTCATTTATGTCAATTTTGACACTATTTAGTATTTGGTTTTTGTGAAATTCACAAAAAATTGATTACCAAGAAAAAAAAATACATTTAATCAATTATAACATGTAATAATCACCTACAGAATTAGTTTATGTCATATAAACTTTTAAAATTTATTTATTTTAATATTTATAATATCATTGATTTGATTCTTTCATTAATAAGGAAAATACTGCATCATTCTTATGTCATAAATAAATATAATTATATTTTGTCTAAAAATTATAAATAAAATAACATGATGTATGAAATATTTTTTTCTATAATTACTATTTATATTCAAAAATATCACTTATATAACCCCATATTAAAATTGTTTTACTAAAAGATATATGTTTATGTTACATTTTCCATAACTTTAAATTATTTTTTATAAAGTGTCATTTTCACTTAAAAGTGGCTCTATGGGGTCCCAAAAAAGACAAAAGGATTTCCATGGTTGGAAATATATCAGAATATAGGGTTAGGACACATGTTAATGTAATTTAATTTTATTATAATATTATTTTTTACCCTTATTTAACCGACTTATCCTTTAACCATGGTAAATAAAATATTTACTGAAGTTACTATTCATAATGTCTCAAAATAAAAGTTTCCTATTTACAAAATTTGAAACTCTATATTACAAATATGGAATCCATTTTTCCAAATTCAAAAAACAGAAGTTTCAGAAATTAATTTAAAATTAATTTCCATTGTCAAAACCAAATAGTGGTTTTTTAAGAAGTAAAAACTACGAAAATATTGACATGTGTTTATGTCTAACTAAAAAGAGAAATTACTTCCAATGACCAATATTGTATTAAATTGTAAAAATATAATCTAATTATACTTTAAAACCACTCAAATTTATAATCTAACAGTAAATTTTTTTTTACTAAAAAAGTTGATTTCAATTAAAATTTAGTATTTTTTTCACGATTCATCAAAATAAAAAAGTTATCAGAAAAGTAACAAAAATTTTTCCAAACTAAATTTTTATGTCTTGATACTAAATAACAATATAATTTCATTAAATTGGATATATAAAGGTGTCAAATATTGGATTTAGTAAGGGTTCTCCCTTAAAAAGCAGAAAAACTACATTTTAAAAAAACACTTCTTTTATCTGAAAAATTGAATTTGTCCTTATATTATATCTAAGATACCCAATAAATGAATTTTAATTTTATATGGGATATATAAAATTCAAAATGTGGTTAATACTACTCATAAACACTTTTTTAATGACTAGTTTGATAGGTTGTGGTGTGCTTGAACTCAGTGTTGCTTACATCACATGCTGTTAAATTATTTATAAAGAAGGAATACCATAGAATATTGAGGTATTAAATTATCCCATCCTTAAATAAATTACGTCCTCTCAATTTAAAATCAGGATTGAAAACTAGGGGTTTGGCATTTTAAAATATCTTAGTTGAAACCCACATCAAAAAATGGATTAATGAGGCCTATATTTTAAAATAAAGGAAGGAAAGTATGAAGGTTACCAGAAATAACACATACTATGTTTCCATGTATGAAAACATAGATATGGAAGATAAAATAAAACCATCATCTTCGGATGGAGGGTGACAGAGAATATTATTAGGAGAAAGTTAACAATCTGAAATCTATAAATCAACGATGATCTAAGGGACCATTTGATCCATCACAAAAGAAGGTTCTTCATTTTTTTTGGTTTTATGATACTTTTCCTAGTTTTGTAGAATTAATTTAATTCATAGAATAAGAACCCAATGAAGCATACTTAATTTACATGTAGTGTTTCATCCTTTACTACAAACTCATCATTCTCTTCAAATGATAAAACTCCACAATATTCTATTTATCTCAATCATATAAGGTTACAAATATAAACATATACCATTTAAATAAAGAAAAATATTTTATAATAACCAGGAAATTCTTGTAGGCTAGTGGTAGGCGATGTACCTCTGTCACCCTTTGGTTGTGGGTTCAAGTCTAGCGGCCTTGCCGAAAACAACAGGTTGTGGCTCGACCTCTAGGTTATCCTTTTTGTAACAATCCAAAAATAATATAAAAAAATTATTTAAACTTTAACAATAGTTTCCAATGTCAAATTTAATCCACTCCAACCTTTAAACTTATCCACATTACATCTGTCCAAACTCCAGTCCAAAATTTTATAAGGAAGGTCACATAATGATGATCTATTTTTTCCACAGAATAGCATGTGAATACCTTCATCACGTACTATCTTAAAACATGGTAAAACCCTAAATTACCATAAAACCTAATTTAATACATTCATTCTACCTTATTCCTTATAGAATACTGGTTATACTCCTTAAATCCAAAACGTGTTTTGAATACTCAAAAAATTATGGAATAAACAAACCATTAATCAGTTCCAAGGTAGTCAAGAATATCTAATATAATTTATCCAAATCAACCATCTCTTATTCCTAAATCACTACCTCAGTATCAGGACCATATTAAGGATTATATTTCCTTCAACCATATATTTTCCAAATAGTTTAACTTTCTACCGAGTCACTTTTCTTAGTACCATATAATCTCAAATCCACAATAAAATAGTAATAAAGTACTATCCTTATTTATTTCCATACTTAATATAACCAGCACATCTTTGTTACAACACTCAAATTACATAAATCGTTAATAAAAATATAAGAACACTAATTATTCCTCTTCATCTATGGTAGTATCATAACATGATTATTATCTAATAACATCATTTGAGGTATACTTTATTGATTGGGACATTGATTAGTGTAGTGCACCAACTCATTGTAGATGAGGCATTTTACATTTGAAACCTTTTTATTACCCTTTCAATCATGAACTTGGTGTCCTTTTTCTCCACAATTATAAGAAACTCTCATTACTTTCAAGCATTTAATAAGGTGATTCTTTCTACAGTTATCACATGTTGGAAAATCCTTCTTTCCCTTCTTCCCTTTATCCATATTTCTATCTACCATCATCTTCTTCTCTGGCATTCCTTTAAATCCATAGGACTCAGACAATTATTTTATTATCTTATTAACACATTATACTATTTCCTCATATGATGTGAATACATGGGAGGCTATTTCACTTCGAAATATTGTCTTAAGACCATGAAATATATGATCCTTATTACTCTTTGGTACATGTGTATTTCGGGAGTTATCATTCCTTCTAATGAGAACCATTTATAAATGATGATATTCACTAGGTTAGATCATATCATAATGTATAATAAAAAACTAGAAACATTCTAAACATTAACTGAATATTTTTATGCATCTAGTCTCATAATCATAAAAATGATTTCTTTTCTAACATATTTACTCATAAATTCTATATAATGATTTTTAAATAAAATTTGAATTATCTTAAGCATATCCCCCAGGAGTGTCAAACACGGTGTACAGTAAGGATCATTTTTGTGTACTAGGATACCCCAGGTCAAACTCAAAACTCATTGTCAGAGTTTTTACCCCTAGATACATATGTTCCCGAACCACGTCCACTTGTAGTATCCAGACATGGATGTATTTCAGGGAAACCCACAAAATATCTATATTACTAATATTTTTGGATGTTCTTCTATACTAATCCTCAAATTATTTCTTAGGGTAATGTCTCCTAATCATAGTTTATCTAAATCTAGTTTCCATGGTTATTGATAAACTTTTTCTGATACCAAATGTAATGTCCCAACCCTAGAAGCCCTGATCTAGTGCATTATTTTAATACATGGGAATGATTATAAGGAATGAAGTCTCGAAGGACCAACCATTTTAGAAGTATTGGAAAATAGAATGCATACATGAAAATTAAATTATAACTTCTAACATAAAACATAGAATAATAAAATCTTTTGAGAAAACCATTATTCCCATAGCATAAACCTGTATATAAATCATAATATACTTATTGGAATCCTAGTAAATATAAAATGAAATAAAGGGGTGATCTCAGATGTTCAGAAAGGATAATCAATATTGTATAATCTATAATAAATTATCATAAACTTTTATGAAGAGGTATCAAAACTAAAACACAATCCCTTTAAATATAAACTTCAGAATAATTCGGAAAAGATAATTAAAATAATTCCATTTACATATTCAAATGGATATGCTACTAGTCGAATAATCACATGTAACATTAATAACTAATCTCATAATGATGAAATACATAATACCATACATATTAACCAAACAGTCAAGGCCTTGTGCCACAATGTAATGACCCAAACCCTAGTTACCCAGAGTTGGTTCATTATTACATAACATTATCATTATTACGAAGATTCACATCCCGAAGTACACAACAGTTTAATATCATTGGAGGTACTTGATACAAACATGAGTTTTAAATTAAATTATAAAATGAAAAACACCAACAATTTATATCCTTTGAATACACTCATATTTTTTAGATTATCCTTGCATGTTAGTCATAATATACTTCTTCGCATCCTGGAAAAAATAAAACATAGAAAGGGGTGAGCTTATATGCTCAGTAAGGGTAAATAATATAGCAGAATATATAAAATTTTAAGGCAATATGTGTTTTAGAAAAAAAGACTTTAAAAATTAATATTGAACATAATATGGAAAAAATAAATCAAACATTAACATATAAACAAGCACATGGATATTCTTCTAGTTGAATAATAACATGTAATAACTAATTTCATAATTAGGGAAGGCATAATGCTGGACATCATAACCACATAGTCATGGCCTCTTGCCAATACTACAAATAAATATTTTATCACAGCCTTGTACCAAGACACTAGTTTGTATCATGAGACCTATTGATGCCTCAAGGAGCTATAGCAGGGTCCACCCCTCACTTAGTAAGTCTAATTCATTCCTCGTATGAAAATATTGAAACATGACATAAAAATCCATATTAAAACTAGAAAATGAAATGTAAATGCTTTAATCATAAATCATGAATGGTATAAAAATAGCACATTCATAGTCAAACATATCATAGCTCATTTAATACAATATTGAATACTATATTTATAATAAATCAACCTTAAACAAGTATAATATCTAGTAAAGGATGTTGAAATAGTTGAAAATGACCAGTAAAACTATTTGAGAGAAATATCTTTTTTGGGAAATCATTTAAAATTCACACAGTTATTAAGGAAGACATTTAAAATATATTTTTAATCAAAGTGTCTTATACCACTTTGAAACTTTTTAAAGCAATTAACACTTTAAAACAATCATGTCCATATAAATAAGTTCTTAAAATCATTTTGAAAACATGGACATTAATTAAAAATATTTAGAAAAATAAATCATTAAAACATTTAAATGATGATATAGTTAAATGTTACCTTCCATAAAACATAAAATATTCCTTTTTAAAAAATATTTATGATACTTGGACATGTATTATAAATATTCCACATAAAATACTTACACATAAACAATCTCAGATAATAATGAGATTAAGGAATTACCCATTACCTTGTACATTCCTTTAGTCAAGGGAACAATTAAACTCTTCTATAATGACCATATTATGTTAATAAATTATAACAGAATGATATTAATATTTATTATATCATACATTATTCATTTATGACTTAATACTGCCCATTGAAAATAATTTCCATGTTAAAGTAACATTTTAGGTAATAATCGCTTTCTTTATCGTATGTGTTTTAACTTGTTATTTTTGATCGTATCACATAGATCATGATTTAAATACTTCTAGAATATAGAACATGATTTATATATCATATATATTCAGAATATAAATATGTATAATAGATATATATATATATATATATATGAAATGGAAACACCATTCTTGGAGACGGCAGTCCGTACGTAGGCATTGATGTTGTTTCTGTTTTCTTATCATATTGAATGGGAGAATATGATTTAGATATATGTAAATATATATATATATATATATTTATAGTAGAATTATTATGACATATATTACATACTTATTAATAATATATATTTTTATAAGCATTGTTTAATGGTGAATGTGGAAATGGATCTCATCGCGTCGTCGAGACACTAAGCCATACGTACGCACAAGCAACAATGTCATTTCATTAATGATAAAATGTTATGGAATTTGATGATATATTAATTATAAAGAAACATTATCATGTTATATTTATTATTTAAATTAATTATACTCATTATTATACCCATCCAAATAATGAAGTGTTGAATAACAAACTACACCATGATGTGGAGACGGTAAGCTATACGTACGCACGTATGGTGACTTTGTAATTAATAGGATGGATAGAATAATGAATATGGTTTTAAAATATTTATTATAACATAAAATTATGTATAATTTAATAGAGTTATTAATTTTTTATGGAAACATCAAAGAAAGGTGAAGTGGAAGAAGAAAAGAACTTTGAAAGAGGTGATGAAATAATAACCTTTTCTTCAGGTGATTCTTTTTATTTGATCAAAAGAGATACTTAGGTTGGCTTTCTGATAAAATAAAAGCCTCTATGTTCAAGTGAGGGTAGTTTAGAGGATATTCTATTAGGGTTTGACCGAGAAAAACGGATTTGGATGTGTGAATTTGAGAGAACTGTAAGTTCTCTTTTATAAGAGTGGTGAGGGGCACATTAGAAAAATATTGAAATATCATTTTGTTATAATGTCATTTTTAGTTTCTAATGTCTCCAAATGGATTCATTTCGATGCTAAGGTAGGTATGAGTCTATATCCTCTCAACCAATATGTTTTAGACAGGTTTAGGTCACCATATTAACCTTATCTTTTAGATTTTTCTCTTAGGTAAATAGTTTAACTTTTACCATGTCTTCTTGTATTATTATAATGAATGATCAATAAATTTACTATAAAAAGATAATCAAACTCCAAGTGGTTCATTATTGACATATATAACCTTAAAAATTTCTTTGGATGATCTATAGAATTTTAGGAATATTATATCATTTAATAAAATAGTATTTGTTTTAAAAAATCATTTTGGTCAATTTGGACACAATTTAGTATTTGGTTTTTGTGAAAGTCATAACAACATTATCACTTTGAAAAAAAATAATTTGATCAAATAAAACATGGAATATGAACCTAGAAAATTATTGTAATGCATAAAAAGTATCAATTTATACTTATTTTAATATTTATAATATCAATTATTTTAATCTTTCATTAATATGGTAAATACTGCATCATCAGTGTGTCAAAAAAAATTTAATTATATAATGTATAATTTTTTTAAATAAAACACCATTATGTAGGAAATATTTTTAAATTTATAATGAATATTTATAGTCAAATTTATCTTATGTATAACCCTATATTAAAAATGGTTTATTTATTAAAAGTTGAATTTAATACTTTTAAATATTCTTTAAATAAGATAATAATAAATGTCATAATCTAATAAATGTGGATAAAAAATGATCATATTTTATTCCTAATGTTGATTTAGGTCTAAATACACTTATCCAATAGAATTAGGACTTGTGTTATGGTAATTATTGTGATTCCCCAAAACATGTGTAATAATAATATTATGGTGGAATCCATAACAAACATGAAAAATAAAAAGAAGGCATATCTTATCTAATTAAAGACATGTATCTATTGTTTTATCTATCAGAGTTTAAAATCAAATGACCATTAGTGTTTTATTAGATGGATATAGTTATAATTTAAAGACAGTTTCTTGTAAAATAAAAATATAAAATTTGTATTTTTTAATTTAGAAGTACATTTTATAATAACTATTTTATTCTTTCAAAATTATTAATTAATAGAATATTTTAATAATAATTACAATAACATATGAATACAACTAATCTATTTCTTGTTTTCTAGTATGATATATATATATATATATATATATTCATATGTAAACAAGATTTGAGTTATAATTATATAAAAATAATACTATAATTTATATATGACATTGAAATATTTTAACGCCATTACTTATGCGAACTAATATTGAATCTATTATATGAATAATTACATGGGTTTTATATATTGTATACATATTATAAATTTTGATTAGATTAATTTTTAATAACATTATTAACACTTTGGATTTTTTAATAAAATTATAAATATGAAATACCACTATTTTAATTGAATTATTAAAATTAAACCAATGAACTTTCAACAAAAAAATTATTGTTAATTTTAATCATATCATATTTACATTTGTTATAACAAGTTTCAAAAATTAAAAATAATTTTTTGAAATTATAACAATTATTATTTTTATAAAACATTTTCAATTATAAATTTAATTTATAATAACATTATATGTATATAAAAATAATATACAAGAATTTTTTTTATAAGGGGATAAATAATAATAAATTTCAATTTTAAAATTATTGATAAAATAATTCTAATAGATTGTTAATTTTGTTTAACTTTAGACTTTTTTTAATGTTACTGATAATATAATAATAATAGAGTAATGATATAATAAAATAAGAATGAAAATATAATAATAGAAATATTACAATAATAATAGAGGAGGAGATCCATGAGGAGGGTCCCATTTTTTGGAAACCCATATTATGGTTTAGGCACTGAGGAGGAAAACAGAAAAAAAACATGAAGACCCGTGGGGGGATGTGTCATGACATAGAGAGGGAGAGATAAGCTGTGAGGGTTTCAAGCAGGGTCGTTCTACCATGAGAGTTCTGGTGTAGGGTTTCGGGTTGTGTCATGCATGGGGATGGTTTCAAGCGAGTCTGGCAGCATGCAAAGAGGAGTCAGTCAAAGTCCCCACCTTGTGTGGCTAGGATTTCTCCATTTCTGACCGGAGAAGCCGAGGTTCTCAGAAATCCATGCATCGGTCCATGTCGCGCACGGAGGTCTGTCACAGTCGTCGAGCAGGAGGCAAGGACTGAGTCGGGTTCAAACGGAGGGAGGCATGGCCTAGTGGTGGTGTCTGGTCCTAATGTTGAACCAGATCTAGGTTGCATTTTTTCGTCAACAGTAGGATATTTCTATCCAATTTATTCTTCAATCTACCAAAGTATCTTTCCTACTTTTCTTTTGGTTTTTTTTCCGATTTTGGTTTCAGATATTGATTTGTCTAATAGGAAATTTTTCCTAGTTATTGATTGATTTTCATTATTTGTTTTGGTCTTTCTGTTTCAATTGGGTCACAATATAAATATATATATATATATATATATATATATTTGTTTACTATAATTCTTTCAAAAATTTATATATATATATAAATAATATATAGAAAATTAAGTAGAGTCTTTAAATGGATGGTGTTACTACTTGCCATCTCGGTTCTTCACTCCAATGAAGTCCTCCACACGCAATTGAGGTTATTACATACCCAACCTGAGCAATACACCTCCTTCTTCATGAATCCGACTCTTGTAACAAGGAAATAATAATATCTTTAAAGGGTTTAACATACCTTTTCTTCCTTGTAAAAAACCTATATACACACTTTGCATATACAGTTATATATATATATACAGTCACACAGTTTATATAAGCCCCCCTTAGAACTGATTTTTATATCTTCTAAGTGTTATTTATCATTCTTTAAATCATGTTTAAAATGAAAACACATGGCAATGGAATGTGTTAATTTTCATATTTGGTTTTGTTATATAAATCCCATATATACACTTTTGTATATATGGATACATGTATATATATATGTTCATTATAAAACAAACCAGTTTTGTTTATGTGTTTTTCAAATTGTGGAAGTATAATTTTTTTATATACATGTAAATCATGTAAGTATAATTTCTTGTTGTGTTTAAGTGGAATACACAAATATATATATATATATGGTTATATATATATTTATACTTATATATTTTTATCATAACACGAAATAAGTTTTCATAAAACCGTGTTTTGGTGATTAAATAATGTTATGAAGTATTTATTAATTGAAAAGAATTTATATTGTCTTGATCATAGAGTTGAATTTGTATATTTATGTACAATTATATACATATAAATATATATATATGCATCTTGAGGTTTGAGTTTGAACCCTTCATTACCTGATTTAGAGCTTCAGGATTTTAAGATTTAGGGTATTAGTAGACCAGAAGCATAAATACCTCATGAAAACTTATGTTCATACATTATATACATAATAAATTATGTATATACATATACATACACACACATATATATATATGAGTATATAGATATATAAATATATATAACCCCACATATTTACAAAAACACCTTTTTTCTAGATTTAAGATTTCTAAACATGAGCTTCGATGTGAATTTAAGAACTTCAAAATGGGAAGAACTTATATTTTGTATAAGACTTCTTACCCAATTTTGTATGTTATTATATATATATATATATAACCATACGGGTTTAAAGGAACCTCCTTGAGGTTTAGTTTCAAGTATTCTATACTTTGAGGTTCAAGGATGAAATATAATTTTGTTATATATATATATATATATATACAGTCACACATGTCATAAAACTAATATGGTTTGGTTTTTAATCAAGTGAAAATGGTGTATTAAATATGTTTTAAAGTATTTATTACTTATGAGAAATTATTAAACCTAGTTTAATTATGAAATTCATATATATATATACACTTTTTGTATAGTTTCCAAAACCCTAATTTCATGTATGGATTGTTAAAATTTAATTAATGTATTGATGTAATTAATAATTACGAGACTTTAATGAATATAAATCTATTTGTAAGGAAAACCAATAGGTGTTTATGTAAATATGTATGTCCTAACCCATAAAGTATCTCAATCTTGTTTTAGTTAAAGAACTTCTTAATGATGTTATCCTTGTTATAATTTCATGTTTCAAAGGTATTATATGATTGATCTTGTTGTGATTTATGATTGAAGAGAATATATACTTTTTATATGAACAAAATATATTAAAGGATAAAAGGGTGTGTTAAACTATGCGATCATGTTATGCTCACTTAATGCTTTATCAACTACGATGTTTGTTGTTAGTTAAGTCGTGATGTAATCTAATTGCTTGATCACTGACACTTTTATCAGCATATTAAATAACTTGTATTTTCATTCATGGAATAAGGATTTTAAATTAAAGAGTTATCATTTTAACATCTCATATGGAAAAACCATTATCATCCATTATTTGATGTTCTATAGTAATTGTATCATATGCAATGAATGAGTAATAAACCATGTATGCCTTCAATAAACTATTACTACCATATCTTCAATGTTATCTATCATATTATGTATTTTTGGATTAAATGGTTTCATTTGCCTTTTTATTTATAGTTTCACTCAATGAAGCATGTATGTGGCATACCATAATAACGAGATAAGAAACTAAATTTCTCAAAGTGGTATGGGACACCTTGAGTAATGTGAAGTAAAATTTATATATGCACAGTGGTATGAACACCTTTAATATCAGACTTTACTGAACATATGAGGAATGTATTGGACTATGATGTTTCGGGTTGGGGATCGATAATGTAAGGCCTCCGGGTTGGGGTATGGTTACAATAGACCCTCAGAGTTGGAGTCAGGTTACAGAGGCTCTCTGAGATGGAGTCCAGTTATGAAGGCTCTCCGGGTTGGGGTCCAGTTTTAGTCAGCCCCTAGTTCCTAGCACGAGGCCTTGACATAAAAATTAATGTCCGGTATTATGAATTCCCTCATTATGTGTATGATAATTCATTAACAAAATTGATATTTGACTAGTAGAATATCCATGGTTAAGATCCAATACTTATGAGTATAAGAAAAGTATGTTCTTATGGCATGACATATGTTTAGCACTCAGCAATTTAACATATGGATTATGAAATTGAAGTTATTACCTTTACACTAAACTTCGATTATTAATTACTATTAGTTGTTTAATTTGTTCTTACATATTCATATGTTATACATGTTAGTAAGTCTTTTATTTATTACACAAAATGAGCATGCATATAAATGAATCATGTACCCTTGTAATTCTAGTATCATGATTTTAATTAAGCACATTTATGATATGTTACATGTGTTATGACTTTTCTTTAAGAAAAATGTTTTATGGAAAGGATTAAAGAATTATTTCAAAAGTTATATTAGTTTATTTTTAAACCCCTTACTGGGCATTTATATGCCCACCGTACATTTTTGATTAAAAATTTTCAGGTATCAGTTTAAGCTAAAGAAGTATGATAAATGAGGATGGTTTCCTAGAACCTGAATCGAATTCTATCCTCTATAAAAGGACATGATGTGTAATTTTTCAGTGCATGTTTTTGTGAATAATTACACATCATTCTTTGATGGAATCGACTCCTGGTTTTCTGGGGTTGTGTCCACACAGTTGGTATTAGAGGATTTTTTTTAGATAACTCTGGAAAACCAGAACTAAACCAAAGAAAAATTTACTTAATAATTACTAAATATGAGGTTTTTTCTCAATTTTAAGATGTAAAAGGAATTCACTAGACTTTTGTATCTTTCAACAGAATTATTAGAAACCATAGTGGGAAAATCCTGTGTAGAAATCTACGAGATGTTAGAAAATATTAATTTACCATGAAAGACCCTCTACCGAGTATCCAAATCTCTTCATATACTCTAACTTCACCAAGGAGTAGGTTTCATCTATTACCTAATTATTAATGTTCAATTCCCTTTCTATGCACAAAAAGGGAAATACTTTGAGGGTATCTTTTAATGTTTTACCCATTCCAGTAATTTCTTTTTCTGTTTTGGACATTGAGGAGGCTGCACAAGAGGGTTACATCCAGGTAGCATATCTATGTAAAATTTTAACCTACAGTCTCTGTGATCAATTTATGGACTTGGAAACCCTTGAGAACAAGACTACTTATTTTCATTATCGACATCAAGTTCATACCGATGTCGCTCAACTTGACACCTAACATGCTTCTCTCAATTTGACCATTATATTCCCACATGCAAATGATCCTAGTTGCACATGTTGCATCTAGACCAAAGAGATAAAAGAATTTATAACCACTTTGGGAATCTATTTATCTGAGAACTAGGGAAATTCCCAACATCAGTGGTATCTATAAGAAGTAATCTTAGAGGACGTTAAGAAATCCATATTAGTGTTTGGTGAGAGAGAGAAAGTGACAATGAAATATCATGGGTTTTATAAATGGTATTTTCTGGAATTTTATATAAAATAATAAATATGTTTTTTAAAATTGTTTTTCCATACTAAAAGATAATTTCTAAAAAAAATTCAGGTAGAAAAAATGAGTTCACCAACCAATATTTTATCAATACCTACTGATCTATTAGATATTATAATTGTCAAGACATGCTCAGAAGAGGACCATCCCTATGAAAGCTTATGTCTAACTTGTAAACTAATGTATTAGGTGTCTAACCTCCCAAACATTCTCCATCTTTACAAAAGAATCAATCTGGTCTTTTACCGTATTTAATTTGCACAATTTGCAGCATATTGGAAAAGAGGAATGTATCACGATGCTCTTTTTCATTGTTTCACTTTGGATGATAACTATCGAGAAGTAGGTAAATTTCTAGAAGCTCTTTTGGATGGTGACCATTAAGAGACCTACCTATTCTAGGTCCTGAGTTTTAGTATGTATGAGGAAATCTAGGACATCAACATTTTCAAGAATGGAATGGTGCGTGGGACTTATAGGGATTTGGTCCACTCTGAAATTTCCAACCTCCACACTTCTCATGCCACTTTATGGAATGCTGAGTGCTTTAGGCACAGGTTTGACCCTATCTATACATAGTGTGTCTCTTCCAAGGAAATCAAGCCACTAAATACTACCTTAGGAATCCACCTGAGGTCTTTAGCACCCTATATTCGGTGGTGTTCCTGATAAAGGGACCTCAAGATTGATGTGTGTCAGGTTTTACTAGTGGGAGATGTAAGAATATTTTAGAATTGTGAGGACACAATTCTTTGAGGGGGGGGGGATATTGTGATGCCCCAAAACATGTGTAATAATAATATTATAGTGCAATCCAGAATAAAAATGAAATATAAAAATAAGGCATATCTTATCTAATTAAAGACATGTGACTATTGTTTTAGCCATCAGAGTTTAAAATCAGATGAACATTAGAGTTTTATTAAATGGATATAGTAATAATTTGAAGAAAATTTATTGTAAAGTAAAAATAGGAAATTTATATTTTTTAATTTGGAAGTACAGTTTAAACTAACTATTTTATTCTTTTTGAATTATTAATTAACAGAATATTTTAATAATAATTATACTAACATATGAATACAACTAATCTGTTAACTATTTTCTAATATGACATATATATATATGCATATATAAACTAGATTTGAGTTATAATTATATAATACTAATACTATAATTTTATAAATGTCATTGAGAACTATTGCATTGAAATATTTTAACACCATTACTTATGTCAACTAATATTGAATCTATTATATGAATAATTACAAGGGTTTTATATATTGTATACTTATTATAAATTTTTATTAGATTAATGTTTAATAACATTATTTACATTTTGGATTTTTTAAATAAAATTATAAATATGAAATATCACTATTTTAATTGAATGATTAAAATTATACATATGAACATTCAACAAAAAAATTATTGTAAATTTGAATCATATCATATTATCATTTGTTTTAACAAGTTTCAAAATTAAATTTTTTTTTGTAAAAATTATGACAATTATTATTTTAATAATTCATTTTCAATTGTCAATTATTAATTTAATTTATAATAACATTATATGTATATAATAAAAATATACAATAAAATGTTTTATAAAGGGATAAATAATAATAACTTTCACTTTTAAAAGTATTGATAAAATAAGTCTAATTGATTATTAATTTGGTTTACCTTTTGACTTTTTATAAAGTTATTGATAATATAATAATAATAGAGTAATGATATAATAAAATAAGAAACAAAATATAATAATAGAAATATTATAATAATAATAGAGGAGATCTGTGTATATGGTTCCATTTTTTTGGAAACATGGATTAGGGATTAGGCACCAATCATGAAAAGAAAAATAGAAAAAAATGAAGACCCCTGGGGGGATGTATCGTGGCGTAGAGAGGGAGAAGGAAGAACCGAGGGTTTCGAGAGGGGTCGTTCTGCCATGATTGTTTCAGAGTAGGGTTTCGGGTTGAGTCGCGCTTGGGGGTGGTTTCAAGCGGGTCTGATGGCATGCAGAGAGGAGTCAGTCGAAGTCCCCACGTCATGCTGATGGGTTGCTCTATTTCAGATTAAAGATTCCAAGGTTCTCGAAAGGTCATGTATCGGTCCACGTCATGCAAGGAGGTCTGTCGTATTCATCGAGCTGGAGGCCAAGACCGAGTTGGGTTCAAACGGTGGGAGGTGTGACCTTACGGTGGAGTCTGATCCTAATGTTGAACAGCATATAGGTTGCGTTTTTTCATAAATGGTAGGATATTGATGTCTAATTTTTTCTTCAAACTACCAAAGTAGGTTTCCTACTTTTGTTTTGGTGTTTTTGTCCAATTTTGGTTTCGGATGTTGATTTTTCTAATAGGAAATTTTTCCCAATTATTGATTGATTTCCTTTATTTGTTTTGGTCCGTCTGTTTCAATTGGGTCACAATATAAATATATATATATTTGTTTACTATACATATTTCAAAAATTTATATATATAAATAAAATATTTACAATAAAGCAGAGTCTTTAAATGGACGGTGTTACAGCTCTCTATCTCAGTACTTCACTCTATTGAGGTCCTGCACACGCAATCAGGATTCATGCATACCCAACCTGAGAACTACACTTCTTTCTTGGTGAATCTGAGTCTTGCAACAAGGCAATTAGAATATCATGTATGGGTTTAATATACCTTGTATTCCTTGTGAAAAACTTATATACACACTTTCTATATACGGTTACATATATATATACAGTCATACAATTTATATAAGACCCCTTTGAAACTAATTTTTAAGTCCTCTAAGTGTTATATCTCATTGTTTAAATCATGTTTATAAAAAACCTATAGAAATATTATGTGTTAATTTTTAGTTTCGGTTTTGTTATATAAAACCCACATATATACTTCTGTATATATGGATACATGTATAGACATATATGTTCATTATGAAACAAACGAGTTTTGTTTATGAGTTTTTCAAATAGCGAAAGTATAATTTTTTTATATACATGTAAATCATTTTAGTATCCTTTGTTGATGTGTTTAAGAGGATTACATATATATATATATATATATGTGTGTGTGTGTGTGTGTGTATAAGGTTATATATATATACTTACATGTTTTTATCATAACCTGAAATAAGTTTTCATAAAATCAAGTATTGGTTATTAAATAATATTATGAAGTATTTATTAATTGAAAGGAATTTATATTGTCTTTCTAGTTGAGTTGAAGTTGTATATTTATGTACACCTGTATATATATATATATATATATATATGCATCTTGCGGTTTGAGTTTGAACCCTTCATTACCTGATTTAGAGCTTTGAGATTTTTTGTTATAGGGTATTAGTAGATCTAAATCATAAATACCTCATGAAAAGTTATTTCCATACTTTATATACATAATCGGTTATATATATATATATAAATATATATAACCCCCCATATTTACATAAACCCCTTATGTCCAGATTTAATATTTCTAAACATGTTCTTTGAAGGTAATTTAAGAACATTAAAATGTGAAGAACTTTATTTTGTATCATACTTTTACCCAATTATGTATGTTCTTATATATATACTTATATATGTATAACCATACAATTTTAAAGGATCCTCCTTGATATTCTGTTTCAAGTCTTCTATACATTCAGGTTCATGGATGAAATTGATTATTTTATTATATTTTCATATACATATATATATATATATACGATCACACATTTTATAAAACTAACATGGTTTGGTTTTTAATCAAGTGATAATGGTGTATTAAATATGTTTTAATGTATTTATTACTTATGAGAAATTATTAAACATAATTTAATTTTGAAAACTCATATATATATACACTTTGTGTATATTTTCCAAAACCCTAATTTCATGTATGGATTATTAAAATTTAATTAATGTATTGATGTAATTAATAATTATGAGACTTTAATGAATATAAATCTCTCTATAAGCCAAACCAATAGGTATTTATGTAAATATGTATGTCCCAACCCATATAGTAGGTCAAACTTGTTTTAGTTAAAGAACATTTTAATGATATGAGCCTTGTTATAATTTCATGTTTCAAAGTTATTATATGATTGATCTTGTTGTGATTTTTTATTAAAAATAATATATACTTTTGATTTGGCAAAAATAAATTAAAGGATAAAAGGGTGTATTAAACCATGTGATCTTGTTATACTCACTTAATGTTTTATCAACTACGGTGTTTTTTGTTAGTTAAGTTGTGATGTAATCTAATTGGTTTATTACTAACACATTTATCACCATATTAAATAACATGCATTTTCATTAATGGAATAAGAACTACTGGAAATATGACTTATACCAACGGTTTTGGCCAAACCATTGGTACAGTTCATTAATTTGGACCTATACCAATGGTTTGGCTGAAACCGTTGTTATAGGTCACTTATATGGACCTATACCAACAACTTTGGACAAAGAGTTGGTATAGGGGGGAAATAGACCAACAGTTTGGCCAAACCGTTGGTATAGGTCCATTATAGAGGAACTATACTAATGGTTTTGGCCAAACTGTTGGTATAGGTTCATTATAGAGACCCTATACCAACGGTTTGGCCAAAACGTTGGTATATGTCCCCCCTATACCAACGGTTTGTCCAAAATCGTTCGTATAGGTCCCAAAATCAAAGGACCTATACCAACAATTCTCAAAACTATTGGTATAGGTCTATAACAATGGTTTTGAGAGCCGTTGGTATATGTGCTTTGATTTTTTTATCGAATCTTCTTAACGAGAACATTATATAACAAAAAATTTAAAATAATTATGATAATACATATATATATTTATGAAATTATGTTCACAAAAGTCATGTTAGGTTAGTGTTTAGGTCGTTCAATTATAAACAATAGGTCCTGTGATTAAATCCCACTAAATGTTTTTTTAAATACATATACAAACAGTTTTATGGAACCATTGGTATAGATTTTCATATTACTTATACCAACGGTTTTCAAAACCATTGGTATAGGTCTATACCAACAGTTTTCCCAAAACCGTTGGTACAAACCTATCCTCATGACTTACTTGGACACGGTCCTCCAAACCCTTGGTATAGGCTATACCAATGGTTTGGAGGCCTATACCAATAGTTCGAAACTGTTGGTATATGTTATTTTTCCAGTAGTGAAGGATTTTAAATTAAATACTTATCATTTTAAATTATCATATGGAAAACCCCTTATCATCCATTATTTGATGTCCTTAAGTAATTGTTTCATGTTCAAAGAATGTGTAATAAACCATGTATTCCTTTTATAAACTATTACTACCATATCTTCAATTTTATCTGTCATAATATGTATTTTTGGATTAAATGGTTTCATTTTCTATTTTATGTATAATTTCACTCAATGATTCATGCATGTGGAATACCATGATAATTGGATAAGAAACAAAATTACTAAAAGTGGTATGAGACTCTCTGAGTAAAGTGAAGTAAAATTTAAATATTCACAGTGGTATGTAATCCTTTAATATCGAACTTTATTGGACATATGAGGAATGTATTGGACTAGTATGTTCAAGGTTGGGGATCGATATAAGAAAGACCTATGGGTTGGGGTCCGGTTACTGGAGACCCTCTGGGATGAATTCTGGTTATAGAGGCTCTCCGAGATGGAGTCCAGTTACAGAGGCTCTCTGGGTTGGGGTCCAATTATAGTTAGCCCCTAGGTCCTAACACGAGGCCTTGACACAAAAATTAAAGTCTGGTATATGCATTCCCTCATTATGTATATTAAAATTAATTAATGAAATGGATATTCCACTAGTAGAATATCCATGGTTAAGAGCCAATACTTTTGAGTATCAGATTATTAAGTTCTAATGGCATGATATATGTTTAGCACTCAGTGATTTATCATACGGAGTATAAAATTGAAGTTATTACCTTTACGTGCAACTCTGATTATTAATTACTCTTAGCTATTTAATTTGTGCTTAAATATTTATATGTTATAAATGTTATAATGTATTTTATTTATTACACCAAATGAGCATGCCTATAAACAAATCATATACCCTTGTAATTCTGGTAGCATGTTTTTAATTAAGCACATTTATAATATGTTACATGTTTTACAAATTTTCTTTCAGAAAATTGTTTTATGGAAAGTTTTAAAGAATGATTTTAACAGCTATATTGGTTTATTTTAAACCCCTTACTGGGTATTCATATGCTCACCTTATGTTTTTTTATTAAAATTGTTCCAGTATCGGTTTGAGCTAAAGATGTATGACAGAGGTGGCTAGTTTCCGAGAACCTAAACCGAATTCAATCCTTTGTAAAAGGACCTCATGTGTAATTTATCAGTACACGTTTTTTTTAAAGAATTACACATAATTCATTGAAGGAACCAACTCCTAGTTTTTTGGGGTCGGGTCCTCACAATTATAATATCATTTTTACCTTTAATTACCCTATTTACTTTTAACTGTGGTAAATAAAATTCACAAATTACTATTCACCAGAAATTATTTTCATCATATTAAATGAAATTTTACTTATCGATATAAACCGTGTCTCTATAATTTTTGAAATTCAATTCATAAAAGCAGTAAAATTACATTTTATGAAAATTTTAAATTTGCCTAGAAGGTAGGAAAATGACAATTAAAAGTTCAATAAAATTTTATATATCTAATCTTATTATAAAGTGAATCTAATGAATTAAATTGAAAAAATATAGTTATTAAGTATCTATTTTGTCTTGAAAGTGTATTTAAATTAAAAATAAAAATTATTTAAAGAAAATTTGGTTTTAAACAATAATGCAATGTTTTTCGCTATTCATTAAAAATTGAATGTTTCCAGAAAAATACTAAAAATTCACCGTTAGATAATATTGATACTCTAAATTAAAAAATGAATTATATTTTACCAAATTCAAAACATATAAGTAGAATTAATTAATTTTAAATTAATTCTCATTGTCGAAAGCAAAAAACGGGTTTTAAAAAAAAGTAAAATCTATCAAAAGATTAGCATGTGATTTTGTCCAATTTAAAAGTGAAATTAATTATAATTATAGAAATTATATTAAATAATAAAAATATAATAAAATTATACTTTAAAAACCCCTCAAATTCATAATGTAACACTATAAATTATTTTGATTAAAAAATTTGTTTTCAATTAAAATTTAGTATTTTTGAGTATTCATCAAAGTTTGAAAGTTATCAGAAAAGTACCAAACATTTATCCAAACTAAATTTTTATGTACTTATTATAAATAAGAATTTAATTTCAATAAATTGAATATATAAAATTTTCAAATATTGGATTAAAAAATGGTTCTCCATAAAAGGCAGAAAACCTGTATTTTTTGAAAAATACCTTTTTTATCTGAAAAATTGAATTTGTTCTTATATTATGTATATGAAACATAAAATTTGAATGTTAAAATTATATAAGATATATATAAAATTCAAAATTTGGTTAATATTATTCATAACCACTTTTTGAATGGATATTTTGGTATGTCGTTGTGTGCTCGAACTCGGTATTGCATGTAGCACAAGCTATTGAATTATTTTAATGAGATAACATACTATGAAATATTGGGGTGTTACATTATAACATCCTCCAATAAATTGCATTCTAACAATTTTAAATAGTTCTTCAATAATAAAAGGTTGAAAATAGAAATACCATTATGGAAAACCCACATCGAAAATAGGGTTAATAAAATTTTGTCATAACAAGAGGGAAAGTGAAATGAAAAAGTCACCAAAAAATTATGGTTTTGAATATGAGAAAATTGGTGAACATTATAGACACATAATTTGAGAAAAAATCTAAATATTTATATGGATTTATTGAGGTCATCAATCACAAACAATTGAACAATAAATAGAAAATTGAGGGCCTCAAATCCATAAATCCATGATGACTTAAAATATCATTGGTTCATCAAAACATAAAGTATTAGGTAAAAAAAATTTTGTTTTAAGATTCTTTCCCTAAAGGTTATGAATTAATTTCTTCATATAATAAAAAAAATTGACAAGTAGAGTTCCATATTTAACTAATTTTTACCACAAACTCATCTTTTACTATAAAAGATAATAGAGCTAAAAAATATTCTATTTATAATAATTGTATAGGGTTTAAAAAAATTAATTTATAATTAATTTGTAAAACCTTTAAAAAAAATATATTATAAAATCAAGTACATTATGTAGGCTAGTGGTGGGTGATGCACCCTTTCTTCCCTTTCGGTTGTGGGTTCAAGTCTCGTGGACTTGCTGGATGCGATGAGTTGTTTCCTGACCATCTGGTTTTCCTTTTTATAAAAAAGTGAAAAATAACCTTATGAAATGTTTTAACCTTAAAACATAGTATCCAACGTCTAAATTAATCCATTCCAACCTTTAGAATTATCCAAAATAATTTTTTCCAAACTCATTGTCCAAAAATTTGTAAGGAAGCTCAACATAAAAAAATGAAGATCAATTTTTTCCATATAATAACTGTGAGTACCTTCATCATGAATTATCTAAAAACATGGTAACACCCTAAATTACCATAAAACCATATTTATTCCATTCATTGTCTCTTATTTATTATATAATTCTTGATATATTCCCTATATCACAGAATTTTTAACACTCCAAAAATGATGGAATAAACAAACCATTAATCCATTCCAAGGTAGTCAAGAATATCTAATATAATTTATCAAAATAAACCGTCTCTTATTACAAAATTCCTACCTCCACATCAGGACCATAATAAGGCTTATCTTTCCTTAAACCATGTATTTTTAAAAAAGGTTAACTTTCTATTGAGTCACTTTTCTTAGTACCATATAATCTCAAATCCTCAAAAAATAGTATTGCAGTAAAATACTTATTTATTTTTGTAATTAATATACCTAGTACATGATTCATATGACACTAAAATGACATAATTAATTAATAAAAATATGATAACATCTATTATTATTCTTTATATTCAGTAGTATCTTAACTTGATTATTATCCAATTACACCATTTGGGGTATACTTTGATGATTGGGACTTCGATTCATGTAGTGTCCCAATTCTATGTAGATGAAGCATTGTACATTTGAAACCTTTTTCACACACTTGAAATCACATATATGGTGTCCTTTTTCTCCACACTTATAACAAAATACCATTCCATACAAGAATTTACCAAGGTTATTCTTTCCACAATTATCACATGTTGGAAAATAATTATTTTCATTCTTCCCTTTATCTATTATTTTTTCTTCCATACTCTTCTTTTCCTTATTCCCTTCAAATCTGTAAGACTCAGAGAATTATTTACTTATCTTATTAACACATGATACTATTTCATCATATGATGATAATACATGGGAGACTATTTACCTTATAAATTTTGGATTAATACCATGAATGATATGATCCTTCTTACTATTTGGATCATGTATATTGCTGGAGTTATCATTCCTTCTACTAGGAACCATATTTAAACAATGGCATACACTAGGTTAGTTTATTAATCACATTTCATAATTCCAAACTTGTAAAATACCTAATATAAATTGAAAAGTTTATGAATATAATCTATAATCATAAAAATGTTAACTTTGAGGAAGTATTTACTCATGAAACCTTTATAATGGTTTGTAAAGAAAATTTGAATTATCTTAAGCATATCCCTTGGGAGTGTCAATACCAAGAGTGTAGCAAGGCCTGTTGTTGTGTTCCAGGATACCCCGAGTCATGCTTGGAACTCCTTGTCATAGTTTTCACTCTTAGGTACATCTGTTCCAAAGCCACCTCTACCTGCTCATATCCAGGTAGGGATGTATTGCTGGAAAAATTCAAAAAATCTCTACGTTACTAAAATTATAGGAAGTTAATCTATACTAATCTTCAAAGTTTATCTTAGGGTAATTTTCTCTAATCAGAGTTTTTCTAAATCTAGTTTCTAAGGTTTTTACTAAAATTACTCTGATACCAACTATAACTCCGTGACAATAGTTACATAGATTCGGTGCATTATTACAAAACATTGGCATGATTACAAGGAATCAAGTCCAAAATAACCGATCAGTTTATTAGACATGGAAGTACTAGATACATACATGAGTTTTACATTGCAATATAAAATGAAAAACAACAACATTGTGTATCCTTTGAACACACTAATATCACTTAGCTTATCCTAGAAAGTCAGTCATAGTATATTTATTTGCATCCTGGGAAGAATAAAACATAGAAAGGGGTGAGTTTAGATGCTCAGTATGGGTAAATAATATAGTAGAAAATAGAAACTTTTAAGGGAAGATGTGTAATTAAAACATAAGCCTTTTAAACATTATATTGAATATAATATGAAAAAATAAATCAAAAATTACCATAAAAATGCAATAGGATAATCTAATAGTCAAATAATCACATTTAATAAATAATTTCAAAATGAGGGAATTCATAATGTCGGACATCAAACCACATAGTCAAGGCCTCATTCCAAGACTAAAAATAAAGATTTTTTCAAGGTCTTGTGCTAAGACAATAGTTTGTCTAATGAGACCTACTGATGCATCATGGATCTATAGCGGGCTCCACCCATCACTTACTAAGTCCCATGCATTCTTCATATAAAAATGTTGAAACATAACATAAACATACCTATTAAAACTAGCATAAAAAATGTGAATACTTTAACCATAATCCATGAATGGTATAAAAATAACGCATTCACAGTCAAACATATCATAACTCATTCGATAAAATATTGAAGACTGTATTTATACTAAATCAACCTCAATCAAGAATAATATCTAGTAAATAATGTTGACATAGTTGAAAATGACCAGTAAAACTCTTTGAGTGAAATATTGCTTGTGTGAAATCATTTAAAAGTCAAACATTTATAAATAGAGTCATTAAAAAGATATTTTTGAATAAAAGTTTCCCATTATACTTTAAAACTTTTGTAAGGAATTAACTTTTTAAAACAATCATGTCCATATAAAAAAATCCTTAAAATCATTTTGAAAACATGGACATTAATTAAAAAGATTTAGAAAAATAAATCCATAAAAAATTTAAATGATGATCTAGTTAAATAGTACCTTCCATAAAACATAAAATATTCCCTTTTAAAACATTTTTATAATACATGGACGTGGATGATAAATATGTCCTATAAAATACTTAAACATAAACAATCTCGGATAACAATGAGATTGAGGAATTAACCCTTACCTTATACCTTACTTTAGTCAAGGGTACATTTAAACTCCTATATAATTCTTATAGTATGATATTAAATTATACGAGAACCATATTAATATTTATTATATCATATATGATTCATTTATGACATTATACTTCCCATTAATAATAATTTCCGTGTTAAAGTAACATTTTCTTTAATAACTGCTTTCTTTATCATATGTGTTTTAACTTGTTATTTCTGATCATATCACATAGATAATGATTTACATATTTAAATAATATAAGAAATGATTTATATAGAATATATATTGAGAATATAAATATGTATAATATATATATGAAATGGAAACACGATTCATGAAGAAGGTAGTCTGTACGTACGCATGGATGTTATTTCTATTTTCTTATCATATTGAATGGAAGTAAGTGATTGAGATATATTTAAATATATATATATATAGTAGAATTATTATTTCATATATTAAATACTTATTAATAATATATATTTTTATAATCATCGTTTATTTGTGAATGTGGAAATGAATCTCATCACGTTGTGGAGACGGTAAGCCGTACATACACACGAGCAAATATACCATTTCTTTAATGATAAAATGGTATATAATTGGATGGTATATTAATTATACAGAAACATTAATATGTTATATTTATTATTTAAATCAATTATATTCATTATTATACCCATCAAAATAATGAAGTGCTGAATAACAAACTACACCATGACGTGGAGACGATAAGCCATACATACGCACGTTTGGTGACTTTGTCATTAATAGGATGGATAGAATAATTAATATGGTTTTACCATATTTATAATAACATTATATTATGTATAAATTATTGGAGTATTTATTTTGGTATGGAAACAATAGTTAAAGAGGATGTGGAAGAAGAAAAGAACTTTGAAAGAGGTGATGAAATAATTACCTCTTTTTCAGGTGCTTCCTTTTGATTTGATCAAAAGGGATCATTAGGTTGGATTTATGATCAATGTAAGGCCTTTAGGTTGAATTGAGGGTATTTGTGAGGAGATTTGAGTAGGGGTTGGTGGATCCAAATGGATATGGATGTGTTAATTTGAGAGAAGTGGAAGTGCCTTCTTATAAGAGAGGCGAGGGGCACCTTATGAAAAGATTAAAAGATTATTTTTTTATAAAGTCATTTTTGGGTACTAATGGCTCCAAATGAATTTATTTATTGGATGGGATGGGTCAAAATCCTCTCAAATAATATGTTTTATAGAAGTTTAGGTCACTATATTAACCTTATCTTTAAATTTATTAGTTAGTTAAATAGTTTAACTTTGACCATGTCTTCTTGTACTATTAAAATAAATTGTAAATAAACATACTATAAAAATCAAAATAACCAAAAGTGGTTAATTACTGACATATAAAACCCTATCTATGTCCTTTTTCTGAGCCTTAAATTTTTTGGAATATTATATCATTTAATAAAATAGTATTTGTTTTAAAAAATAATTTATGTCAATTTTGACACAATTTAGTATTTGGATATTTTGAAAGTCATAACAACTTTATAAATTTTAAATTTTTTTATTTAATCTACCCTAACATGAAATATTAACCTAGAAAATTTGGGGAATGCATCAAAAGTCTCAAGTTGTATTTATTTAAATATTTATAATATTAATTACTTTAATCTTTCATTAATAAGGTAATTATTACATCATCACTGTGTCATGAATAAATTTATATACATAATGTATAAAAATTATAAATAAAATACCATGATTTAGGAAATAGTTTTATATTTATAATGAATATTTATAGTCGAATTTGTCTTATGTATAACCTTATATTAAAAATGGTTTAGTTATTAAAAGTTGAATTTAACACTTTTAACTATTATTTAAATAAAATTATAATAAATGTCCTAATATAATCCATGGGAATCAAAAAGGATCATATTTTATTCCTAAGTTTTATTGAGGTCAAAATACACTAATCCAATAGAATTAGGACATGTGTTAGTGTAATTATAATATCATTTTTACCATTAATTATCCTAATTAATTTTAACCGTGGTAAATAAAAATCACAAGTTACTATTCACCAAAAATTATTTTCATCATATTGAAAAAATTTTTACTTACTGATATCAACTGTGTCTCTCAAATTATTTAAATTCAATTCACAGAAGCGGTAAAATTACGTTTTATAAAAATTTGTAAATGGGCCTAAAAGGTGGGTAAAGGACATTAACACGTTCAATAAAATTTTATATATCTAATCTTAATATATAATGACTCCAATGAATTAAATTGGATAAATATAGCTATTATGTATCTATTTTTAATTTAATATAAATTTAAATAAAAAATAATAATTATTTAAATACAGGCCGGTTTTAAACAATAACGTATTGTTTTTCAATATTAATAAGAAATTAAAGGTTTTCAGTAAAATACAAAAAATTAACCTTAAGATAATTTGGATATTCTGAATTAAAAAAAATTCTATTTTACCAAATTAAAAACTGAAAAGTTTCATTAATTAATTTAAAATTAATTCTTGTTGTCAAAACCAAAAAAACGGGGTTTTTAAAAAGTAAAAACAATCAAAAGATTGGGATGTGGTTATGTCCAATTTAAATGTGAAATTACTTATAATGACCTAAATTATATTAAATGATAAAAATATAATCTAATTATAATTTTAAACCACCAAAATTAAAAATTTAAAATAATAAATTTTTTATTAAAAAAGGTGTTTTCAATTAAATTTTAGTATTTTTCATTACTCATCAAAATATTAAAGTTATTATAAAAGCACCAAAAATTTATCCAAACTAAATTTTTATTTACCTTATCTAAAGAATAATATAATTTTACTAAATTTAATATATAAAAGTATCATATATTGGATTTAAAAATAATTCTCTATTAAAAAGCAAGAAAACTACATTTTTTGAAAAATGCTTCTTTTATCTGAAAAAATAAAATTTTCCTTATATTAGGTCTATGAAACAAAAAATTTGAATATTAAAATTATATAAGATATATATAAAATTCAAAATGTGGTTAATACTATTCATAACAGCTTCATGAACGGCTAGTTTGGTAAGTAATGGTGCGCTTGAACTTGGTGTTGCTTGTAGCGCAAGTTATTGTATTACTTTAAAGTGTTAATATACTATGAAATATTGGGGTGTTAAACAAGAAACTAAATATAAATTTTGTCAAGGACTTGTTCCAAGACACTGTTATGTCTCATGATACCTACATATTTATCGAGGAGCTTTAGTGGGCTCCACCTATCACATTCTAAGTCCAATGCATTCCTCATATGAAAATGATGAAACATAACCTAATCATTCATATTAAAAATAGCATATGAAATGTCAATACATTAACCATAAATCATGAATTGTATAAAAATAAAACATTCATAGTCAAACATATCATCACTCATTCAATAAAATATTAAACATTGTATTTATAATAAATCAACTTCAATCAAGAATAATATCCTAAAATGATGTTGACATATTTGAAAATGATTAGGAAAACTCTTTGAGAGAAATATACCTTTTTCATGAAAACATTTAAAATTTACACAATTTAGAATAGAAGAGATTTAAAATAAATTTTTGAATAAAATTTTTCCATACCAATTTGAAACTTTTTAAAGGAATTAACATTTTAAAACATTCATGTCCATATAAATAAATCCTTAAAAACCATTTTGAAAACATGGACATTAATGAGAATGATTTTGAAGAATAAATATTTAAACCATTTAAAAAGATGTTTTAGTAAAATATTCCTTTAAAAATAATACTTTTGAAAACTATTATATGAAATATGGACATGGAGAATATATATGAACAAACAAAAACATACACATAAACAATCTCAAATAATAATGAGATTGAGTAATTAACCCTTACCTTGTACTTTCCTTTAGTCGAGGGTAGGTTTAACCATTTATATATTAACCATAGTATGTTATTAAATTATACAAGAACCATATTAATGTTTATGATATTATAAATGATTCATTTATGACTTTATACTACCCATTTAATAATAATTTCCATTTCAAATTAACATTTCGGGTAACAATCGCTTTCTTTATCGTACGTATTTTAACATCTTATTCTTGATTGTATCAATTACACCATGATTTAAATTCTTATAGAATATAAAACATTATTTATATATCATATATATTTATAATATAAATATGTATTATATATATATATATGAAATGGAAGACACCATTTATGGAGACAGTATGCCGTATATACGCATAATCACGGTTTCCATTTTCATATCATATTAAACTGAAGTAAGTGAATAAGATATATATAAATAAACACACACACACACATATATATTTATAGTGACATTATTATGTAATATATTACATACTTTTTAATAATTTATATTTTTGTAATCATTGTTGAATGGTGAACGTGGAAATGAATCTCATCGCATCGTGGTGACGGTAAGTTGTACGTACTCACAAGAAATGATATCATTATATTGATTAGGAAATTGTATTTAATTAAATGGTATATTATATATAAAGAATAATGAACATGTTATATTTATTATTTACATCAATTATACTCATTATTATTCCCATCCAAATAATAAAGTGTCGAATAACAAACTACACCACGACGTGAAGACGGTAAGCCGTACGTACGCACGTATGATAACATTGTCATTCATATGATGGATAGAATATTGAATTTGTGTTTACCCTATTTATAATAACATATCAGTATGTGGAAGGTATAAGAGATACTATTTTATTATGGAAACAACAAAGAATGAGGAATTGGAAGAAGAAAATAACTTTGAAAGAGGTGATGAAATAATTATATCTTCTTTGGGTTCTTCCTCTTGATTTGAACAAAAGGGATCCTTAGTCTAGATTTATGATAAAATTAAGTCCTCTAGGTGTATGTGAGGGCTGTTGGGAGGATATTTGAGTAGGTCTTGGCTGATCCAAAAGGATATGAATGTGTGTATTTGAGAGAAGGGGGAGTACCTTTTTATAAGATAGGTGATGGTCACTTTTGGAAAAGCTTGAAATATTATTTTAGTATAAAATAATTTTCGGCTTCTAATTTCTACAAATATATTTATTTTGAGGATAAGGTGGGTTTGGGTTGAAAAACTCCCAAATAAAAGATTTTAGAAAATTTTAGGTTACCATATTAACCTTATCATTTAAATTTAACTATTAGTTAAGTAGTTTAACTTTTACCATGTCTTCTTGTATTTTTATAATATATGGTTAATAAAATTGTTATAAAATTACAAGATAACCTCAAGTGGTTCATTAATGACATATTTAAACTTATTTAACTCCATTGTCTGAACCTTATATTTTTAGGAATATAATATCATTTAATAATATATTTTTAGTTTTAAAAACTCATTTATGTAAATTTTGACACTATTTAGTATTTGGTTTTTGGGAATGTCATAAAATATTTATTAATTTGAAAAAATAATTTTAGTCAACCCTAAAATTTCATATTATTCTATAAAATTCTTGTATAGAATCAAAACTTTCAATTTTTTTTAATATTTACAATATCCTTGATTTGATTCTTTCCTTAATAAGGAAAATACTGCATCATTATTGTGTCCTAAATAAATATATTTATGTTATGTCTAAAAATTATAAATAAAATACCACGATTTAAGAAATAATTTTATTTTTATAATTACTATTTATAGTCTAAAATATCACTTATATAACCACATATAATATTTTACTAAAAGATATATGTTTATGTTACATTTTCCTTAATATTAAATTAATTTTTATAGTTTCATTTTCCGTTACAAGTGGCTCCATGGGGTCCCAAAATCAACCAAAGGATGACCATGGTGGGACATGCATCATAAAATAGGGTTATGAAATGTGTTAGTGTAATTTAATATTATTATAATATTATTGTTTACATTTTTTATCAGATTTATCCTTTAACCATTGTAAATAAAATATTTACTGAAGTTACTATTCATAATGTCTAAAAATAAATATTAACTATTTAAACAATTTTGACCTCAAAATTCCAAATATGGAATCCATTTTTTTATTCAACATATAGAAGTTGTAGAAATTAATTTAAAATTAATTCCCATTGTCAAAACCAAAAGGCAGGTTTTTAAGAAGTAAAAACTACCAAAATATTGACATGTGTTTATGTCTAACTAAAAAGGAAAATTACTTCCAATGATGAACACTGAATTAAATGGTAAAAATTAAATCTAATTATACTTTAAAATAACTCAAATATATAGTTTTACACTATAAATTATTTTGATTAAAAAATATATTTTAAATTTAAATTTAGTATTATTTCACTATTCATCAAAATATGAAAGTTATCATAAAAGTACAAAAATTTATCCAATCTAAATTTTTTTGTCCTGATTCTAAATAAGAATTAAATTCATTAAATTGAATATATAAAAGTGAAAAATATTGTATTTAAAAAGGGTTATCCATAAAAAGGTAGAAAAACCACATTTTTGGAAAAATACTTCTTTTATCTAAAAAATTGAATTTTTTCATATATTATGTATAAGAGACACAATAGATGAATTTTAAAAGTATATGGGATATAATAAATTTAATGTGTGGTTAATAATACTCATAATCACTTTTTAAATGGCATGTTTGATAGGTCTTGTTGTGCTTAAACTTGTTTTTTTCGTAAATCGCATGCTATTGAATTATTTAAAAAGGAAGCATACCATGGAATCTTGGGGTGTTACATTATTCCTAAAATTTTTATGTATTATTAAAAATTTCCCATATTTGGTACATAAAATTATGAAGAATATATTTTTACTGAAAAGATGACCTTATTTCCATTTTGGTCACCGAACTTTTTATTCCATATCTACACACTTCCAAATAGTTTTATAAAATTTATTACCTATACATAAAATGTTTGGATAATTTAATTTTAATTAGATTTTATTTTATTTAAAAGGTTTTAAAATAGTATTTTTTTTAAAAAATTTTCCGAACAAGTTTTTTTATCTTTCTGAAAATGATTGAAAGTAATGTTTTCTTTTAACATATATGGTGTGAATAGATTTTACCATCAGTATGACCATTATTTTATTAGAAGAATCCTTTAATATTTCCATGGTATTTTTAAATAAAACATTTTTATTAATATTTTTCTAATTTTTTAGTTAATGTTTTATAAAAAATTGATATTTTTCACATGTTTTAAGAGAAAGGTTCAAATATATTTTAATGGTGTTTTTCATCTATGTTAATATACTTTAAAGATATTTATGATTCACTCATGATATGGACTTATGAGACCTTCTACATTCTTTCCCTGGATGACTTAATATGATATTTATTTAAGGATTATTTTATGAAACCCATTTTTCCCATGAATTTAATTAAGTTATTAATATACCTTTGTGAAACCTATTTATTATTCAAATGTTATTCTAGGATGTAATAATAAAATTTTGATGAAATCAATTCATTTTCATGGGGTATGATATACTTACCATTTTATGATATTTTGGCACTCATATGTATAGTTTTTATTATGTGATTGGTGGGTGTGGAATTTTATATTCCTCTAACGCATTAGGTAAATATAGATATTTCATGAGATAATATGGAATGCAATAGGGAGTGAACCCAGTTCTATAATGGACTCTTCCCTATAAGATAGCCTTTGGAGTGAACACTGTATAAGGAACTGATGGAATAGGGAGTGAACCTAGTTCAATATTACAGTCTTGGTAGTGATCTTTAACAAAGGAAATGGTTTTCTATACTTATGTATAAACCAAAAAATCTATATCTCATTCACATGATATGTTATAATGGCTCATGATTGATTATTAATGTTTCCTAACACTTATTACATATGATTTTTTTAAGAAAAATAATTATTCCATGATTTATGATTAATTTTATTTGACTGGTAGGTTATGATTTTTGTAAGATATTATGATATTCTCATAATATTATTCTTATCTTAATATCAATTATTATCATTTAGTTTTCTCTTATATGTTCACCCTTATTGGGAATCTAATCCCACCCTTTCTTATATTTCCATCTTTTCCAAGTTATGATGAACTTTAGTAAGTGATAAATTTATAATAAGGGTAATATAAAAGAATAACCTTGTGGGATATGCATAATATGTTTTATGGAGTAAGTTTATTGTGTCTATTATTTCTCAATACACTAAACCTTCAAGGCCCCCAGGCATGTATTATTATGATATTTATTGAATATTTATCTAATATACTGTAATATATTTTTATAAAATTCTTGGGTTGCCTCATTGAAACATATAAACTACCCCTCTTTGAACTAAATACCCAAACCTTTATTTTCTATCCCACTTGACTCACACAACCCATGGCTCCACTATAATTTGATTACCTATCTTATAAGGTGTTTTTGTTGGAATTGTTGGTGATTTAATTTTTGAAATGCAATATATTCTCTCCCAAACCATATATTCTATTACTTTCCACCTACTCTCTTGATATTTACCTAGAGAGGTATTGGAGATATGGGGTTCATTATGGATCAATTTTAAATTTTTTTTCATATTTTTTGGGGTTTTGTTGGGTTATTTAAGGATCGTTCATTCCCTATAAGCTTGGATTAACACCTCTATTGGTGTCAGAAACTTGGTTCCATATGTTTTAGGATGGTTTTTTTATTTCCTTAGAGTTTAATTTTATAATCATTAACAGATTTATAATATTAAACTATGTTTAATATCTATTGAGATTATAATATGCATCTTCTGAATTATTTAAGTTGGAATTTTGGTTTTTCCTCTTCATCTATATTTTTCACAATGGGTGTTTTAATAAAAAAATGTAGTTTTATATTGTATATCAATTACCAAACAAACACATTGTTTGAATTTTTTTATAAGGATTTTTTAAAGTAATATTGAATTATTAAGTGATCATAGAAATGGTTTCTTAAATATTATGGTGTACTTGGATCCAAGAAAGGGTGTTTAAAAATTTATAAAATGACTTTTATATTTTATAAATCTTTATAGTTGGGTTCAAACTAGTTTTATGAGTCATGATTTTTAAGTAGTTTCTATGAAACCTTTCTGGAACCTTGGATGCGGGTTTGTTCTCTAAAAATAATGAATCCTTAATGTATTCCCCTTAGATGGATTGGAATATGTACCAATTATTGGAAATCAGGTTTCTATTGGAATAGAGGGGAAACATTAAGAAAAAAAATCCCAGAGGTATGAGAAATATTATTTTCTTGATAATATTGTTAATAATAATAATAATAATATTATTATTAAAATTATATATATGTATGTATGTATTTTCTCATCACTACCTAATATTATTGATTTTTCCACCTATATTTCACATAATGTGGGAATCTAAGTGTAGATAGAGGTATTTATAGATAAACATGATACACTAGTTTAGTAAAATGCTACAAATAGTGGCCCAAAATATAAATATGCCATATTATGGGAGTTTTCCCCTTTGATAGGCCATGCAGGGTATGACTGAGCAATATGGTGGTTATATTACATCAAGTATATTATTATAATGGATCATGTTTTAGTATGGTTCTAGATTCCACCGATTATCTCTATGGTTCTACCATGTATAATAATATATTGATTTTGTTATTGTTCACTTCAAGTATTTTAATGATAATTTGATCATCGATTATTATTTTTTTCTTTATCATACTATTAAATTTATAATTCTATATGTATTTAATGGTAATTCTGTATTTTATTGATTAATTTTTAAGGAAAATAAAATGTTTTCAATTATTTAAAATTAAATGAGTTATTAAAATAGTAGCTTCTTTCAATTTTAATGTTTTATGATATGTTTTATTTTAAATTCACTATATTTTTTTCAAAATGAAATTGTATGATGATGATGATAAGATGTGTATTATTTTTAAATAAAAATGAAAAGTTTTTTCATAATTTTATTTGAAACTAGTTTAGAATGGATATTAAATTTAAAAGTTATAAATGTGGTTTTATTTCTTTACATTCCTGCTGAGATTTTATGCTCATTCCTACTATAATTTTAGTTTTAGGTTTACTCTCTGATTTGACTTGTCTCTCATTAGAGGAACATTATTAAGGAGGCTAGATGCTATCTCATAGAGTAACACAGGTATGGGTTTGAATTTTTTTATTTTTTTTATATAGAACATTGATATTTTATGAAATATTTTTATTTAAATAAATATTGTATGTTTGATATATTTCTTTATAAGAAACACTAAGCTTAATCGAACCATGATAGAATAGGGAAATGCAATTATTAAATGTGACTATTGTCTCCCTAAATTTGGATTGGAGGTTATGAATAACTATAAATAAACTATAAATATGATTTATAAAAGTTTTACTTATGTAAAATGTAGAGATTATTTACTATTAAATATTTACTAAATTTTGAAATATTAAAAATGATATCATTATATGTTAAAATATAAATTTTAAAAGTATTATATTTATATATATATTATGTTTTTTTCACTAATAAAATATTTTTTTGAAATAAATAGATATTTAATATAAAAATGATTAGTTAATCATATATTTATTTTTAATTATTAATAAGTGAAGATAAAACTTTTTGAAGGTAAAGAAAGTTGTTTTTTAGAAAATTATTTTTATGTGCTTGGTGTATTTTTATCTTAGTAAATTGAATTCCGAACTAATGATTTATTTTTGGTAATTTAATTTTTATATAATGTATTCAAGAAAATATATTATCATTAATTTAATATATTTTACTATAAATAAAGGATAAAAAATCATTTTAAGCTTAACAATACATTTTACCTTAAAATAATTTTACTAATTTCATTAATGGACATTAGAATTAAATTTTAGAAATTTTAGGGATATAATATTATAAAATTTATTACATATTTTTGAATCAATAGATTAATATTATTTTATAAGTTTAACAAAAATTTTGGTCATAATAAATAATAATCATAATAAAAATCTTATTACTACGGTAAGGGTTAAAAAGGGGATTTACCTTAGAGATATGGTTTAAAATATCACATAATACTTGATTTAATTTTATTGTTTGATTGGATTTTTACAATAAACTTGTTATATTAAATTATTTATATTTTTTTATCCACTTTAACATGAGAGTAACCTTTTTATATTTCAATGTTTTTAATATTTACCATTTTTTCACCCACATCACTGATAAAAGGACACCTCCTCTTCCAAATTCCCCACACCACTTGATCCATTTATCTTGAAAAATATCTAGAAAAATACTCTCCCAATATCCTTATACACATTATTTATTTGTTTATCTTCCCAAATTACACATACAAGAATCCTTGATGTTCTTCTCAAAGGAGGATACTTGAAGAAGATGTATATGTTATTAGCTATGTTTTAAGGTCTACTTTTTCTTAAACCACATAAAAATATTCTATAAAAATATTTTAATTATAAAATATTTATATTTACCATAATAGTATTTTTTTATGTTAATGGTATACCAATTTTATATCCCCTTCCAATCCATTGGAAAATGACAACGTCACTCGTGCATACATGTGGACTACCACCCCACGACGAGATGCGGTTCATTTTTCATTTCCAATTTACATATATGGTAATTAATGTAGATTTAATTAATATATATTATATTTATGATACAATTATGATTTCATAAAGATGAATTATAATGTACCTTTTTTTAATTCCATCCATCAAAAAGTGAAAACATCACCAGTGCTATTGTACAGACTAATGACTCCAAAAATGTGATATAATTCATTTTTCATGACCAATTTATATTAATGTTTATTAAAGTGTATATGATGAAAAAATATTTTACATATTACATGATTAATATTATATTGATTATGAATCCATGACCAAGGTTTATGTATTGAAACAATCAAACAGAACCATTCATTGAGAGTAGAATATTTTTCACTCGACTAATGATTTCAATGAAGAATTGTTAATAAAATAGGTAATTATAAAATTTAATATAATGAAATATTGTAATATATATATAAATATTATTATAAATATATTTTTAATATATATATATATATATATATTAAACAGGATTTTTGAATGCGTATGAAGTGAGGCAGGACCTGATATAAGGGTTCTTCATCTCAATATTGTTTAATTGAGACATGATTCATGTAATGAACCTATTTGTGTTTAAATGGTGTATATAATGAAACTTTTAAATATTATAACATTAATATATTAATATTAATATAATTTCAATTTCAATTTCAATTTATTTATTTCATGGGGATTATGATTCAAAAGTTACCAATGCAGTAAGGATTGATGTTGCAATCTCATTTATTTTGAGGATTATCTATGTTAAATTTCTATTTAGTGAAATTATGTGATAATTATCCATTATATACCAAATATTTTATTCTAATTTTTTTATTCCTATAATTTTCAAGTATTAGTACCATTTTCTTTTCTTTGGTAGTTAAAATGATCAAGAAAACATTTTTAAGAAAATCTGACCTTATTTTCTCTTTCATCGTCAAACTTTTCTTCGATGCCCATGTTATTGAAAATGTTTTATAGAATTATATATATATATATATATATTATTGATATGTATTCCTTTTACTACCTTTTTTATTTCATTATCAATTACAAAAAAGAAAATTTTCAATTGTTCTATGTGCGACTCACTTATGACTTTTAATAAAATTTGAAAATAATGTTCACTTTTAATTTATAAAATAAGAAAAGATTTTCCCACCATAATGAACATTATATTATTTTAATATTAATTTGAAATTTTACATGGTTCTTTTTAATTAATGACTATTTATATTTATTCTAGTATTTTTTAGTTTTTACTGATAATAAATGGAAAGTATAATTCCCATTTTTCAAAGAAATGTTCAAATTCTCTTTAAAAGTCATTTTTTTCTACATCAACATCCTTTAAGGATTTTTATAATTCACTAGGGATATGTTATTATTATACCCACCACTTACTTTATCTATTTTTCTTATATTGATTATATTTTAAGAATGTTTTTATAAAACATGTTTCTTTCCCTGGGTTTATTAAGTTATAATAAATCTTTATAAAATCTATTTATTTTCCATAGGTTATACTATAATGAATGGATAAATTTTTTTATGATATTATTTCAAACTTATATATTGTTTATTTTATTTTATGGGTGGTCATGCAATTATATATCCGTACAATTCATTGGGTAAAGATTTACATATCACGAAATAATATGGACTAGAATGGGGAGTGAACTGGTAAGTGATTCTATACAGTATTATAGTCTTTGGAGTGAACCTTGACTATATAAGTGATGGAATAAAGAGTAAAACCAATCCACTATGGGTATTTTTTTTCACTACGATAGTATTTTAAGTGAAACTTGACTAAGGAAATTATTTTCTATGTTTTTTTTCCATAAATTTATGTCTTGTGATTTTGATATGTGCTCATTAATCGTGATGGATTATTTATGATTTCATGGTCTTATGAATTATTTATTTTGCTAAAAAAAGACTCATTCTATTACTTGTGATTAAATAACTTTGAAGAAAATTTATGATCATGTCCTCATACCATCTTTCTAATATATTGTTCACTAATGATCATTGCTAGATATATTGTATGTTTACCCTTTCTAATCATTTGAGATCACATTTTGCTATGATTCAATTACCGCAGGTTATGTAAAAAGGTTTCAAGTAGGGTATTTATAATAAGTATTCTATGTGAGAAGAGGATTTTTCAATATATTTAATATATTTCATGAAATAAGTTTATTATATATCATGTCTCTAAAGAAAATAATCCTTTATAGTTTTATGAAATGTATTATTATGATATGTATTGAATATTAATTTTAAATAATGTAATATTTATGTATTTACTTATTAGGTTTTCTAAGTACGTTGAAATGTATGATTTAGTTATTTTTTGGATAGTAGGATAAGAATAATTTGGTGAAAATATCAAAGATTTATCTAGGTATAAGATAACATCCTAAAGATTATGTAAGGTAGATTTTATGTGGTTTTTCAGAAATGAAATCACTATCTTCATACAAAAAATTTATTAAGTCTGTAGAACATATGAACCTTTGGGAAATAACCATAAAAGGATTGTTGGGTAACAAATTGATCTCTACATAGAACATGAAAAATTGGCAAAACTACAGACCTGGTTGGAAACTATCATGGAATATGTTTTGTTTATTTCATATTATCTTTTTGAACTAGTATGATGATTAGTGGATAAAATCAATAAAAACCTTTGATAATCCATAACGACATAAATGAACATAAAGTTTCATGGATTAGAAAAAGGGTTCATCATTTAGGATATAATATGAATTAGTTTCATAAACATATGAAATAATACTTTGAATATTGATTTTTGATACTCACAATAAGATTTTTTGTTTTAGTCAATGGATGGAAAAAAAGTTATTGTGTAAATAATGAATGTGATTTCGAATTCATTGATTTTGCTCATGGGAAAAAATATAAAAATTTAGATGGTATGAAAAATATTGTGGTTATGGTCACCCAAATACCACAATTTATGAATGGTAGCATGAATCATATTGAACATCTTAATGGAAAAAGGAAGGAAAAAACACCATCGCGTGTTTTATGTGACAAATTCCACTATCCTTTAGTATTTCATCCAATTAACTATTTTTAACAAATTTATCAGTTATATAGATAACATGTTCTATTTTATTTAGTGATTAAATAATAAGAAGGTTATTTTGGTTGCGTATAATTTTTAATGCACATATGATCAACAATGGACTCTTTTAAAGATTACAAGGAAAGAGGACGAAAGTGACTATATTACATGGGAATAGTTTAAGAAGGTTTTCTTTAAAAATTATTTTCCTCAAAGTGTTTAGACTAATTTGGAGAGGTAATTTCTTAAAATAATGTAGATGGATTATAATTTGATTAAATCACATGGGATGCATTTTATAAAACCTTCGAGGTATGCTTTAAGATTTATAATTGAACTTGATTTTTTTTGAAAAAGTATCTATTAGGTTAGTAACACATATTATAAATTATTTGGGTGTAAGATAATTTTATGGCTATGAAAAAATAATTTTACATTCTCTGAAGCTAGAAATAAATAATTGAAAGTCTTATTGTTCTATTATTTTTTGGGAAAATATTTGAAAGAAGTAATTTTAAGAAAATTACAATAATAAAAACCATATGGGAGAGAAAAGTAATCTTCTTTCATGCCAGATGTGTAGAAGAAAGCATGGGGGAAATTTTCTTACGTGGTGTGGTAAATGTTTTAAGTGTGGAAAAGAAGTCAATCAAGAAAAATAATTCTAAAGTAACTTCCAGAGTCTACTTACTTAAATGAATGGGCAGAAAGCTCAACTAAATGTTCCACCCACATTAAAATGATATAATTGAACTGAGTATGGATATTATATGAATTATTTCATGAATCTAAGGCTTAATGATGAAAATCAGTGTCAATAACCTCTTAAAAAAGAGATAATGTGAAAATCATGGGATCACAACTACTGATGTGGGTTAGAGAAGGAAGTACTGAAAGCTATACTTACCATTCACTATAAAATAATAAATGTCCTATTTGATTCTATATCTATCCAATCTTTTATATCATATGAATTTAACAATGTTATAACCTTACTACCAAAATTACTAGATGTTGAGTTAGCAATAAAAACTATTAATGGTATGATTATCGAATCTTAAGTCTATAACTACACTCTAATAAAAGTTTATGTGAATGTGTTTACTATAAATCTTTTTTTTCTACCTCTATTTTAATTTTATGTTATTTTAGTAATGGATTGGATCATTTTATATAGAACATATATCTATTAATGAGTAAGAGAAGTTAGATTTTATAATTTTTTATTAGTTTATGATCATATTTTGATGTGGGAATGAATAAAAACTTATAATGAAATTTAATTCCATTTTATTGTTATTAATACCTGTTCAAGAGGGATATTTATCTCAAATGGCTGGGGACTAAAAAACCCATATGTATGGTTTATGAATATGGTTGTGTTTTTTTCAGTATATAATAATGAATCAAAGTCAATGTATGACAAAGTCCTCTTTTATTAGTGATTAATTATGTAAATATAATGATGGAAATCCCTAGATAATTATTGATGATGGATGGTGATAATTCATGTATAATTATTATGGATTATGAAAATATAATTGGATTCCATACTCAAACAATTATCCATTTTGAATGTGATGATTTTATTAACTTGTATGTAAATGTGAAAGACATGTCTTTTGGATATCCCAATTTATACAACAAGTGGATGACCATGAAATTATTTATTTTCATGAAGAGAACAATAAGAATAAATAAATACAATAAAAATATTATTAAACATTTACAAGAAGATAATAAGAGGAATACACTATGACAATGAAAAATATTACTTTTCATTAATTATTTTTATGGATGAATTGATAAAGATGGTCATAATATGTATATATTTCATGAATAATAATATAGGTGGGATTATAAATGTATTCTATACTTAGTATTTTACTAAGTGAATTAATCATAATTTAGTAAAAATATGGTCTGCACATTATAAGCCCAAAAGGGCCACCCCATCTGTAATGCCCTGACCCTAGTTACCTAGAGTCGGTGAATTATTACATAACATTGGCATGATCACAAAAGATCAAGTATCGAAAGACTGATTAGTTTAGTATCCTTGGAAGTACTAGATACATTCATAAGGTTTACATTACATCATTAAATGAATAGAACTACAACAACATTGTTTCCATAGACCACACTCATATGTCCTCAGACTTTCCCTGCAGGTCATTCATAAAATACTTCGTCACATCCTGGAAAAAATAAAACATAGAAAGGGGGGAGCTCATATGGATAGTATGGATAACAATAAAGAAATAACTTTCATAAATAAGCATAAACATTTAAGGCAATGTATAAGACTAAAACAAAATTCTTTTAAACTTGAAATTCAGTATAATATGGAAAAGATAAAATCAAATAATTCTATTTACTTACTCACATGGATATTCTACTAGTCGAATAATCACATGAAATATAAATATCCACTTTCATAATGATGGAATGCATAATGTCAGACTTTCATAACCACATAGTCAAGGCCTTGTTTCAAGACTACAAATATGATTTTTTCAAGGCATTGTGCCAAGAGACTAGTTTGTCTCATGTGACTTACTGATGCATCGAGGAGCTATAGCAGCCTCCACCCATCACATTCTAATTCCAATTCATTCCTCACATGAAAAGGTTTAAACATAACATAAAAATTCGTATTAAAAATAGCATACAAAATGTCAATACTTTATCCATAAAACATGAATGGTATAAAAATAACACATCCACATTTAAACATATCACAAAACCTTCAATACAATATAGAAGTTTTGTATCATAATAAATCAACTTCAAATAAACTTAAAATCCATCAAAGGATGTTGACATAGATGAAATCAGTACATTTTTTAGAGAAATATCGCTTTTTATTTTGATAGAATTTAAAATTCATATAATTATAAAAGAAAACACTTATTTTGGAAATATTATTATAATCTTGTAAGGGAGTTTTTGATTATGTTATAACAGTAAAAAATAGCCGGACACACTATATATGTTAAAAAAGTACATTCTTACCTTAATTTTGTCGAAAACGTAATAAAGGACCTTGTTTGGAAAACAACGGAATGATTCTTTTATAAACATATTATTAAAATTAAAACAAGGTTATAAATTAATTTACAACATAGTCTATAAAATAGTAATAATATTTTTAAATATATTTTTAAGAGACATGGATGTGGATGATAAAGAGGTCCCAATAGATACTTACGTAAAAACAGACTCAGATAATAAAGAGATTGTGAAATTAACCCTTACCTTGTAATTTTCCTTGGTAGATGGTAGGTTAAAATTTTGTATAATGGTGAAATAATTGTTATTAAATTATAAAAGAATCATATAAATTAATATTATATCATATATGATCTTTTATCATTGCTTTGTTAATAATGTCTTAGTATTATCATTGTTTCGAGTGTTAACAGATTCATTTTCCTTTATATTATTTGTTATGTGAGTCATATTTATTATGTATGGGATGTATCTTATTCATATCCAGAATGATATCAAGTATTTAAAAATTATTTTTAATCATCTAATGAAAATTAGTCTTGAATGGATACGACAGGGAATGAATCTCATCACGTTCATGGAGATGGTAATCCGTACGTACGCACGAGTGACCATATCATTCTTTTGATATTAAAATAATATATAATTGGATGGTATATCATATATACAGAATCATTATTATGTTATATTTATTATTTACATCAATTACACATCATTATTATACCCATCAAATAATAATGTATTGAATAACAATTACACCACGACCTGGAGACGGTAAGCTCTACGTACGTACGTATGCTGACATGTCATTGAATGGATGGATAGAATAATGAATTTGGTTGTACCATATTTATAATAAAATCACAGTATATAGAAGATACTGGAGTTATTATTTTATAATGTAAACAATAAAGTAAAAGGAAGTGTATGAAGAAAGGAACTTTAAAGAGGTGATGAAATATTTACCTCTTCTTCAGGTTCTTCCTTTTGATTTGATAAAAATGGCTCTTTAGGTTGGATTTATGACTAAATTAAGGCCTATAGGATGATGGGAGGATAATTGAGAGTTTATTTGGTCAGATTTTTTCCGATCCAAATGGCTTTGAAGGTGTGAATTAGAGAGAAGGGGGATTGCCCTTTTATAAGAGGGGTGAGGGGCACCATAGGAAAATCTAGAAATATTATTTTATAATAAAATTATTTTTCGGTTACTAATTTATAAAAAATGAAATATTTAATTTATAATGTTGGTATGTGTTGAAAAAAACTCAACCAATATGTTTTAGATAGGTTTGATCACTATATTAACTGTATCTTTTAGATTTAACTCTTAGTTAAATAGTTTGACATTTATCATGTCTCTTTGTATTTTTATAATATATTGTTAATAAACTTACTATATACTTCCAAGAGATCCCAAAGTGGTTCATTAATGATAAAAATATAATTATATATGTCCTTTTTCATAACCTTAGATTCTTAGTAATAGAATATCAATTAATAATATAATATTTGTTTTAAAAACTCTTTTATGTCAATTTTTACACAATTTGGTATTTTGTATTTTTAAATTCATAACAGCATTATTACATCGAAAAAAATTCAGATAACCAACCCTGACATGTCATATTAACCTATAATATTATTTTAACTTATTAAAAGGCTCAAATTACATTTATTTGGATATTTATAATATAAATTATTTTAATATTTCATTAATTAGGTAATTACTGCATCATCATTGTGTCAAAAATAAATTAAATTATTTAATGTCTAAAAAATATAAAAAAATACCATGATGTAGGAAATATTTTTATGTTTCTAATTAATCTTTATTGTCTAATTGAGCTTATGTATAACCCTATATGAAAAAAATTAGTAATTAAACTTTGATTTTATCTCTTTTAACTCTTCTTTAAATAAAATAATAATAAGTGTCCTAATCTAATCTAAGTGGACCAAATAAGTTCATATTTTATTCCTAAGGTTTTTTGGTCTAATTATACTTATCCAATAGAATTAGGACATGTGTTATGGTAATAATAATATCATTGGTACCCTTAAATACCCTATTTACTTTTAACAGTGGAAAATAATAGTAAAAAGTTACCATTCACAAAATATTATTTTCATCTTATTGAACCACATTTTTCTTAATGATATCTACCATGTCTCTCGAATTATTAAAATTTCACTCACAGAAGTGGTAAAATTATGTTTTTTGTGAATTTTAAAATTCTCCTAAGAGGTGGGTAAAATACGGTGAAAAGTTCAATAAAATTTTTATATATCTAAAATTATTATAAACTGACTCCAATGAATTACATTGAAATTATATATTTATTATGTATATATTGTGACCTAAAATAAATTTAAATAAAATAAATAATTATTTAAATATAAATTCAGATTTAAACTATAACTCAGTGTTTTTCACTATTCATAAAAAATTGAATGTTTTTAGAAAAATACCCAAAATTCACCCTAAGCTAATTTCAATAATCCGAATCCAAAAATGTAGTCCATTTTGAATGATAAAATTTATAAAATTTCAAAAAGTGGGTATTACTATTCATAACGGCTAGTTTGATTGGTTGTGGTGTGTTAGAACTCGAAGTTGCGTACAACACACGCTATTGTATTATTTAAAGGGAAACATACCATGGAAGCTTGGGGTGTAACACTGTCTACCCCACATGAGGGATCCAAGGGTAAAACTCATTTTAGAGTAGGTACAAGGAGCATTAATGGCGAAAGGGGTGTGAGTGGGCTGTGCATAGTCTCACAAGAGAGAGCTCTCATGATCGCATGCATCTTGGTAGGAATATGTGTGAACCATGGAAAAACTGGTAAGAGGACCGTAGTGTAATATATTCTAAAGAAACAATAAGGTTCCATGTGATTTGGAAGAAGTGGGAAGAAAAAATTTTTTCCTCAATTTAAAATATATATACATAATGCTCTCCATCATTTTAATTTGATCTTCAACATCTGATCATTTTATTTGATCATATTTAAACTCCACTACACCTTCAAATGTCTCCATAGTATTGGTTAAATGTGATGATGGTATTTATTGATCATATGGCTTCAATGATTATTTATAAATTGTGATCATTTCATGTGTGAGATCTCAAGAAGAAGAATATTAGTTTCTTTGCATCAAATATTTTTTTCATGATTTTCGGAAAATATTTTGACGGATGAGAATTATTCCGAATTTAAATGAAGTTTTAGAAGTAAAAAATTTCATGGATGTATTCAAGATTATAAATGAGAGGCATGAATTCATGGAATGCATGAGTGAGGCACTATCATGAACTGAAATATGGTGAGGAACTATGTTTTTTATATTAAGTGATACTTAAAATATAGAAACTTGCATTCATTAATATTAAAAAATGATGAGATCTTAAGGAATTATGAATGTTTATTATCATTGAATAAAATGTGGTATTTGAGTCAGTGGCTCATAATAGTGATATGAATTAGTACTACATAGCAGTACCAAATCACCTAGATGGGGAGATGCATTTCTATTTTTCCTTATGAGAGATTATGAAATTTGGTATCTCTATTAAATTACACTATGTGAAGTTTGGAGTGTCCCATGAAGTGTTTTATTTCATAAAGAAGATGGATTCCACATATTTTCGATAGGAAATATCACTCTCAATGTTCTTCAGAAGAAACTGAGTACAATGAAGCATTCAATTTTCTAGAATATGAACCTCCCATTATCCTTAGTTGACTGCATGAAAGATAGGATATCACATGTATCCATGTGTAATGTTATAGTAGTGTTCCATAAGCTGATGTTCTTTATAAATATTAGCAACCACATGCATTATTAAATGAATAAAAAATGTTATACACTCACTTTTGTGAAAGTCAAGATAATGTGAAAGGAAGGGAGATACCGCATAGGATTTTACAATACACTCATGGTTTGCACAAATCTCCTTGAATACATTAATAAGATTATGTAATCTCACATACACCAACTATATACATGAAAGAGAATAAATATTTTCACAATAATAGTTGTTCATGATCACACATATGTGAATAAGAACAAATTTATAAATTTTAAACACCTGGAAGAATACATAAGAGCTCTGGTATACACTTACATACTGGAGGTTGAGAAGACAATGTGATATTAAAGGTAGTTTGACGAAAAATTAAAGAATTGAATAGTATCACAAAAAACAATAAACCAAGGATATTTTTTGATGATGTTTTAAAGTACATGAATCATATAAAACAATATAATATAGTACACCTAAGAAGTTTTAAATTTTATTATGGCCATGAACATCATTGATAGAAAGAGTATCAACCCATGAATTTGGTAGTGAAGGAAGAAGACAACTTACACTATATTTCACACTCTCCAGTTGATCATCCTGAGAAACCAGTGAGTTGGAGTGGAAGTTTCATACTCCACATACTTATGAGTATTGGGATTATTTACATAAAATATTGCTGATACGATAGTAACAAAAGACCCTTAGTTGAGGAACAATGTTAATTCAATTGATGCAAAGACATCTAGACCAGTTGAGAGCACATTTTTAGATGTTTGTTAATGATACTTGAATAATTGGTGGTTCTTTTATAGACTGCACCATTGAAGAATAGTGGGTACTATTATAAATAACATAAATAACTATGGTATAATTATTATATCTTGCATAAAAATTATGCCCCAGTTCTAAGAGTCAATAATCATTAAAAATTTACAGTGGTAAGAAAATTTGTGAAAAACATAAGTTTTATCACAAAAATGATTAGGTCATTGTACCAAAAGCTTGCAAAAATATATGTGTTCTACTATTATATATATTTCATGGGTATATTATTTTTTAGAGTGAATATAATATCAATTATTCTTAACCAAGTCATAGTTTTTAGTGTAATATTGGATAATCCAAAAATAAAGTAAAACTTGGTAAAATTTTGGTACACTGATTCACCCACCACTCAGTGTAACTACATGATCTATATGGGATATTCAAGTTGTACAAAAGGGTAGTTATACCTATTATTGGATCAAACTTTTTAATCAATTCTCTCTTCTCAATGTTGTTGTCAATGATCCATTAGAAGAAAATATCTCGTGCTATTGAGAGTATGAGGAAGAAGAGTCTCTCCAAATTGTTGAATACTTATATTATCAATTTGAAAAATATTTGAAGAATATTCCTAAATAAGTAATTTAATATATAGATTGTTATCACAAGGATATTCTTGATGAAAAATAACACCTTAAATTAGAAATCAATAAATACGAGGATTAACTTGGTATGAAATATAAAAGGTACAATGTTCTCACATGCCTTGTCGAAGAAAAGGAAGAATTCATTACCCTTTAGAATTAAAAGATTTAAATAAATTAATAATAATTAAAATTAAAATTTTATGATAGAATCATGAATAATAATATTTTTGGTTATTTAATCCTTGCATGTGAAGCACTGTTCATTGTTTCCGTGAATGTCAGAGATGATCATCTTGAAGAAAAAACAAATAAAGTCAAAGATCTCGAAATATTAGTGGAAAAAAGACCAAGTATCATATAGAATATATTTAAAACATCCATTCTCAAGAATATCACATAAATATACTATCAATGTCAATGATTACCAATTGGATGATAAATCAAAAATAATTAATGAACTTGACAACTCTTTGAGTGGGTGAGTGGTCATGTATCACAAAAATTTCTCTCTTTTATTCAGAATATCCACTAGATATTCCTCATATATATGTCATGATCTAGTTCTATGACCACTATATTTAGTTCATGCAAAGTATCATGTATTTAATTGGTTAGGATAGATACATTAAACACATCATGAACTTGAGAGATATTTAGTGTAAGTACCAAGTGATAAGGAAACATCCCAATACAATCAATAATATCAAAGGGTCCAGTGTTTATAAGGATAACATTTATATAATTTCAAAATCTCAAAACATTATTCCAAGGATATATTTTTTGAAATACCTTCTTACCAACTTTGAATTCTATATCCCATCAACAATTTCTAGCATAACACTTACATTGAATTCAAGATGCCTTGATGTGAAAATAAATGAATCCAACCATCTCTTCCACTTCCTTAGCTATATCACATTAAAAAATATCTTTTTTATAAATTAATCTCAATGAGTTTTTGACACCCGGGTATTTTAATTTTTTTTTCATAGTGCATACAATAGGAAACACCAAGCTTAAACGAACCATGTAAATTTATTATAATTTTAATATGATTGTTATAATCATACCATTGAATTGATATTCATGAATATGAATAACCTAATTATAATATATATATAAATTAACAACATAACAAAAATTTATTGATAAATTTTTTGGAAATAATCACTAAATTTTTAGTAGACATTTTATTAATCAAAAAACATTTTCCTCAAAAAAATTGGTTTTATTGATTTTTATGAGTGAATATTATAATTATTTTTTTGAACTTATAGAAATTTAATTTGATTAAAAGGATATAATTTTTTTGTAATCATTTTAAAATATATTTAAATTATGATTTTTGGTTTTTTCTAAACAGATATATTTTCATGTGAATTATGAAGAACACTATTTTTATTGAAAATCACATTTTTATTTCAACAACATAAAATCACACATTTTTTAAAATTTCATTTAAAGTAAAATTAGTTCTCTTAAATTATCTATAACCCAATTATGTTTGTCTTATTCAATTTTAGGTCTGAATTTTTTATAAAACATTTTTATACCTAAAAAGGGATTTTTTTTTTGAAAAACCATGTTTTAATTATGTTTTGTGTTTTTATCTTAAAATAAATTATTCCACTTATAAAAATTGAATCTTGAAAAATAGATTATTTATATGGATTCATGATGTCCAAATTTGGTGAATGCACCACTTTTATTTTTTTTATTATCAATAGTAACCATGGTAAATATTCTTCACATTGGTAAGGATATAATATGTAAAATAGTGTTAAAATAATGAGATAAGGTCTTAAACTCAACCCAACACTTAAATTAATCATATTTTATGTGTATTCATACCATTTAAATAATAGTTTTGAATATATATGCACTTGATTCTATTTTTCTTTCATTATGACAATTATATTTTTTTAAAGAAAAATAAATACAAGACAACACACTCATGAATTTAATATCTCTGAATTTTTTACAATAGGATAAAGGGGGAAATGTTCAGTCATAAATATTTATTTGAATGGTAGACTAATTTTTTAATCATGGAAATTTATTACCATTTTTTATAAAGTAAATAATTACTTTAAACTCTTACAAAATACCGATATAGTATTTATTCAATTAGTATAATAATAAAACCAACGATTGTATAAATATTAAGAGCAATACAATTTCAGTAAAATATTACGTCACATGATTTTTTTGATAAAAATACCATATTATATATTGGTGAATGGTTTATATTAAATTTATATGGAGTCATGTTCTTTTCAAAGTCAAATTATATGATTGGTTCTTAAAATGAAATTAATAATATTTTATGATAAAAATATTTTATTAAATTATATGAAAGTCATAAAAATATTGAAAGAGGTAAATTAGGATGATAAATGGTAAAAAAATGTTATAAATTTTTTATTTAGGAAATAATTGTTAACTTATAAGTAAAATTATAACCCTTTAAGAAGGAAAAAAGTCATTACCACAATTAAGGATAAAATAGATTAAGGAAGGAGTTAAACCAATAGATAAGGATTAAAATTACCCTAAATCCTTTATAAATTTCTTTAGATGAGGATATTTACACCTTATTATCATATTATTTTAATCTTTATCCATTTTTAATCATTTTCCTTGAGAACGAATTAATCAAATTTTAATGTTTTTAAAAATTACAATTGTGTCCTTTCCCCTTTAAAAAAGGACTCCCCTTTCTGTCAATTATTCAAAAAAATTGAGGAATTTATCTCAATTAAACACTACCATTTATATTCTAAAATTATGTAGCCATAATTTAGATTTTATTTTCTTCTTAAAAAATCATTCCGAGGTTCTTTAATAATAAATCTAAAGGAAATCCACCGATGAAGAGGTAATAGTCTTCATAGACTCTTTCAAATTTATTTCTTATTATATAGATACTAATTCTTTTACACATTATAAAAAAAAAATATATTTTCATAAATATTATTATATTTTATATTATTATATTAAAAACATTTTCCATCTCTTTTCCATCATATGAAAAGTGAAAAAATATCTCATGTGTCTGTATGACTTACCGTCTCCACATAGTGGTGTAATTCGTATTTAATCACCAATTTAATGGGATGGTTAAAAAGTTGAAAAAATGAATATAAATGATATTCTTGAAATAATTATGCTTCTTTAATTATAATTTTATATCTTAATTTCACCTTTAAATCAGTTTGAAAATGATAATGTCGGTTGCGCGTACTTGTGGGCTACCACTTCCACAAAGCAATGTGATCCATTTTTCATTTCCTCAATATGTGGGTGGAAATAATGATATATATAATGGATATATATTATCTTTATATCATTTTTAGAATTATATAGATTATGGGATAATTATCAAAGTACAAGGACCACAATTGATGAATCGAAACTTCCACAAAAATGAAATAGTCAACAACTAGAAATGATGATTTTAAAAGAAGTATTATTAAATGGGAATTACAATATAAAAAGTGGATCATATATAACATTATAATTAATAAAAATATTCTTTTATATAAGTTTAATTAATTTAAATTTATTATAATGGAGGTTAAAATAACTTATGACGCTAGTGGATTCTGAAGTAAGGGTTTCTCATCTCACTTTTGTTTTTGTGATACGTATTCCATATTGAAAACATTTTTATTTCATGGGTTTTATATAATAACATTTTAAAATGATATATCCTGATTAAATTTATATTCATGGTATTTAAATTTTCATTTGATTTTATTTATTTATTTGTGTTTATGGTAAAAATGTTACTAAAGTGTTAAGGGTCATTTTCTCAATGTCATCATTATTTGACATTTTTTATATTTTAGTCTATGTTGGGGGAATTATATGGTATTTAAAAATTAAAACCAATATACATTATTATACTATGGTTATTTATGAAAATTATAAGTTTTATTTTCATTGTCATCTTCTAAGTATACAATAGACCAAAATAATGTTTTGAATAAAAACATGCATTTTTTCAATTCGATTGAGAATGTTTTAATTCCATGTTTATATTTTCATTAAAAATATTCTAAAAATATTTTTAGAATTATTATATAATATATTAAATATAATTTTATCCATGCTTTATTTTATAAAAATAGTTTAAAATAAATATTCTTATTTTTTTTGAATGAGGTACTTATGATTTTTTACCAAAAATGCATAAGGAATATTTGTTTTTACCTACATGACAAGAAAATATTTTACCACTATCTTGAATGATCGATGATTTAAATATTACATTAAACTTTTCCAAGGTTACTTTCAAATAAAATATTTTCCATAATATTTAGGAAATTTTTATATTTTAAATATGTGATTTCAAAATTAAAAGGGTATCTTCCTCAAGAAATTTTACAGTGATATTTTTTAGTTATGTTCTTATATGTAAACATCCTTTATTTAATCATATGATTTATTATGGCTATATTATAATGATACCATAATACATATATATTTATGGATGTATTATGATTATTTTTACTGGGGAAAGTATAACATTCTATATTTTGTTTTTCTACTATGGAGTGTTTTTAATTCTAAGGCATATTGATTGATTTGTATTGTTTATTTATATCTTGAATAACTTTTTATTATTAGGTGATGAGTGGGTACAAGAATTATATATCCCATAAATGTACCTATGGGTCTCATGAGACAAAAACAGTTGGGTATTTGGCCCAAGCTTACCCAATGATGTATATGTCTTGGAATGAGGCCTTAGTTGTAAGTTTAAGATGCTCAAAATTATAAATTCAATCATTATGAAATTATTCAGTGTTGTTCATGTAAATATTTTAATAGTTATTATATCCATTTATATTTATTAATACAATTTATTTTTATAGAATTATTTGATCATTATTTATTCCCACCATATTATTCATTAGGCTTGTGTTATTGATTAAATATGTTTTTTTAAGTTATTAATTTTATATATTGATTATTAATTATATATTATATGATATATTCTTCTATTTCCATTCACTTACTATGTATATAATATCACACTTTATTTATTTACTTTTCCCAAGATATGAAGAGGGAATCTTTTAATGAGTTCAAGAATGCATATTATTTACTTTAATTATATTTTATTTTATGTTTTCAAATGTAATGTGAGATTCAAGTTTTTATCTATTTTAATAATACCAATAACTATCATAGTGATTTTGGAAGATATTTCATGTCTATTATGACAATGTAATAAAGTAATAACTAATTCTAGGATATTGGAGTCATGGGTTTTATAGTCGATATTAGAGAATGATTTGTAGAAACCTTGAGAACAATATTTGTGAAAATATAGATAAAAAAATATAACCCAAATGTTTTTTGGATTGGGATTTGGATTTGTAATGGGTTTTTTCCCACTGGGTTCTCGAGCCATTGGATTTTAAGGCTTTGAATTTTAGCCTATGGGCTTGTTATGGGTTCCCTTTACCTAGTCTTAAAACAATTCCTATTTTATTATATTTTTTAATAATGGGGTTTGACCCCAACCTTTTTGACTCTAATAATACATATCTCTCTAGATATTACAAGATATTGATTTTTTCAACAAATGAATCAAGGGGTAATAACCCAGAAAATAATTTGCTGAGTATATCTCAACCATAATTAAAGTGCATAGTGAGTGTGCCCTTACTGGGCACCTAGTTTTTTCACTCAGAAGGAATATGTTTGGTTTAACTCACATTTTATTTATAAAAAATTATAAAGTATTTGAATACATGATGAACTTGAATTACATATGTAAATACTTTGAAATCTTAGATTGAAAATAATGTGTCCCAATTTAGAAGTCCTCTAAATGATTTTCATAATTATGTGGTCTACCACTTTGATTATTTTTTCTCATATGATTCATTTTTCTTTTAGTTAATGACTATAACTATGAGGTATCATGATAACATTGAACATGACCTATAATATAGTGATTATGAGAAACCAAAATGGGTGATGACTAGGGTGAATAATATTGTGATTATACCGAATATGATATCACGATATATGATTAACAAAAAACAACTTATCCAACACTTAGACTCACCAAAGTGGATAAGAATTGAGTTTTCTGAGAGCTTGGGTGGTTGAGTCCATGGAGAAAATTAGTCTCAATTTCTTTTATGTCATAAATGTGGAAAGAGACAACCCATAAAATGACTCAATGAAATGGTAAAATGTTTTATGTGTGTAAAACAATGGCATAGATAAATTAATTATTCACAAAAAATGAATAGTTTTATGATGGGATATGATGTTTATCATGAGGAACCATTTAAATTTTAATTTATTATGTGTGTGGAATATAGGTATTATCCATTAATATTACCTAATCCAAGGTTAAAATCCATGACCATGGTAGAACCTATGACATGCCAATCATCGAAGTGTAAGGATTAAAATTTTTATATATTGGTATTCTAGAATTATATTGTTTAGGTTTTATATCAATCATATTTTGGATATTAGAATCATAAAAAACCTAATTATTGTTCAAGAATAGTTTTTTATTTTAGGATTTCACAACATGTGTTGAATGGAATTGATAACGAAGAAAAGTGATTTAGTGTTATGGTGATAATGTTTAGTTGGTATAAAGAGATAATTAAAATTGATAAAGTAAATGAGATTATAGAGACCCATTCTTAATGTACATAGTAATTACATAGTATTTATGGATTAATTAATACATTATGAAAACAAACACCCAAAGATCATATTTGTTTAGTGCCCTTAGATACATAGAAATGTAAACAGTGGTCCATGAGTGAGCTGAATTATCTCCAACTTGGTTCAGATTATCTCACACCCTTCTTAGAAAAATCAAACATAATACAATCTTCATAACCTGGGGGAAAGAAAACATAAAAAACGGTGAGATCCGATGATTAGTGAAGGTAAATAAGGAATATATATGAACATAATCTCAAGAATTAGGGTTTGAGAACCTGATAATTAATATAAAAAACCATACCTTACATATCCAAGATCATAAATTCAAATCATAGCATAATCATAGAATTTTATAAGACATGAATATTAAGGAAATAAGGAACATAAGAACTGAAACTATAACATAAGAATAAAACATGGATTTATGGAAAAAAAAGTACATAAAATGATTTCCATAACAGTAAAGGCATAACTTAAAAGTCCATATCAATAGTATGGATTCACCCCTATACCATATTGGTAGTCATGGTTCACTCCCAATTCCATTTTAGTAGGATGAGTTCACTCCCCATACCATCTTGGTAGTCATGGTTCACTCTCATGGCTATATTAGTTATCAATGTTCACTCCTAAGAGTATCTTAGTCTATATCATGAGATATAAATTGTTACCCAATGCATTGGAGGGATATATGGGTCCCAAAAATCTCATAATGAAATCATAGATACATTTTCTAAAAGATTAAAAACAATAATATCAAAACCCATGAATTGAAATGGGAATCATTATAATGATCCAAATATTTAAATAATAATACATTTTGTATATATTTATATTTATGAATAAGATATTAATTTTACATTAAAGTATTAATGTTTTATGATAGCGTACTCGACACGTAATAACAGGTTTCTCTGAAATCATACGTTGCACACTACATTGAGTTATATTAAAAGATAATACAATAATATTATAATTATTTTAAATGGTAGTTAACATCTAGATGTTTTTTTAGAGAATTAATAGTATCAACTAAATTAGGAAAATATGGTTTACTCTTGAATTGATTACAAAATTTATTATAAATGGAAATAAAAACCAACTGAATATAAAGGACGTGTTTTCATGAAAACCTATTTAGAAGGGAATAATTGGGTTTCTAAAATCATATAACTCTATATGGTTTTTTTATTTAATGAATAATATATGTTCTATATTCAATTTAATGTTTTAAATTCATCTTATTTGTTTTCTAGATATGATATATGAATAAATTCAATTTTTTAGATAAAAGTAGTATTTAAAAAAACACTATTACCACCTTTTGAAGGTTAACCCTTTTTAAATATATTATTTGTCACTTTTAAATGTTATTTTTGACTAAATAATATTATTATTTAGAATCATAACATCAAAATTTAATTGGTTTTTAAATTTCTGTATTTTTATGATAAAATACATATTTTAATAAACAGTGGGAAATACTGCATTTTAATTCAAAACTGTCTTTTCATCTAATTTATTTATATAATAAGATTGTTTATTTAATTACTTTTAAAGTGTAATTGGATTAATTTTTTTCCAGTTAATCCAATTTTGGTCATTGGAAGTAACTTCCCCTTGAAAGTAGACATAAAAACATGTCAATATTTTGATAGTTATTACTTCTTAAAAACATACTTTTTTGGTTTTGAAAATGAAAATTAATTTAAAATTATTTTCTACCAATTATGTGCATTGAATATCAAAAAATGGCTTTCATATTTGGAATCATAAGTTCCAAATTGAGTAAATAGGTGCCTTTTATTTTTGACATTATGAATATAAACATCAGTAATTATTTTTATTTACCATGGTTAAAAGGTAAATCTGGTAAATAAGGGTAAAAAATAATATTATAATAATAATAAACTACCATAACACATGTCCTAATTCTATTGTATTAGATATGTCTGACCATGAGTATAATTGGGTTGATTTTTGGACCCCATGGTTGTAACGTCTCAGAATTTCTGTGTAATTGTTTTTATTTATACGGAATCTTTTCAAGACCACAAAATTCGACGACACATTAATTTGAGAACCGAAGAGCCCAGAATAGAATATTTATCTTTTTCAAATGTACATTCAATAAATGTGCGAGTGAAATCTTATATATTTTGAACCGTTTCTCCGATAGAAAATCTGAAGGAACCGTTGAATTCAGAACACATAGATTCACCTAGAAATGAAGTAACTTCAGTAAGCATGGGTTGAGCGAAAAAGTTTTTTTTGGACTTTTTGAGGAAAATAATAAAATAATTTAAAAGAATTATTTTATTTTCTTTCTCACATTTGAGTGGTGGACTGCTACACTACAGGGTAGTGATGTGGAAATGATGATGCACATTAATGAGTCTCATTAATTTCTTGTTAACTCATAGCATAACGACACTTTAATGATGCATAACAGCGGTACTGTTTCTTAAATAAAACATCATAAGGATGTGACATCACATCATAATGGAAATGTTGTGATGTGATCCTACTTATAGTTCAAAGCGTTGGGGAAATAATGATTAAAAAATTTGGAGGATTCTCTAGAAAACCTTGGACAATCTTCTAACCCAGCGAAGAATGATGAATGTCGGTGGAACTTCATCCTCTTCAACGCCATTTTAAGATTGGAGCTGAGAAGCGATGTCGACTTATTAATCCATCAAGGATGAATGCCACAACATATGACGTTATAAGAGGTTGGGGTTATTTTATTTTAATTTATTTTCATTCTTATATGAAAACAATAGATGTGGATTAACCCAAGAACATGTTAATTCATGGACCATGCATTCTTGAGAGAGGGTGACTTCTTTGGGTTTTCTTTATCTAGGATTGAATTATCATTGTTGTTCGAATTAAAATCCCTGGACTTCCCTTGTGTTGTAAAATTTCAATGCGGAGGGCATGGGCCTAAATAAACAAGGCCTGATCCCCTCCACCACGGGTGTTCTTTGTGACCAACTAATTAAATTGACGGCATGACTGATTTGAGACCTTTTTGGTGGAGAGAACATTCCCCGGAGAATAGAAGTGAAAGTGGCATGAAGAACAGACCACTGGTGTAGACCCAATGGTCTGTAGAAGAGTCTGCCAGTGGTGGCATACAGTGGAGGCTATGGGTTGGTGGGAAAACACCATAACAGACGTCGGAATTATGACCCCAGCTGGGCTAGGCGGCGATGCAATGGAAGAAGCCACTGGTTGGGTCGGTGGCTGTAGCCAGAAAAAGCAGTCGCTTGATCGCGTCAAAGGGTCGTAGATTTGAAATTATGGTGCGTCCCATGCAACGGGCCGCAGTCGCCCAACCATGGCAGAGGATCCACCCTGCGGTGACCTGCGGGGTGATGGTAGTGGATGATACGTGGCAATCAGTCGCTTATAGTGAGACAGACCAGTCCACCTATTGTGGATCGGGCGGTGTGCAAACCATCGAGTTGGCCGGACCCGTAGCACGGGCCGGACCCAAGGCTCACCAGGCCGGACCCGCACCAGTAGGCTGAACCCACACCAATAGACCATACCTGTGCCCCCTTCATGTCGGACTGGACTAGACCGTGTTGCCATGATGGACCCCCGACAAATTGGGATGAGTCCAGTAAGGCCTATTCGGCTTAGCCCACTGGCTAGGCCAGACCCGACTGACCTCAAACCGCACCAGGTCAGGTCAAGTTCATCTAAATGAATCGAGCTATGTAGGACCCTCGGGATGGGTTGGTCAGTTCAGTCTGATTGGGTCATATCGGGCCCCATCACAACCAGTCCCCTGGTTACTAAAACGCCTGTATCAGGCATACACCACGTCCGATTGATGGGTTGTTTTCAGCATTAGGACCCTCTCAAAAAATAAGATCTTTTGGAATACTCTATGGTGACTTTAGTGTAATTTGAGATGAAAAGAAGTCCTTGAAGAGAGGTTCTTCCATGTACACTATGTATGGAACCCTATAGTTGGATGAGGCCTGCATATTACTAACTTTGGGCCCAGTGGGAAACTCCTCTCTATGACTTTACATGCCCATGGAGGGAATCATTTCTCTATTACTTTTCAGGCCCATGGTACACAACAAGGTGGAGTACCTCAGTAGTCCATGAATAGTGGGAAGGACCTCTCTGTGACTTTGTAGGGCCACATTATTTGATGGAGAGGAGTACCTAAGTAGTCCAAGGTTAGTGGGAAGAATGTCTTTGTGACTTATCATGCCCACTGTAGTCACTAGAGGAGGAGTTCTCCAGTAGCAGAGGAGTTTGATGATGTGATGGATGATGCTACTATTACTACCTAGAATATACATGGTGTGAGCTATCTGGTGTTTTGTTATTTACTTTGAGAAATTGTGGTGTGGACTTTTCTTTGGGTTTTGGGGTCCCTACTGAGTACTGTCTTACTATCCCCTACACATGCTTCACCCAAACATGTTATGTTTGATCTAGATAACCACCATTTCGACATGGGTGCTCCGGGAGATGAGATTAGTAGGCCAAACGATGGTGGACTTTGTGGGCTAGGAGTAGGTGGGGCCTAGTAGAACTAGGCATAAATGACATACTACTTCGGCTTCCTATAGTTCATTACTCTCATGATCAGGTGGGGTTTTCTGTGGATGTCCATCATAGTTTCCTATTTTTTATTTGCTATTTTCAATTCCTGGTTGGATTTGTATTCTGGACAACATAATTTCAGTTTTAATTGCTCTCAAACTTGTTTTAGTGGTACTTATTCTCCCCCCTTTCAGTGTGTTGGTATGTGGTTTGGCAAGTGTGTGCATACAAGTACTCAAGAAAATGCCTCCAACTTTCAGGTTGACACCATCAGTGTTAGTCGCCATCCCCTAGCCTTTGGGAGGTGGGTTTGGGGTAGCCACGACATGGGGCCCGGTGGACGGTTCGTGAAAAAGTGGTATTAAAGGGTTTTCAGTCATACCACTAAGACCACGAGTCGGTTGTTTTCTTTTGGGGAAACAATGTTAAGTGTTGTGAGTTCCACAATAAGATTCGGGGAGTCATATGTTGGTGCGAAAGTTGTCATATTAATATTCAAGGACCTTGAATTCTGTTTTTGGCTCAATACATGAGAACACTTGTTGCATAAATGTATTTTTTCGAATAAGAGTCAGCACACTAGGAATAAAATTCTAACCATGGAAAATCGTGATATATATCTGGATTCCTCCATGTAGATAACCGACCAGGATCCTGATACGAGGTTGTGAGGAAAACCTTCCTAGCAATAAGTTGTCCATTCAGGGGCCAATTATAGAAATGGCCACACCGGGTGGTGCACTAGTGCTACCAACACCCGATGGTCAACATCTACTACCAGTGGTTCTGGAAGAGGATGTTCATTGGCTGAGTGACCTAAAAAAGTTTTAGAGACAGAGACCTTCCATGTTTAGGGGAGATAAAGACCCTCAAGTTTATGAGGACTAGTTGAAGGATATGATTCAGTTCTTATGCTTAGTGAGGACACAACATGAACCGATGGAGATCAGGGAAGTGAGCCTTCTACAGGTCGCCATAGGGAGATGGTGGAGTTTTACCATCTAGCCTCATGATGAGGGACCCTCATTTAGTTTGACATTGAGAGTATTTTCTGGGAGGAGTTTTTCCCAATGACCATATGCTACGTGCCTATCCAGAAGCTGCTTCACCATTAGTATGACATCATGATGATGTCCGAGTACTCGACCAGGTTTGAAGATATTTCCCTCTACTCCAAAAATATGGTGTGAGATCCTTTCTTCAAGGATAAATCCATTGGTTAGGGAATCAGGTGGGAGATCAGGGCTTTAGTGGTGTCTCTCAGCTTCACTACACAGGTCAGGGTGTTGGAGAGAACGCTTCTGATGGAGAGATTCATGGAGGTGAAGGAACAGAGAACTAGGGATTACAGCAGACCCTAGGGGGCATAGTCTTCGATATGGACCAGACAATAGAAACGTGGTCCCTCTAGGCCAGGTATTTTAGAGGCTAACCCTAGGACTCAAGGTTGGCAGTACAGGGCTCCCAGGCCAGAGGGAGTCAGCCAGGGGCCAGGCTTTGCTATTATTCTACAGGTAGGGACACATGGCACATGACTTCCCAACCCACCATAAAAATGATCAATAGACAGTCATGGGGCCATTGTGGTAGTGAAAATGGTTCGATTAAGGAGGTCCATAGGGTGGAAAACATGGCAAGGGAGCTAGCCGAGCTACAGGTGGTGGGTGATCATTTGAGGTGTTAATTCCACAATCCATAGGTGGTCCACCTCGACCTCATCGAGTAGGTGGACAGGGGAAAGATCAGATCTAGGAAATAGAGGCTTATGACCATGGTGCACCAGAGATGATCCGAGGTATGATCTATGTCTTCTCCACCCTAGCTACAGTACTTATAGACACATGTTCTAGTCAATCGTTCTTTGTGATGGATCTTGTTCAGAGTTTGGTGATTATGGTGGAGCTGTTGGCTCGATCCTTACAGCTAGAGACTCCTATGGAAGGGGATTTGATCCTTACCCACTGGTGCTGGTAGTGTGTGCATACTCTAGGAGGAAAGATCTTTGACTGGGATCTCTTAGTAGTGGCATCAAGGCCATACAACATAATTCTAGGTATGGAATGGTTATCTAAAGTCCATGCACAGATCAACTATTTTAAGTGTACAATGAGGTGTTTTTGTGGATATGGGACTAGGTTTTCCTTCACTGGTGAGAAAGAAACCCGTGCTATGCAGGAGACACTCTCTTAGAGGAGGGTGCAACTGATAAATCACCAGTTTCCTAGCCTCACCCTCGGTGTAGTGGAGGAGAGGTGTCTAAGATTACCTGTAGTGGTGGATGAGTACGAGGACGTTTATCTTAACGAGTTTCCAGGGTTACCTCATCCTATATAGGTAGACTTCTATATCGACATATACCTTGGGACAATAGTGATATCCACACCGGAATGACAAATGGATCCATTAGAGAATTATGAGCTGAGGGTACAGCTGGAGGACTTGAAAGTGATGGGGTTCGTAAGACTAGTGTTTCACCATGGGAAACCCTAATGATTTTTCCAATAAGGAAGATGGGAGTTTGATGTTGTCCATGGACTTTTGGTGCCTGAACCAGGCAACCATGAATAATAAGTACCCACTACTAAGAATTGATGAACTCTTCAGCCAGCTAAAAGGATCAATGTGGTTTTCAAAGACATAACTCAGATCAAGATATCACTAGCTCCATGTACAAGAAAAGGATTTAATGAAGATATCCCTCATGTGTCGGTATGGCCACTATGAGTTCTTGGTGAGGCCTCTAGGCATGTACAATTCCCTAGTAGTGTTTATGGGACTCATAAACAAGATATTCCACCCCTACCTTGACCGGTTCATCATGGTCTTTATCGATGACATATTCGTGTACTTAGCATCAATGTAGGAGCATGTTGTACCCATGCAGATAGTCCTGGATACACTCTGAGAGCACCAAATTTATGGTAATATCTCAAAGTGTTAGTTTTGGATTCAGGGGGTCCATTTCCTAGAAGAAATCATCTTAGAGGCTAGAGTTGTAGTATAACCAGCGAAGATAGAGGTAGTGCTTTCTTGGGAGTCACCCAAAAGTGTGTATGACGTACAAAGCTTATTGGGGTTGACTGGTTACCATCAGAGGTTCATGGACAACTTTTACAAGGTAGAAATTACACTTATCGGCATTGACACAGAAGGGAAAATCCTTTGTGTGGATGGAGAAATGCCAGTAGATTTTCTAGTAGCTGAGGCGGATACTGATTAATTCCCTTATCTTGAGACTACTATAGAAGGTAATTGGGTGTGTAGTTTAATGTGATTCATTAGGGGCTCGGATCGGTGGTTTCTTGATGAAGGAGCATGCAGTGATCACCTAAAACCTAGGATTGTTGATGAAGCATGAGTAGAACTAGGAGACCAATGAACTGGTGTTAGCAGCAACCATCTTTTCCATCAAGATGTGGGAGCACTATTTGATGGGTGAGAAGTTCACCGTTTACTCTAAACATAGGAGTCTCAGGTATATCTTCTCTCAAAAGGACCTGAACCTGAGACAGCTGTGATGGATAGAGTTCTTCCAGAACTATAATATTGAGATAGTCTATACTTTTGGAATGGGGAACGTGGTTACAGATGCGCTCAGGAGGAGGACTGGGTTGGAGTTGCTGAGTGAGATGACAAAGCAGTTAGCCAAATATAGATATCCTTCATGGATGTTGGTGAATCTTCTTACCTTTATTCAATGACTATTACTCCCTTACTCTTACATTGAGTTAGGAAGTCACATCTAGGGGATGTTGAATGCGAGGCCCGATTTTCCCATATATCCTCAGTACATGTTACTGATGGATTTTTGATAGGTGGGGGAAACAACATCCTTTTCAGAGGGTGCACTGTAGTTCTAGTGATGTTATGGGAGGAGGTGTTGAGGTAGTTACATAATTCACCTATGGTGGTCCATCATGGTGTGGAAAATATGTACCAATACATTTAGTGTTAGTACTTATGGCCATGGATGAAGAAAGTAGTGGTCGTGTTCGTTTCACGATGCCTCACTTATCAGAAAGTGAAGTCTGAGAACCAAGTTCTAGTAGGCTTGGCTCAGTCACTATAGGTACCAGAGTGGAAATGGGGTAGTATCTTGATGGAATTCATGACAGGGGTACCAAATATGTCTAGTGGTCATGACTCTATCTAGGTGATCATTGACCGACTCACCAGGTCGACTCACTTCCTACCCATCCGGGAGTAGGGATTTTTAGAGGGATTGGGATGCCTCTACATTCAATAGATAGTGTGGATCCATGGGGTGCCTTTGACAATCATTTCAGATCATGACTCTTGCTTTACAACCCAATTGTGGAATTTATTGCAAGAGGCGTTTGGGATGCAGCTATGCTTGAGCACTAATTTTCATCCCCAGACGGATGGTCAGACAGAGAATACCATACAAACCATGGAAGACATGCTCCGCGCTTGCATCCTTGAATTTGGTCATAGTTTAGAGGACCACCTGCCACTAATAGAGATTGCGTAAAAGAACTGTTATCACTCCCCCATTGGAATGGAATCATTTTAGGCCTTGTACGGGCGGCCTTGCAGATCACCCATACGCTGGAAAGACCCAGGGGAGTTGACACCCATGGGTGAAAAGTTGGTATGGGCTACCACTAAGAAGGTGTAGATCATCCAGGAGGAGATGAGGACTGCACGGAGCAGGAAAAATTCTTTTACTGATAGGAGACAGATACCCTTGTAGTTTGAGGAGGGAGATCTTGTTTTCCTTCAAGATTCTCCTTGATGAATATTGTTGATATTTGGCTAGGGTGACAATCTATATACAACGTTTATTGGACCTTTTCAGATCCTAAGCATAGTTGGTGAGGTGGAATACCGCATGGATCTTCCCCCACAGATGCACCAGGTGCATGATGTTTTCAATATGTCGTAGCTAAGAAGGTAAATGCATGATCCATCACACGTCATTGGCTGGGGTGAGATGGACATTGATGATGAAGTGATGTTTACCGAGTTCCTGGTGGAGATAGAGGATTGATATGAGTGGGTCCTACGAGGGTGTTCGATTCCCCTAGTACACATTTGAGGGCAGCACATGAATCTTTAGGAGAGCACATGGGAGAGGGATGCTCTGATTTGTTCTCAACACCCAGCATATTTTTATGTTGTTTTTTTTGGATTTCGGGGACATAAATCCCTATGGTGGGGAGAAAATAATGTCTCTAAATTTTTGTGCATTTTTTTATTTATATGGAATTATTTTGAGACCATGAAATTTGACAACACATGAGTCTGAGATCCGAAAATCCCAGAACAAAAATTTGAACTTTTTTAAAGGTATGTTCATTAAACATGTGTGTGAGATTTTATATCTTTTGAAACGTTTCTTGGATCAGAAATTTGAGGGAACCGTTGAATTTATAATGTCTTTATTCACCTAGAAATGACTTAACCTCAGCCGAAAAGGGCCGAACAAAAAGGTTATTTTTCATAATTTTTGAGAAAAATAATAACATAATGTAATAGAATTATTTTATTTTCTTTCTCACAATTGTGTGGAGAATAGTGATGCTACAGGGAAGAAAAAAAAATCAATTATGCACATTAATTAGTCTCATTAATGGATAGATATCTTGTGGCATAATGATGCTTTAATGACACATAAAAATGAAATAGTTTCTCAAATAGAACAACATAACGATATGACATCACATCATAATGGAAACGCTGCGATGTGCTCTTATTTATAGTTCGATGCACTGGGGAAATAAGGATTAAATTTTTTTAGGATTATCTATAAAACCTCTAATTTACTTCTACCCTAGTGAAGAATGATTAATAACGATAGAACTTCATCATCGTCAATGCCTTTCAAAGATTAGATCTGGGAAGCGATGTCGAAATCTTAATCCATGAAGGACAAATGCTGCGACATCAGAAGTCATAAGAGGTAGGGGTTATTTGATTTTAATATTTCCACATTCTTATATCCAAATGAAGAATGCAAATTAACCCAAAAATAAAATAATTCCTCTACCGTGCAATCTTGCGGAAGGGTGATTTCTTTAGGGTTTCTTTATTCAGGATTGAATTATCATTGTTGTTCGAATTAAAATCCCTAGACCTGCCCTGTGTTGTAAAAATAAAATGTGGGGGGAATGGGGTGAAACAGACAAGGCCCGAGACCCTCTACTATGGGTGTTATTTGAGGACAATGCCTTGAATCAATGAAAATACAGATTTGAGACCTTTGTAGTGGAGAGAACATTCCTCAGAGAATGTAGGCGCAAGTGGAGTGAAGAACAGACCACTAGTGCAGACTTAGAGGTCCGTTGCAGTGGCTGTGGGTCGGTGGAGGCACACCAAGAAAGCATGCGAGAAGAATGGCCATGACTGGTGCGGGCCACGGCATAAAAGAAGAAGCTACTGAATAGAGAAGGTGAAGGCTGTAGATTTACCATATCAGAGGGATGCAGACGTGGCACTATGTCGCATTCCACGCAGCGGGATGAGGATACTCATTTTTGGCAGAGGAGATGCCCCACTACGATCTGCAGGGTGATTTTTGTGGATGAAATGTGGCACCTGGACGCATCCAAAGAAATAGAACGATCCACCTCTTTAGGACTGGGTGAGGTGTAAACTGTCCAGCGGGCCAGACCCGCGGCTCACCCGGCCAGACCCACACTAGCGGTTCGGAACTGCACTAGCGGGTGAGGCCCACACCCAACGGGCTAGACCTGCACTAGTAGGACAGACCCGTTCCCCCTTCGGGATGGGCCAGATGAGACCGTGTTGCCTGATGATTCAGCGGGCTGGACCCCCGACCAACCTGATTGGGTCTAATAAGGCCTATTGGACCTAGCCCACTGGCCAGGCTAGACCAGACCAAGCTCAACCTACAATTGGTTGGGTCATGTCCATCTAAATGAACATGGGTATGTGGGACCCCTGGCTGGGTTGGTCAGGTCGGTTTGACCAGGTCAGACCTTGCCCCTTCGCAACTAGTCCCCTGGTTACTAAAATGCCATTATCATGAAAACTGTGCATCTAATTAATGATCCATTTACATCTTTGTGACCCTATTGATGAGGAAGATATTTTAGGATGATCTATTGTGACTTTTGTGGAAGTTGGTATGTAAAGAAGGGATTGAGGAGTAGTTCTTTGAAGTACACTATGTACAAAACCCTGCGACTGGTTGAGACCTAAAGACTGCTGACTTTTGGCTCTGTGGGAAGCACCTCTCTATGTCTTTGCAGGCCCATGGTGAGAAGAACCTCTCCGTGAAATTGTTTTCTCATAATACGCGATGATGAGGAGTACCTCAGTAGGCGATGACTAGTGAGAATCTCCTCTCTGTAACTTTGGAGGCCTATAGTACGCGATAGGGAGAGTGCCTAACCATCCCAAGGTTAGTGGTAAGCACATCTTCATGACATGGCTGATCCACTGTACTCACTAGAGGAGGAGTTCTCTAGTAGCCGAGGTGTTTGAATATGTGACAAATGATGCTACTGTTACTACCCTAGAATATATATGGTGTGAGCTATCTCGTGTTTCGTGCTTTAGATGAGGAAATGTGATGTTGACATTCAATTTTGGTTTGGGGTCTCTACTGGGTACTATGTTCCTCAGCCCTTCATAGGCTTCACCCGCACATGTCGTGTCTGGTGCAGATGACCACCATTTCAACATGGGTGCTCAAGAAGATGGGACTGATGGATGCTACGATGGTGTACTTGGTGGACTAGGATCAGGCGGGCCCTAATAGGTCTTGGAAAACATGGAATACTATTTCGGCTTCCATTAGTTAACTACCCTCATTATTAGGTGGGGTTTATTTTTTCTATCCATCAATGTTTCCTTTTTGTACTCACTGTTTTCAGTTCTTTATTGGGTTGGTATTCTGGCCCACTTACTTCTAGTTGTACTTTTAGTCAGCCTTGTTTTACTGGCACTTGTTTTTCCCCTTTCAGAGTGTTGGGATGTGGTTGGGTGTGTGTGTACGTAAAGGAACATAGGAAAATGCCTCATACATGTAGGTAGACACCTTTAGTGATAGTCAGGATCCCCTAGCTTTCAGGAGGTAGGCTTGGGTGGTAGTCACTTCATGGGCCCTGGGGGAAGGGTCGTGACAATGGTGGCACTTGGGTGTATTAATGAAATTTTATAAGAATTAATTTAATGTAAATAGAAATATAACATAAACATGTATATTTTACTATTTTTTTTAACATAAGGTCATATAATTGAAATATTTAACTATAAAAATTCGTTAGAAATATAAACATTGTCTTACATAATGGTATTTTATATACAATTTTTAGACATTAAATAAATATTTATTATGACATAATGATGATACAAGGATTGAATTATTAATGAAAGATTCAAATAAATGATATTATAAATATTAAAATAAATATAATTTGAGCAATTTTATGCCATACAAAAATTTTATAGATGATTATGACATATTATCTTTGAATTAATGTAGTTTTTTTAATGTAATCAGGTTTTTATGACTTTAACAAAAATAAGCTACAAAATACTGTCAAAATTTACATAAATGAGTTAAAAAAACACTATTTTATTAATTTATATATTATTCCTAAAAACATAATATTAGACCAATATACTTATATATTGTTAAAAGTTTCATTAATGATCCACTTATGGTTCTCTTGGAATTTTATAGTAACCATAGTAACCACATATTGTGAAAATACAAGAAAACATGGTATGAGTTATTGTTTTTAACTAAGTGTAAATGCTAAAAGATAAAGTCAATTTTATGAAATAAACTTGTATAAAAATTAATTTATTATGGTTATTTTAACAAAAATCATATTATATTAAAATTAAATGAGTTTTTGACCATTTGTAACCGAAATTTATTTTGTAAAAAAATAATATTTCAAGACCTTCTCAAAGTACCCCTCCTCCCTCTTATAAAAGGACACCATCTCTACCCAATTACCCACACCTATAAATCCCCTTGGATCATAAAAATTCTACTAAAATAAGGCACCAATATCCATAACTTCCTTTTAGAAGTATCATGATGGAAAAAAGGTAATTCAAGAAAGCCTTTCGGCTCAAATCAAAAGAAGTTACCCGATAGAGAGGGACCATTTTCTCTCAAGTTCCTTTAGTTTATTTTACTTCATCACTCACTATGTTATTATTATATAATTACATAACAAAAAAAAAGTATCCTAAATATTCGAGGATGTTTTCATGATAAGGATTCTAACTAAAATTACACACACCTCCTTCTAATGGATACAAACATAATTTTTCTATGTATGACGAACTACTGCCAAATAAAATAACGATTCTTCAATTTTCTCCTTCCAACTCTCATGGTGGACATTATGATGTGATTTTATTTATATATGATATATATTATATTTATATTTTCTATATTATTCTTTTATTTTTATCGACCACATACCTTTATTCTTTCCATAATGTGTAAATATGATAATTTCATTTGAGGAAGTACGAACAACTGCCCCCTCAAAGTGATTTGAATCATTCATGCCATAAATGGAACTTATAATGGATGGTTTTATTAAAAATATAATACATAAATGATGTAAATATAATTATGGTATTATTATATACATTTATATTAGTTATTTTGATTCCTTTAATATGATAATGAAATGAAAGTAGCATTCATGCGTACGTACTGCCTACCTTCTCCATGATCATGCATTTCATTTATTATCTGAAAATATTATGGAATTCAAATATAATTGACATATATGATATTTAAATCATTAATATCATTCTATATATTTTTTACTTATGACTACATAGATAATATACCTCAAAACAAGTTCATTTTTGACTCGAGCAATCAGTATTGACCAAACAACCGATATGAACTTAAATAATTATGTAATTTTTATAACATGATAATAAGTAATATAAAATGAATAATAAACATGAAAATGGTTCTGAATCATGTAAAAATTTACATAATTCTATTATTCTGGAATATTAATAACAAACAAGACAAGTTGGACTCAAGGTAAGGGACTTCGTCTCAATCTCTTTTCATTGAGGAATATTTTGATTTATACATGACCTTATTTTATACATAGTATAATAAACCCCTTTGAATTTTAATTTCATTAAAAGTGATTATTTTTTATGAAGCATTTTAAATGAAATAAGGAATGTTTTTAACATATACAATGACAAAAAATTCTCCACCTCCGTAACCTTAATTTTATATTTGGGTTCCTCTATAAGCCTTCATGTCATTTAAAATGAAAATAAATCCATTTTTACTTTATTTGGGTATCTTGGTATCAAAAATGTGTTCTTAAAAGAAAATGGTATATTTATATGGAAATTGTTTTCACATGGGATTAGAAGAAGCTTTCAAAAATGGGTTTGGTGATGAATGTGTCTTATTCATAAAATGGTACACGATGATTATATGAGATGGGTGAGACCAATATAGATCATACGAAAGGGTTGAGCCCCATTATAGCTCATGGGTGCGCCCGATATAGCTTATATGAATGGTTGAGCTACATTATATCTCATAGGTGATCCTGACACAACTTATATGAAGTTTTGAACCCCATTATAGCTCACGAGTGAGCCCGAGATAACTTATACGAAGGGTGATCCCCATTATAGATCTCAAATTTTGAATTCAACCATATGGTTATTCCTATTGGAAGATGTTTTAAAGGGTTTTACTTATATGATTCTTCAATTCACCTAAATGAGTTTATATTTCTTGCTATTTGTTTTAGTATTTTTCATTGAGAAAAAACTATGAGTGTTATTCATGTGAAAATTTTTTGTTTCATGTCCTCAAAGAAAATTGATAGGGTTATCTAGTTTTAACTAGACTTACAGTTTTTCTTTATTTTTATATCCCTTACTGAGCTTTTTATGCTCATCCCAAGATTTAAATATCTCCACAATATTTAAGGGAGAATAGACTTAATTATGGAATCAAGGAAAAGTTATTATGATTAAACATGAAATGAAACCAAGTTTATTTTTAAAAGAATTATTATTATGTAAGAAATGGATTCTATTGGAAGTGCCCACTTTGTGTTTCAATGTTTTTGTTATATAATATTTATGTCCCAATTCTCTAACATTCTATACCTGAAAATATCTTCAATTTGAATTCTTGAATTAACCCAAGATTATGTAATGTTAAATGGTAGGGCATTATAGTTGGTATCATAGGTCATTTAGAAAATTTAGAGGTTCGGATAGGGTTAATTGCTTTCCTTTAAGGGATTTTAATTTATGGTTATGTTGAAATGATGTAGAATTTTAATATTACCTTGTTTCTTCATCTAAACCATGTATTTTCAAAATCGTTTTCCATAGAGGAAATAAGAAATCTATAAAGGGAAGGCATCTATAGGAGAAAAACCATTCAAATAAACAACATTCAGGGGTGTGAATTTGAATAGAACTGTTTGTTGAAGTGATATAGCTGTTGAAAGAGGCTATAAATGGTAGTGGTATCCCTGCATGAGATCATCCTGATAAACCACATAAGAATATGTCAGTAGTGGAAATTTTTTTGTGGTAACATACCCCATCATTAAATGGATCATCTGACCATGTGGTAGCAGAAGGACAGATAAATAACCTGGAGAAGATATTTAAAGTCATGGGATGTTCAGAATGTCAAAAGTTAACTATTTCTATCTATCATTTTTAAGGTGATAATAATATATGGGGGTCATTATTTAAGAATAATAGAGAGAAAAATGATATTTATGCCATGGATTGGGAAAAAATTTAAGGATATTTTCCTTGATAAATAGTTCCCTAAGGTTTTTCGGTTTAAGAGAGAGAAACAATTCTTGGAATTAAAGCAAAAGGATGATGATTAAGCTACCAAATATTGAAGAAAAGTCACAATATTGGCTAGGTACGTTCATGATTTTATTCGAGACATTGACAGTAAACTTAATAGATTATCTCATGATTGAAACCAGGGCTACAAAGATATTTCCCCCCCAGAGAATTTAAAAGTTACAAAAATGTGGTTCATTATGCTGAGAAAGTTGAAATAGAGTTTTCCCAAACATATGTTCCACGAGATGATAAGAGTGATAAATGTTCAACATACCATTAAATGGAGAAGTAACCAACTATGAATTCTAGAGGTAAGCCCAAAACGTGTTCAAAGTGTAGTAAAATACATTTTGGGGAATGTATTTTAGGATCTAAAAAGTGTTACTAGTGTGGTAAGATTGGCTATAAGGTTCATGACTAGAATGAAAAGGGTCCTAAATAGTCCAATAATGAGATAACTAATATCCAATATATAGTAAGATACTTTAGATGCAATGATTTGGGATGTTATAAAATTAAGTGTTGGAATTTAATTACATAGGGAGGAAATCAGTATGATCTGAAACGAAATGTTTTGGGAAAATAATTTTTGGATACTACAGTTGATGTTAAGACATCTGGTGAAGTGGTGGAATATCCTAAGAGACCCATATATTTTAGAGGATAACCATATGTTCAAGGTTTTAGAAACACCTTATGAGGTTTTATGTGATGTGATAATAAGTTGTTAGGGACCTTTATAGGAGATATTTTGGGGTAGTTATTTTTATGTATAGATTTTTTTAATGTGGAAGTATGGATTTATTTTTGGTCCTTAGTTTTAAGATATTGATATCCTTTAGGGTTTTTGTGATATTTTATACTTCTTGTTATTCTTAGAGATGTGCATCCTATTTTGGGAATATTATGAGGATGAAATTGCACTTATAAAATAGAAATACATCAAGTAATTATGTTTCCTTATGTTCTTAGATAAGATCATAAAAAAATTCATCAAATTTATGAAAAGGAACTTAAAAAAACTATTTTCCATTTACTTTTCTTACTAGTAAATCAAAAACCCTTTTACCCATCACAAGTCTTTGGTTTTCTGGTTGTTAATTTTCTCCTGATCATGTTTTCTATCACTCTCCATTAGATCTAGATGGTTAGTTTTTTCTTCCATATACATGTCTTCCAACATGGAAACCTAATATTTTTTTACCTCACATGAACTTTGTACTTTTATTTAATTCTTCAAAAGTAATATTTTTATTTAATCCTTTTTCGATGTGGGGTTTACAATGACGTTTCTCTGCTTAATTTTAAAATCATGAGGATGAAATTTCAAAATGGGGGGAATGATGTAATGACACAGATATTTAAAGAATCATTAAATATGATATATATTTTTATTTTTGAATAATACATTAATTTTATGTCAATGTGGATAGTTTATCGGATAGCGTACTCGACACGCAACAACATGTTTCAAAAAATCTTACATGGCATACAACATTGAGTTACACTGAAAAATAATACAATAATAATTTTTTTTTAAATGGTAGTTAACTCATAGAAACATTATGGTGTGAATAAATTGTTTCAATTGAATTATGAAAATATTCTTTACACATTCATTGGTTACCAAATTTATTATAAATGGAAATAAAAACCAATTGACTATAAAGGATGTGTTTTTATGAAATCCTATTTAAAAGAGAATAATTGTGCTTATAAAAATCATATCACTTTTTATGGATTTCTATTTAATGAAAAATATATGTTATATATTAAATTTAATGTTTTAAATTCATATTATATGTTTTTTTGATATGATATATGAAGAAATTCAATTTTTTTTTGGAAAAAAGAAGTATTTTTTTATAAAAATATACTTTTACCATATTTTGAAGGTAAACCCTTTTTCAATATATTTTATTGTAAATTTTGTATGTTATATTTGAAAAAATAAATATCTTATTTAGAAGTGGAATGTAAAAATTTACTTTGGTTCAAATTTTGGTATTTTTATGATGAAATTCATATTTTGATGAATAGTGGAAAACACTACATTTTAATTTAAAATGGCATTTTCGTCTAATTTATTTATATAGTTATATTGTTATTTAAATTGTTTTCAAAGTTAAATTGTATTATGTTTTTATAATTGAATGATATGTTTTTCATTGGAAGTAATTTTTCATTTAAATTGGATATAAACTATATCGATCTTTTGATAGTTAAAACTTTTTAAGAACCTACTTTCAGGTTTTAACAACGAGAATTGATTTAAAAATATTTTATGAAAATTTTATGTTTTGAATTTGGAAAAATGGATTCCATATTTTGAATCATATGTTCTAAATTATGTAAATATGTATCTTTTATTTTTGGACATTATGAATAGTATCTTCAGTAATTATTTTTATTTACCATGGTTACAGGGTAAATTTGGTAAATAAGGGTAAAAGATAATATTATAATAATTTTAAAATACCCTAAAAAATGTTCTAATCTGATTGGATGAAATGTTTCCAACTATGGACAACCTTGGTTCTATTTTGGGACCCCATGGAGCAACTTGGGTGTGATAATGACTTGTTATAAAAATTAATTTAAACTAAAGAGAAAAATAACAGAAACATGTATCTTTTACTGAATCAATTTTTATATAGGGTTATATAATTGATATATTTGACTATAAATAGTAATTAGAAATATAAAAATATTTCCTATATCATGGTATTTTATTTATAATTTTTATAAATTAAATAAATAATTTTATTTATTACACAATGATAATGAAATGATTACCATATTAGTGAAAGATTAAAAAAATGACATTATAAACATGAAAATAAATAAAATTTATAGAAATTTCATACTAAAATTTTATGGATTATCATAAAATATTATATTTGATTTAATGCATTTTGTTTGAGGTAATAATGTTTTGATGACTTTAATAAAAATCAATTACTAAATAGTGTCAAAATTAACATAAATGAGTTTTTAAAATAAATATTATTTTATTAAATTATATAACAGTCCTAAAAATATAATATTCAGCCAATATAATTATATAATGTTAAAAATTTCATTTATTATCCAATTTTAGTTGTTAATTTTATAGTAACTATAGTGACCACATATTGTGAAAATATAAGAAAACATGGAAAGAGTTAATGTTTTTAACTAAGGGTTAAATCTAAAAGTTAATGTTAATTATATGAAATAAACTCGTCTAAAAATTATTTAATGATGGGTATTATAAAAAAAATCATCTTATATTTGAATTAAATTACTATTGAACCATTTTTAATTTAAATTTACTTTATAATAAAATAATATTTCAAGACCTTCCCAAAGTGCCCCTCATCCCTCTTATAAATTCTACCCTATCTACACATTTACTCATACCTATCAAGCCCATTGCCTTGTCCAAAATCTGCTAACATAATATCACAAAATCATTAACTTACTCCTATAATCCTCACTTTTGTAATAATGAAATTCATGAAATCCTTTTGGCTCAAATCAAATGAAGTTACCCGATTTAGAGGCAAGGTCTTCTCTCAAGTTCATTTCCATTATTTCCCTTCCCCACTCCCTATGCTCTTCTTATTCTCTTATTACATAAGAAAATATTATCCTCAATATTCTATGATGTTTTAATGAGATGTATTTGAACTATAATTACACACACCTCCAACTAATGGATACTAACACCATGTTTCTGTGTAAAGTAAACTACTGCCTGATGAAACAATGATTGTTCAATTTTCTTCTACCACTTCTCATGGTGGCCATTATGATAGAACTATATAAATATATATTATATTATTTTGTAATTTTTAATTATAACATACCTTTATGCTTTCCATAATGTGTGAATATGATAATTTCATTTGAGGAAGTGCAGACTCCCGCCCCCACAAAGTGATACAACTCATTCATGCGATACATAGAACATATAATGGATGGTTTTAATAAACCTATAATTCATAAATGACATAAATATAACACTGGTATTATTATCTACTTTTAAGTTATTATTTTTTATTTCTTTAATATGACAACGAAATGAATGTAGCATTCTTGCGTACGTAAGACCTACCATCTCCATGAACGGTGCGTTTTATTTATTATATCAAAATATTATCAAATATTATAAATATATATATATATATTATATATATTATATTTAAGTCATGAATATTATTTTGGAGATTATGGAATTATGACAACATGAAAAATTTACATCAAAACAAGTTCATTTTCTACTCAAGTACTGAATAATGACAAAATGACAAATATAACTTAAATAATTATGTAATTTTTATAACTTGATAATAATTAAAATAAAATGAATAATAAACTTTAAAAAGTTTTTTAAGAAAGTAAAAATTGACCTATGTTTATTATTTAGGAATATAAAGAATAAAAGAGAAAACTTGGACTCAAGGTAAGGGACTTCGTCTCAATCTCCTTTCATTAAGGCATATTTTGATTTATAAACAACCTTCTTTTATACACTGTATAATAAATCCCTTTAAATTTAAATTTCATTCCAAGGGAATTTTTATCTAGAAATCATTTTATTAAATCAAAAAAAGGAATGTTTTTAACATATACGACGACAACGACTTCTTCACCGCTGTAACCGTTATTTGATATTTGGCTTCCTATAAAAGCCTTTATTTCTTTTAAAATGAAAATAAATACCTTATTCATTTATTTGGGTTTCTTGGTATTGAAAATGGATTCCTAATTGAAAATGGTATTTTTATATGGAATGTTTTTTCATATGTAATTATAAGAAGTTTTCAAAAAAGTGTTTTTGTGATGAACATGTCTTATTCAAAAAATGGTACATAAGGGTTTTATGAGACATGTGAGCCTAATATAGATTATACAAAGGGTTGATCCCCATTATAGCCTATGGGTTATACCGATATAGCTTATACAAAGGGTTGATCCCCATTATAGCGCACAAGTGATCCCTACATAGCATATAATAAGTGTTGAGCCACATTATAGATTACAATTGTGCTCGATATAGATTATATTAAAGGAGATCCCCATTATTGATCGTCAATTTGAAAGTAAACCACATGGTTATTTCAATTGGAATATGTTATGAAGGGTATTATTTATAACATTCTCTAAGTAACCTAAATAAGATTAAATTTCCTACAAATTGCTTTAATATTTTTCATTGGGAAAAAATTATGAGTGTTATTCAAGTGAAAATGTTTTGTTTAATCCACTCAAAGTACATTGAATGGGTTATCATGTTTTAACTTTACTAATTATTTTTCATGTTTTTATGTCTCGTACCAAGGTTTTGGTGCTCATACCATGCTTAAAATATTTTCATAGGATTTAAGGGAGAGTAGAGTCAAGGATGGAATCAAGGAAAACTTATGATGACTAAACATGAAAATACACCATGTTTATTTTTAATAGTTTAATTATAATGGAAGAAATGAATATTATTGGAAGTTTCTACTTTTTATTTCTATGTTTTTGTTATGTAATATTTATGGACTAATTATCTAAAGCTTGAAACATGAAAAGATCTTTGTGGTGAATTGTTGACTAACCTATAGATTATGTAAAGTCTAAGGCTAAGGAATTATAATAATAAACATTTAATCATATAGAAACATGGGGAAAAGAGACATATTTTTTTATTATTTCTTAAAAACATAACTCATTAAATGAAATAGTCCTCATATGCATATAAATCATGGATGAGAAAAAAAATTTCATAATCATATAACCCATGATAGAGAAACAAATTTCATAAAATTATAAACCACAAAGGAGAAATGAGTTGCATAAACATCATTCCATAAAACAGAAAATATTTAGATAAAAATATTAATGGATCCTTTTTACAATTACCCAGAAAGGATTCATTAATTTTAATAGATGTTGTCTAAGATGGAAAATAATTTTGAGATATATTTTATAAAAATTTATTGGGGAAAATATTCTTGCTTCGTTGATTTTTTTTAAAACATAAAACCTTTTGAAATTCATTTTAAATGGAAATAATTTTAAAAAATATAATGGAGGATTGAAATCATTTGGAAAAACCTTTTCCTTGAAAAAATATAAAAAAAACTCATGACAATTTTAAAATCTTTTTTCCTTGAAATTTTTTAAAAGAATCTTAAAAACATTTTGAGAAACATTTTAATTTAAAATGATTTGAAAAATATTAAATAAAATATTTGAGATCATATAAAACCATTTCTTTGGAAGTAACCTTTTTGAAACGATATAATATAATGTTTGAAAATCATTTAAATCATTTTTAAATATAATTTTTTTCCTAAACCCTTTTTCCTTAAAAACCATTATTAAGATCAATAAATTTCTAGAATAAAAAGATAAAATTTTCTTTTATTAAAAAATAATTTTGAAAACTTTCAAATGAAGAATCATGGAAATGATGGCCATGAAAATGGGTAAGTCCGTACATGCCAAATATTCCTTTTAAACCTTAAAAGCATATGAAAGTACCTTGATCGAAAAATTATAAGAATAAGAATATTAAAAATTTTAAAATAGTTAATAAATGGGTAAAAAATTTCGTATAAAAATCATTGTATTGTTGAAAAATATTTTTGAACTCTTTTTTAGAAAACATAGTTTTGAAAGAACACATATTTCTCACTGAAAGGTGAAAAAAAGTAAAATTTTCATAGAAAATGTTTCTTAAAAATCATAAGAACCAAAGAGCTAAAAAATGGTACAATTACATTGATATAACATGCATATAAAAAGGGTAACAAAATTCCAGAGAATTTTTGAGATTTGGATCGTAATATTTCATCAAGGGAAGTATAATCGTAAAAAATCCTGATAAATGATGAGATTTTTTGTATAAATTCTCACCACTAGGTAAATTTCCATCATAATTCATTTGTAAGAAAATGAAATTACATAGAGATTAAAATATCAGGAAAATAAGTAGAATTGGGATATACCTTTTCAACTAGAAGCATATACAACTTGTAAAATAATATAGGTGCATAACAAATCATGTGTCTCAAAGAAGGAAAATTGAAACAAAATTACATTACTGATTTGGTATCTTTTGAACCATAAAAAACATGAAATTAAATATATTATAATGTATACATGAATAACAATAAATTAAATTATAATAACCTTATAATATATTTATTGGTATTATATGCACCACATAAAATAAATGAGTGGCGAATAATGCTTGTATCTCTCAATATAAAAATTGAGATGAAATTCCTTTACCTTATGTCTTGAATCTCATCATACCTATACAAAGATCCTGAATAATAAGTGTATGTTTATTCTAAATAATTTTTTAACCATATTATTATATCTAATACCATATATTATATGATTATGACATTATATTACTCATTTATTAACAATTCTATGTTATGGATTCACTTCAGGTAATATCTTCTTTGTTTTTCATAAATATTTTGACTTACTTTTCTTGATCATCTTACTTAGATCATGATTTAATTTCCAAAATAATGTAAAAAAATTATATAAATAACATATGTATATTAATTATATATTTATTTATAATAATCTATAAAATATAGAAATATGAAATGGGAAACACCATTCATGGAGATAATAGGCCATACACACACATGAACATAGTTTCCATTTTGTTGTTGTATTGAAATAAAGTGTGTAAATGGAATATATGTATATATATATATATATAATATCATTAAAGTACCATTATTATGTTATATATGTCATATAAATTCACTAAAAATTCATTAATACGTTCCATGCAAAGTGTGGGGAATCACATCAATTTGAGGAGGTGGTAGTCCACATATCGAAAAACAAAGTTATCATATTTTCACAATATGGAAATAGTAAAGCTATAGTCTATATTAAAATTATCAAAGAAAAAAGGAATTTTAAATATCACATATATCATATATAAATAGTGTTTCAATTATAATTTCCAACCATGAATGTTGGTAAATGAAAAACGAACAATCGTCATTTCATGAGGCGGTAGTTTTTCGTACATGAATGGTAAGTTCACTACAAATTAGTTTAATGTGTGTGTAAGTGTAGGAAAAACCTCTAATATTACATCATATCATTATATTACAGATACTGAGTTTATTCTGTAATCATTTAATAATAATTATTGAGATGGTGGAGATATGAAATAAAGGAAAAGGAGTTTTGGAAAGGATCTTACCTCTTTTTTTGGAAACTCCATTTGGTTTACACCAAATTGCTTCTTTGGTTGTATTTATTACATAAGGGAGTATAATAAGATTAAGGGAGGGATGTTGGGATGTGAATTTGGTAGATATTGGAGGATAATAAGTGGTTTTATATGTGTGAATAAGAGAGATGGACGAGTGCCTTTTTATAGAAGAGGAGAGAAATTCTTGTAAATACCCAAATAAAAGCACTAAGGGGAGGTCACCCTTACCTCATGTAATTCCAAAATGGGAAAATAATGGAGTAAAGTGAAATTATTATTGAAAAAATTATCCACCACACCAAAATAATTACATTTTTATAATTTTGTTCCTTATTCTTCATGTTTCCTTAAAATTTTTATTTTGGGTTATCATTTAGGTAACTAGATTGAAACCTATGAAATTTAATAATTATTACTAAATGAAGGTTTGATTTATTAGAAAATTTAGGCCCATTGAATTATAAATAGGATGCCTAATTTACAGAATAAAAATATCACGTGTGTTGGAAGTTAATTTTAAAACAAGTGCATGTAACACACAAAAACACTTCTTTATCCCAAACTGCACTAACAATGTTTTTACTATATAGGGGTATATATGATCCTTATAAAAGATCATTTTTTCCATTAATACACCATATTCCAAAATTATAAACTTTTAAATATTAGTTGGAATATGGTAGTATTTTTATTAAGTTTAAATCTTTTAATAAAGTATAATTTAATGTAAAATAATAGTAATTTAACTTTTCACATTATTTATTTAATTTCAATTTAAAAATATAAAAAATTTATTGGTATTCAAATATTATTATGTTAAAATCTATGTGAAATTATATACTCAGGTACAAAAATAAAGTAACATAATAATTCATTAAATTTACTTTACTTTCAATTTTTCTAGAATCATTTATTTTATTTAATTATCAACTAAATAATCCATGTGTTAGAATTTTCTAAGAATTTAATAAATTATAATCCCTCATATATTGCGAGAAAATGGGTTTCAAAGGAGATAATGTTTAAAGGATCATTCATATTTTATATCTAAATTCAACATAAAAATGATTCTAATGAATTAAATTGGATTAATAGATATATAATTGATCTATTTTTACTTTAAAAACAACTTAAAATATAATTTTACTATATAAATAAATTATATGAACAACTAGTTTTGAATTAAAATTCTATATTTTTCACTATTCAGTCAAAAATTAAGTTTCTTTGAAAAATACAAAAAAAATCACCATAAGATAATTACAAAATTCTGAATTCAAAAATGATATTTATTTTATGAAATTAATTTCATAAAAGTGTCTAAAATTAATTCAATTATTTTTCACATAAGGATATAAAATGTTCTTTTAGAAAATATTATTTTAAAAAATATAAATACTACAAAAAATTATATATTTTATTATAAATATGTTTTATTTATATGAAACCATTTAAATATCATTTAAAAACTATTTATTACTTTTTTTATTACTATGTTTAATGGGTAGATCTTAACTATCTTGTTTAAATAATTATAATAATAAAGTGTTATTTAACAGAAACTCATTATTGCGTGTAATGCAAGACAAGATAGTGCTACATGTAGTGTATGATAAACCTAGTGATTTAATAAAAAATATATTTTCTTGTGCTTTATGAAATGAAAAATATATATAATATTAGATTAATTCAAAAAAATATTTCACCAAAACTTATGGTGTTATATTATACCCCCTAAAAATGAATTTCACGATTGAAATTTTTATAGGTTATAAATGTTATAATAAATGAATGTTACTTTAATATAAATCCACATCATAAAAAGGAAAACTAAAAATTCATTTAAAAAATGAAATTTGGAAGTGTAATGGTTACCCAAAGTAACAAATAACTAGGTTTCCACATAGGAGAACATAAGAGGAAAGTGAAATCATGGACATAGAAGAGAAATATAACTATTATGTTATGATGGAGATTAATAGAGAGAATTGATTAGAGAAAGTGGGTGATAAAAAACCATAAATCTATTATAATCTAACATACTATATGATTCATGGGATTTAAAGGTTCCATATATTTTTTTGAACACCCCTTTCAAATATTATAGGAATTATTTTACCCTCTAGAAACCTATAAAAATATAATTACTTGTTTTCATTCCATTTTATATTTAAAATATCACACTTTTTTTATTTCTTGGACAATTTTCACTTCACCACATTCTCTAAAATGAAAGGTGAAATTTTCATTGTTGAAGTAGTAACAGATCATGGAATCCATGATAAGTCGTCCCATTTTTCATCAGTTACCATAAACTCAAGTGGTTAGAATAGGTTATCCAATATTCATAAATCCTCTTGTTGTGAGATAATACTTTAACCTCACAAAACATAATTTTATATTTAACATAAACCATTCCATAAATGGTTAACCATATAACCATTCTAAAAGATAGAAGTAAAAAACATTAGAAAAGAGGATCACTAAATCAGATTAACCTTGATATCCCATATATTATAAATTATATGTTGGTTGTATCATACAAAAAAATGTGAATAACATCATAATATATTCTCTTGAAATATTGTAATAACCTGAATTATCATAAATATTTTTGGAAAATTTTCATTCTTTCTTATTCAAAAGATTACCGAATATATTCCATAAATCCAAGAAGTTGTAAAAATCATCCATGATAAAATATATGACCTTTAAAAAAAATCCTTCATCATTTATGAAGTATTAAATACTATCCAATTTACTTTATCAATATCCTCATCTATTTATACAAATTAAAGACAATTTTTTCAACATATTGAATACAATAAATTTTACCTTTCCTTAATTAAGAAATCGTTTTTCTAAGTCTTCATCAGCATTCAACATATCCTTTTAATTATTTCAAGGAAAAAGTATTTTGAAAATACACATATATATATATATATATCATGATTTCTATAAAAAAATATTTTAATTCCATAACATATACACTTTATTATCCAACATTATTCATAAATCATTACTCAGGATTCATAAACTTATTTAGTAATACATATTCACTAGAATATTAAATATGAGTCATTTCTTAACTATTATAAAACTCAATTTAATCATGATTATCAAAAATAATATTAGAACAACACATAAATTTCATATGTCATCTGTGGTCTCTTCATCATTAGAAACAAAAAAATTATTTGTACCACCTTTCTGATTCTCTTCATGAGCCTTCCACATAGGACATAAAATTTTATAACGCCCACACTATCCACATTTAATGAATTCATTAGTTGATAATACCTTAGGGAGGCCAAAATTCCCATCAATAGTATTAATTGATACTTTCATTTTCTCATTGTAGTTAATTTCTTTATGTCCTTCCATTCTACATTCAAAACATCTTCATGTTCCCATGAGAACTTCAATTGGCTGTCTATTAGCACATTATTAACATGTAGAAAAAAGAATTTTATTTCCATAATTATCTTCATTACCCAAAGTTGTAGTAATCCATTTCCTTCTCTTATTTCGTGTGTATGAGAGTTTGTTAAGGTACACATTGCTATTCTTGTTCAGGGAAAACTAAGGCATTATTCCAATATCCTACACTCTATGGATCATCCCATTTGACATATCATTAAAAAAATTTCCATCACAATTTTCATTAACCTAGTTCCTTCTGGTTTCCACCATTTAATATAACTAGAAATCATATAATTAAAAAAAATTATCCTTGTGAGGAACAATGTAATCATAAGAAACCCTTTATTGTATATATAAATTATGAAACCTTCCTTAAAAAATGACACCTTAAGTTTATTCTTGGCTATTAAGAGTCAAATCCTTTTCAAATACTTTATAATAGTTCATGAAGAGTTTTTTAATTCCCAAATCATATACCTTTTTATTGTCAAACTAGGTGTGCTGCAAGTCTTGTTGTCTTGTACCAAGTTATGATTGAGTTAGGATAGATAGACATTTTTAGAGTTGTTACCCCTAGGTACATCTATGATAGAGCCACATGAAATTATAGTATTAAGACAGGGATGTATTTCAAGGAAACAACTCACTCTACCCATCACCAAAATTGCTATTCATTTCCTATACTTTCCCTCTTCCTTAAAATTATCCTTATAGACATCCCTATACATATGCTTAGAAATATTCCTATGGATATCACTATATTTTTATGATCATAGTTTTTAAATGGTTGACTAAACATGTCTTTGATTCCAACTATTTCAACCCAAGGTTAAAATAGATAGAAATTATATTGTATTTGTGGAATACTTAATTCATTGCACAAGGAGACACCCACAGATCATATTAGTTTAGTGCCTTGGGATAAATGGAAACATAAAAACTGGTCCATGAGTGAGATAAATTATCCCCCGCTAGGTTCTTCTTGATTAGAACCCTTAATAGACACAAAAAAAATACATATCTTCATAAAAAGGGGAAAGGTAAAATAAAAAGGGGTGACATCACATAATCAGAAAGCATAAAAAAAGGTGATATGTGAACATAATTATAAGCATATGGGTATGTGAACATAATCATTAAAATTGATGACCATACCATAAATATAAAAGATCAGATATATAAATCATTACATAAATATTTATGGTTCATAATGCATGAATCATATAGAATCCCACCTTCTTATTACATAACTTTTCATTTACATGGTACAAATAGAAGATATTTTAAAGTTGTTTTTCATGGAAATAAAGAACATAATACATGAAAACATAAAACATTGTATTAATCAAATTGAAATCCTTTATCAAAGGATATTCCTAAGTACATTTACTAAATATCACAACCTAGGGGAATGCATCAATGTAAAGGGTGAGCATAAGGCTCAGTAATAAAAAAATGAGGAAAATAATTTAAATGTGACCATGAGAAATATCAATTAGAACTTGTTGAATAAACGCATGAGAAAATGGGAGTGTGTAATTTACAAGTAAAATGAACACAAATCCTAAAATGATTGAATTTTTATTATTATTATGAAAGCACTTTTAAGGAAAAGGTGAGAAACCATACATGACCTCACAACATCACTAATTCACCACTTCACCACTAAACATCATCCAAGCACAATGAATGAAATCCATTCAACCGATAAAACTGATAAACCATCACCATTGGAGCTGATGTCACCAAAAAATGGTTGTGGTACCATGAAATTGGGGAAACAAAAATCAGGAGAGCTGGACAATCCTTAAAACCATTCTCCTCAAACACCCACCGATGTGACCATCGACACTAGCCCAAATCCACAAACCCGCCGGTGGACTCCAGTCAGATTCTGCCCAACCCTCTAGTGAAGTGAGATGGGACCTAAAAAGAGAAAATCCAAAAAAGGTGATAAACAGACCAGAGTGAGGAAAACCGGGCCGTCCGGATGCTGCACCCTACTCCACAGGCAACCACAGTGCATCCTCATATGGTTATTTATAGCAAAAGTGGGGTAATTGATTGTTAATTTAAAAATATAGGCCTTTGAAATGTAGGTTGTGGAAAGAAAGAAACCATTGTTTTTCCCATGGTTTTTTACCTTGTTATTGGAATCTTGGGACACCTTTTATATTATTTTAATCCATATGAGTCAACCATAACGTTATATTACTTATTTTGTGACGGAAAATTAATGTTTTTATAAAATAACATTTCTAAATTTAAAGATTCTATTTTTGAATATAGGAGTTAAATTATATATTTTAAAATTGATTAAAATCTATTAAAATAAATGTTATTAATAAAATAAAATATTTTTATGTTGTGGATTTTTTTATTTAGCTATTACATCATTGTAAATTAATTTTGAGGTCATTAAACAGACTGAAAAACTAATGTTTTTTAATATTCACGAATAAATAACGTATTGAGGAAAATTATCCTAAATTCACCCTATCCTAATTTTGACATTATAATTTTAAAATTTGTATTAATTTTATTAGAATAATTCTCTAAATTTGATAATTCTAAATTGGAGATATAAAAATCTTTATTTTTTAATCATAACAGCTCATAAAAAATGTATAGTAAAATTCATCATAATTGAAAAAATAAAATTATATGATCATTTAGATTTAAATAATATTGTTTTTATCATACAATTTAATTAAAATAATAATTATTCATATTTTATAATTTATTATAAATATTTATATATTTTCTAAAAAGTACAATTTCTGTCTGAAAAATCAATTTATCATATTTCATTAAAAATTTATTAAGAAAAACTATTCATAAAAATAAATTTATTGATTAAAAATTTTATATATATAGTGGAATTACACTTTAAGTAATTGGGTACTCGAAACATAACCCCTTATAACACACATATTTGACCTAAGTGTAAGGTGTGCGATAATGATATATTCTTGGGGAACTCAGCTAACATTGATCAAGTGGTAATTTCCACTAACTGGAACATCTCCTATATTCAATTTCATTTATGCTTCATTAGTTAAAACACATATTGGTATTGGTTGAGGTAAATCTTTAGAGATTCTACCTCTCTTCCAATCTCTGAAAAATGGGGTTCATATGACACAATTCTACTAGTAGAGGCTATAATTTATCCTTTCTTCATTTGATTATAATTTCAAATTACTGTATATAAACACTAATTATAATGTTAAAATTATTATATAGTTTCCAAAGGCCATAATTGTAAAACTTTCATTTAATGGTCTAAACCTAATGGTCACATTTTAATTTATACTCACTTCATTATCAAATAGATATTTTTTTTGAGTAAAAAATAATACAACACAGATTTTCAAGAAATAAATATCATTCAGATTGTTTAGGCTATTTCATTATTCCCACCTTAATAAATATAAACACTAAAATTTCAACTCATTAAGTAAGTTGATAAAAGGTTTGGGTACTTCCCTTTCATTATCTCTTTGAGTTCCCATGTCCCTTCTTTATATATGTGGTTTCTCCACAAAATTTTGATGAGGTGGGTAGTCTTACTACATAGAACCTTGAATCTATGGTCCAAGATCTCAAATGGATGATCAGGATAAGAGAGGTCATATTCCAGTTGAATAACCTCTGGATTCAGTACATGTAAAGGGATAAGTATATACTTTCTCAAGAGAGATACATATAATACATTATGAACCTATGATAAATTTGAAGAATGTGAAAACCAACATGCCACATCTTTGATGTGATCCGGGATTTCATAGGGTCCAATTTACCTTGTGCTAAGCCTCCCTTTCTTCCTTAACTAGAAGACTCTCTTCCATAGTGATATTCAATGGAAAAAATTATCTACAACATCATAAAAAATGTCCCTTAAAGTGTTGTTAGAATAGGTATTCTACTGACTCTATGTATCATTTATGTTATTTGGATAATATGAACCTTTTTTGTTATCTCATGAAAAATATTAGGCCAAATAATATTTTTCACACTCACTTCATCCCAAAAAGTAGGATTTGTACATCGCTTCCCATTAATAGCTTCATAGTGTTTCATTTCAATACTCTATTGGAATCTACTATTGTATGAGAACTCAACTAATGAGATTTATTAATCCTATAAAACATTAAATTCCATTGAGCATGTTCCCAGCATGACCTCTAATGTGTGATTAGTTCATTTAGTTTGGAAATTAGTTTGGGGGTGATAGGATACACTGAAATTCAATTTAATATTTAGATCATGTTGGGGGATTCTTAATAATTTTATTGTGGAACATGGATCATGATCATAAATGATAGTGAGTGGTACCCCATGCATCCTTACGACTTCCTTCATGTGTATCTTGGAATGTTGTTCAAGTGAAAAATATTCCCAAATAGTGATGAAATGGGATGTCTTGGTGAGACGGTCCATTATAACCCATATAACATTTTTTTCATTCAATTTTCATTGTAGAACAATGAACAATCCATAGTGATATTTTCTCACTTCCATGTTAGTATGGGTAGTGGTTATAATATCCCTTTTGGAAGTTGTCTCTCCACCTTCACTTATCGACACACCAGGGAACTTCTAATATAGTCAGAAATCTTCCTTTCCATATTATCCCACCAATAACGATCAGAAAGGTCCATATACATTTTAATGCTTCTAGGATATATATATAGAATGTTTTTATATCCACTTCATCCATAAGATTCTTCTTTAATTTGAAAATAGATTCAACACATAGTCTTGTATGAAATGTTTATTCACCTTCTCGATAAAAATTGAACTTAGAAAACTTCCCATTCATCATACCCTCTATCATATTCTGTAATAAAGGATATTCTCTTTGATATTTCATGATCATCTCTAGTAATTATGGTTTATAAATCATTTGGTATAGGGTTGATCATGTCTTTTACCTAATGATTCCCATGTCCAACATTACTAGGTCCTTCATCAATGAATCTCCTTGAATCCTCATTATTTCCATCACAACAGAATGTTTCCTACAGAATTCATCAATGAATTTGTTTTCTCTTCTAGGAAGATAATTAACTGAAAAATCACAGTCAATAAGAAGTTCCAACAATATCCTATGTATCATGTTCAATTATTTTTGTGTAAAAATATACTTCAATTTTATTGTTCTATGTATATATCACATTTCTACACATAATTATAGTGCCTCCATATATTCAGAGAAAAATATACCACAACTAGATCTATTTAATGTATAAGATAATTATTCTCATGTGGATTTACTTGTCAAGATGAATAGGCAATAACCATTCCATTTACCATTAGGATGAAACCAATCCCTTTCTGATATGCATCGCTATAAATAACGAATCATTCTTTGACAGAGAGTAGAGTTAACATAGGTTTAGTAACCAATATCCTATTTAACTCTTGGAAACATTCTCTACAGTCCTTTGTCTAAATGTACTCGACCCCTTTTTTGTGTTAACATTTTTTTGTATTATAAATTCATGATTTGTTTTTTCAAACACCACCTATAATATCTCTCTAAACTAAGAAAACTACCAATCTCAGTTATTATTATAGGATGATACCACCCCCTATCCTTTTCATTGAGAGGGTCAACTAAAATTCCTTCATTAGTTACAATGTTCCCTAAATAACAGAATTTTTAAAACCAAAATTAATATTTGTTGAACTTTCCTTATAGCCTCTCATTCATCATAGTTTTCACTATAACCATTAGATATTTCTCATACTCCTCAAGTTTTTTGGAATATATCAGAATATCATAAATAAAAACAATGAAAAAGTTATTAATGTTGTTCTTAAAGACTTTATTAATCAAGTACATAAAAATATGAGGAGTTTTAGTCATAATGAAGGGAATACAAACAAACTCATAATTCCTATATCTTGATCGCAAGGTAGTCTTTGGAATATCTTATTTCCTCACCCTCAATTGATGATAACTAGAACTAATATCAATATTGGGGAATTTTTGAGCCCCATGATTTTTGTTAAATAAATCATGAATCCTTTGGAGAGGGTACTTGTTCTTACCTATGATCCCATTACGTTCTCTATAATCAACTCATAGCAACATTGATCCATCATTATTCTTCACAAATAGAACATGTCCTCCCCAAGTAGACACACTTGGTAAGATAAACCCCTTCTCCCAAAGATCTTGGAGTTGTTTATTTAATTAATCAAGCTCTACTTTTTCCATTCTATAAAGGGTCTTTGATATCGGCTTTGATCCCGACATGAGTTCAATGGAGAACTCTATCTTTATTTATAGGGGAGCTATATGTAACTCTTAAAAAATATTTCAATTTATTATGAAAATATGGGGATATTAATAATTTTTATAACTTTATTTACTTATTTATATTTACCAATAATCTCCATAAATAAGGCTATGGGAGGATTTTATAAACAAATCTAGAACTGAGATGTATCTCCTTTGAAAATAGGTTATCCATTAAATACTATAGAGATTTACCTGCTTCTATAATGGTATTTGTTTTATAATTTGAGAGCTAATCCATCCCTAGTATTGTGTAGAATTATAGAGTTGGACTGAATACTATATTTTCAATGAGATTGTGCTCTCAAAAGTCAATACTAGAGTTTCTATGCGATGTTGATTTTTAGATAATCCCGACATGAGTCTTTACTGATAACTTTACTTCTACAAGTTTAGGTATTGATTATGCATTCTTCGAAAATTTGGAGAAAATAACGGAATGCACAGATCCATAATCAAATAAAGTACTTGATAGATTTTAGGTAACCATGAGAGTACCTTCCACCAGAGTATTTAAAGCATCTACTTTAGTATTCGTGATAGATAAATCCCAAACTTAAACCTTTGGACTTTAATAAGGTTGATGGTGATTCCCCTCCACTACGCTCATATTTGAATTGTGATTGGAAGAGTTCCCAAGCTACCCACATGTGAAGAATTAGACTTCAGGATGGACTTGCACCATCTTCACCATATTATTAGGGTTTTTAAGTTGGGTCGTCAACTAAATATGATAGTTTTGATAAATATAGCCATATCTTGCACACTTTTATCATTTCCCTCTCATGAGAAAGCAGTTCCCAGAATGATTCCTCCCCCATTTTCTTCATGTGGAAGGTTTCACTTTTTTCATCTTCTTCCATGATAAATGTTAATACCTATGCTTGGATCTGCTGAAATATTCTCTTCAGTTGATATATGGAACCACTAAGTATCTCTGAACTCTAGTTCAACCTTCATATAACTTCACACTATCTCATCGTAGATTTCATATCTCTATAGGCTAGGTTCTTCCGTATATGGGGTCTTATTTCACTAAAGAATATATAATCATTTCCATTAGTATTAATTAAAAAGATATATGTGTATCATAAAGACATGTAAATTCCATCTCATCATGTCCCATAGAATCATTTTACTTATTCTTTAGTTATATGAATTCCTTGTTCATTTTTTACATCGAATGGGGGAAATGTTTTTCAAAAAAATTTCCCATGTACTCTTCACACTCAATTGATTCAATCCACCTTTTTGGATTCATGTTTTTAATTAATTTCCACCACTAATAATCTTCTTACTATAAAAGGAACATAGATAGGGTGGCATTATTTAATTCCAAAAAAAGATTATATAAAAGATCTTTTCTATATAGCTTATCCATTGTTCAGTAATCAATGGGTCAATGGATCAACTTAATGAATGTGGTCATTGAATCATAAATGACTCAAAATAATGTTGTTCCATTTGGGGTGAATTTAGTCCCTCGGCTTGATTCAAGTTATCTTTCATAACATGAGTTAGTTGATTCATCATTCTCATGAAGTTTTCCATTCTGTCTCCCATTGGAGGGCCTTCAGCACATGGTCTATTTTGTTGACCATTTATACGGTTCCACAAATTTCGCACTATTTATTAAATGAAGAAAAAATCATTGAAAAAAATTTTTCTTTTAAGAATCTTATAATTATCACAGAATTTTATATCTTGAAAAATTATTCTTAAATAAGTTACTCATCAACAAAACTCACATTTTCTATAAATTATTTATAATGGTTCTTACAAATTTTGTGATTAACCAAACATATATCCAGAGAGTGTCAAACCAGGTGTGGGGAAAGGCTAGTTGTCATTCACCAGTTCCCAATAAATTTTAGCCCAAAGAGGTGTTTTTTGGTTTTACCACAAGATACATATTTTCCGGAACCACATCCTCTTGGTCGTATCCAGAGAGGTATTTCTTTTCTGGGAAACCACATACTTAATATTTCACCACAATAAAAGGATCTTTTTGTAAATTTTAACATTTAAATAGGGTTATTATTAAGTTTTTCAAATCCTAATTTCCAATAATAATCTAAATTTACTTTAATACCTAATATATTATCCCTCATTTTATTATATAACTTTTAATTTATGTGTTACAAATAGGGGATATTTTAATGTTTAGTTTCTTGTAAATAATTTACATAATCCATGAAAATAGAAAATTTTTTATTAAAATACACTTTAAAGATTTCATAAAAGTTCTATCCTAAGTAATGTTTCTACACCTAATAACCTGGGGACATACATTAATTTAAAGGGGGTGCACAAAACATACTATGTAAAAACAAGGAAAATTGTTTACATTTGACCATGAGAAATGTCAATAAGAACTTGAGGAATAATTGAATTAGAAAATAGAAAAGCATAATTTCATAATAAAAATAATATGAATGATAATATAGAGATGTGGGTGCTACATTTAAATGACACATACTTAAGATTCTCACAATGTTTTTTTCACTGAGGTGTCATAAAAATTACTAAGGTTATTCACCAAGGTATCGTAAAACATTCCATCTGTAGAGATTAAATTTTACAACTAATGCAGTAGAGTGTTATCGGGGTGCACCCTTCATATGTATTAATTTTCATGTGAGACACATAGATCATAATAAATAATTTCATTAATAATTCATGGAGAATAAAATAAAATAGGTTTCATATCAAAATCATGGTGTTTAAAAAGTTATTTAAAAAACCTGATCATTATGTCATTTATAACCCACGAACAAGGAACATAGGGTTTATGAATGTTTGTACCCAAATAAAATAAATTACTTTTACATATTATTGAACAAAATTATGAAGGAAATAGGTTTGGGTATTAATAAAAAGAAAATAAAAGGGAACTTATTGAGGGGAAGATATAAATTTTGAGAAGTAAAATTCGTAGCATAACGAGTATAAAATGTTTTTTTGAAAAGTGAAAAAAATAGATTACATGGGTATCCAATTTTGAAGAAATAATTTTTATGTAACGGAATTTACAAAATGAAAATAATCAAGAGTTACTATATCATTTAGAATACATATACTAAAAGATGTTCTTGAAACAAAGGGAAAAGAAGGATATTTCCCTTACCTTGAAGAATAAATACTAAAACGTGAATATTGGGACCTTCGAAGATTGAAGAAACCTTCATAGGACTCATTTAGTGGTAAAACTCTCATATCTTTGTGGAGGATTAATTTTTTGTGAATGGAAATGGAGAAATGGTTTGGTATTTTGATAAAAATTTGCGGATTTATTTATTAATTTTGAAATATAGAAATTGGAATCTTTGGTATTGGAAAATTAAAATACATGGCTATGGCTACAGTATTTTTTCTAGGTATTGGACACTTGGAAATAAAATTTATGATATTTTAATATACATTTGTTGACCAGAGTTATATATTACATATTTTGGAAAGGAAATGTAATTTTTTCACAAAATAACATTTTGAAAGTTAAAGATTCCATTTTAGAATTTGGAAAGTAAAATATAAATTTGGAAATTGATTAAAATATATTAAAATACTTTGTATTAATAAAATTACATATTTTTTTCTTGGATTATTTTTAATTAGTTATTACATCATTATGAAATAATTATGAATTCATTAAACATAGTAAAAAACCCAAACTATATTTTCACTATTTACAAAGAAATAGTGTATTTTCGAAATCTCTCATAAATTCAACCTAACATAATTTTGACATGATGATTTCAAAAATGATATTTCTCCTATCATAATAATTCTCTAAATATGATAATTATAAATTTAAAATATAAAAAACTTTATTTATTAAAAATAACAGCGAACTGAAAATGCATAGTAAAATTTGTGACACCTGAAAAAATAATATTATTTTATCATTTATATTTAAATTAGAGTGTTTTTAATACTATTTAACTAAATTAATTATAATTTATAACATCTTTTTTTATTATAAATATTTAGATCATTTCTGGAAATTTCTTTTTTTGGCGAGGAATTAATTTATCAAATTTCAACTAAATTTTATTATGAAAGAATATTTAAAAAAAATTGAGGAAAAAATATTTATTTATAAAATGTAATTACACATTAAGTAACTTGTTCCTTGATACGTAACCACTTATAACACCCACATACATCCTAAGGGTAAGAAGTGTGATGGTGATAGAATTATGGGATGTGTCAGCTGACATTGCCTGAGTGGTAATTTCAACATACTTGATCTTCTCCCGTTGATAATTTTTTTCAAGATGCACTTGATGAAACTCATATTGGGATTAGTCAAGGAAGGACACAGTGAATCTACCTATCTCCCATGCTCTAAAAAATGGGCTTAATATGGAACAAATCTATTGGTTTATGCCATCGTTTCTCCATTCAACATTTATTTATCATTTTTCATTTCTACTTATATGTAACACCCTAGGTAAATAAAGAATATGACATATTTATATTTATCCATATTTTTGAATAAAATATTAATATTACTTTAAAGGGGATGCTATGCTCGATGGCATACCCAATACGCAACAACGAGTTTCTTGGGAATCTTACATTGCACTCTAATAATAAAATAATATTATTTTAAATGGTAGTTAACGCCTAGCCATTGTAATGTCGGGAATGAATAGAACTAACTAAAAAATGATTATATATGTTTGTAAAATACTTTTACTTTTTATAATAAATGTTAGAAAATTAAAAATGCGAATGAATCCAATTTTAAGCGTAAACATTCTAATATTCTTTACAAGGTCGATTAAACGCCTTTTGATGGTGAACATCTTTTAAACCCACTTTTTGACAATATTATGTGTTATATTTGACAAAATAAAACTCTTCTTTAGAATTGGGACATCAAAATTTACTTTGTGTAAATTTTTGGTATTTTTCCAAAAAAGTTCAATTTTTAATGAATAGTGAAAAATGTTGTATTTTAATTGAAAACCAATTTTTAATATAATTTATTTATATGATTAGATTATCTTTTGAATTGGCTTTAAAGTGAAATTAGAATATATTTTTACCATTTAATTCGATAGTGGTCGTTGGAATTAATTTCACTTTGAAATTGGACTTAAACTAGTGTCAATCTTTTGATACTTATTGTTTCATAAAAACACGCTATTTGCTCTGACAGCGGGAATTAATTATTAAATTAATTAATGAAACTAATAGATTTTGAATTTTGTAAAATAGACATCATTTTTGAATTCGGAATATCAAATATAGCTTCGGGTGAAGTTTTGGTATTTTTCTGAAAAACTTCAATTTTTGATGAATAGTGAAACCACTAAGTGGTACTTATAAAAACTGATTTTCCATTTAAATTAAATATTGCCATCTTTGTGTTTTGAATTTAAAAAATCTGACATACATTGTTGTCAATAAGAAGTAAAATGTGGTTCAATGGGATTAAAATAATTTTTTTTGGCGAATAGTAACTTATTAAGTTTTTAATCGCGATTAGAGGTAATTAGTGTAGTTTAAGGTGAGAATAATGTTTTAATAAAATGAAATGACCTAGAAACATGTCCTACCCTCATTGTATGTGTCATATCCGACCAAGAAAATCCATGGGTAAACTTGGAGACCCCATGGAGCCACTTTGGTTGGAAAATGACATAAATACCTTTTTATTTAATGATAAAGTAAAAATGACACAAACATAAATTGTTTTACTAAACAAATTTTTACATGGGGTTATACAAGTCATATTTTTGACTATAAATAGTCATTTCAAGGATAAAAATATTTCCTACATCATAGTATATTTTTTTATAATTTTTAGACATTAAATAAATTAAATTATTTATGACATCATGATGATGCAGTGATGACCTCATTATTTAACGATTTAAATAAAATGGAAATATAACGTAATATCTAAGGCCTAAACATGTCCAAAACCTATTGTATGGGTGGATTTATAACCCTTATCACCTCATCCACGAATTATATCAATTTGGGACCTTTTAAATCCGAAACTCATTTTCAAATAAAGTAACATTTGCTTACATTCCAAGAGTGCCCCTCCTCTCCTCTTATAAAAGGCCCCCACCTCTACCTACTTACCCACACTTCAAAAGCCTTTGGCTCGGCCACCCTCTGACCATTTTGTCTCTCCAAATCCATCTCTTACTCCTTTAAGCCTCACTTTGGGCAGAATTCTTCCCAAGGAAGCCTTTGAGCTCAAACCAAAGGGAGTTACCCGATTTTAAGGTAATGTCTTCACTTGAGTCCTTTTGTTTTATTTTTCTTCTCCAACCCCCTAAACTCTTTTTATTAATTTATTTGGTAACAAATAAAGTATCTTAAATATACTAGGATGTTTTTATAAGATGATTTCGAGCTAAAATTACACACACATACATCAAATGGTTAAAGAACATACTGTTTCCGTGGATGGCGAATTTCTGCCTCCCGAAATGATGATTGTTCAACATTCTTCTAACACCTTCAAAGATGGCCATTAAGATGACACTATATTTATATATGATATCTAATATGTTAATGTTTTAATTATGCTTCTGTATTTTTCATTTATGGCATACCTTTATGGTTTCCATTATGGGTAAACGCGATATCTTCATTTAAGGAAGTGCAGACTACCACCCCCTCAAAGTGATTTGATTTGTTAATACCATATGTGGTACATATAAAGGATATATTTGATGATATTATATATGATACCATACTGGAGTTAAAATACTATTATGTATCATTATGTTTTAATTCCATTAAATATGAAATAGAAATGGAAGTAGTGTTCATGCGTACGTACGACTTACCGTCTCCATGAACGGTGCATTTCATTTCTTAACTCTAAATGTTATGTAATATTATAAATGCATGAATATACTGGATATATATGATATATATTATATATACATCATGAATAAAATTCTGAATATAATGATCCTTTGACCACACGAACAACATCTAATTGTAAGAAGTCCACTTTCGACTTAAGAACCAAGTATCGACAAAACAAACATTATTAACTTAAATGATTACATAATGTATATGACATGGTAATAAGTGATATAAAAGGAATAATGAACTTGAAAAAGGTTCTTAAGGAAGTATAAATTAACTAATGTTTATTATTCAGGAGATTAAAGAATGATCGAGTCAAGTCGGACCCGAGGTAAGGGATCTTACTCCCCTCTTTCTTTTTAAGTACACTCTTTTATGTCATTCCTTCTAAAGCTCATCTTTCTTGTTATTGGGATGTTCTTTTATATTAATCTTACTGTAATTTTTATTTTCATATGATGAGAGACCCTATTATCTCTCATCAATCCATTTTGGATGTTTTGAGTGGCACAGTTACGCTGCCGAATTTTCGTAAGAGATCTAACCTCTCTCTCTCTTTTAAAGTACTCTCCTTTATGTAACTTCTTTTAAGCTCCTCTTTGTTATGATGGGGGATGTTATTTTATATTCCTCTTTCTGTACATTTTATTGAAATGTGATGAGATACCCTATTTGATCTCATCAATCCATTTTTGGATGTTTTAAGTGGCGCCGTTAGGCTGCCGAGTTTTCGTAAAGGATTTTTCATGTCACTTCTATTCCCGTGAGATGTATGCTACATTTTCCACAGTTTACTTTGAGTGGTGTATGTACTGCACATTATTATACACTTTTTGTAGTATAATTTCATTTATGGGTATTCAAATCCTCATTGTATGAACCTTCTTCCATGGGGTGTACGTTTCGAAAGTTACCCAACTCGGTATGGGGACCTTTCACCCTCCTTTTTTTAAAAAGACTTCTTTTGTTATGTATTTTAATTCACATACAATTACGTTGGGATATGTTATTCTATATCCTTATTTATGGAAATTTTATGTCCATGTTATGAGACCCCCTTTATCTCTCTCATCAACCCTTTTTGTAAAATTTTATATGATGCCGTTAGGTTGTCGAATTTTACCAAGGGAACTTCTTAACCCAATTTCGATTTCTTTGGGATCAACATGTAGTTATTGAATATGTCATCCTTTGAATATGTGTGAATAACCTTTGATTTTGTTACACTTAATATCCACTTATATTGGGTGTATTTATATTGGTCACACATAATTATGAGATTTATTTATCCTTAATTTAAGGATACCTTCTTTATAATGGATTTCATCTCATTTTACATTTCTTTTGAGACTTCATTGTTATTATGCACCAATTCACTCTTATATGGTGTGTATACTATCCTTTGACATATTATATCATGAATCCTTTTATTCTCATGATATTATAATGTTCGTATTAAATGTTATTCCACTATTATTTGTATTAAATATTCTCCCATTTTGTTAAAAACTATTTAACAAAAATATCGTTTTAAATGTTTTAAAGATTTATAATACTAAATCTTTATCTTTAATGTCCATGTTTTAAAAATGGTTTTCAGTATTTATTTATATGGAAATTAATGTTTTAAAATTATATTTCTATTAAAATCTTCAAAGTGGTATGGGATACTTTGATTCAAAAATCTCTTTTAAATGGTTTTTGAAAATGGATTGATCAATTCAATATCTGGGAATTACATATTGTTATTACAAATGAAATGTTGTTATTGAAATGTTTATATTTTTAATATTTTATGTGTAATTATGGTACTTGGAAATTTTACGGGTGGTTACGTGATAAACCATATGACGGGTGGTGCCAAGAATACCAGGACGGGTGGTTATGTTATAACCTCCAATGAATTGGGTATGGAAGTCGGCCGTATGGCTATTGATTAAGTATGTATGGAAGTTGGCCGAATGGCTATTCCATTAAGTGATATGTGTGGAATTCGACCTTATGGTTATTCCACTTAAGTATGTTTATGTCCCAAGTTACCTTTATATGTTTGTGATCTTTATATGGGTTTTATGGTAATCTTTTGGTTACTTAAGGGTAAGTAATGAACTTTTATTCAGTGAGGAGTTTTTTTACTACATCATAAAGGTGAAAAGTATTACTTTGATAAATTATACATGGTTTACTTGTTGTTTTGATAAACTAACAGTTTTAATTCTTTGTGTATCCCTTACTGAGCTTTTTATGCTCACCCCAAGTTTTTTTTGAAATGTTTTTCACAGGACTTAATGTGGAATAGGGTCAAGGATGGGATCAAGGGAAAGTCATGCTATCTAAAACATGGAACTAGACATGTTTCTTTGTTAAGAGTTTTTATTTTATGGAAACTTAGTAGAAGTGTCTACTTTGTAATCTTTTGAGATGTAATAGTTATGTTATAATTCTCTTAAACTCTAAACCTGAAAAGATACTCAATGTGAATTATTCATTTAATTCAATATTAAGTAAGGTTTAAGGTCGGGGCCTTATAGTTGGTATCAATGGTCGGTTTAGATAACATCAGATGTTAGGGTATCCTCTAAGCATAAGTGACATTACCATAATGGTTAGGATTTCAGAAAGAGTCCTAGTTTTAGATTAAGTGAATCAGAAATTATATCTTAGTGTTTATCATACTCATTAGTACATGATGGTTTTGTTGATATACTCACACTGAACTTTTTGGTTTTAGTAAATGGCTGGATCTAGCAGGTACCAAAGTAACAGTGGATGTGAAGGAAACTGTGACAGTTTTTTGAGCAAGCAACTGAATCATATGGGAGCTGCAATGAGAACTCTTGTGATTATCCTCAACCAACTATCTGGAGTCATTATTGACCACCTAAAACATGGTGATTTCTATAAGGCATCATATATTTGAGAAAAAAATCCCTATGGAACTACAGGTAATAATCATAAAGGTAAGTGTGTTAAAAAACATATGTGTCAAAAATGTGGAAAGAAACACCTAGGAAAATGTTTCAAAAGGAAAAAAATATGCTATAGATGTGGAAATGAAAGTCATAAAGCAATAACCTGCCATTGAAAAAGGAAGCATCTAGTTGACTCGAGGAAAGGGAAAGAAGTTATTTCTGAGGGACGAATTGAATTTTTTAAATGTAGTGTGCATGGTCATTATGAAAACAAATGTCCTATGAAGAAGTTTCGTGAATGGGATCACCAAGATTGTACAAATGTTCGTTTACCAATACCTAATGCCATTCCGATTGAAGATGAAGAAACTAAAAATGACCAATCAAAGGTATGGATTATTTCATAACTATTTTTTTCCTATTTTGGAATCTTAGGATATGATTCATGATTTTGTTTGTAGGAAAGAAGTATTTCAGAATAAGTTGGAAAGGAATGGTTAATGGATCATGGAGAATGTTGAATGAGTAAGATGTCAACATATAAGGGCTTCAAGATTTATGGTGAAATTCATAAGAGTATTAAGTCACTTTTGATGATGGGGTTACATTAGAAGACTTTTTATAGTATTTTTAACCCTGATGTTTAATATATGATTTTTTTATTCAAGTAATAGTTATCTATTCTTTTGTGGACATAGTTATAAAGAACCATTTGGGTTTATATGATCCTTGCTTTTGAGGTAATTATGGGTTACTATATGTTATGATGGAAGTGAAAGGATTGAGATAAAATTGAGGTTATATTATGTTATGGTTATTTTTGATGATTTTATCTCTTTTTGTGGAATGATTTGAGAATTATGTAGTTTTGGAAAAAGGACAACACGCAGACCGTGTGACAACCCGTCGCGTCGGACAAAGCTGCGGGAATCGAACCCACAACCAAAGTGCAACTGGTATTTATCGCCTAACACTGGACTACGTGAAGTCCCTGGTTAGTTTGACTGATTCTTTTTAGTTAGATGATTTTATGAATTAATAGTAAGTTGATTTTAGTTTATCTATGGAAATTTATTAACCTATCATTGAGGATATGTGATTAGGTTAATTACTTTTCAATACGAGACATTAAGAGCAACTGATGTTGTTTGGAGATAAATGTTACGATTTAACTTGGAAGACTATGTGAATAAATCCTTAAAATATTTGGGTTTCAATCTTAGTTTGGTTTACTTTGAATAATTTTATGGACAAATTGATTATCGAATGGTCCTCGTTGAACTTTGGGTTTTGTTGGACAAATTTTTGAGGTTAAGAATAGATTTTCTTTTTATAAAGGGTTATCCTTTTCTGGATTATCTAATCATTTACTAACCTTTTTGGTTTTGGTTTTGGATAATGTCTAAATACATGGGAAGTATATAGTTCTCTTTTGTGGATTAGGTGATTCTCTAGAAGTTGATTATAGTACTCTTAATGTGAACAAGTCTTCCTAAATACTCGTCTTTTGGAGAAAATATGAGTTTGTGTAAGGAATCTAATAAAAGTTGAAGGTCAACATGATAAGTGATTATGTTTCCGTATGAATAAATTCCTCAATAAAAAGTAACTTAATATAAAAACGTTGTCTATTAACTTTTCCTACTGGGGAATCGAATACCGTTTAACCCATCACAAGATTGTGATTTTCTTGTGGTTAACTTTCTCCTAAACATGTTTTCTATCACTCTCCATCAGAACATGACCCTTTGTTCTTTTCCTCCATGTCCATATTTTCATACTTGGAATCCTAGTATGGGTTAACTCGGGTGACCTTTTTACTTATCTTTCTTTATTTTAAAGTGATTTTTTTATCGACTCTTGTTCCGATGTGGGACTTTCAAAGATGTTTCCAAGACCAATTTTAAAATTGTGAGGATGCAATTCCCGAAAGGGGGGAAGGATGTAACACCCCAGGTAAATAAAGAATATGACATATTTATATTTATCCATATTTGTGAATAAAATATTAATATTACTTTAAAGGGGATGCTATGCTCGATGGCGTACCCAATACGCAACAACGAGTTTCTTGGGAATCTTACGTTGCACTCTAATAATAAAATAATATTATTTTAAATGGTAGTTAACGCCTAGCCGTTGTAATGGAGGAAATAATAGAACTAACTAAAAAATGATTATATATGTTTGTCAAATATTTTTACTTTTTATAATAAATGTTAGAGAATTAAAAATGCGAATGAATCCAATTATAAGCGTAAACATTATAATATTCTTTAAAATGTTGATTAAAGGCCTTTTGATGGCGAACATCTTTTAAATCCACCATTTGAAAATATTATGTGTTATATTTGACTAAATAAAACTCTTCTTTAGAATCGGGAAATCAAAATTTACTTTGTGTAAATTTTTGGTATTTTTCCAAAAAATTTCAATTTTTAATAAATAGTGAAAAATGTTGTATTTTAATTCAAAACCTATTTTTAATCTAATTTATTGATACGATTACATTATCTTTTGAATTGGTTTTAACGTGAAATTAGAATATATTTTTACCATTTAATACAATAGTGGTCGTTGGAATTAATTTCACATTGAAATTGGACTTAAACTAGTGTCAATCTTTTGATACTTATTATTTCATAAAAAACACACTATTTGCTGTGACAGCGAGAATTAATTATTAAATTAATTAATGAAACTAATATGTTTTGAATTTTTTATAATAGACACCATTTTTGAATTCGGAATATCAAATATTTCCTAGGGTTATGTTTTGGTATTTTTCTGAAAAACTTAAATTTTTGATGAATAGTGAAACCACTAAGTGGTACTTATAAAAACTGATTTTCCGTTTAAATGAAATTTTTCCATCATTGTGTTTTGAATTTCAAAAATCCGACATAAATGGTTGTCATTAGGAAGTAAAATGTGGTTCAATGGGATTAAAATATTTTTTTGGTGAATAGTAACTTATTAAGTTTTTAATCGCGATTAGAGGTAATTAGTGTAGTTTAAGGTAAGAATAATGTTTTAATAAAATTAAATGACCTAGACACATGTCCTACCCTCATTGGATGTTTCATGGCCAACCAAGACAATCCATGGGTCAACTTGGGGACCCCATGAAGCCACTTTGGTTGGAAAATGACATAAATACCTTTTTATTTAATGATAAAGTAAAAATGACACAATCATGAAATGTTTTACTAAAACAATTTATACATGGGGTTATACAAGTAATATTTTTAAATATAATTATTCATTGGAAAGATAAAATTATTTCCTACATCATAGTATTTTTTTATAATTTTTAGACATTAAATAAATTAAATTATTTATGACATCATGATGATGCAGCAATGACCTCATTATTTAACCATTTATATAAAATGGAAAGATAATGTAATATCTAAGGCCTAAACATGTCCAAAACCTATTGTATGGGTGGACTTAGAACCCTTATCACTTTATCCACGAATTATAACAATGTGGGACCTTTTAAATCCGAAAATCATTTTCAAATAAAGTAACATTTGCTTACATTCCAAGAGTGTCCCTCCTCTCCTCTTATAAAAGGCCCCCACCTCTACCTCCTTAACCACACTTCCAAAGCCTTTGGCTCGGCCAAACTCTTCCCTTTTTGTCTCTCCACATCCCTATCTTACTCCTTGAAGCCTCACATTGGGCAGAAGTCTTCCCAAGGAAGCCTTTGAGCTCAAACGAAAGGGAGTTACCTGATTTTAAGGTAATGTCTTCACTTGAGTCCTTTTGTTTTATTTTGTTTCTCAAACCCCCTAAACTCTTTCTATTAATTTATTTTGTAACAAATCCAGTATCTTAAATATACTAGGATGTTGTTATAAGAATATTTCGAGCTACACTTACACACACCTACATCTAATGGTTAAAGAATATACTGTTTCCGTGGATGGCGAATTTCTGCCTCCCGAAACGATGATTATTCAACATTCTTCTAACACTTTCAAAGTTGGACATTAAGATGACACTATATATATATATGATATCTAATATGTTTATGTTTTACTTAAGCTTCTGTATTTTTCATTTATGGCATACCTTTATGGCTTCCATTATGGGTAAACGCGATATATTCATTTAAGGAAGTGCGGACTACCGCCCTCGCAAAGTGATTTGATTGATTAATACCATATGTGGTATGTATAAAGGATATATTTAATGATATTATATATGATACCATACTAAAATTAAAATACTATTATGCATCATTATGTTTTAATTAAATTAAATATGAAATAGAAATGGAAGTAGCGTTCATGCGTACGTACGGCTTACCGTCTCCATTAACGGTGCATTTCATTTCTTAACTCTAAATGTTATGTAATATTATAAATGCATGAATATACTGGATATATATGATATATATGATATATACATAATGAATAAAATTATGGATATAATGAACCTTTGACCACACGAACAACATGTAATTGTAAGAAGTCCACTTTCGACTTAAGAACCAAGTATCGAAAAAATAAACATTATTAACATAAATGATTACATAATGTCTATGACATGGTAATAAGTGATATAAAAGGAATATGAACTTGAAAAATGTTCTTAAGTAAGTATAAATTATCTCAAGTTTATTATTCAGGAGATTAAAGAACAATCGAGTCAAGTCGGACCCGAGATAAGGGATCTTACTCCTCTCTTTCTTTTTAAGTACACTCTTTTATGTCATTCCTTATAAATCTCATATTTCTTGTTATTGGGATGTTCTTTTATATTAATCTTATGGTAATTTTTATGTTCATATGATGAGAGACCCTATTCTCTCTCATCAATACATTTTGGAAGTTTTGAGTGGCTCCGTTAGGCTGCCAAATTTTCGTAAGAGATCTAACCTCTCTCTCTCTTTTAAAGTAATCTCCTTTATGTAACTTCTTTTAAGCTCCTCTTTGTTATGATGGGGGGTGTTCTATTATATTACTCTTGATTTATATTTTATTGAAATGTGATGAGATACCCTATTTGATCTCATCAATCCATTTTTTGAAGTTTTAAGTGGCGCCGTTAGGCTGCCGAGTTTTCGTAAGGGATTTTTCATCTCACTTCTATTCCCGTGAGATTTATGCTACATTTTCCACAATTTACATTGAGTGGTGTATGTAATGCCCATTATTTTACACTTTTTGTAGTATAAAATCATTTATGGTTAGTGACATCCTCATTGTATGAACCTTCTTTCATGGGGTGTACGTTTCGAAAGTTACCCAACTTGGTAATGGGAACTTTCACCCTCCTTTTTTCTAAAAAGACTTCTTTTGTTATGTCTTTTAATTCACATACTATTATGTTGGGATATGTTCTTCCATATACTTATTTATGTATATTTTATGTCCATTTGATGAGACCACCTTTATCTCTCTCATCAACCATTTTTGTAAAATTTTATGTGACGCCGTTAGGCTGTTGAATTTTACCAAGGGAACTTCTTAACCCAATTTCGATTTCTTTGGGTTCAACATGTAGTTATTGAATATGTCATCCATTGAATATGTGTGAATAACCTTTGATTTTTTTACACTTAATATCCACTTATATAGGGTGTATTTATATTTGTCACACATAATTATGAGATTGATTTATCCTTAATTTAAGGATACCTTCTTTATAATGGATTTCATCTCATTTTACATTTCTTTTGAGACATCATTGTTTTTAAGCACCAATTCACTCTTATATGGTGTGTATAATATCGTTTGAAATATTATATCATGAATCCTTTTATTCTCATGACATTATAATGTTCGTATTAAATGTTATTCTGCTATTATTTGTATTCAAGAGTCTCTCATTTTTTTAAAAACTATTTAACAAAAATATCGTTTTAAATGTTCTAAAGATTTATTATTCTAAATTTTTATCTTTAATGTCCATGTTTTCAAAATGGTTTTCAGTATTTATTTATATGGACATTAATGTTTTAAAATTATATTTCCATTAAAAGCTTCAAAGTGGTATGGGACACTTTTATTCCAAAATCTCTTTTAAATGGTTTTTGAAAATGGATTGATCAATTCAATATCTAGGAATTACTTATTGTGATTACAAATGAAATTTTGTTATTGAAATGTTTATATTTTCAATATTTTATGTGTAATTATGGTACATGGACATTTTACGGGTGGTTACGTGATAAACCATATGACGGGTGGTGCCGTGAATACAAGGACGGGTGGTTACGTTATAACCTCCAATGCATTGGGTATGGAAGTCGGCCGTATGGATATTCCATCAAGTATGTATGGAAGTTGGCCGAATGGCTATTCTATTAATTGATATGTGTGGAAGTCGACCTTATGGTTATTCCACTTAAGTACGTTTATGTCCCAAGTTACCTTTATATGTTATGTGATCTTTATATGGGTTTTATGGTAATATTTTGGTTACAGAAGGGTAAGTAATGAACTTTTATTCAGTGAGGAGTTTTTTTACTACTTCATAACGGTTAAAAGTATTACTTTGATAAAGTATACATGGTTGATTTGTTGTTTTGACAAACTAACAGTTTTCATTCTTTGTGTATCCCTTACTGAGCTTTTTATGCTCACCCCAGGTTTTTTTTGAAATGTTTTTCACAGGACATAATGTAGAATAGGGTCAAGGATGGGATCAATGGAATGTCATGCTATCTAAAACATAGAACTAGAAACGTTTCTTTTTTAAGAGTTTTTATTTTAGGGAATCTTAGTAGAAGTGTCTACTTTGTAATCTTTTGAGATGTAATATTTATGATCTAATTCTCTAAAACTCTAAACTTGAAAAGATCCTCAATGTGAATTATTCATTTAATTCAATATTAAGTAAGGTTTAAGGCTGGGGCCTTATATTATAAACAATAATTTTCATGTTAAAATTATTATATAGTTTCCAATGGTCATATTGACCAACATTTATAATTTACCAACAATCATACAATGGTTGAAACCTGATGTTCACATTTCAATTTTTAATCACTTCATTATAAAAGGAAAATAGTTTTATTGGGGAAAAAATAATATAACACACATTTTTAGGAAAAAATTATCCTTCAAAAAGTTCAGGTCATTAAAAATCATAATAAAATAAAGAAAAGAAATACATTAAATCATAAAATCATAATAAAACATTGATTTTTTGAATACACATAATCATATAAAATTATTTCCATAGTAGTCAAGGCATTACTTCCAAGGACATCTTAATAGTATGTGTTCACTCTAAATACTATCTTGGTAATTATAGTTCGCTTCCATGACCATCTTAGTAGTATGAGTTCACTCCCCATACCATCATGATAGTCATGGTTCTCTCCCATGGGAATATTCTTAGTCAATGTTGACTCCCAATACCACCTTGGTCTATCTCATGTGATATAATTATTTACATGATGCATTGGAAAGAGATATAGGTCCCACCTTTTAAATAATGAAATCATATATACATGTTCCACAAGATCATAAAAAATAATATCGTAACCCATGAATTGAAATTGGTATCATAAACAAGTAGTCAAATAATAAAATATGAAAAAGATATAGGTTTTATAATCATTTCCTCAAGGCAAAGACCCTGAAAATAAGTCAATTTCATAAGAATATAAACTTTGAAAGAGAAATGGGTTTCATAAAAATATATCCCATGAAATAGAAACTGATTTCATAAAAAATATAACTTAATAAAATGAAATATATTTCATAAACACCATTCTATTAAACATTAACCATTTAGAGAAATTATAGGAATAGAACCGTTGGATCGTTTCCTAGAATGTAATGAGTAACATTAAGAGATGTTGTCTTAGATGGAAAATAATTTTGAGATATATTTTAAAAAACATTATTGAGGTAAATATCATTCCTTATTTGAAAAAGTTTTTTTAAAATATAAAACATTTTTAAAATTATTATCTTTAATAAATACTTTCAAAACTTATAAATAAGGTTTGAAATCATTTTGAAAACATTTTTCCTTACAAACATAAAAAACAATCTTAAAATTATTTTTGAATACATTTTTTTATTAAAAAATTATAAAACAAGCTTAAAAAATATTTTTAAAACTATTTTATTTGAATATTGTTTTAAAAAATATAAAATAATATTTGAGATAATTGAAAACCTTTTCTTTGAAATCTACCTTCTTGAGAAGATATAAAATAATCTTTGAAAATATTTTAAATTTTTTTTAACATAAAATAATTTTTGAAAGTCCTTTATCATTGAAAACCATTTCTAAAAACAATAAATTTCTTGAATATTAGGAAAACAATATTTTTAAATGATGTAACATTGTTAACTTACAAAGTAATCATAATGGAAATTTTGACAATGATTGCAGTTATATCCATACATGCCAAACATTCCCTTTTCACTTTAAAATCCTCGATGAGTGCCTCTATCAAAAAATGAAAAGAATATTCCTTTAAAAAATATTTTGTAAAAATGTAATATAAAGGTAAAAATGTCCTTTAAACATCATAAGATAACAGTAAAACATTTTTGAAAAATTTTTATTTTAAAACATGGTTTTTAAAGAACACATGTTTCTGATGAAAAGGGAAAATAATGTAATATTTTTATAAAATGATTTTACTAAATATCTCAAGCAATGGGGAGTTGAAAAATGGTACCATTTCTTGGATATAAAATTAATAGGTAGGGAGTAATAAAATTAATGAGTGTTCTTGAGAGGTGGATCACAATATTTCATCAATGAAACTATAATAATAAACAATCTTGATAAACAATGAGATTGTTTCAATAAATTATTACCCCATGGAAACTTCAAATCATACTCCCATGAAATAATATTAAATTTCATGTAGAAAAAAATATAATGAAAATAATTAGATTCTTGATCTAAAATGTTAATTGGCAGCATATAAACATTATAAAATAACAAAGGATCATAACAAAACATGTGTCTCAAAGAAGAAAATTTGAGACCAAATTACTTTATCGATTTGGTAATTTTTTAACAATAAAAATCATAAAATTAAATATCATCTAATAAATATTTAAATAAACATAAATTTATGTATAATAATCATTTTATTTATTCACGGTTAGTATATACACCAAAAAAATGAGATGTATGGTGAATAAGGCATATATCTCATGGAAATAAAAAGTGAGATGAAATTCCCTTACCTTATGCCTAGAATCTCTTTGTACTCATACAAAACTCATATATAATAAATTTAGTTTTGTTATAAATATTTTATAGAACCATATTTTTGTATCTAATTTCATATATGATTTGATTATGAGTTTATATTATCATTTTATTAACAGTTCTATGTTAATAATTCACTTTGGATAATATCCACATTGTTCTTAATACATGTTTGGACTTATTATTCATGATAATATTAAATAGATCATAATTTAAATACATCAGTAATGTAAAAAATTATATAAATATCATATATATTAAATATATATATATATAATATTATAAAATATATAAATATGAAATGTAATACATCGTTCATGGAGATGTCATGTCGTACGTACGCATGAACGCTTGTTCTGTTTTGTTGTTGTATTTAAAGAAAGTAAGAAAATGACATAAATATATATATTTATATAATATAATTTTATTATAAATATAATTTTATATTATCATATATTTTCAATAAATATCCTTAATACATTCAATGTAAAATGTGAACGAATGACATCACTTTGAGGTGGCGCTAGTCCACACATCCACAAACAAAGCTATAATATATCGACAATATGGAAAGTATAAAGGTATGTTATATATAAAAATTATAGAGTAAAAAAATATAAATATCACATATATCACATAAAAATATTGTTTCCATCATAATGACCAACCACGAAATGTGGTAAAGGAAAAAATGAAACATCATCATTTTGTGAGAGGGTAGTTCGTCGTACAAGAATTCTATGTTCATTATAAATTAGATAGAAGTGCGTGTATGTGTAGGTTGAACCCTTAATATAACAACATATTATTATATTGAGGATACTTATATTATAATTTCAGCATGTAATAATTTTTTTTGTGCTATGGAGAAAGAAAATAAAGGTATGGAGCATGAGGAAAGATGTTACCTCTCCTTTGGGTAACGCCTTTTGGTTTCACTAAGGGAATTCCTTGGTTAGATTTATATAACAACCCTGTTCATTATTAAAAATTAATTAATTATTTATTAAATTAAATGACACATAATACAACCTACAAGATTAAAAAGTATGGTTTCTTTTTTAATTAGGTATAGAACATAACATATTGATCATGGGATACAAGAACATTATTAAAAAACAACCTTAACATGCTTCTAAATTTCCATGGATTTTAAAACAGCATGAGATAACCTTAGAAAAAACATAATAAAAGGGCGAGTTATAAATTCTAGTAAGGGAATAAACATGTAAAAATGTGACACATGTGAGAAATTAGTTATATAAATGGGGTTGAAAAAGTGGATGAATCGTAAACATGAACAATGTGACATGATATAGCATGATAATCATTACACAAGAAATATGGAAGAAACATAAAACACTATATCATAAATAAAGGTTAAGGATATACCACCAAGACATAATGGTGAAAAAATTCACACAATGTAATTAGGTTCACTTCCTTTCCCAACATGAAGTATCATGATACTAAACATTAACCAATGCCTTGGATCGATATATAATTCCAGGTGAAACTACCGAATTCATTTAATTATTATGGTTAAGTATTCCCCATAGATCCAACAAAATTGATGAATTTATCATTATATTTTATTCTATAATCATGGAATGTGGAATTAATACATGTAATTCCAATCTCAAATTGGTATAAATGTATAAAGTGGAATAAAATTCGTATGAAATGGGTATGATATTGACTATACAATTGTTTTGGCATGGAAAATTGTGGTGAAACATCAAAAGCAAAACGACATCACCTAAAAATTCATAAAATTGGTTGATAATAGAGGAAGATGTATCTCATAATTTTAAAATTGAATGGGTAGTAATAGAGACATTTAAACAAAAATCCCAACATTATTAATTGGGAATAGAAGGGATAAGATAAAAAAGAAACTTGTTTAAAGAAGAGAAGGCGAGGACCCCTTACTAAATTTTGGCATGGTAACGTGTGTAAATAAAAGTTATTAGTAGGGATTAATGAGAGTTAAAGGGGGATATGATCACTTATAAATAATATTTATAGTAATTTGGATATGTAATAAAATATAACAATATAGTAAAACAGAAATTGAATGACATAATATAAATGAAGAGATTGACAAGAATATGAGAGTGGAAGATCCATTACCAAATTTTGGCATGGTAACAGGTGTACATAAAGAATCACGAGATGATTAATGAGAGTTGAATGGGGATATAATGATTTATAAATTAAATTTATAGTAAAGGGAATCTTTATGAACATATCCCAATAAAATAAAATTGAATTTAAGATTCAAAATAAAAAATTTGTGCTTGAATGGAAATGAGAAGAGAGAAATCTCTTACTAAATTTCAGCATTGTAACATGTGTATATAACGATTCATTGGAAAGATTAATGTGAGTGTATGGGGTCTCCTATAATTTATAAATAAATATGAAAATATTTGGGATATATAAGAACATCTCCCAACATGAAAAAATGGAAGTTATTAAGAATAACATAAAATAAGTTCTTGAATAAAAATGAGTGTGTAAGATCTCTTTTTTGAGAATGTGACTCCAAATTCTTGGGATGAGATTCTTGATATTTTAGAGGAACTTTAGAAGGACTATATAAAGTGTAAGAAAAAGTATTTACATGATCCAAGGTGTTTGAGTGAAGGTAAATGGGATATTAGGTTGATTTATATATGAAATGGGGAGTAGTTTGTTTTTATTTAGGTTTGGGACCGTATATAATAAAATAAAAAATAAAAATTATACCATGGTTTTTCCAATGTTTTCTGAAAAAATGGAGTTTTTATCAATATTTTAGACTTATTAAGTCCAAAATTAATAGAATAATAGCATTTTTATGTGGAGGTGAGTCACACTCTTAAAGAAATGATTTTAAAACCATATAATATATTAATGGTTTTGAATGATTCACAATGGATATATAAAATTAATAAAACAAACGTAAAAAATTTAATTTAAAGGTAAAACATATATTTTGTATTGGATACCTTTTAAAGTGTTTATTGCATCAATTTTTGGTCATTATGATGTCATAATACAAAAAAGTATATTTTTACAGTATTTAATTTCTACATGAAAATTTGGATGTCCTAGAATTTTATTAGAAATTCACCATTAGATACTTTAAATGTTCTTATACAAAAAATAATATAAATTGTATCAAAAATATTTTTTTATATTTTTGAAATGTTACAACTTAAATAAAATCAATATTTATCAAGACATTATGTGTTTTTTGACAATAATAAATTTTGAACCCTTATAAAAATTATATTTAAATTGATAAAAAATTATATGATAATTTATATTTAATAAAAATTATTTAATAATAATGTTTTATTAAAAAATTATTTATTTCAAAAATACATTAAATCATCAAGAAAAGTCCCTTAGTTGAATTTTGAATAGTACCAAAAAATACTATTTGTTTTTATTATATCCAAAAAAATCATTTATAATGTAACCATAATAGGATGAAAATATATTAATCATTATATAAAAAATAATATAAATTATTATATTTATAGGGTCTTGATAAATATACCATTAATAAACCAGAAAATTTCGTAAGGGTAAGTTGCATGACAGTGGGACTTTCATGCGATGATTCGGCGAACATGGTTTGGTCTTTGATCCCGATGAGCTTGAAATTATCTGAGAAACAATTTCTCTCATGATTAATTTATTGGATCTTAGCTTGGCCTTTGTGAAGGAAAAATCTTAGGGATACTATCTCCCTCAAAAGCTCAGATAAATGGGATTCAAAGGGTATGATCCTACAAGTTGAGGCTATTACTTCCTTTTTCTGTGTTGATTTGATTGGTTAAAACCGTATTGTTATAGTAAAAAATTTATCACTGATAATTTTATATAATATCAATGGTAATGATAATTTAGGTACATGGAAATATTATTGGATATAATAAAACAAGTTCATGTGTTTTCTATAATCATATTATATTTAATTAAATTAAAAGTGGAATTTTATTTAAAACAGTTCAGGTAGACACAATTCCTTTCAAAAGGGAGGATTCAAGGAGGAATATAGGTATTTTGAGAAGTTAATTGGTTATATCTTGCCATAACATAAGTGTTTTTAGAGGTTTGAATAATAGGGAGGGGTGTGTTCCTATTTATAGTGGTGGTGGAGTGGCATTCTTGTAAATACAAAATGGTACGCACTAATGCGAGGTCTACCTTACCTCATGTGATTCCAAAATAGAAAAATAACAGCGTAAAGTGAATGTATAGTCCAACCAAATCTGAAAAACACAAAAATAAGTTCATTTTTATAATTTTTTTCCTTAGTCTTTATGTTTCTTTATATTTTCATTTTGTTATTTCATTTTGGTAACTAGTTTTCCCACCTATGTGATTTAATCCTTAAGACTAAAATATGAGTTGATTTATTAGAAAATATATGACCACTAAATTAATAATATTAAATCTAATTTACAAAATAAAAATTTCATGTGTGTTGGATGATTATTTTAAAACAGGCACACGCAACGTGCATAAACACAGCTTTAACCCAAACCATAATAATAGTGTGTACTGTTTAGGGGTCTATATATTAATTATAAAAGATAATTTGATCCATTAATAAACCATATAATATATTTTTTAAAACATAAAAATCACTTGTAATAGGTTAGTATTTCTATTAAATTTTAATATTTTAATTAAATATAATTTAATGTAAAATAACATTAATTTCAATTTTGACATTATTAATATAATTATAATTTTAATATATAAAAAAATTATTATAATTCACATATTATTAAGCCAAAATATATATTCCATGATATATGCATGTATAAAAGTAATCTAAGACAATAATTTATTAAATTTACTATAATTTAAATGATTTTATAGTCATTTATTTTATTTTATTATTATCTAAATGGTCCATGCGTTAGCATTTGCTAAGCGTTTAATGTAACTAATTCATCAATAAAAATTAATTATAAATAATTATGATAAAAATAAATCATTTATATTTTTAAATGATATATATATATATATAACCAGATTAGTTTTTTCTTTCTATATGTGAATGTTTTATAAATATTAAATGTATGAAAAGTTCCCTTTTTGTTTTTTTCTTACTAAAATTTTGAAAAAGGGAAATATTATTGATTAATTTACCTATAACACATAAATGTTGAAAAATTAATGTATATAGTTAAAATATGTGTACAAAATGGATTTTGGACAAGTTTCTATGTCATTTTGGCCCTTAAATTTATGATTTAATCCCTAGTTAAGTTGAACTTTACATTAATCATTGTAATTAATTTTAATAACTTTCACAAAATTTTTCTTTCAAAAGTTAAAATGATATTATTTGAATATAAATATAAAAATTATTAAAATCATGTATCTACATCTTTTAAAATTTAATTCATAGAGGTGGAAAAATTATGTTTGATGATAATCCTGCAGACGTGGCGAGAAATCGGGTTTTAAAAGTGAGAATGTTCAAAAGTTTATTTAGATTTTATATGTAAATTCAACTTAAATGTGATTATAAGAAAATAAATTGGATTAATATTTTTTTAATTTATCTATTTTGGATTTAAAACCAACTTAAAATATAGGTTTACTATAAAAATAAATTAAATAAAAAGGATGTTTTAAATTAAAATTCACTATTTTTCACTCTTCAAACAAAAATGATGTTTTTCAAAAAAAAATCCCAAAATTTCACTATAAGATAATTTTAACAGTCTGAAATAAAAAATAATGTTTATTTTATCAAATTCATTTTACAAAAGTGTTTAAAATTATTTTTTTTCTATTTTTCACATAAGGACAAAAAGTTATTCTTTTGAGAAAATAATATTTCCAAACATATAAAGACTTTACATAAAATTATATATTTCATTATCAATATGTTTTATTTATATTAAAGCATTATGAATATAATTTTAAATTTTTTTACTATTCATATTAATAATTTTAATAGATAGGTTATAACCATCACATTTAATGAATAATAAAAATAAAGTGTAGTTTGGTAGAAACTCAGTGTTTCATGTAACACAAGCCAAGTCATTGTTATGTATAGCATAAGATAAATTGAGTAATTTAATAAAAAAAATATTTTTTTAGTATTTTTTAGTTTAAAAATATTAAAATGATTAAATTATTTTGAAAAAAATAAATTAAAAAAAACTCATGGTGTTATAGAGATATTATCAGTCAACTTCAAAATTTGTTTGTGATTTGATGACAATGTGATTTTGGACATCTTTGATTATGATTATTACATTTTTTGTTTTATGGGAATTGATTGTGATTTTATTTAAGGAATAAGAATTTTATTAATTTTTTGAAGTATATATGGTTTCATGTGTGGTTAAATTATGATTATTGATACTATGAGGGGTTTATATGTTTATGGTTGTCTTAATTTAAAAGTCATAAACACCCCCTTTGATGTTCTATGTTATGGGATTTTGAGGTGATTCAAAAAATTTAATGGGTTCCAGGAATAATATACTATTGACGTTTAAATAACCCTTTGGGTTAGTATATGCTTTTTGTTATGTGAATTATAGTATATTGGATAGTGGGATATATATAATCTTTATGGTTAAAAAGTGATTAATTTAAAAGGTGATATTTTTAGAGATATTAATGGGAAATAATTGGATCACCATCCAAGTTAATATCTAAATTTAATTAATTATATTTTTATGAGAAGTTGAATACATTATAATATTATATAGAGTTTTTTTATATTTTTTTGAATTATTCATTTGGTTGATGTATATAAAACCTTTAGGATTAACATGTTGTTTAATATGAAATATTATTTGTGAGGAGTACAATTAAATTTTTAATGTTGTAATTTTAAAGGAATGAAATAACATTACATGTCATAAAATTCATTAATTCTCAGTTTATAAAGGTTAATTAGTATGTAGGGTTATTTATTTTTGGAATAATAGAAGTTGAAACTTTTGTGTTATTGTGAAACTTTTGAAGTAAAATGTATTATTTATTTATATTAATGTGTATACAATTTGGATAATATCACACATTTTAAAACCATTTCATATTTGGTTAATATTCAAAGATTAGTGTAGTAGTGTAACGTCCTGGTTTTGGAAGCCACCCAGAGGCGCCTCGTACCCAGCTAGTCACATGGACTCAAGCACATTTCCCCTAATGCCAGAGGCTGCTGACTAGTAGTGAGGGCCATGGGTGTGATAGTGGGGAATCAATGCCCTCATTGGTAGAGTAACACAACAACAGTAAACCAATGGAAAAAACGCAAGTAGTAATAATCCATACAAAAGTAATCCGTGGAAAAATGAAAATAATAAACTAGACCACACATATATATTTGAATGATGCATGATACAAATATCTAAGAAAAAATCAAACACATCACGGTTATGTAATATAGTACTAAACCAAAGTAAAAAAGAAAACAAGTAAACTCCTCAGCATCACAAGCCTCATCTTAGTCCCATGCTCTCCAGCTCCTCACCAATCAAGTACATGAAGCACAAGGGCACTTTCCCTTATCGATACATGCAGTTTTATAATCTATTTGGGCCCAAAAATATGGCCCAAGCAGGGTGTGAGAATAAATCCTAGTATACAACCACCACAAGAAATGTTCCTAACATTCATTGGATATATGTCAGGCTATATGCAAGTAAATGCAATAAACAAGGATGTACCCAAGGTAAACAATTCACAGTTTCAATGAATTCAGTATCATATATAAAGAAGGAGATAACAATATGGGTAAACACAAATAGGAAACCCTCTGTGAAGTACTCCCAACATATCCTCTCTAGTCCTTCCTAGCAACACAAGCAAGTAACACAATAGGTAACCCTCTGGGAAGTACTCACAACCTATCCCCTATGGTCCTACCTAGAAACAAAAGCAAGTAAAACAACAAGTAACCATCTGGGAAGTACTCACAAACTATCCCCTCTATTTTTACCTAGAAACACATGAAATCCCTCTAGGTAGCACACTAAGTCTAACCCCTCTTGTTCATCTTAAGCATAGACTCTCTATGGAAGCACTCACTATAAATTCCTCCTATAGTCTTGTATTGGTAATTAAAGCTTCTCTGGGGAATCACTCAGCATCTATTCCCCCTGTGGCTCACGTCAAGGAATTAAAGACACTTTGAATAAGCACTCAACATCAATTCCCCATGTGCTCTCACATCGTAAGTTATAAAGACACTCTGAAGAAGACCATATGTCTATTATTTCTATGGTCTATACACCAGGTTCTCACGTCTATGTTTAAGTCAAGCAAGTATAGCAGTGCATATCGGCCAAAGTAAACCTCAAGAGCTACTTGGATAGTAGTCTATAACCTATCACATATCATAACAATCACACCATCCAACAACTATGCATGGGAAAGGAAATAGTAGCCTAACAGGAAAATTAGACCCTACGGTCAAAATAGGCAATCATGCATGGGAAATAACATATAAATCGTAGTATTTAAAACTATTCACATTAAATTATCATCAAATAAAGCATACAATCATAACAGGAAAACAATATGGCTAAAATGTTAAATGCGGAATACCCCGTTCATGGGTATTGGTGATTTTTGTACATATAATTCAATGACTTTTTACAGAAAGGCACAACCCACCTACCTTGGCATTAAGAGATCGATATAATTGAGTCATAGGGATTGAATCACCATAAAATGCAGAAGATCTACAAAAACATCTAAAATGATCAATAGATGATAACATTAGAAAGAAGAATAATTGGGAAATGAAGCTTGCACAGATGATAGAGCATACCGAAGCGATCCCAATGCAATTGACAGAGGTCAAATCGAAGTTCATGTCACGAACCTGATCTGGTCGCCACCATTAATGGCACCAATCCCAACCCGTGGAAAGTCCTGAAGGGTGTTCCCAATCCCCACAGGCTGGCACAAGTGCTCGGGTATCAAACAAATCTGGTTTGGGAACGATTTACCCGGGTATGAAAGCATAAATCATAAAAAAACAATCAATTATTAGAATCTGAAATTTTCATGCTAAACAATTCTTAAGAAAACCAGATCTGAATAAATATGTTTAAAGACACTACAAGTGGTCCAGAAACAAATAATGACAACATAAAGACATCCCCTTTGACTCCACATGATAAGGGGGTCATCACCCACAAGCCTTCATCGCAACTCCGCCCCAACGATGGGGACTAACACCCTGAACCGCTATCACCCTTAGCCTTCTATTTACCCGAGTCACGCATAAGCAGGTCTAATTACACCCAAGGGGTGTAAGTAGGGTGTGATCCTAAGCACAATAGGATACCACCAGATGATTCCAAAGATCATTCAATACAATGTGAACAAAACAAGAAATTTTAATACACAAGGTGAAACAGTGTTAAAATTCAAAGAAATGCAACTTTCAAATGAAAACAATTTTCAATCCAAGAATTTAAAAATGTTAACACATTAAATAGACATGTGAGATACTATAAAGTACTGAGAAAAACACCCCCTAACAAGGGTAAATACCTCAAATCCAATGAGCAACAAAATTAGGTGCAATCCTAAGCATTAGGTTGTCTCGAGCCCTATGTACCTCGTACCTCGGTGTAAAGTAACCATAGAAAAATTTGTTCTCATGCAAGAGCCACTAGTAGGGAATAGACCCATAACCTATTGTTCCCCAATAATCATCCAAATAGTTTATTTAGAGTTGTCATTATCCAAATGCTAAGTGAAACATGGACAAAACCCATCTGATCCATTAGCTGTACTAGTACAAATCTGCCCCACCTAGGTACCTGGGCTTCCCCTTTTCTGCTCAAACAATTTCAGAAAACAAAACACATCCTATTGCATATAAAATATCACTACTGGTCACAAACAAATAGTATATTAGCTACACACATTTTATACTATTTAAAACACACAATAAAATAATTTGATTTTCAATAAAACAACCTCTCAAAACATCACATTGATTTCCACCCAAAGCTCTTTAAAATATCCACTTTGCACACTATGTGAACACTTGTAATTCATTAAATTTTTTTTTAGTTCAATACTCTTTAATGAAACCAACAATTCAGTTATGGGGTAGCCCAATGTGAACCAAGAAGTTATATCTTTTGAAAACCACCATTTTCACACAAACGTGGCACTTAAAGCCCATTTGCTTCCCAAACACCATTTCAAAAAAATTTCACAGCAACAAAAAAAAGAATAAACATTCAAAACATTATTTTTAGTCCTAATACAGTTCAATAAAACCAACTGAGTAATTATAGGTCAGCCCAAAATGAACCAATAAAATATTTGAATGAAAAACCCCCAATTTCACCAAAAATTGGAACTTAAAATTCATTTGCATTATAAATACAACTAAAACAAATTTTTAGAGAAAAATTCAAGGGAAATAAAAATTAAGGTACCATGAACACAGCAAGCTAAATAAAAAAAATTTCACACATAATGGAATCACCTACCAAAGTTACAAAAACCCTTGAATCTCTGTGTGAAAATCAAATCGCACCCCCACCGCACCAAGAGAGACCTAGATCAAACCTGAAACCACAAGAATTTGCCAAGAAATCCCAAAGTTAAACCACAGGTTCGAAAACCTATTTTCTGAACATTAGGAAACTAAATTATAAGACAATAATCCCTAATAACAATGAATGAAACCCTAAGTGGTTTGAAAGAGGAAAGAAAAGGACTCATTTACTTGATGTATCTTGAAGTAATCACACAAAAACACCAGTATCTGAAAGTTTAAACAGAAAAAATTCAGGTTTCGTTCGAACAATATTTATTAGGTAATTTAGAATCATGAAGGGAGGAAACATATTGATAATTTAGAGAGTTATGAAAGAAAGACTTTACCTCTTCAAATCTGGGCGATTTGAGGAATCCTATGAAGTTTGGAAACAAATAACGATTAACCAGAGCTCCAAAGAGGGGGGAGAGAGTTTCGATGCGCGACTGGGTTAATTGGTCTTGGGTGAGACTTCGAATCACCAACAAATCCCAAAAATTGAATAAGTTATATCATAATCAAAATTAATTTTTAAAACAGGAATTGGGCTTTCAGGCAGGCACAACCCCTTAGATAAAAACCCAAAGAAACCTTGGTTATGGATTTATAAAAGCTCCAAATTACCTTGGTGGTGTTAATAGGTTATGGGAGGCCATGTAGAAATTTGAATGGATGAAAGATGTTGAAAAATGAAAAAGTTATAAAATATACAAAATTTATTTTCCAATTTTGAATTGGGCTCACGGTTTGGACCAATTAATGAATACTCATCTATTCCTCCATAAAATCTAGGGAAACCCCCAAAACAAAACAAGGATGTAAATTAAATGAAAAATAATTTTAAAATATGTCATGTATGTGACAATTCTTCCCACCATGAAGGAATTTCCACCCCAAAAAGTCAACATGAAGCTTGGTTGGAAAACAAGAATGGGTAGTCTTCCTCGACCAATGACATTTGCTCCCATGTCTCATGTGTATCATTCCCATGATGCCATAAAACCTAGACTAAAGGAATATACCTCACTCGAAGTATCATCTCTTGGGAGTCCACTATTTTCACCGACCTCTCAACAACAGATAAGTCAGGCCCTATCCCTAGTTCTTCCCAACTCAACACATGGGATGGATCCGGGTTGTATTTCTTCAACTGGGAGACATGGAAGACATCATGTATATATGTCAACTGAGAAGGTAAGGCCAACCTGTATTCCACCTTACCAATATGCTCAGTGATCTTGAAGGGCTCACCATACCGTGGAATCAGCTTACCTTGCTTCCCCAATCGACGATGGCCTAGACGAGGGGCCACTTTTAAGAATACCTTGTCACCCACAGAAAAATCTAGGTCTCGATGCCTCTGGTCAGAATAAGATTTATGATGAATCTAAGCTATCAATAAGAACTGCTTGATCAACTTGACCTTCTCAGAAGTCTACTACACAAGCCTCAGCCCCAACAGTGAAGTCTCTCCTACATCATCCCAACATAGGGGGGACTGACATGGCCGACCATAGAGCACCTCAAAAGGGGACATTCGAATCGAGGATTGGTAACTATTATTATAAGAAAACTCAACCAATCCCAAATGGATATCCCAATAACCTCCAAAGTCTAGGAAACATGCACGAAACATGTACTCCGAAATTTGATTCGCCCGCTCCGTCTGACCATCCGTCTGAGGGTGGTATGTCGTGATCATCTTAATCTAAGATCCCAAGGCCTTATAAAGGCCTTCCCAAAATTGAGAAGTGAAGCGGGGGTCTCTATCCGAGACAACAACTGATGGTAAACCATGGAGTCTCACCACTTCTTGAAGATATAAATGGACCAACTCATCCACTTTAGTTGTATCTTTTATAGGAATGATGTGCGCTGATTTGGTCAGATGATCAATCACTACCCAAATGGAATTCATACCCCGAGGTGTACAAGGTAATCAAACAATGAAGTCCATGGAGACCTCGTCCCACTTCTAGGTAGGAATGGGTAGTGGTTGGAGAAAACCGGAAGGCCTTTGGTGCTATGATTTTACCTACTGGCATGTGTAGAATCTTGAAACAAAGTCTGCTATGTCCAGTATCATACCAGGACACCAAAACTACTGACGGACATCATAATACATCTTAGTGGAACCTGGATGGACAACCCACTAAGACTGGTGGCTATCCTGCATCACCACCTTCCGTAGAGATAATGGCACTACTGAACGGACCTTGAAGCACAAGATGCCCTCGGGAGACGACGACCAATTAGAGGATGTATCCCCAGCATGAAGAAACTGATCGACCACTGACAAAGTTCATCACTAGGCTGTTCCTGATGAATCAACTCCAATAGAGAAGGAGTCAACTGGATTCTCACCAAGAATTCCCCTCCACTGTGTTCCATGGTCTCCACATGCATCTGTGAAAGGAGCCCCATCAATGTCCACTCATCACAAGACTTCCTCAAAGCCTGCACTGGAACTCTCCTGCTCAAAGCATCGGCCACCACATTACCCTTTCTTGGGGTATAGACAATGTCAAAGTCGAACCCCTGCAAGTACTCGATTCAACGAAGCTGCCTCATGTTGAGGTCCTTCTGCAAGAAGATATATGCTAAGCTTTTGTGATCAGAGTAGACCACAAACTTCTCCCCAAATAGGTAGTGACACCAAGTCTTCAAAGCATGCATCACCACTGCCAACTCCAAGTCATGAGTAGGGTAGTTCTTTTCTTGTGGTCGGAGTTGGCGAGATCCATAAGACACCACGTGATCATCCTGCTTAAGCACGCACCCAAGACCCATACTTGAAGCATCATAATAGACCAAATATCCTTTTCCAACCTCTGGAAAAATCAGCACGGGGGCGGTAGTCAGCCACCTCTTTAGCTCCTCGAACGACGCCTGACATTTTAGACCCCATACAAACTTCACCCCTTTTTGGGTGAGGGAAGTCATCGGTGAAGAAAGCCGAGAGAAACCCCGAATGAATCGCCAGTAATAACCAGCCAAGCCAAGAAAACTTCTGATCTCAAACACATTTTTCGGTTTCTCCAATGACATGACTGCACTAATTTTCTCAGGGTCCACTGAAACACCATGCTCTGAGATCACATGCCCCAGAAATCTCACCTCTCTGATCCAGAAAGTGCACTTTGACACCTTTTTATAGAGGCGGTTATCCCGTAATGTACCCAAAATGATCCTCAAGTGATGTTCGTGTTCCTCCTCAGAGCAAGAGTATACCAGAATGTCATCCAAAAACACCACTACAAATGAATCGAGATACTGAGGGAACAACCTATTCATAAGTGCCATAAATACTGCTAGAGCATTGGTCAATCCGAAGGGCATGGACAAATACTCAAAGTAGTCATACCTGCTTCGAAAGGCTGTCTTTGGGATATCTGACTCCTTCACCCTGAGTTGATGATACCCTGAACATAGGCCTATCTTTGAGAACCACCTTTCCCCCTTCAACTGATCAAAAAAATCATCTATTCTAGGAAAAGGATATTTGTTTTTAATTGTAACCTTATTCAGCTTCCGGTAGTGAATGCACTACCAGAGGGATCCATCAGCGTTTTTTGCGAACAACATAAGAGAGGCCTAAAGAGAGACGCTCGGGAAAATGAATCCTTTGGATTCTAAGTCTTCCAACTGTATGGTTCATTCCCTCATCTCAGTTGGGGCCATGCGATAAGAGGGAAGAGATATCAACTATGTTCCCGGTGCCAGATCAATCGAAAACTCTACATCCCGCTCCGAGGGAAAACCTAACAAATAATCTGGGAATACCTTCGGAAATTCATTCACTACATGAGGTAGTGAACCATCAGGGGAAATACCATCCTCTATCATGAGAGAAGATAACTGGAAGATTACACTTCTCATCTCTGGGAGTAGATACCCTACGTGACCTGAACGAGGATCCCATTTTCCATGATAAACCTGACAACTCCAATCAGGTGCCGTGAATCTGACATGCCATCTGTAGCAATCAATGTGTGCCTGGAATTGTACTAGTCAATCCATCCTGAGTATGACATCAAAAATGTACATATCTAATACAAAGAGGTCCCACTCCGTCTTGAGCCCATACACAGAAAGCACACACGAGGGGTACCTAAGGCGCTGCTCCTTCTTTTCCAGCGGTGTCACCAACTCCATCGCGAAAGACATAAACTCAGTTGGAAAATTCATCATGTCCACAAAATGAGAAGAATTTAATGAAACAGAGGCATCCGTATCAAAAAGATCCTTAGCTATAGAATATGCGATCTGAACGGTACCTCGAACTGTCGACGATCCTGCCTATGATCCTGCTGGTGAATGATCCACTGCATGGAGATGTCCAGTATCTTCATGAGGACGACCAGTAGTATGTGGCTGTTACTTTAAATGGCTCTACCCAGAAGATGATACCACTCTACCACAACGACAAAAAAATCTAGATCCCCCAGTCCTCGACGGGTTGGACTGTGCTGGCACTCCTCTTGAAGCCACTGAACCTGCCCCACTTGGGAGTGGACGACCACACTGTAGAAGCGCTGTAAATTCCCTATACCTCCACACTGGTAACACGGCTTCAGAGTAAGTGGAAATTCTGGTTGGATATGCCTAGGCCTCCCACATTGGTGGAACATGTCCAATCTAACATCAGAAGCTGTAGAATAAAACTGCCTGGAGGAGTGGCATGAACTGCCCCCTCCATTCTTCACATGATCCTCCCGCTTCCTTTCCTTCTCTGAGGAGCTACCACTGGCCACTAATAGTAATGAACCATAGAAACCATCCATCCCATTCCTATCAATCTACACCATGCACACACGATAAATGACCTCAGCATAGGTCCTCATCTTAATCAAGAACACCTGGGAGTATATCTCGGGTTGCAAGCATTTGTCAAACCTCTGGGCCTTCGCATGCTCATTATAGAAAATATCCGGAGCATACCTAACCAACTCAGTGAAACAGTTGGCATAATCCATCACAGATAGATTCCCATGAACAAGTTCCATGAACTCTCTAGACCTAGCATAAGCCAACACCTCAGGGCAGTACTATTCATTGAAGACAGCCTTGAAATCTCTCCAATGCATCTGCTCATTCTTCCCATCTTGAAGCACTGACTCCCACCATTTACGGCTAGGACCCTCTAACAGAAAGGAGGCACACTTCACCCTGATCTCCTCGGGTGTTTCCAGGAACTCAAACATATGCTCGATATTCTCGATCCATTCCTCTACTTCTTGGGGTTCTGAGCTACCTTGGAAGGTCGGAGGCTTATTTGTTAGGAACTCCTAGGCCTTGTCCTTTCTAGGACCAGTATCATCCTCTCTAACAGGAGCTGTAACTGGAGTTGGTCCATATCCTAGAGCTTGGACAGCTTGGACCACGTCCTTGACTAGCCATTGATCAATTGGTGTGGGAGAACTCTCTCCGGCTTCCTCTCGTGGGTGCGTGAGAGCTTTCCAGGGAGGCATGTTGCTACAAAATGTAACAGTCACAAAACAATAATTTATACCACAATTCTGAAAATTTTAATAGAATACATCAAATATAAATAATCTAAACACATTCTAGTAATAAAATAAACAACTACTCCTCATCCACCTGATGTCCACTTGTGGTCTTCAGCCCACGCGTCTCACCTAGAAGTGAAGTCAATCCATAAATTCCAACACCCACTGGTGACTCAAGGTCTTCCATGAGAGGTGCAGGCCAGGCACCCTACTCACAACCACAACCCCGAGCCTCAACATTCCTAGCTCCTATATATCCCGACTCATCCCAAAATAGCAATATAACCCAAGAACTTAAACCTCCTTTGATACCATTTTGTCACGAACCGGATCTGTTCGCCACCATTAACGACACCAAACCCGGCCGATGGAAAGGCCCGAAGGGTGTTCCATATCCCTACAGTCTGGAAAAAGTGCTCGGGTATCAAAAAAATGTTGTTTGGAAACGATTTACCCGAGTATGAGAGCATAAATCATAAAAAAACAATCAATTATTAGAATCGGAAATTTTCATGCTAGACAATTCTTAAAAAAACCAAATCTGAATACATATGTTTAAAGAAACAAGAAGTGTTACAAAAAAATAATTACAATATAAATACATCCCCATTGACTCCACACGAAAAGGGGGTCATCACCCGCAAGCCTTCTCCGCAACTCCGCCCCAACGATGGGGACTAACACCTTGAACTGCCATCTCCCTTAGCCTTCCCTTTATCCGAGTCAAGCATAAGCAGGTATACTTACACCCAAGGGGTGTATGTAGGGTGTGAGCCTAAGCCCAATTGTATACCACCAAATGATTCCAAATATCATTCAATACAATGTGAAAAAACAAGCAATTTTAATACACAAGGTGAAACATTGTCAAAATTCAAAGAAATGCAACTTTCAAATGAAAACAGTTTTCAATCCGAGAATTTCAAAATGTTAACACATTAAATAGAAATGCAAGCTATTGTAATGTACTACCAAAAACACCCCACACCAAGGGTAAATAACACAAATCCAATGAGCAACAAAATCGGGAACACCCCTAAGCACTAGGTTGTCTTGGGCCCTATGTACCTCGTACCTCGGTGTAAAGTAACTAGAGAAAAATCTTTTCTCTTGCATGATCCACTAGTAGGGAACATACCCATAACCTAGTGTCCCCCAATAATCATCCACATACTTTATTTACAGTTTTTTTTATTCAAATGCTATGTGAAACAGGGACAAAACTCATCCGATCCACTAGCCGTACTAGTACAAATCCGCCCCACCTAGGTACCCGGGCTTCCCCTTTTGTGGTCAATCAATTGAACAAACAACACACATATTTTTTCATATAAAATATCACTACTGGTCACAAAAAAATAGTACATTAGCTACACCCATTTTATACCATTTAAAACACACAATAAAATAATTAGATTTCCAATAAAACAACCTCTCAAAACATCACATTGTTTTGCTCCCAAAGCTCTTTAAAATATCCATTTTGCACACTATGTGAACACTTGTAAGTCATTAAAACAAAATTTCAGTTCAATAACCTTTAATTAAATCGACAATTCAGTTATGGGGCAGCCCAATGTGAACCAAGAAGTTATATATTTTAAAAACCACCATTTTCACACAAACATGGCAATTAAAGCCCATTTGCTTCCCCAACACCATTTAAACAAACTTTCACAACAAAAAAAAAATAATAAACATTAAAAACATTATTTGAAGTCCTAATATAATTCAATACAACCAAATAATTAATTATAGGTCATCCCAAAATGAACCCATAAAAGATTTGAATGAAAAACCTCCAATTTCACCAAAAATTGGAACTTAAAATTCATTTGCATTATAAATGCAACTAAAACCAATTTTTATAGAAAAATTCAAGTGAAATAAACATTAAGGTACCATGGAAAAAACAATATAATTCACAAAAATTGTACACACAATAGAATCACCTACCAAAGTAACAAAAACCCTTGAATCTCCGTGCAAAAATCAAATCGCACCCCCGCCGCACCAAGAGAGACCTAGATCAACCCTAAAACCACAAGAATTGGCCAATAAATCCAAACGATAATCCCTAGGTAAGAAAACCTAGTTTTTTTACATTAGGAAACTAAATGATAATCAAAGAAACCCAAAGAACAATGAATTAAACCCTAAGTAGTTTGAAAGAGGAAAGAAAAGGACTTACTTAAATGAAGTATCTTGAAGTAATCACTCCAAAACCCCATTATCTGAAATTTAAAACATAAAAAATTCAGTGTTAGTTCAAACAATATTTATTAGGTAATTTAGGATCTATAATTGAGGAAACATATTGAGAATTAAGAGAGTTATGAAAGAAAGACTTTACCTCTTCAAATATGGGCGATTTGAGGAATCCTATGAAGTTTGGCACCAAATCGCGATTATCCAAAGCTCCATAGAGGGGGGAGAGAGTTCAGACGCGCGTCTAGGTTAATTGGGCTTGTGTGAGAGTTGGAATCACCAAAAAATCCCAAAAATTGAATATGTTATAAGATAATCAAAATTTATTTTTAAAACAGGAATTGGGCTTTCGGGCAGGCCCACCCCATTAGATAAAAACCCATATAAACCTTGGTTATGGATTTATAAAATCTCCAAATTACCTTAATGGTGTTAAAAGGTTCGGGTAGGACAAGTAGAAATTTTAATGGATGAAAAATGTTGAAATATAAAAAATTTATAAAATATACAAAATTTATTTTTCAATCTGGAATTGGGCCCACAATTTGGCCCAATTCATGAATACTCATCTATTCCTCCCAAAAACATAGGGAAACCCCCAAAACAAAGCAAGGATGTAAATTAAATTAAAAATACCTTTAAAATATGTCATGTATGTGATAGTTCAGATCCTCGTTTGGGGCCTCGGAGGTAGATCACAGCCGTATGGGAGCTCTCAGCCAAACAAAACCTAGAAGAAGATTGTTCTAGCAATTAGACATGACCCCGATACATTTAATGAAAAAAATAAAAAAACATGGTGTGTACTTTTGAAGTACATGGCACGTACATTCCTTTTTCCATACTCCACTTTAAGTGGCCTCCATGTCACCCCCACATGGCCATGTGCATGGATGATACATGGCCAGCACACAGCTATGTGCGGTAACCGAGTACACGACGTGTAATTAGAAAGTACATGGAGTGTACTTTGAAAATTTTCCAAATAAACTTATATTTTAATCAAAAAAGACAAAAAAAAGTAAAACATACCTGAACAAAAAATCTAGGTTCTTACAAAATTTCCCCCTTAAAGAAATTTTCCCTGAATTTCCTTAGCAAGGCAGCTTAGACGAAGAAACCCCGAACAGCTCTGACCACTATGATCATACGTCTGCCTCTCTTTCCCAAGTTTCATATTGTACTCGCCCATGCTACCATAGAACTCGTACTAGAGGAATAGACCGGCAGTAGAGAACCTTCGTTCTTCAATCGACAATCCAGATAGGATTCTCCTCAAGAGATGCATCCACTTCCAACTCAACCTCCTCGAGTTTGAAGACATGAGACGGGTCTGAGAAGTAACATTGAAGCTGAGAAACATGGAAGACGTCGTGCATATCCTGGTACCTCTAAGGTAACTAAAACTGATAGGTAACTGGACCAACACTCTCCAACACCTCAAATGGCCCGACTTACCTCAGTGAAAGCTTACCCTGTCTTTTAATCCTTCTGTGTCCCAACCACGGTGTGACACGTAGGAAAACCTGATCTCCGACCTTGAACTCCAGAGGTCGCCTTCGCTGATCAACATAAGACTTCTGTCGACACTATGCAGTAGCCACCCTCTTCTGAATGAACTCTATTTTCTCAATGGTCTCTTGGTCATGGTGAGATCCCAACATAGCTGCCTCTCCTTCCTCCAGCCAACATAAGGGTGATCGACATGGCCTACCAAACAAAGCCTCATAAGGTGTAATTTGAATAGTTTCTTGAAAACTATTGTTGTAGGAAAACTCCACAAGAGGTATATGCTTCACCCAAGAACCTCCAAAATCTTGGATGAATGCATGAATAATTTCCCCAAGCACCTAAATCATACACTCGGATTGGCCATCTATCAGGGGGTGGTATGTTGTACTCAGAAGTACCTGTGTACCCAAGGACTTCTGCAATCCCTACCAGAACTGATTAGTAAAACCTGGATCTCTATCCAAAATAATGGAGTGTGGAATTCCATTTAAGTGCAAAATCTCACGGATGTACAACTATCCGAGATCATCAACACTGGACGTCTCCTTAATTGCAAAGAAGTGATCAACCTTCATGAGTCTGTCAATGACAACCCAAACTGCATCGTTTCCTCGAGGAGACCTCAGTAAACCTGTCACGAAATCCATTGTGACATCGTTTCACTTCAACTTAGGAATGAGAAACTATTGAAAAATCCCTTCTGGTCACTGATGCTCTGCCTTCACCTGCTGATAGGTGGAACACTTCATTACAAAACCAGAAACACATCTCTTCATACCTGGCCACCAATACTAATGGTGTAGATCACGATACAACTTGGTGACACAAGGACAAACTTCCCAATCTAAGAAATGAAAGTCCCACATTAGTTCCTCGCATATGTCTCCTGGCACACATATTCACCCCTGGAAATGCAAGATCTTATCCTCTCCTATGGTACATCCCAGAATAGGGTCCTCTCTTGACAGGCTCTCCAGTAGGACTAGGCCTTCTAAAACTGATAACTACCTAATTTTCACTCGATCAAGAAGAGTAGAGGTAACAGCTACAGAAGAAAGAAATTTTTTCCCCTTCCTGTCGTTCACCTCCAAATGCATCTCTGAGAACAGAGCCATAAGCTGACAGTCACTGCTAGCCTCATAAACTACCTGTATCTGAGTCCTCCTGCTCAACGCATCAGTCACTGCATTGCCTTTCTCAGGCGTATATGGATGCTCAATGTAAAAATACTGATGGTACTCAACCCACCCTTGTTGTCTCAAATTTAGATCACACTGAGTGAAGATTTACTTGAGGCTCTTGTGGTTGGTGAAAACCACAAAATGCTCTCCCAGAAGATATATCTCCATCAGTGTAATGCATGAACAACCAAAGCCAACTCAAGAACGTGAGTCGGGTAATTCCTCTCATGTGGCCTCAACTGCCGAGACTCATACGCAACAACTCCTCCCTGCATAAGCCCAACTCCAAACCCTATACTTAGGCATCAAAGTACATAGTATAACTCTTGGTTGGATCTGGAAAGACTAGTATCGATGCTAATGTTTGCCTCCCTTTCATCTCTTGAAATGCTGACTCATAAGATTATGACCACATGAACTTTGCACCCTTCTTATTCAGACTCATCAGTGGTGCTGCTAAGCACGAAAAGTCCAGAATGAAACATCTGTAGTATCTATCCAGCCATAGGAAAATCTGTATCTCAAAGACGTTCTTCGGCTTCTCCGAGGAAACTACTATTCTCACTTTCTCTAGGTCTACTAATACTCATGTCTCTAAGATAACATGACCTAAGAAGTGAATCTTATCCATCAAAAAGTGTAATTTTGAGAGATTATCATATAACTGATTCTATCTCAGTGTACTCAAAATGATTTCAAGACATGTGGCTTGGTCGTGTCGAGTGTGAGAGTACACCAAGATATCGTCCGTGAAAACCACCACGAAGGAATCCATGTATGGATGGAACACTCAGTTCATTAGTTATATGAAAACTGCAGGTGCATTCATGAGACCGAATGGCATAGCCACATACTTGTAGAGACCATACCTACTCTGGAAGGCTATGAGAGGTATATCTGATGGTCTAACCTGCAACTGATGGCAACCAGACCTCAAGTCGATCTTCGAGAACACCCAGTCTCCTCAAAGGTGATCAAATAGATTATCAATCCTAGGAAAGGGATATTGGTTCTTGACCATAAAATGTTTCAGATTTTGATAATCCACACAAAGCATGAGGGTAACGTCTGCCGTCTTCTCAAACAGGACATGTGAACCCTAAGGAAAAGTACTGGTTCAAATGAAACCCTTAGCCTGTAACTCCTCCAACATCCCTTTGAGATCCTATAACTCTCGTGTTGCCACCCTAAAAGGAGGAATGGACCCCAGTGTTTCCCCTGGCACAAGATCAATAGAAAATTATACCTCACGCTCTAGAGGCAGACCTAAAAAGTCTTATGGAAAGACATCTCTGAAAAGATCTACCACTAGAGGAAAGTCCATCTATGAAAACCCCTAGTCGTATAGATATAAACTATAAACTTGGGTTGTAACTCCTCTTAATCCATGATGCTCGGGTCCCGCTCTGCTCGCCTGGACATCCCACTCACCCTTATGAAGAAAATATCCACCCTATGGTTATGTGAAACTCACCCTACGACGATAGAAAACGATGAATGCCTAGAAGGAACCAAACAATCCATTATATGAATTAAATCATAGTCTATCATCTCTTGGACATAGAGGTCCCAAAAGAAGTGACACCCACTAACCTCTAGATGTTACTCCTTACACTGATGCACACTAGCCATTTTAGTCCCCAACCGAGTGTCCAGTGTCAAGATATCAGTAGAAGAAAATATGAAGATACCAAGGCTCTCCACAACCACAACAAATATTAAGCTATGGGAATCCCCTATATCGAAAATATCATAATCTTAAACTGAGAAAACTAACATCGTACCTCGAACTGTAGAAGGTCTGGGATCCTGCTCCAAAACAATGTTTGACCTGTACCATGATCCTGTGACCCTACCTGACCACTCTGAGATGATCCACCCTGATGTCGCAGAAAATTAGGCGACCGACTACCACGGTCATGACCACCACCTTGGCCTGAAAGGCTGGAAGAACTCCAGTTTCGAAACTGGTGAGAAATTAGTGGTGCTGCTCCAGAACGAGGAGTCATAAATGATCCCTTATCACCATCTGTTGGTGAGAATATCTGACAAAAGTGCTGAAGATGACCCATCATTCCACAATATCAGCACTCCACTGGGTCTCTCGAGAAATGTGTAATCTTATTCCTTCTCTTTCCACACTGGTAGCACACCACCTGGCTACTAGAAGAAGTTTCTCGCCTCCTCATATCACCACACGAATACTCCCCAAGGCGCTTCCTATTGTCATTAAGAGGGATACTAAATCCAGATGTCGAGTCGCCTTGGCTTACACTTCCAGAATCCCTTGTATTGTGCTCACTCATCAGCTCTTGGTTGACAATAGAAGTGATAGAGGTCAACCATAAGATGTTCACCTGCGATCAGATGTCATGCCTCAGACCATTCTCAAATATCCATGCTAGGAATAACTGATCACCTCCTCAAAAAGGTGTGAAATGCTTCAGCTCAGTAAAACCAAAGGAATACTCCATAACTAAAAGAGTAACCTCCTCTAGACTCATAAACTCTCGGTCTTGATCATCCCTCAAGGTCACTAGATAGAAGTAGTCATAGAAGATACGCTGGAACACCTTCCAAGACATAACCTGATGACATCCTGACTATGAGATCACATCCCACAACCTCTTCATAGAGTACCGAATAATATATGTAGCAAGAATGACCGGCCTCTCTAGCGGCATCTCTAGATGCTCAATGATCATCGGCATGGCTTCTAGCCATGAATATGCAGCCTAGGGTCCTCTATCCATTGAGATAGTGGGAGGATTCGGTGCCTAAAATACCCACGTCAATTCTGCCATCGACGGGGCAGGAGGCGGTGCTCCCTAAAAGTTCTCCATCATCCACATAAATCCTTCCCTGAACTAGGAACCAATACCTACGTCAGGTATAATGACTGGTTCCAGGGATGGAACTGCGGGAGGATCTGTAGGTAGTTCCTGATCAACCATATCCTGTGTTTGATCATTGACTTGAAACTGGAGTACCACTGGAGGACGTCTCGATGGCATGACTCTACAAGGTCAGGCACACACCTTAGATTAAGATCATCATAGAATAAAAACTGAAAAATTAAGAATGGAATAGGAGAAGGAATGAATTAAGGTTTTACAAAACATGACTACACGACGTGTAAAACACCTACACGACATGTTCCCTTTAGCCATTCACATGGGTGTGTACTCCTACTAGAGCAGGTCAGGTAACACCCCAAAACAAGGAGTGTTGTACTTACACAAGGTGTGTACTTGAATTTTCTCCCCATGCTCGAGTCCTTATACACATCTAAGCCACACGGTTCTCCTTAGAACGAGACTAAACGACGTATTAGTGAAAGACATGGCGTGTACGAGACAAGCGTCCCCAACCCGTGCTATTCATGACACGACCAGATACTCAGCTGAAACTACACGGTGTGTTTTGTACGGACACAACGTGTACTAACAAACATAACACTTACCCATGTTGTTAGTTACACGGATGGATTCCAATATTACAATAGATGAAGTGTTTAGTACTGAGATGGAGTGTATAACCTATGATTTCTCCATCTATGTTGTTAGTCACATGGGTGGGCACGGGGTCAACACGACACGGTGTGTACAGCTGTTACACGTGGTGTACATCCAATACATGGTGTTTTCCCACAATAGTTTTTCTATCCCATGTCTATTTCCACATGTCCTATGACACGGTTAGAGACTAAATGGTGTGTACATAAGGTACATGGTGTGTACTTATGAAAAACAGTTTCTTCCCAAACAGGAGAACACATGGCATTTAGTCAAAACTACATGGCATTTATTCTGGGCTTTTCCAGACAGTAAGCCTCAAAACTACTCCGGTGCCCATAAAAACACTAAAATGAACACCTAAGTGCCAAATTCTGACTTGTGAGGGCCCATACTACCCACGAATCAATGGATGGCATATTATACATGTTATAACAAGGTAAACAATCCAATTATCCACAAAATTCCGGTCAATGAGGGCCCATAACACCTCAAGAACCAAAGTTTGTTGTTCATTCAAACAAAACCTTACACAAACAATACCCTATCAAATAGTATGTATTTTTATAAAGGCATATATCACAACAACATGAATATCTAGCACAACTCCTATCACAATAACATCCAATTGCTAATGCACACTATATGACATGGCTGGAATTCATGACATGTGATCCCTAGCAAGTGCCTATATGATGCATGAGATGGAATACCTTCATCTCATTAAGTTACAACAGAAATAAAACCTCAATAATGTCAATAATAACATCACAATACATGTGAGTCACCCAATGGTGAAAATAAGATCAACCGTAAACTTGAAAAACCAGAAAATTTTAACAAACGAGGTAAATTGGATTTTCCCTGTACAATGGTTAGCTACTCCCAGGCACAACTTATTAACAAGTACCTATTTCATCATATCCCTGAATAGAGGCACCAAACAGTTTGTCAATAAGAAAAAGAAATCCTCTAATACCACCTTCTAACGTCTTAGTTCCAGAAGCCACCCAGAGGTGCCCCGTACCCAGTTGGTCACATGGATACAAGCATATTTCCACCAAATCTAGAGGCTGCTGACAAGAAGAAAGGGCCTTGGGTGTGATATTGGGGAAACCATGCCCTCATGGGCAGCGTAACATAGCTGACGTAAAAAAATAGAAAAAAGGGAAGTAGTAATAATCTATATAAAAGTAAACAGTGGAAAATAAGAAATAATAAACTGGAGCACACGTATATATTTGAATTAAGCATAATACATATGTTTAGGAAAACATCCCAACTCATTACAATACTGGAATACAGTACTAAACCAAATTACAAAATAAAACAAGTAAAATCTTCAACATCGCTAGCCTCAGCTTGGTCCCATGCTCTCCAGTTCTTCAGTAATCATGTACCTGAAGTAGAAGGGAGCTTACCCTTATCTATGCTTGCAGCAATATAATTTTTTTGAGCCCAAAAAAATGTCCCAAATAGGTTGTGAGACTAAATCCTCATAGGCAACCACCACGAGATCTGTGACTAATAGTCAGTGAATATATGGCAGGCAGTAAGAAAGTAAATGAAATAAACAAGGAAGTACCCAAGGTAAACAATTCACATTTTCAATGCATTCAGTATCATATATCAAGAAATGGCTAACAAAGTAGGTAAACACAAATAGGCAACCCTCAGGGAATTACTCACTACCTATCCCCTCTATTCCTTCCTAACAATACAAGCAAGTAACACAATAGGTAACACTTTGGGAAGTACTCTTGACTAATCCCCTCTAATCCTACCTAGAAACATAAGAAAGTAACACAAAAGGTAACCCTCTGGGAAGCACTCACAAGCTATCCCCTATGATTCTCCCTAGCATAAAAAGCAATCCCTCAAGGAAACACACTCAGTCTAACCCCTCTGGTTCAACTTAAGCATAAACTCTACGTGGAAGCACTCACCATCTCTTATAGTCTCATATCGGTAACTAAAGGTGCTCTGGGGAAGCACTCAACGTCAATTCTCTCTGTGGCCCATGTCGAGGAACTACAGACACACTGAGAAACCACTCAACATTAACTCCCCCTGTGGTCTCGCATCGTAAGTTATAATGACACTCTGGAGAATCCCTTACATCCATTCTCCCTAGGGTCTATACACCAGGTTCTCAAGCCCCTGTGTAAGTCAAGCAAGTATAGCAATGCATGTCGGCCAAAGTAAATAGCAAGAACACCTTGTCTAGAATTCTACATCATATCATCAAATTATAAAAATCACACCATCCTACAACTAGGAATGGTAAAGGAAACAAAATCCTAACAGGCACACTAGACCCTACGGTCAAAACAGGCAATCATGCATGGGAAAAAACATCCAAATCATAGAAATTAACCCTATTCACATTCAATTATCATCAACTCAAGAATACAAGCACAACAGGAAAATAATAGGCCTAAAAAAGTAAACGCGCAATACCCTGTTCATTGGTATTGGAGATTTTTGCACATATAATTCAAAGACTTTTTATTGAAAGGCACAAACCACCAAACTCAGTGTTGGGAGATCGATATACTTGAGTCTCAGGGATTGAATCACATTAGAACTCTGATGATCTAAAAAAATTTCTAAAATGTTCAATAGAGGATAACTTCAGAAAGAGGAAGGATTGGGAAACAAAGCTCGAGCAGAAGAGAGAGATTACATAGGTGATCCCAACTCAATCAACGATGGTCGAATCGAAGTTTGGATGCTCAGTCAGGGGATCAAAAGAAGATTGTGGCCCTACGGGAGCTCCTGGCTGAACAAAAACTAGATAAAGATTTTTCTGGTGATTAGACACGACCCCGATACATTTAATGAAAAAAATAAAATACACGTCATGTACTTTTGAAGTACAAAGAATGTAATTTCATTTTCCATACACTTCTTTAGGCGTCCCCCAAGTCACCCTACATGGCTATGTGCATGGCTTCTATACACCCAGCACACAACTACCTGCGGTAACCGAGTACACAACGTGTACTCAGAAAGTACACGACGTGTACTTAGAAAATTTTCAAAAACTCTTATTTTTCTAAAAAATGACCAAAAAAGGAAAACATACCTAAAAGGAATATCTGGGTTCTTACAAATAGTTTTTTATCCATTTATAGAATATATGATATGTTAGTTGTTTATTTTTTGATTCAGGAATGATATATTCAACTTGAATACTCATCGTTTGGAGAAAAAGAATGAAATTATTGTGGAAATTGATTAAACGATGAAATTTTACTTATATAGTAACTTAATTTTATTATGCATTCAGACTAGGAGATATTTTAATTCCTAAAATAATAGTAAAGGATATTGAAACAAATTTTTTTGTAATATTACATTCATTTATGAGTAACTGATCATCTTTTTCAAATAATTTTGATTTATGGTTTTGTGGTCATTATCTAGATAATGATAATTCAATTTCTCAGGATAAATGTTCTATATCACCATTGATCGATAATTAAATTTTTATTTATTCAAAGGGTCAAAAAATTCATCCAACCATGTAACCCAGAAGTCAAGGAGGCCTAAATAATGAAGCACAAGAGAATCCCCTAATACAAAACCACTACCAACCGATGAAAATGACCCCATGCTAGAAAAGACCAACTTGGGTTCTTCGGGACCACACCCCCCAAAAAGGGAATCCACAACAAAATTGGCCTCTCTTAGAATATGATGAATATCAAAACCATTATAAATCACCATACTGTAGCTATAAACAAGGTAGGTCATTGATCAAGGAGCCTCTACTTTCCCGATTAAAGCCCAAATCATCACCTCGCTATCTGATTACACTATACAGACTAACATAGAGAGGCTTTTGCATAGTAGGACACTAGTGTGTAATGCCCAAACTTCAGCCCCTAATGAGCTTCCCAACCCATGAATGATACTTAAAGAAACTACCATAAAGCCATTCCTATACCATACTAGTCCACCCTCTTACAACTTTCCATCCATAAATGACCTATCAACATTCAATTTAAAACCATTTTCCAAATATTTCCATCGAACCCATCTATCAACAGAACTCATTTGGGCCATAGTTTTGTCTAATAATTTACAGAGAATCAAGGATTCCTACCATCCTTTAACCAGCGAACCTATGTCATGGATACGATCCTTCATTATAACCCCTTTCATCAATACCGTCATTTTCTCCCCAATTCTGGCCCAATTCCGGGCTTCCCAAAGCATCCAAAATATTATAGTCACCACGATACCACGAGCCTTGGACTCCATCCCTAGATTATCCGCACCCAGAAACCAACCTGTGAGGAAATTTTGTATGGATGTGCAAGAACTTTTAAATCTACCCTATATATCCATGAAAGAGTAGAGACTAGTCACCCAATCACTTTTGATAAATAGATAAACCACTGAATCTGCCTGGGAATTAGAATAGCAGAAATAATGGGAAGCCAAATGGATGCCTTTACATTGAATATTTTCATCCATCGGTAGCACCTGGTTCCTTGCCTGCCAAACAAGAAAGTTCACCTTTGAAATAAAATCCTTGAACCACAAATGCGACCCCCATTCATTAAGTTTTAATTCTTTCCTGTTCAACCCATGATAATCCCCTCCATTGAAGTACCCATATCTAGCCTTAGTGAAACAACACTGATCATCCTCATCAGAAAACACAAATTCCATGAAAAAATCTTGCTTCTTCAAATTCGGAATGGGTTCATGCAATCTGGGGTGACAACCAGCCTCTCTTATCGTTGTCTCTGGCCTTGGACAATTCCTAAAAAACAAATTCTCACCAACACAGTTATCCCTCCACAAATTTATCTCCCCTCGTCCCCCATCCTTAACAAAGAACCTTGGAGGACACCAAGGTGAACCACCACCATTCTCCCCATCCATGGCAGTTTCCTGTTATACTAATCCTCCCAGTTTTTACCATACTTACATCAAATAATTTGTTCCACCATTGATTTACCCACCAAAAAGTCCCAAGCCAGGGATGCATGCATGGTTTGCAAGGAAACTGAAAAGTCTCTAAGGCAGAAACCTCTCTCTTCCACTAGTTTAGACACTCTATACGAGCTATCCCAGTGTGAACTACTCATGTAGTTGGCATCCTAGAAGAACCTGTTCATTAGTTTCACCATTGACCAGATAATTCCTTTTGGAGGGGTTATAATAGACATAACATGCATCGGGATTAATGATATCACACTGTTAATCAACTTCAACCATCCCCCAAAAGAAATAAATATATTTTTCTAGTTCAAAATCCTCCTAATCATTCTATTGAAAAGATCCTCAAAGAAAACCTTATTCACCAATCCATTAGAGATTGGAGCCCCAAGTAATAATATTGGTAATCACTTCTATTGAATTCACACGATATATTGTATGACCTGAATCCTTCTTCTTGAGCACTTATTGGAAAATAAGAAATTTATCTTCCTGGAATTAATAAGTTGTCCACCAAGGCTACCATAAACTACTATAAGCTGCATCAAGTTGACCAATGAAGACAACCTGCCATTTAAAAATATGAGAATATCATCGGCTAATATAATATAGAAGAAAGATCCATCCGATGCTGAAAAAATATAAGGCAAAATCTTCTGATCCCTCAAGCACTTATACAGGTTATGAGATAGGCCCACCTGTGAAATGAAAAAAATGGGAGAAAGGGGGTATCCTTGCTGCACACCCCGCACAGTTTGAAAAAAATCAAAACCCTTAAACAGATGAGAAATGCTGAGGAAAGGGGAAGAGAAACAACGGATGAAAAGATCACACACCCGCTCATGAAAACCAAACTTTCTCATCACATGAATAATGAAACAACTTTACAACTTGTCATAAACCTTATCCCTATCGACCTGTAAAATAGCATTGGACCTGACCACCTTCCTATTCACATCAAGCAATAATTCCTGAGCCACTCCCACCACTCCTTGAATCCCTCTACCTTTGATAAATATGTGTTTCTCTAGAGGGATAATCCTTGGAATTACCATGTTTTTCCTCATTTCTAGTACCGTGGATAAAATCTTGTATGATACATTGGAAATGAAAATCGGTCTATATTGGTCGATAGAAGAAGGATCATTTACATTTGGCAACAGAACCACCCTTGAAGCAAATGAGACCCTATTGAGTGCACTCCCTAGAAATAATCCTTCACAGATTCAACAAATTGAGATCCCACAAAGCTTTATGCAACCACATAGAATCTTCTCGGAAATCCATTAGGTCCGGATGCAGTTTCTAGGGACATTCTTCGGACCACCTCTAATATTTCATCACTATTCCAAATACCCCATAAGAACTCATTTCCCATATCCTTCACCCTTTGGTGAATTCTCCACAAGAACCCCTCATGTTCCACTGATGAAATGTTCTCCCCCTCCATACCTATTCTCTCACCTTCTAGTACAGTCTCAAAGATATCCAACGACATTCTCCCAGCGATATCCACGTCAAAGGAAAATGAACCATCCTCCATCCTAATGTTAATTTTCATATTTTGGATCTCCATCAACCAGGAATGGAAAAAAACATTGTTCCTATCCCCTTCCTTGAGCCACCTGACCCTGCATCATAGTCTATAGTCATTCTCCACCTCCAACAATCATTAAGTCAGAAAGGACCATTTATCACAATGAAAAAAGTATGAAGCATAGTCCCAATTCTACAGAAGAATCTCCTCCAACCGACTGATTTCATCCCGAAGCGACTCCACCGAATCAACTACTATTGGCCTTCTCATGCTGCTGCTGCAAATCATTTATTTCCATTTTAAAAATCGGTTTATGGGTTGCTATTACCAATACAGAAACCGGGAACCAGAAATCACAAATATTTTGAAATTTCAAATTTCAAAAACACCGCCATGATTTCCTCGAGCCGCGGGCCTGACACCTCGATCCGCGAGCCTGCACTAGGTCCGAAACGCCATGATCATCAGAAAAAACCACAACATCGGATCATTGGCGAGCATCAACGGCGTCCGTCGTCACCTTCAACATCAAGGCCGACAAGAACCCATCATCACCGTCACAAAAACCACGACCAAATCACAATTTCAACCAACACAAAACCTAACATGAAATCAAAAATTCAACACCACAAAAAGTCCCCAGTAATCAAAAACTCCTCCATCATCAAGCCAACACAGATCACCGAAACCGAAGCAACCTCAACCAGAACCCGTCCAAAAGTCCAAGTGGCGAACCCAAAGACTCCAAATCCATACAATCAAAGAACCACATACATTAGCAAATCAAAAACCAAAAAATAACTCACAGAATCAATGTAACCAATGTACCCCATCTGGCAACTCCATATGCCACCGAGCTACAAAGGAACAAGTCGGAAATATCACCTGGCCACGCCCGATCGAACTAGGAAGCTGGGACCACTGCAACTGACATCATCGAACCGATCAGAGCGGCATGCTGAGCAACATCATCTCCAAAATAGAAATACCGCTGATCCGAGAGGCAGATTCCCACCGATCCATGTTCAGTGAAAGAGACGCTGGAGCTTCACCATGCCGAAACGATGCCAGGCCATGCTAAAATCAAGCTGAACCGGATGTAGCACCTTCAAAATTGAGATAGGCTAGAGGGGGAAGGGAAGAGAAGCTGATGGAAAACCCTAGACGTCGCAATGGGATAGAAGATGCTACTTCGAGGCCTCAGTCTATTGGCCTTCTCATGATCCACCTAATAATACCAGCTTTAATCTATTTTAGATGCCTAGAAAGACCATCCCAAGATCTACCATCCATCTTCTTCTCCCATTATTCATGCATCATTGGGAAAAATCCCTCCCTCTGATTCCAGTTACTTGCGTATAAAAACACCTTTTTCTCATAATTCATTTTCTTTTGTTCTACATGAAAAGGAGTTTGGTCTGAAAATGCTTGAGAGAAGTGTGAAACTGAAGTTTTGGAAAAGAATTCCAAGCCCTGAATATTGGAAAGAACTCTATCCCGCCTGCAGCAAATGCGGCTGTTACCTCTGTGGTTATTATACCATGTATATATACACCTACTAAAGCCCAAATCCATGAGACCCATACTTGAAATCAAACTATTTAAGTTAATCATACCATTATTAAAGTCCGAGGAACCACATTTATTCTCCGAGATGTACATAATGGAATTAATGTTCTCTCTAACAAACCACGACAATCCTGCCACATCAATGGAGCCTAGATACTCCCATAGTTCCTTTATTTTTGAGGACATCATTACTAGAATAAGAAAAAGAGTAAAAATTTGTGACTTCTAAACCCAATTTTCACTGTGAGACACTGCTCCATAATCCGAACCCACTCCACCTGAAGGAAATTCATCCAAAAACACCCAAACATGACTGTTATCTGGATTCCCATGCCAAAATGAACTGAACCACATCTTCTTAGAGAAGCCACTGATACTGCATAGTTTCAAGGATGAATACCATATAAGACTTATAATACCTTGATTTAGAGTCCATGAAAGCACACTTTTCCTTTCCCCCCCAACCCACTTGCATTCCAAATAATCATGGAGGACATTATAGAAAGACCTTCTTGAGCCTACGGCTGGAGCTAACTGAATTTGGAAATAAAAAATCTTTGAAATGTTCCTCCCTAGACATCGAACGTGCCACTGGCCTTGAAGATCCCTCCGATGAGCATTCCTTCCATGGGATTCAAATCTTCTTCTTCATAGGACTATGTTCTTCTTCCAATAGCAAACACCAGCCCCCCTCATGACATGAGGAGAAAAAAGAGAAGGCTATTCATGATGCAAGGACATAAACATAAACTAGGAGGGAGATCCATGAGCTAAATAAATTTCATTATCCACCCCCTTAATGAAGTCATTCTCCCTGGATTTCGATCAAACAATCTTGGAGAATTAAACCAAGGCTAATAGGGATAACTTCATCCTATCCTGCGAAGGAAAAAGAGAGAACCATACCTCTGAATCAAGAGGTGATAACCCTCTTGGAATAGTGGAGACAAACATATCAAGAACCTTTTTTCCCTTTGTGTAGACGAGATCACACCGGCGCTTCACCCTTCACCCTCAAGCACCCTAGTGCCTCCACCAACACATGCCACCCCGACACCAATGGTAAAAAAATTGAATGAACCAAAAAATCCACCACACAACTATCCTCCCACATTTTTCTAGAAAAGGATGGTCACTTTAATAACCTAGATCCAACAATATTTGAAATTACACATGATGATGTCAGACCATTGACAATGGACCCCCCATTAGGCAGACGACGATGATAGGTCTCTTGATGGTGCCGCTGCACCATATAGGCCCTGAAACTCTACCTTATCCCCATTACCACTATCATGACTATCCTTTGTGGCCATACGACAAGAATTATGCCTGAAATCATCCCCCTGAGCTAAGGCTCTTCATTTTCCCTTCCTACAGAACTCCACCGCATGCCCATATAATCAACAAGATGAATATTATAATTAATTTATATAAATTTAATAAAATAATATTTTATTAAAAGATATTATTATTTAATGAGAAAGTAAAATTTATCATAGAGTAAATGTTTGGGATTTTTTAAAGTATTTATTTTTCAATCAATAGTGAAAACTATTATTTTTAATGAAAATTGTATTTTTGATTCAACAATATACAATGTTATATTTTGATTTAAAATGGTTTAAAAGTAAAATGAGTTCTTTTAGGTTATAAATAATCCGAGTAATTTCATTAGAATAAATTTTATGGCAGAATTTGGAATAAAATTAATTTTAAACTTAAAAGGAGTTTTTCTAAAAAATTGTTTTTTCATTGTATTTGGCATTTTTATCTTTAATTATTTCATACTACTTATAGAAACTAAATATTTAAAAATTATTTCTATATTTTGAATCCGGAGGTTAAATTTTGGTTAATAGTGACCTATTTTGTTTGGTTATTATCAACAATAACCATGGTAAATATTTGACACATCGGTAGGGGTAAAATAGGAAAAATAATGTTCAAACATGAGATGAGGTCTCAAAACCAACACAAACATGTATTTATCTTATTGGATGGTTGGAGTTAAAAATATTACATCCATTTTCCAAATATATGTCCACTTTATTTCATTTTACTATGATTTTTACCTTTATAATAATTTCACTAAACAGAAAACTCGAAATGTCACGATCCTAAATTTAATATCACTAAATGTGTTTTATAAATATATAAAGAGGATAAGTCAATATATAATTTTTTGTGTGAAATAAGAATTATTTTTTTTATCATGGTAATTTATTTATATTTTTAGTGATTAAATGATTACTTTAAATTCTTATGGATCAACGATATAGTATTTAATTAGTTAATAAAAATATATAATAATTTATTATAAAAATATTTAATGTTATAAAATATGGGTGAATTACAATATTTTATGATTTTTTACATACAAATAGAAGATTATAGATGCGTCGAAGTTTTATATTCAAATTACACTATTTTATACTAATTTTCTAGTCAAATTCTGTGAATACTTCTTATAATGACATTAATATTATTTTATGATCAATATATATTTTTTTAAATTATTTGAAAATCATAAAAATATTGAAAAAGGTAGAAATATGATGATAAATTTTCTAAAATGAAAACCCTTTTCATTTGTGAGATAATTATTATCTTATAGAGTAATATTATAATACTTAAAGATGGAAAAAACCAATATAAAACAAATGGTTAAAATCAATTAATGAAGGGGTTAAACTAAAAGATAAGGTTTATAATGACACTAAAACCTGTCCAAATTTTTTCTTGCGAGGAAATTTATTCCTTATAATATATATGTTTGAATATATGAACATTTTGATTCATTTTTATTGAGAATTACTTAATCATATTTTAGTCTTTTTAAAAAATTCAATTGAATGATTTCCCTCTCTTATAAAAGGACAATGTTCTCTCTAAATTATTCACACCAATTTGAGCCATATAGCTAAAAAAACCATGAAAATTATCTTCTAAAATTTTAGATCCTTTAATGATATTTTATTTTATTCTTAATAGACTAACCCCAGGGTGCCTAATAAGGAATAGAAAGGACGTTTACTAAGGAAGAGGCAATCAACTTCATCAACTTTTGAAATTTATTTATTATTCCAATTCATATAAATTTATTGTAACCATCCAAAATTAATAACTATAGTATCATTTATATAATAATATGTTGTTATTATTATTATAGTACAACTATTTTCTATTTCTTTTCCATTATATGAAAAGTGAAAACATCGCTCATGCATACATACGACATACCATCTCCAAATATCCATGTAATTCGTCTTTCTTCACCACATTAATTGGATGGTTATAAATATGGAACTAATTTATATATATATTATATTTAGTAAATAATTATTCTATATAATAATAATAATAATAAATCTACCTTCTTACCTTCCAATCCATTGGGAAATGATAATGTTTCTCATGTGTTTGTGTGGATTACCACCACTATGAAGCGATGTAATCTATTTTTCATATCTGATATAAATGGAAGGTAATGAGGTTATATTTATATATGATATTTAAATCATTATTATAATTCTATATATGATGGAACCATGATCAATGTACAAGGACCTGAACTATCAAACTATAAAAAAATGAAATAGTTAACACTAGTAAACAATGATTTTAAATGAGTTATTAATAAATGAGTGTTGAGATATTAAAAGTTGATACTATGTGATATTATAAGTATGAAAATTAATTTTTTATACAATAATAGTAAGTTTAAATTTTTTAAATTAGTGGTTAAAATCACAAATGAATCATGTCAGAGCTTTTGTAAGTGTTTCTTTTCTCACATTTGTTTCCGTGAGACATATACCATATTCATAAAATTTTTATTTCATGTGGTGCATATACTGACCCTTTGATATGATATATCATGATTATAATTAAATTTATTGAATTTAATGTTTCATTGGAAGTTATTCCTTTCATGGAGGTTGTGATTTTAATGTCACTAAAGTGGTAATGGTTTATTTCACAATCCCATCATTTTTCAAGATTGTTTATTTTTAAGTATTCATTATCGGAATTATATGATATTTATATATTAAATCCTATATATTTTATTATACTATAGTTATTTATAAAAATTAAAACATTTCCTCCCATTATCCTCTACTTAATACTCAAGAGACCAAAACAATATTTTTACGAAAAATTGACTTTGTTTTCTTTTCGGTAAGGAATATTTTTTTCAAGGTAAATATTTTAATTAAAATGATTTAAGGAAGGTTTTTAGGATTATAAAAGGGTTTATTAAATAATTTTTTTACCATGTTTTAATTTTTAGGAAATGGTTTAAAAGAAATATTGATGGAATTTTCAAAAATATGTACTTTTGGAATTTATACCAAAAGTATGAATGGAATATTAATTTTAATATACATGGGAGGATTTTTTTATTACATAATTAAAACATAATTATTTTAAGCTTTATTTAAATGTTTCCAATGTTACATTCAAATAATTTTGTCCTTAATATTTGGGATTTTTTTTTATTTTAAATAAGTGATTTCAATTTGAAAAGGGTGTTTTCCTCTAGAAAGGTTGAAATCGATTTTTTATAATTTTTTAATCCATGTACAAATACTATATGAAATATTAGGATTTTATGAGGATATAATTTAATTATACAATACAATATATTTATCTTGGTGTTTTATGTTCAGTTTTAAATAGAAATGTATTGATATTACTTATTTAGTTTTTCTAAAACAAATAGTTTTTTCATTATAAGAAATAATAAATAATTTGTATTATTTATATATATGATGAATGAATTTGACTTATTTAGAGATAGGTGGGGTTAGGAATTACATAGATCCTTGATGCATAGGTAGGTCTCAGGAGACAAAAAATTTTATGTATTTGGATAAGGCATTACCGATTTTATAGATATCTTAGCATGTTTCCTTAATTGTAAGTTTAAGATATCTAGAATTATGCATTACATTATTATGAAATTAGTTATTGAAGATGATATGATTATTTTAATAGTTATTATATCCATGTATAAGTTTCAAGAATAATTGATTAGTTATATGACATTATTTTCTCATCTTTTATTCTTTCCATGTTATTCTTGGTGTGAATGTTATTGGTTAAATGAAATGTGTTTTTAATTATTCACTTTTCCATATTGGTTTTTACTTATTTATTTTATTATAGATTATGATATTTTCATTCCATTACTGGTCATCTATGTTTAACCTTTATTTATTTCCATTCCCTAGTATATGAAGAAGGAATATTTGAATGAGTTCAAGGATATAGAATATTTACTTTTACAATGTTATATTTTATATTTTCAAATATAAACTAAAATTCAGTTATGTATATTTTTTTCTATAATTTCTAAAATATTTGATCCTTTGGGATGTGATATATTTAATCATATTCCAATTTAATAATGTAACCACAAATTCAAGGATAATAGAGTAAGGGTCTTCAAAATGTTTGAGTTCGGCCCTTCCTGCCATAGAGGGCTTCACAAGGTGCCACCTGGATTCTGGATTAAAAGCTATTGTTGTTAGAAAATTTTACAAAAGGAATGTGTTGATCCAAACCATATTTGAAATAAAATGAATAGGATATCAACATATCCGCCTAGGTTTGAATGGTCCTTGTATACTAACCACCTATATGAGGTTGAAAAATAGTTTTATAGTTTAACTTCATATTCAAGGCTTGATAAATACTTATATAAACCTTTGAGGTAAAACATAGATATCAGTTAGAAATAATTAAATGTGTTAATAAAAAAAACCATAATACTACTTAATTTTTATCTTGGATGTTATATCAGTAGAAAAACATTATCCGGCGGTAATGAAATATGATTCTTTCATAAGGGGATCAACTATAACCGAAATAGAATTATTCCCATTAGTTATTTTGATTATTCTATTGAATAAATACACGGAAATTTTTCCCTAATTATATTCTATTATGGGTAATGGTTGTAACACCCCATTATACTTTTGTCTCTTAGACTTAACTTTAATGAAAAAAAATATCAAGATACATATTCAGAAATATATCTTTCCATGTTATCCTTACCAAAATACTCTTTTAAATATATATAAATCATCATAATTAGAAGATAAATAGTTAATTATGAACAATTAGATTCAACCACAAGCTCATTATTTACATATTATATTTATGGGATACCGATTTTTCTTCATAACATTATCATTCCATCACTATTATATATGAACTTAAGAAATATTTATCAACTTCTTATACAGTTCCACATCCTCCATCTACACCTCTTTGATTCTCACCTAGATGGCTAGTTGAAAATTCATATAATAATGATATTATTTATTCTCTTTAATCTTCATTTAAAGATACATATTATTTAAATACATGAATACTATAAATCTTTCAACCTTCATTATAGATAAACTAGCATGGTCTTTCTGAATCAGTGCATTGAACACCTTTTTATCCTACCTAAGGTGGTAGTGTATTAACCTATCATAATCTTTAATCAACTAAAACATTCTATTTTGGAGCATATTTAAATATTTTTGTGTGAATATATATTTAAATATTTTATTATCAGTATATACATCACATCATTCAAAATAATTATAATTTCACTATATTTTAAATGAAGAAATTATCACTTCCAGCTCCAAATCATGAGTTTGGGAATTTTTCTCATGAATTTTGAATTGCAGAAAGTCATAATTTTTAACCATTTCACTCTACATGAGAATGGATATTATAATATTATTTAATGAATCACTATATATAACAATCCCTTCTCTATTACAGGGTAGTGTAAGTTCATGTGCATGGACCATCCCTCTTTTCAGCTCAATGAAATTTTACTCACATTAATCTATCCAAATGAACTGGTATCTCTTCTAAATAAACATGGTTATAAATTAGATATCCATTAAAAATATCTCACAAGTCATCATTTGCATAAAACCAAATTAATAAATTTTTAAATCTTTATTATTGTGGTTGGGGTATGATATTTTAAAAAAAAATTAAAACTTTTAAGGATCCACTGATATACACTCTCTTGAGACTATATGACCCAAGAATGTGACTTTCTATAGCTAAAATTAACACTCGATAAATTTAACATAAAAATTATCCTTCCATATCTTATTTAGAACAATCCTAAAATGTTATTAATTGTCTTATTTGATCATTGAATATATTATAATAACATTTATATAGACCACCCCAAAATGATGAAGGTAATATAGGGAGATTATTAATTAAATCCATAATGATATTTGGAGAACTGGTAAATTGAAATAGAATCACTATAAATTCATAATGATCATAACTCATATGAATGATTCTAATGGTTATACCATCTATCTGAAACCTCATTTGATGTTATCGATACTAAATTTCTTTTATGGAAATATATTTAACTCTATGTAATTGGTCAAATAAATCATCGACATGGGGTATAGGATACTTTTTCTTATTATTTATATTATTTGGTTCCTGATAATAAATCTGAATATGAATGAAACCACATTTATTCTTAATAAAAGGAAATGGTAATCCCCATGGTGACATAGGAGGGAATATAAATCCCATATCAATATTTTCCTTGAGTTACTTCTTCAATTATTAAAATTTATTAGGGATATTCTGTATGATTTCATTGAAATAGATGAAACATTTAGTATGCGTTTTATTGAAAATACAAATTCATGATTATAGGGAAGAATATGAATTAATTCAATTAGTACATCATAATAATCCCAAACAATAAGAATATAATTGATTTTGAGTTTCTAAAAAACCATTTGAGATAAATATCCCTTATGAATTGGTAGAAAGATCCATATAATGGATGTAACTTCTATTGGAAGTTCATATCCATCCTCTCATAGAAATATGATCACATGTTGATTTAGATTATCAACACGGAATTATCTTCCATTGAAATTAATATGAGCTCTATATTAACATAGCCAGTCCATGCCCAAAGTCACAAAACATTCAACTAAAGGGTGAATCACAAGATCTAAAGGACGCACATTCCCATAAAATTATATTTCAGAAGAGAAATAAACTTGAGATGTGATCATTATACTGTTAATTTTTTTTCTGATAACTCAAAACATAATCATTGAGGTGGTGATGTGATAAAATTATAAAATTATTTATATATAAATTTTTGGGTAGGTCAAAAATAAAACAAAACATTTGTAGTTCTAGAGTAGATGGTATATTTACGTTTCACAACTTTGTTTTATCATGCACTCAGTAATTATGATGGCATGATATTTCTATTTTTCTCATGGATTTATAGGTTATTGATTCTGATTATCATCATTAACCCCCATTTTCATGCACTGATTATCATAATATCCTTAATTTTTGAAATTATTACATTAGAGTGTGTGAGGAACATGTAGTTAATATTTTTACTATTAATTTCATTAACTGACCTCCTTACATCACATCCACATCATTTTTCCTAGTTTTATTCTTTTCCACACTTAAAACATTTACTATACACCATATGGAAAATTATTCTATGCTTCCTTCAACATTTCAAATATGAAGGATGGGTAATTTTATTTCCTCTATGGGTTTCATTTTTAGAATTTCATCAAAATTTAATCTATACCTTTATTAAGTAACAACAAGATAATAATGAGAGACTCCAACTTACAATTATTTCTAGAGATCACAAAAAATGAATTATTCTAATATATAAAAGTATCTTATAGTCGATTCTTTTTATATAGCGGGTTTTTGGCCACTAAATAATCAGTAAACTCTTCTATTAGGGTCGATGATAAAACTAGAAGCATACCTTGCATGTCTAGTAAAATACTCATCATATATACTATTGAGATCATCATATTTATGCTTTAGTCCCATCAATTACCTTTATAGTTTCAAGTGAAGTGTTTTAGGAAAATAATTACTGAAAAATACCTTCCTAAACTCTTCCCATGTCAGGGAATCAACTTCCTCCTCCCTCCTCACATTATTGATAAGAGTTCACATTTGATCTGATTCACCTTACAAATGATATTCTATAAAGACAAATTTTTTATGATTTCAATAATGGATAATTTAAAATAAATTTTAGTTGTACTGATCTATTTGACATCAATTATTAGTTCAGAGGAACCCTTGAATAAATATGGAAATTTTTAAAAAAATACTCAATAGTGATTCATAACATCCATTGTAAGTATGTAAGGTAAAAATTATTCATGATACCATTCATATCTAGAAGGATTTGGGTGTACATATACACATGTTTTTAAATTCCATACCCCATTTCATTTGGATCCTCATGATGATGGTTATTGAATTTCCCTCCACATTCTACATTAACATGATTCCTCATGGGTCCAGCCTTTGACTATTACCAAATCACACAGTGTCAGTAAAAATAGTCAGAGTAACTTTTCATGTAATAATGAAAAATTATTCATAGGACATCTAAATCATGGTACATTATTTTTAATCTATGAATCCTTAGGTTTATCCTGGGCTATTCATCACTATCTACTATTCAAATTATTCATAACATTTCATAATTTATGTGTAAATTAACCCAAGAATATCTCATGGGAGTTTCTATCTAGGTATGTAGTCTTAGGTCCAATCATTGTGAATTGGTTAAGATCATGCTCATAACCAATGCACCATCTTCATATTAATTAACTTTAGGTGCATCAATTCCATAATCACATCCAATTTCTAATATATAGACATTGTTATTTTTCATATCAAAACCACAAAATATCTGCTTTAATAAATCTTCATGATATTATCCTATACTTAGAATTAACCCCTGGATTTTGAGAAAATTTATCTAATCATAATTTCAAAAAATTGTCCAAAATGTGCTTTAATTCCAACTTAAGTGGCCTGAATATTTCATTAAATAATATTATATCATTTTAGAATAATATTAAATATATATCATAATAATATTCACCCATTGGTTGTAAATATTTAGAGTCTTTTGAGAATAGATACATAATCATCTTATTTATTGAATTATATTTAACATCAACCAAAAAAATATTTTTATATAAAACCCTTCTTTGATATACCTAACATAAAACCTTTTCAAATTACATAAGGAAAGGAAATATAAGAAAAGTTGATCTCAAATGCTCAGTAAGGGTAAACAAAAGATATATAAATCAACTATCATACATGATAATAATAAAAAATGGTATGAGAATATAAAAATAACTTATAGTAATCATACCCATCAGTAAAACATATTTAATCACAAATCATGGAATACAAGTTAAAAAAAATAAAATAGATATAAGAGTGTGGAATCATAAATAATCAATCATGATGCATGTGAATATATCCCATTTCTAATATATAAATTTTTTTCTTACACATAGAAATAGAAAACCACTTCCTTATTCATGGTTCACTCTCAAGACTATAATTATGAATAATATTCCAAAATGAAAATGCCTACCTAGTAATTTTTGAAAATTTCATTGAATTAAATTCTATATATTTAACTTCATCATCCCATATGATTTTATTGAGTCCATTATCTCGTAAAAATTTCTTAACACCATCATCATTACCTAATGCATTGGAAATATATATAATTTTTATCCCACCCATCATATTATCATAATCCATTCATATGTGTTCCATAAGATTATAAAATATTCATCACATCATCATAACATAACCAATTGAATATAACCTAGTTTTATAAATATTTTAACGTTTAATCACACTATAACCCATGGAAAAGAAACATTTTTAATAAAGTTTTCATGATAAATTAATTAACATTTTGGGAAAAAAATGATTTTATAGAATCATCCTAAAATCATCATAACCATAAGTTATCTAGAAAATTGGATGGAATCATAAGATAATAACACTATTAAAACCTAAAAATCCTAAAATTATATTTACATAGATGAAAAATTACTTCAAAATGTCATTCTAACAATTCATTAAAAACATTAGAAATTACTCTTTTATTTAGATAAAATTTTAACTAAAATTCTTGTAGAATAATGATAAAAACCTTTTATTTGAAAATAACCAATGAAACATGTAAATTAATTTTCCAATGAAATAACAATCAGAACAATGATAATATCCATTAACTCCATATACTTTAAAATCATTCATTTCACTCTTTTCTAAGAAGTCAAAAAAGACATGTTTGAGAAACTATTAGAATGATTAATTATTAAAAAACTATATATAAATTCAAAATTAGTGAAAAGTATATTTTAAAAAAATTTAATAATTTTAAATAACTTTTATGCAATAATTTTGAATATCATGTTCATGGAAGAAAAACTTCGTTGATAAAATTGGAAATAAGGCCAGTTTTTCATTAATTTTCTTACAATAATTTTAAATACTATGTAGAGGAAAATAGTTCTAATAAATAAATAATTAATAAATAAATAGAATAGAATAAAGTATATTTGGTTTAAAGGATAATATCCACATAGTTTCACCCAATGGAAATGTAGCATAAACAATCTCTAAAAGAAATGAGATTTTAACATAATCCCCTTAGCACAAGTCTTGTATTACTTCATATATGTTCAGATATATTGTATATTAAATATATATTTATTATAAGTATATTAAAAAAATATTAATATATAACTTAATATTTATCTTTCCTCTAAAATTTTGAATTATCATTTTGTTTACAATTTCTTCACTAAAATTAACATTGATATAAAAACTCGTTTATTTTCCATTCATGTTTCTGTTTCACGGTTATGATACTTGTAAATTGGTCATGGTTTCACCATATAAATAGTATAAAGGATAAAATAATGATCATATTTATTATTTATATTAACTTTTATAATTATTCATATAAATCAACTATGAAAAATGAATCACATAGCTGCGTGTAGATGGACGTCTCCATATCTGCATGAGAGACATTATCACCATGCAATGGCCAGAATGGTAATAATGTATATAATATAATATAATTTATAATAAATAATTATTACATAATAATCATATATAAATAGTAAATCCAGCATAATAACTAAAAATTAATAATAGTGATGTAAAATGATTTACATTTCTATGTGGAGGTTGTAGTGCACACATAAACATTTGTGATACAATCATTTCCCATTTGATTAAAATGGGGTGGAAAATTACTTTTCCATCATAATAATATCATCTTAATATATTTAATATAATTCATTAATTATGTTATTATTAATTCAATATTTTAAGAGAAGGTGGAAGAATAGATAAAATTGAAATTACTCTATTATGAGTTATAGATTTTCTTTGATATAATTTGTTTGGATTACACCTTAATACATGAAAGGATATTATTATAATCCAAAAACGACCTATAGGACGTGTGTAGGGATGTTAGTAAAGGATATGGGTAGGTATTTTCTGATTTATAATTCTTCTGATGTATGAGTAAGATAAGAGATGTGGTGTCCTTTCATGAGGGTGGGAAAGGATACACTTGTAATTTTTTAAATGATTAAAATATTTTAATTTATTACTCAACTCAAGTGTCTCAAAATAAAATAATATTTAAATATTAAAAGTATATGGTCAACATAACTTCAAAAAATAAAATTAATTCATGTTTTTTTGGATATTTTAAACAGTACATCTTCTGTTAACCCTCGCTAAACCAGTTTTAACGATAACTATAGTAACAAAATTTTACTATTTTAACTATTAATTATGAAAATAATTGATCTGAACACATTAAATAATATTAATTATTATTATTATAAGTATGGAATTAATTTCCCAAAATTCAATTTTTATAATTGGTATAGATTAATTTTAAAATAAGTGTTCAAAATATAATAAAATTATTTTTAGTAAAAAACATTTTTACGAACAAAATTGTTTACATCTTTATTATATTATATGTAAAAACTATTAAATGAATGTCAAAATATTAAATTTAATATATAATATATAAATCTCATTTAAATTTTTCATAAATATATATTAGTTTTATTTATTAATATAAAAACAAATTCTTTTCATAAAATAATATTTTAAAAAAAACATATCTACTTACCTTAAAATGATTTTATTTTCATTTCTAACCAGTTGATTACTAATAAATTAATTTTATACATATGTGGAAATTTTTTTTTTATAATATAGTAAATGATATTTATACCTTCTATTCCAAAAACTATGTGATAACTATAACATTAAATTATAACATTTTAATAGTATATCAAGGTTTATTTAAACTTAATGTTGTGTGTAAAGAAAGATATCTATGGAAGTAAATTTATATAATGAAAAATAGATAAAAAATTATTAGGATATTACAAGGAAATGAATGCCATATTTAGAATGATGGTATTCCTATGTTATCAGGATGGAACATTGTTACAATGGTATCCAGGTGGAAACTAACAAGAAGTGTAGTGGAACCACCTGGATAAAAATGTGGGGACCTCAATTGGGTCATTGTTTTATAGGGGGCGAGGATGTAACAACTCTAAAAGTTAGAGGGTTAAAATAAATTTTTTTACCACCATTATAAATAAGGGAAAACCTTTATTTTATAGATCTTACATGATTAGAACTCTATAGATAACCGAGCTTCACCTAGAGTAGTGTTATGATGGGGGGTCCTTCTATGTAAATTTCCTAGGGTGTGTGTAAGTGAGGGAAAAAATACTCTAAAAAACATATGTTAGTCTATAGGGATAATCATTACTTTTATGACTCATTTAGGCATGTGGGTATGCGTTAATGGGGAACAACATGTGTCTATAGGGTTATTGGTTGCACCTAGCATGCTAATACTTGAAGACCATATTAAAAATGACGGGGTGTCTATGATGTTAGTGGAGCCTAATTACTGATGAATTTGCTAAAATTATTCTCAATGAAATACATGATTCAAGGAGACTACATAACGGGTATTAAAATCTATATAGATATATTTATAATTCTATTTATGATATGTCATGATGGATACATTGGTAAAGTTATAAAGAGGCTCTATATGGAGAACTCAAAAAAATGGGTCTTTGACATTCTTTCATGACATAGATATTAGGAAGATTCAATATCTCTATAAGGTGTTAGAAAGGGTGGATAAAATTATTTATGCATATTCTATAGTATTTGTAATTTTTTCAATATTTATTATTTTAAAATATTAAGCCTATGCTATTAGTATTACAAGTAGATACCAATCAATTCTTGATGTGAGTTTCTCGATTGTTTCTAATAACATACTTACATAATTTAGAAGAACTAAGGATATGTAAAAATTGTTTATAGTAGAGGATAATCAATGTGTAAGGGGTTATATAGATTCAAGTTTCTAATATGATAGAGCAAACATGATATATCAATCTAATTTTGAGTTTTTACTGAATGGTCGAACTATTAGTTGAAAGAGTTCCAAATAAGGCAATAAGGAAGATTCAACAATAGAGACATTGTAATCATTGTATCAGATGATATAAATGATGTTGTTTGGATCAAGGAATTTCTTTTTAAACTAGACATGGTACCTAGCATTGAGGGAGAAATATAACTTTACCATGATAACAATATAGATACAGATTAGTATAAAGTACCCTAATATCACCAAAGGAGCAAACACATCCTTTGAAAACACCATCTTATGTGGGAGATAATTGAGAGGGGTGATGTGAAGACCTTTTGAGTGGATACACATTGACAATGTAGAAGTTCCATGGATAAAACCATTAACATAAAAAATTACTAGGAATACTTTGAGTCTATTAGTATATGATACATAATATATTGATGATACAATGGAATAATTGATCATGATTTTTGTATAAATGACAATACACATTTATCATCTATTCAATTTGTTCTATAATTTCCTTTACACAAAAAATGGAATGATAATATACACTCAAAGTAAGGATTCGATATGTTTGTAATCAAATATCATTATATTTTTTAGGGGATGTGATGATATATTATGATGATAACGATTTGTAAAATTATGAGATAATAATGTGAGACTTAATATTTGGACTAATTATCCATAGTATATCCCATGAAATATCTCCAGTCATCAATACAATTAGGGTTTTATGCATATTATTGATTCATTTTACCTATGATTGGAAGTATACATACTATGAGAGAATTCATAATTAAATTCATATCTTACTCAAGACTTGAGTATTATCTAATTAGGGGGGATTGGGTATGTTTCTGCACATATTGTTGGTTGGATATCAACAAAGACTAGTTTCTCTACTCACATGACGAGAAAAGATATTTTTACCTTGATTGAATTGGAGTAAGTAAATTCATGTATCGGATTAGTTATGTCACATATAATTTATTCAACTCTTGGATGTGGTACACGTGGTATACTAATCTAAAAAATGAATGAACAATGATATATTCATTGACCGTGTTAGTCATTCAGAGAATCAAGAAACTTTGAGATGACATATAATATATTAACATTGTTCTATGTCCCGTGGTCACTCAATGCTAGGGAACAAGATATTATATAGATACACATATGGTATATGTAAAAAATATTATAGTGGACATGTTCATATAGAGATATGATAATGTTTTATGAAGATCACACATGGACCCTTTATATATTGAGTAACAGTAATTATTTTCCAGAGTCCACACTTTTATTACATCTTTAAAATAGGGATTTAAAATTTTTTATCAATGAAATTATAGATCACAGGATCGCGAAATTAATCCTTTGAATAATTATTATGTTTTGGGAAAAGTGTTTGTTCAAAAATTATGAGAGATGGGTTAATCCTTTACAAAATAGTTTTTGATTGATTTATAAAGAGATGTGATGTTTTTTATAAAATCCCTATGATATTTTAGTACAAGTGGGTAATTTTTACAAGTTCAATCAAAGGTTATATCATATTTAATGATATAACCTATATTTTAAGTAGTGACTATCATATAATTCCCATCAAAAGATATTATTTAGTAATATAATAATGCAGCACATTTTTCTACATTTTTATTATATCATAAGATAAAATTGTTCTTGTGATATTAAAAGTATAGATCTTCTAGGCCCTCATACAGGGTTTTATTCTATTTTGTATCAATTAATATTGATTTATTAATATTTACCAGATTATTTTAAGTATTCAAGGAATCATGAACAATAAATGTACGTGCATTATGGGTAAAAAAAATCAGTTTACATGAGATGGAAACTAGCACTCAGTCCTCCCCATTCATGTAAGAGTGTTAAGTAGGGATTATAAAAGGGAATAATTTTTATTGTAATATGACGCTTATATGTAATAGTGAAAACTATTATTTATCTTGATGATTGTATGTCTCATGTAGAAGGTGATAACACCCTTTTAGTGACTAGTAATCCTCATGATACGATCATGGATCCAAAGAAGCTTTTCTACCTTTAATGTAAGGATCTATTTAGAAATTTATTTTGTTATCATTTTCAATGATACTCTATAGAGAAAGAGAGTAATGAAGTATATTTTCTAAAGGGGGATCTTTTAAATGAAACTAGATTTCAAAGTGGGTAACATTATACAAGAGGTACATTTAAATAAAACATGTATGCAACTGAATTTTCCATCAAAACACACTAAAATCCAATGATAAATTCCAAATAGTCATTGAGCACTTAACACAGAAACACACCTACACATTAGTTAGTTGTGATCCCCAGGTACCTCGCATCTCGGTGTGAAAGAAACCATAATAATATCTGTTCTCATGCACAAACCACTAGTAGGGGAATCAACCATAAAAAAGTGGTCCCCAACGGCAACATCTCATAGTTTTTTAGCATTGTCAATGTTAAACATGATAATTGAAACAGGGACAAAACCACTGAATATCCCTAGCATGCTAGTACAGATCTGGCCACCCAGATACCTGAGTTTTACTATTTGTGATAAAAAAACGTTCAAATGTTACCAAATTCCATTTAAAAATAAAAATTAATGTTCTATTCATACACATTAAAAATCGTATCTAAACATTTTTTCACAATTTGTATAATAAAAAATGCTTAGAATCTCCATAAAGCAATCATACAATTTATAACAAAACATTGCAAATAAAATTCATTTAAAAACCCTATTTTAACAAAAATTGTATACCAATATTACATCAAACCATAATTTTTAACACTAAAACATTTTTATGAATCCATTCCATGAATTATAAATCAACACCAATTGGTACAACATGGAAAGCACAAGTAAAAACTCTAATTTTCACATAAAATATGCACTAAAAAATCAACCACTTAACAAATGTTAAAAAATAGTTTCTTCACTAAAAATATTAATATAGGAACATAAAATAAATATAAATCCAAGAAGATAACTCATTCAACAATGTTTACACATAAACTCACCTACCATATATTTAAAAAACCCTCAAAATCCTTATGCGGAACTTCAACTGCACCATCGTCGCACCACAAGGGAGTGGAAATGAACCTATAACCAAAATATTGGACCAATAAAATCAAAATCATACCCTAGGTTTTAATCCCTACATGTTAGACCTTAGGAACTTCAATAATAATGGAATACACCCTCATGAAATGTGAGAAGCCCTAAGAAAATGCGAGAAACATGAGAGGAAACTCAGTTAATTAAAAATATTTGAAGATATATCTACAAATACACTTGTATCTGAATATGAAAATAGACAAAAATGAAATTGAGGTTTGAATAAGGCTTGTGAGGTCATGTATGAATTGAAATGGGGGAGGGATATTGTAAAATGAAGGATTTATGATGGAAACAAATTACATCCTCAAATCTAGACGATTTGAGAAATATTGAGAGGGTTTGGATTAATCTATGATGAAAATGAGCTCCAAAGAGGGAGACACGAAGATGGGTGTGCTCCTAGGGCTTTGGGATTCTATTGGGAGGTGGAATCACCGAAAAATATTAAAAAATGAATAACATTTTGAAGAATTAAAAAAATTTTAAAATAGGAAAAGGGAATATAGGTTGGCACAATGCCTAAATAAATCACCCAAATAGAAAATGAAAAAGAGTTTTTAATGGGTCCAAATAGACATGGTGTTTTTAATAGGCTAGGTTAGGACCAGTAGAAAGTTTAAAGGATGAAAAATGATAAAAAATGAAGGTTTTATAAAGGAATTTTTTTTTTAAATTTGGAAATGGGCTTATGGTTGGGCCCAAATCGTGAAAACCCACCATTTCCTCCAAAACTGCATGGAAAACTCCCAAAAAATATGAATAATATAAATTAAATGAAAAATAACATTAAAATAATTCATGAATGTGACAATTATCACCACCATGAAAGAATTTTCATCCCATAAATTCAACACGATTCTTGATTAGAAAACAGGAACAAGTACTCTTCCTGAAATCATTAATTCTGCTCCCATGTCTCACATGTATCATTCCCTTGATTCCATAGAATCTAAATAGGTGGAATCGACATTACCCAAATCACCTTCCCTCAGGAATCAACTATTCACACTGACCGCTAAAATATAGACAAATCGGGCTCTATCTCCAGTTCTTCCCAATTCATCACATAAGACATATCCATGTTGTAATTTTTCAACCCGGAGACATGGAAGATGTCATGAATGGATGCAAACTAAGAAGGAACATACAAACTATAATCTAACCTAAAAATATGCTTGATGATCTCAAAAGTATTGACATACTGTGGCATCATCTTCCCTTGCTTTCCTAATCGATGGTGGTCCAGATAGGGGGTCACTTTCAAGAATATGTTTCCACCCACAAAAAACTCTAGGTCTCTACACCTCTAGTTTGTATAAGATTTATGATGACTCTGAGCTATCAATAAGCACTACCTAATAAGCTTGACCTTCTCATACATCTCCTACACATGGCTCATCCCCAATAGTGAAGTCTCAACTACCTCAGACCAACATAGGGGGACCGACAAGTCTGACCTTAGAGAACCTCAAAAAGCACCATTATAATTGAGGATTTCTAACTATTATTATAATATAACTCTACCAATCCCAAATGGATATCCTAAGAACCTCTAAAGTCCAAAACACATGCACAAATCATGTTCTCCAAAATTTGATTCACTCGCTCTCTCTGACGATCCATTTATGAATAGCATGCTGTGATAATTTTAATCTGAGACCCCTAGACCTTATGAAGGATTTCATTAAACCAAGAAGGGAAATGTGGGTCTCTATCCGAGACAAGTGCAGATGGCACACCATGAAACCTTTCCACCTCCTGAAGATATAATCGGTCAAACTCATCCACTTTAGCTATATCCTTGATCATAATGAAGTGGGATGATTTAATCTGAAGATCAATTACTACCCATATGAAATTTTTACCTTGAGGTGTATGAGGTAATCCAACAATGAATCTGATTTCAACCTCGTCCCACTTCCATATAGGACTGGGTAATGGTTAGAGAAAACCATAGGGCCTTTGGTGTTGTAATTCCATCTACGGACATGTGTAGAATCTCAAAAGGAATTCAACTATTTCCCTTCTCAAACAAGGCCCAAAGAACTATCGTCGCACATCATAATAAAACTTTCTTGAACCTGGATGGACATCCCACTAAGACCTATGGCTATCTTTCATCACAACCTTCCATAGAGAGGACAACACTACTGAACAACCCTTGAATCACAAGATGCCCTCGAGAGATGATGACCAATCAGAAGATGTCTTCCCAACATGAAAAAACAACCTTGACAATAGAAAAACCACATAACTCGGATGTTATCTCTGAATCAACTCCAAGAGAGAAAGATTCAACTGAATTGTCTCCATGAACACACCACATCTGTGATACTTGGTCTCCATAAGAATATGAGAAAAGAGCCCCATCAGATTCCACTCATCATTGGACTTACTCAAGGATTGTACTGGTACTTTTCTACTTAAAGCATCACCACCACATTACCCTTTCCCGAGGTATAGAAAATATCAATTTTGAACCCCTGCAAGTACTCTATCAAATGATGCTTCATCAAGATTGAGGTTCTTATGAGAGAATATGTATCCAAATAATTTTTTATCAGAATAGACTACAAACTTCTCCCCAAAGAGGTAGTGATGCCATATTTTCGAAGCATTCCTCATATCTACTAGATCTAAGTAATGGGTCTGGTAATTGTTTTTGTGTGGTCGTAGTTGGTGGGAACCATACACCACCACATGATCATCCTACATAAGCACCTACCCAAGACCCATACCTGAAGTGTCATTATACACCACATAGACCTTTCCAAATTCAGGCAAGATCGATACTGGGGAGGTAGTAAACCACTGCGTCAGATCTATGAAGGGTTCCTAACATTTCTGGACAAATACAAACTTCACCCATTTTGGGTGAGTGTGGTCATTGGTAATAAAATATGAGATAAATCATGAACAAACATCCTGTAGTAACTAGCCAGGCCAAGAAAACACCTAATCTTGAACAGGTTCTTTGGCTACTCCAATGACATAACTACACTGATCTTGTTGGGGTACACTAAAAACCCCTTCTACAAGATCATATTCCACAGAAACACCACCTCCCTGATCCAAAAATTAAACTTAGATCACTTTGCATAAAGGTGACGATCTCACAAAAATGACCAAAAAGATCAGAAAATGATGCTCATGCTCCTCCTACAATATATAGCAAAGAAAGTTGTCATCCAAAATAACCATGATTATGTAATTGAGATACTGGTGGAACACCATATTCAAGAGTTCTATAAAAATTGTTGGAGGATTGGTCAATCCAAATGGCATGAACAATAACTCAATGTGGGAATTCCTACTTCAGAAGGCTGTCTTTGGGATATCTGCCTCTTTCACCCTGAGTTGGTGGTAACCCAAATGAAAGTCTATTTTAGAAAAAAAACTTTACCCCCTTAAACTAATCAAAAAAGTCATCTATTCTGGGAAAAGTATATTCATTATAGATGGTTATCTTATTTAGATTTTGGTAATCAATACACAACCGGACGCATCCATTAGCCTTATATAGAAATAAAATAGGTGAAGCCCAAGGAGAGATGCTCATGTGAATGAATCCTTTGGATTATAAATTTTATAGCTGTATATTTAATTCCCTTAGATCTATGGGGGCATATGATAGGATGTAAATGTTATTTGTTGTGTTCCTGGTGCCTATTCAATTGAGAACTTCACATCCCACAACAGAGGTAAGCACGAAATCATTTGGGAATACCTTAGGAATCTCATAAACTACACAAGGTACTTCACCTTTCAGACCATGAACATCATCCTCTAGCATGTGTGTTGATAATAGGAAGAAAAGATTCCCCAAAAATGGGAGTGGAGGTCCTATGTGACTCGACCGAGGATCCCAATCCTTAAGGAAAACCTAATCACTCCCATCTAGTACCGTGAAAGTGACCAATCACCTATAGAAATAGATCCGTGCTTGAAAGAATACCAGAAAATCCATGCCATTTATCATGTCAAATAGATCCATATCTATTACTAGGGTATCCCACTCCATCTCAATCCCCGATATAGAAAGCGTACACGATGGGCACCTGAGACCCTGCTCCATCTTTTCCAGTAGTGTCGCCAACGCCATCAAAAACGGCAAAATCTCAGTTGGAAAATTCAGCGTGTTCAAAAAATGGGCATAGATGAATGAAACAGAGGAACCAATATCAAAAAGAGAAGAAGATTTAAATGATGCAATCTAAACGGTACTTCGAACTATCGATGGTCCCACCTCTGATCTTGTTGGTTCATGATCCACCACATGAAGATTCCTCATCTTTTCCTGAGAACAAACACTATTCTATGGTTGTTCCATGAACTGAATCTACCTAGTTTGTTACCCGACCCTTCTTCCATGACCACCAAACTAAGGCCCCCCCTGTCCTTGACAGCTCAGACTGAGCTGACACTCCCCTGGAAGCCACTGATCCCACCCCACTTTAGAGTGGACACACCATCCTAAAAAAGTGATGAAATTTTCCCATACCAAACCACTAAATACAAGGATTTAGAAGAAAAGTTCATACTATTCAGATGTTTACTAGCCTCTCACACTGGTGGTACAGAACAGAACTCGCATCAGAACCCACAAAAAAACTGCCTGGAATGTTAGCCTGAGCTGCCACCTCTATTCTTTTCCGGACCCTCCTGCTAAATTTTCATCTAAAAATATATTCCACTACCTAGACCTTATATCATTCTAATATAACATGCCCTCCCCTTGTGGTATAACTCCACTATACACGCCCAGCCAGCCTCCTCTTCATAGGTTTTGATCTTGAATAGGAAGACATGGGAATAAATCTCTGGCCAAAGACCCCTCATGAACTTTTGGGCCTTCATCTGCTCATTGGAGAAAATTTCTGGAGAATAACTGACCAACTCCGCAAAATGTTTGGCATAATCCATCATATAATGATCCCCTTAAACAAGTTCCATAAACTCTCGAGATCGAGAATATTCCAAAACTTCAAGGTAGTACTGGTCATTGAAGATAACCGTAAAGTCCTTCTAGCTCATCTTCTCATGCTTCCCAGATTGAAACACTAATTCCCACCACCTACGGCTAGGATAATCTAATAGGAAAGATACACACATCACCCTAACATTCTTATTTGTGTCTTGTAACTCAAACATTAGAATGATTATTTCAATCTACTCCTACATTTCATGGGGTTCTCTGATTCCTCAGAAAGTAGGAGGCTTTTTTTCCAGAAACTCATAGGATTTTCCTTCATAGTACTAGGGTTATCTTCCCTATCAAAATCTATAAGAGGATTTGGTATATTTCCTAGATCATATATAACTCGAAACACAGCCACTACAAGCCTATGATCAAGCGGTGAGGGAGAAATCACTCCGGCTTCCTCCATTGGGTGCATGAGATCTTTCGGGGGAGGCATGTTGCTACAAAACACAACTGTAACATGAACAAAATCAGTTCAAAAGTTCTGAAAATTTCATCAATCAAATCAAATATAAATAATTCAAACACATTAAAATAACAATATAAACACCTACTCAACCCCCACCGGATGTCCACGTGTAGTTTTCATCCCACACATCTCACATAGAAGCGATTTCAAACAAATAATTATAATGTCCCATTATGACTTGATGTCTTCCATGAGAGGTGTAGTACATGCACCCTAATCAAGACCATAAATCCATTCCCTAATAATCCTAGATCTGGTCTATCCCGACTTATCCAAAAATAATAATAAAATCCAAATACATTAACCTACTCTGATATCATTTTCCACGAACCGAATCTGGTCACCAATAAAACTGGAACCCAAACAAGTCCATAGAATGTCCTAAAGGCAGTTCCCTACCCCCATCGGCTGACACAAGTGCCCGGGTGTCATTAATATTGGTTTTTAGATGATTTACCCAAGTTTAGAACCATTTAATAACCAAAGACAATCAATAAAATAAATTTGAAATTTTCCACCCAAACAAGCCTTAAATAAAAATTTAGAACATAATACAAGGTTTTTTAACATGAAACAAGGGGTCCCAAACTACAAAAGTAGTAGAAAAAACTACCCAAATACCACCCCATGATAAGGGGATATTTGCCACGAGCCGCTCTACAACACCGCATAATAGGAGCAACTAGCAACCTGAACCACCATATCCAAAAGCCTTTCATTTACCTATGTCGAACATAAAAAAGTATAATAAAACCCAAATGTGTAATTAGGGTGTGATCCTAAAGCCAATAGTATACCACCCAAAGGTTCCATGGGACTATCATTTTAAGATAAAAATCATTCAAGTGTTATAAATAAAGAAGTATATCAATAATTTCTATCTGTGCATCTTTTAAATGAAAATAGTTTTCAATGTTAGTAACTTTAAACAATTGGTATATTTAAATAAAACATTTAAGATACTTAATTCTCCATCCAAACACACCATAATCCAATGTTAAATTCCAAATATTTAATGAGAACTCAACACGAGAACACCTATAGGCACTATTTAGTTGTGGGCCCCATGTACCTCGTATCTTAGTGTGAAAGTAACCACAACAATATCCTTTCTTGTGCACGAGCCACTTGTAGGGGAATAAACAATAACCAAGTGTCACCCAACATCATCATCATATTTTTTTAGTGTTTTCAAAATCAAATTTTCTAAGTGAAATAGTGACAAAACCACTCCAAATCACTGGCATGTTTGTAGACATCTTCCCACCTAGATACCTAGGTTTCCCTCTTAGTGTTAAAACAAGTTACCCATATTACCAAATTCCATTTACAAATAAAAATACTAGTTCTAGTCATTCACACTCAAAACAGTAGCTAAACATGTTTTTCACCATTTGTATAACTCAAACAAACACTTATAATTTCCATAAAACAATTATACAAGTTATAACAAAACATTGCACATAAAATCCATTTAAAATCCCTCTTTTAACAAAAAATTCATACCAATATTACATAAAACCACAATTTTAAGACCTGAATATTTTTATAAAACTATTACATTAATTAAAAAAACACCAATTGGTACAACATGAAATGAAGAAGTAAAAACACTCATTTTCACACAAAATTGGCACTTAAAAATCAACCACTTAAAAAATGCTACCAAAAATAGTTTTTCACTAAAAAAAGATAGAGGAACATAAAACAAATATAAATCTCGGAAGATAACTCATTCCACAATGCTTACATATAGAATCACATACCATTTATTTCAAAACCCTCAAATCCTAGTGTGGAACTTAATCCACACCAACATCTCACCACAAGGGAGTGAAAACATAACCAAAACCCTAATATTGAATAATGAAACTAAAATATAAAACCCTAGGGTCGAATCCCTACATTCTAGAAATTAGGAATTTCACTAATAATGGAAGAAACCATAAGGAAATGGGAGAAGCCCTATGAAAATGAGAGGAGCATGAGAGGAAACACACTTAATTGAAAAAAATTGATTAAATATACCCAAATAAACTAGTATATGAGTCTCCAAACATCCAGATATGAAATTTAGGTTCGATTAAGGATGAGGAGGTCAGGTAGTAACTGAAATTGGGGAAAACGAGTGAAAAATGAAGTAGTTATGAAGGAAACAAATTACATCTTCAAATCTGGATGGTTTGAGAATGCTTGAGAAGTTTCTCCCTAATATGTGATGAAAATGAGATCCAAATAGTGAGACCCAACTATTGAATAACTCCTAGTTATGTTTTATTCTAGTGAGAGGTAGAATCACAAAAAAATAGTAAAAAATGAATATGATATTAAATAATTAAATAAAATTTTAAAATAGAAAATGAGATTATTAGTTTTCTCAATGCCTAAATAAATAAAAAAATATAAAATGATAATGAGTTATTAATGGGTCCAAATATCCATGGGGGTTTTAATATTTTAGGTAATGAAAAATAGGGAGTGGAATGGATGAAAAATGTTGAGAAAGAAGAGTTATAAAAGAAAAAAAATTTGTTTTTAAATCTTGAAATGAGCTCACTGTTAGGCCCAAACCATGAAAGCCCATCATTTCCTCCAAAAAAATCATGGGAATCTCCCACAAAAAGGAAGAAGATAAATTACATGAAAAATAACATTAAAATAATTCCTGGATGTGACATTAGTTATGAAAGCATTTTTCATTACTTTAATGCATTTATTAAACTATTGAAGAATGACCAGTCTTGTTTATTGGTTTATTTAACTGATATTTCATTAGATTAAATATCTAAATACGATCAGGTGGTGAAATGACTATTTTTTAAATTATTGAAGTAGGTAGAATTGTTGATATTAGTCAAAATTAGGCAGTCATAAATTTCCCCTAACAAGTCAAAATATGTATGACAGATATGTAAAGGACTTACGAAATATTATTACCAGATGATATGTAATATTTTTAGTAATTTTCTGGAAATGGTAATACATAAATTTATTTAGGGAGGATATGTGAGGGTTAATTTTTGGATTTTTTATAATAATGAAATGATCACAAAACATTTATGTTGAGGTAGTGGCTGTATTTGACTGAGTGAAGTGATGCCTGTGATGATGAGAGATGAGTTGGAACACTATTCATGAAGAAAAAAATATTATTGATTTCATAGGATGGAACATACATTAAATATTAGGGTCAATTTTTATATACAATTTTTTTTTTGAATTTTAATCATATTATATTTCTAGAGTAAAAGAGATTAAAATGTTACAACCTCATTATTTAGGAATAATGTATCATGTATATTAATACTTGTGTTGCTATTTTGACTTTATTTTCTTCAATAATTATCTTGAGGATATTATTATATTTGATTATTTCTAGGTTTTTTATGGTGTGATAAATTAAGTTCAAATTTTCATTTATTTTATACTACATTATTGAAATTGGTTCATTACAACATTTTGTTTCCTCTAATTATGTTTTGTATGTTTAATTTCTATGTGTTTTTAAGTTATATCATATTTAAAATGTTGTGTCTCTGCTATAGTGTAGCTAAGGTTTTATGTGGATAACCCAAAATGGTTTTGATAATGATAAAAACTCTTTTTTCGAAGCATACGGATCTATGGTGGTTCATTGTGTCGAAATTTCTCTTAATAGAAAACGTCATGTTACATGTCTGAGTGATAAAAATATAAGTCAAAGATATTTGGATATATTGGATTACCATTGAGGGGGATTCTTAGTTATGTGGTCATGGGTTTGAGGGATGATTTTTAGGTGAAAATATAAATTCCACATTGGATTTTGAAAGGAATGATGTGTTTCATATAATATTTTATAGTCTAATTCTCCTATCACCAATTAGTTTTTAGTATGGATCCCCAAAAGTGATTATAGGTTGGGCATCAATGTTTTGCATTAGGGAGTAATGATCCAAACATGTGGTATCAATGACTTGGTTTTATATCTTCCGATAACCAAAACATTTCTAATGTGTTTTAGGGATTAGTTTAGTAATATCATTATTCCCTTATAATTGTAGGATAATTCTAATAATCATTACCTTTTTCTTCTTATGTGTTACAAAATTCAGTGTAATTTCACTCTCTCTAAAATTAGTAGCATTGGATGAGGGTTATATTTGAGTGGAAAAGTTCTATGTGAATGATTTTGGATTCTAGAATACGTAAATATAGGATTGTCTCATGTAAAATAGTATTGATCATTGGTTAATGTGTACGAAGCTAACAATAATGATGAATGAAGATTGATAAAGGCTATATATACAATCACTCTTGAAAATCTAGAAATCACAAGCCTAAAATATGTCTTATAACATTGAAGAGGTGAATATTTCTTCATAAATTATGGATAATATTATAGATATGTTTGAAAATACCACCCTGATGAATGAGGTTTTCCTTTAACAAAGATTATTTAATATGAAAATTTTGAAAGGAAATCAAGTGACTGATCACATCATTGACTTTGATATCATTCAGAGTCAATTGACATATGTGAATGCTAGATTTAGTTATGTAGAGTGGGCCCTCATATTAATTTCTTTACTAATGGAATATTATGATACATTGTTATCTTAGTTATTAACTTATTCAGTGAGACAAAATTACTGTTCTTGGATATAATTGAACTGATTATAAATGAGGAGCTTCATTTAAAGATTATCCTGAAATCTATCAGAAACACATTTAGTGTAGAAGGGAGGGGATGTTCTGAAACATGAAAAATTAATAATAATGGGAAAGAATAAGATGTGAGATATATATTATCTCAAAATATGGAAACCCCATGTGTTATAATCATGGGAATAAATACCATATTAGGAAAGAATACGATAAATAGCATTTGATTTCAGAAGACACAATTATTAAATCGAATATGAAAATCTCATATAAGAAGATATGTTTGGTATTATAATGAATTTGATTGGTTCAATTGAGTCTGGTATTATAGAATAACAGGTTTTATTTCAATCTCTATCTAATAGGTAATGTATAAGGAATTATACTTCTAGAAGACAGAACAAGTTACATATTGCAGATGATGGATCTATTTAGATTATGAGAAATGGTTAGGTTTCTATTTGGATAAGTAATTTCAGATTTATAGAGTTACAAGGTGTGTGGAACATACTAAAGTTATTGAAGAACATAATATTCATTAGACTACCAGATGATGTAGGTTTCTATAAAACCCTTGTAGGTTAATCCTAGATAATTACATGCGGTTCCCTGGTGGTGAATAATGGAGTGAAAGGTAGAATGTTGTACCTAATGGATTTTTTAGAAAGTGTGGTAAATACTAGATCAATATATTTTAAAAATTTATTCTATATCCAGATTTGTTACTTAATTGAGAAAGGGATGAAGATTTTAACTTCTAAAAGAATTAAAAATATGAAAATCATGTTGTAAAAAACATGAAACCATTTATACTTTTGAAATAAGAAAAAATAATCATTTAAAATTGAAGGTAAGATTCCAAATACTTTGGAAAAAATAAATAGAAATCATCTAAATAATGGAATTTAATGCTATATCTAAAACAAGTGATAATTTATACACTTATTCAAAACTTTTAACCATTATGGTCTTGTACATTTTGGGTAATTATTGATCATATTCAATTATGATCTTATTTTTATTGATTTTTCTCATACTCAAAATTTTATCATAAATTTCACTAACATAAACCAAAGGTGAAATATTTTTCTTTGAAACATCAATTTATTTTTCATTATTTTCAATATACTATAATAAACATTAAATTTCTATTCATATTATTCATTTTTTATAAAAATATTTTTTATACTTATCATTATTTCTTTAAGTTTATTATTATATTTAGAAAGAATACTATTTAATTTTATTATATTTATTTTCTAAATTTTTATATTTTATTTTTTGGGTGAAATAATTTGTTGTTCATGAGTATTTTTTGTATTTTTGTCCTACATTGGTTGTTTTATGTATTTAGTGTTTATGTGAATATTAGAATTGGACCTATTATGTTGTGGTATTTGAATTTGGAATATGGATGTTTGGTATTGTGATTTTATTGGTCTATAGTCTATTCGTTATGGGTTCCTACTAATCCATTAATACTTTTTTATGAAGAAAATTAATTTGGGTACTTGTATATATTATAAATTTTAATTACATAATTTATTAAATTTATTTCCCATCATATAACTCATTAATAGAAGGTTTTTATGAGGTAAACTAAAAAATACATATGTCATAATTATATTATTTTATATTAATATTCAATATATCTAATAACACGACACACACTAGAATAGTAAAGGTATAGTTTATTTGGATACTGGATTTGTACACATATTATTTCATGAAATATATTAGATATATCTCACAAATTTCTTCTCAAATTAAAAATATAATATACATAGGCTACTTAAATCCATTATTCATGACTGAGGGAAAAGAGACATAATAAAGGGTTAGATTTTATTTTCAGTAAGGGTAAAGATAAAATATATCAGTCAATATTTATTTATAAGCATCACATGATCATACATTTATGATACTTTGAGCTCAACATTTGAAAATCACAGTGAACAATTAATATATAACAATCATGGCATATTTCCTTGGAAGTTAATAAGGAACAATTCATATAAAAATAACAGATCATGATCCATGATATCATATCATAAACATATGAAAATTTCATATATAATGGAATAAAAATTACAGTATATTAATAATCATTGAAGGCATATGTCAAGGATCCATAATAAGACATTAAATACATATTATTCTTAGGCAGGAAATCCCTTTTACTTCTCCAATATTGGGTTAACTACTCATGTTACCTATTTTTGTCTTGGGATAGCCTCTCGTGAACCTTTTGAGATCATAAAACATTAATGAATCCCCAATGAATTTAAGGTCTCTAACAGAACCACCTTTCAGAAATCAAAATCCATTCATATATATGGTATAATATTATGAGAAAATTTTCCATTTTTTCATTTCATAACCCATGTAAAAGAGAATAGGTTTCTTAAATATTTCTCCATAATAACAAATAAACATATAGGGCAAAAAATAAAGACGTAAAAATTGGATCATATCCCTAATAAAGCATATAAAATACCATTAAAAATATAACTTGAACATTTCTGGAGGGAAATAAAAATTTATTTTTAAATCAATTATTTAAAATCTCAAAAAATATGAAATACTAGTGAAAATAATTTATTTGAGAATAATCATTTAAAATTTCAATGTAATTTTGAAATAAAATAGTAGTGATGATGGTGGGAAAATCTATTCGTGTGGTATATGTTAAAACAATTATTATGATCAAACTATTGATAAAAATCACCTCATTCAGACAATGAAAATATTATTCATTTTAAAAAAATTTATATAAAGAAAACAAGTGTAAAAAATTTCATTAATAAAAAAATTTTGAATAGCAAAAATACCCTTGAAAACATTTTAATTAAAATATTTACATGTAAAAAAAATACTCCAAACCAAAGGGAGAAATAAAGTCGACTTCCATCAAAAACATAATTTTAGAATTTTGAATACATATAGATAGGAAAATGAAAAAAATTGTAATCTATATAAATTACCATAGTATATGAAAACAAATCATATTTATGAGTGATATATGGAATAATTTAATATTAAAAAATTTAAACATAATCAATCCCAGTAAAAATTGAGATTGTCACATAAAACCCTTATCTCAAGTCCTACATTATTCATAAGCACTATAACCTCCTATATAATAAATTTTAATTTATTATAATTTTATAAAAAAACTATATTATTACTTATAATAGCATTAATAGTTTACTTATAACATCTTATCATCTGTTTATTAACTATCTTTTATTATCGTCATCTTTTCTCTGTTAACTGCTTTATTTTTATGTATGTTTTATTCTAGTGGTTGTGGTCCACGAATCTTGATCAGGATTCAATAAACTAAATAATGTTAGAAATTTATTTCATATCATATTATTATTTTGTATCGCAATTATTTTACATTCCATAATCATTCATGTCAAATAATTTATAAAATCACTCATGCAGTTGGCAAAAATGACCCAAACAAGAGTGTGTTATAAATAATGTGTGAGTAAGAACATTATAAAATATAATATAAACATAATACATATTTTATTTTTACCATTTAATATGTTTTATAAATATTTATTATATTCAATTATATAACCATTCATAAAAGTTTGATATTAAAAATGAAATATATTACTCATGGATACAGTACTCTATACATACGCATGAACAATACAACCATTTTATAATGAGAAAAAGGAAAAAACTTTGGATGGTATTTTTTCATAAAAAATAATAATTATATAATATATATAATATATATTTAGTAAACACATCATTATAACTATACATGAGAGGTAGTGATAGAAAATTAATCACATCGCTACGTGGTGGCTATAGTGTGCACATAAGTACCTAGAAGAATTTCATTTCCAATTTGATGATAATTAAATGGAAAATGGTTGTCCCATTATCATAATAATATCTAAGTATATTTATGTTACTATATTTCTTATGTTAGGTTGGATAAAACATATTTATAAGAAGTATAAGAAAAAATAAACTTTAAAAGAGTCGGGTAAGATGATTACCTCTTCAGTGAGAGAACCCCCTTGGCTTACACCTTAAGCCTTTATAGGATGGTTCTAAAGAGAAAACAATTTCAAGAATAAAGGTAAGTAATATAGGAAAGATTTTCGGTATGTATTATCTATGTGGGGGGGGGGGGGTTAACATTTTATGAATTATGGTAATGAAGAGAAACCCTTTAATATGCGAGGAGAGGGACACATATTAATTTACTGAAAAGATTTAAATAATATAAATACATTTTCTTATAAAATTGGAAGAAATGGAAATTAATTATATGTAATATAATATAAGGTCAAAATTTCTTCAACCATTAAATTTAGAAAATTTTAATTGGTATTTTTACCATTATCTATTAGTTTGACCCCCTTTATTAACTCATTTAAAACCTGACCATGATAACCATTTTTTACTGATCTATTATTAATTATAATAAAAAATGAGAGGTGAATCAATAAAAAATTTGTAAATTATAAATAAAAATATATATTTAATTTTATAAATTTAATTTTAATAATTTTCAGGAATTAACATTAAAATAATATCCCAAAAGTCAACGAGAACCATTTTTATAAAAATGCATTTTGAAATAATAAACAGAATCTAATTTAATTACTAACCTTGTAAAAATTTTATTTGAATGTTATAATATCTTATTTAATATCGAATATAGAATATTTATTTATAAACATTAATAAAAAATGATTTATTTAATTTATTAATTCAAAAACATATTACGCAAATAAAAACCGTTTATAAAAATAAATTCTTTTAATTTCATATGATTTTATATTTATTCATAATCATTAGATAACTAATATATGAATATATTTAATTGGAAAATATTTATTTTTTTTATCACGAAATGAATTTAATAAAAAATTAAATATTATTTTCTAAAATTAATCAATACATTTTAATTTTAGAAAATATTTCTACATATATTTCATAATGTGGTAAATCCTATTTATACCTACCAATCCAATGATTATATTATATTGGTTATAATATATTTTGGTTCATTTATATTTGAGTTTTTAGGTAAAACAATTTATTTACTACTTCAAATTTATCTCAATGTAATACATATAAAATGATGGGGTGTCACATTCAACCCCCCCCCCCTAAAAACGAATTTCACCAAACAAATCAAGTCACTATAATGCACAAATAAGAGGATACATATACAAAATCACATTATTGGGTTCCCATGTAGCTTCCTAAAAATTAGTATATCTCTAAAAAAATTAAATAGGTGGGTAGTCTTATTCCATATAATTTTATGTCAAAGATACAAGATTTATACTGACTTTTGTTTATAGGAATGATCATTATCGAATAATAAAACCTCTATTTTTATTCCATATGAAGGATAATGTATCTAATTTATGAAAAAAATATAAATTGAAGAATCATAAACATGAGATAGGTTTAGCGGGAGCACCAATAGATAAGCTATCATACATACTCAATCAAGAATATCCAGAGGGACAATATATTTAAGACTCATCTTTCCCTTATTTCTAAATCTCATGAACTTATTCAATGGAGAAATCCATAGTAATAACTTCTCAATAACTTCAAATTACATATCTTACCAATTATTATCAACAAAACTCATTTTTATGATCTAATATTCCAAGATATAATGTAGAATGGATCTTGCTTATCTTACATTTCCTTAGCCAACTCAGGTCAAAAAAGATTTTTTTCCCTAACATCATCCTAACATGATTAAAATAAACAAATGTTTTCATATAATACATTATAAGGATTCATATAAATTTTTTATTTAATAAAATTATTTTAAGTGAATTTTAAAATAAGAATGTATTGACCACAGACACCTGGTAAATCAAAATAATGAGATCTTTGAATATTCTATAGGGTTTGAATGGTTCTCTCAAAAAGATAATCTATTTGAGTATTATTGGGTGTATTAAAATAGAAATATATATCCAAATATTAGTAAAGTATTCTCTTGAACATAATGGTAAACCTAAAATCCTTACCATATATTTTACAATTAGAAACCCCATGCATCCTTATCACTTCCTTAACATATATCTAGGAAAAATGATCAATAAATAAATTTTATTTAATAGTATTAAAATATACTGAATTAAAAATTTAATTGACTATAACCCAAATAAAATTATTCCATTTAGATGTCTCAAGTATCCTTATACAAAAAATCCATAGGGACTTTTTTCCATTTCCATACAGGTATGGTTAATGGTTATAACATCCCCAAAAGACTTCTTCCAATCGTCCTTAACATTTTGGCACATAAAAAATTAAGAATCATACTCATCAATATCTCTCTTAATTATATCTCACCAAAATATATCCTTAAGGTCTCTAAACATAATATTACTTATAGTATGAATAGAGAAAGATAATCAATGAGATTTATCCAATAACTCCTTCTTCAGTTTGAGTATAATAGAAGAAAAACTCTTTTCATGAACCTTATAATTCCATCACAATCATGGTTTAACTAAGGAAAAATTTTCACATTATTTTATAGATCTACATATTTCTTCTATTCTTCTCTAATTATAACATGGATTTATGGATGAAAAATCATTTTAAAAAGGTAATATTTCTCACAATCAATCAATATTTCAATGTCCATCCATTATAAATCCATAAATATTTGATCTTTTTTGATCCCCATCATAGATAAAATAGACTGATCCTTTTGACTCAAAACATAAACCACCATGTTCTATTTTAACATGTGGTAAATTATTGATTAGTTACAATTACAAATCAACTAAAACCATCATCCTTTTAAGATATTCATCTTTTTCTAGGTGAATATGTAATTTAAAATTTTATGATCTGTATATATTTCAAAACATTCTCTATAAAGATAACTCCTCCATATATTTAATTCAAATATTACTAATTCTAATTCTATTTAATGGTTCATGTAATTATTCTCATAAAAAAATAATTATTTAGAGTCACAAGAAACCAATATTAAATTATTCATAAGAACATTTCCATATTCCTTCTAAAATGAGTCACTATAGACCAAAAACCCTTGTCCACTATAGCGTCGTGTGATTATAGGTGCATTGACCAACCTTCTATCCATCCCCTTGAAATATCATTCACATTAATTGGTTAAAAGTAACATAACTCTCTTAAATGTGAAGTTAGTGAGTGGGTTATAAATACATGGGATATTCTTTATAATGATTCGATACTATCCTTCCAATATAAGAAAACTATGAATCTCCTTCAGAGTGGTTCATATAGGATATTATTCAATGACTTTAACCTTATAAGGATATAATGATTTAAACTTTCTTGTGATCATGTGTTCCATGAATGATACTTGTTTTAATTAAAATCCACACTTTATAAATTTAGCATATTATTTTTTCTTCCTCATGGTCTTTAACACAATTTCCATGTGATATTAATGATCTTTTCTTATCTTAAACTTTATATGTATATCATCTATAAATACTATAAAAAATTAGTCACGGTAATCTCTAAAGACCTTATTAATTAAATCCATGAAAATATAGGGGGAATTTGTAAGTCCAAATGGAATCACTATAAATTCACTGTGTCTATACCTCATGAAAATTGTTTTATTGGGTATTTCGGCATTCTGGATCCTCTATTAATAGTATTCAAAGTCAAGTTCAATCATTGATATGTATTAATCTATTCAAAATTGATCAAAAAATAATTAATATGGAGAAAGGGATACTTATTCTTGATTTTTAACATGTTATGTTCTTAATAAAAAATGTTAAGTTGTATTGGGACATCATTATACTTGATAAAAAGAATAGGTTCACCCCATGGTGACTCACTTGGCCAAATAAATATCGTATTAAGATTATCCTGGACTTTCTTCTTTAATTCCAATAACTAAATTGAGGCCATTTTATACAACACATTTTAAATATGCATTGTACTAGTTTCGAGTTCTATTAAAAAAATAACTCCAGGATTCAGAGGAAGACTAAGAAACTATTCAAAAAAGGCATCAACAAAACTACCATACAATAAAAATATCTTTAGCGATGATTTTATCCTTATCCATATGAGATAAATAATCCTTATAAATGATAATCAAGAAAAATATAATGGAATTAATTTAAATTGGATGATTGTATTCATCATCTCAATGAAATTAAATAACAGTTTGATTTAAAATATAAAATGATATTTCCTAATTATAATAATTAAAATGGGATCAATATAGATTGGTTTTTTCAAATCTCATAATCCCACGAAATTACTCTAAATGGTGAATAATATTATTTTCATAGGGAATATTCTAAAAAAAGTTTACATGAAATCCCAAACAATGAAGTATAGGATAAGTGTTCCTTAACCATAATGATCCACTTCAGTAATTGATATAGTAAATTCCCTTCTCTGGTCTAAGAGTCAACCCTCAAATTAGGGAATCAACTTGGATAATTCCCAAGCTACCCATATAAAATTCATTGAACTATAAAAGTCACTTTAGGACAGAAATTATTTTCCCCATTAAACTCTTTATTTTTTTATAACTACATTATCTTTGCCCTTCTTTTACATACATAAAATCTAAGATCCATTGTTTTTCCTTGTACGTCCTTATTAATGTTTTTGTTTAAACCTTTGAGTTTTTTTCTGTTTAAATTAATATTTTGTGGTCAAGACTAGGTCTATGTTGGGTTACTTATTTCAAGGGCACAAGAATAAGAGGTGGTGAGTTCGAGATGTAGAATGAATTCATGCTATGAATTATCAGTTCATTACATGATATTTTTTGGGAAGAAATCATTTTTATAATTCATAGTATGAATTCTTCTAGAAAGATCCCTTCACTTTCATTCATGTACTCAATGGATATGGAAAAAACCCATTAATTCTATCCACCCCTTGAATGGACCCCATGAATTTTATTCACCCCATGTATGAATGCCATAAAATTAATTAACCATTGAATGGACCCTAAGAAATTTATTCACCTTTAAATGGACTCCATGAAAATGAATTTCACAATTTGAATCATTTCACATTGTTAAATGGGTTTTTATGTTTTTTATCTTGGAAGATGGATTTTGGGATAGATATGGGAACAAGGCTATTGCGATTTGAATAGACAATCCATAACATAGATTAGCCACACCTAACCCCATTTTAAACCCTCCAAAGTAATGAATTCTAGTAATCACAAACACTTCTTAACAAAAACCACTCTAATAATGATTTTGGAAAATTAAATTTTATCTAGATGAAATATCACATTAGATCTCGGTGTTCCAGACCTAGAGTTTTAAGTAAAGGATTATAGTACTTATTCCACCTCTTGATCTATTTTTGAAGGAATTTTTTGTTCTACATGAAGGGAAGAGGGAAACTGATTTCTAGAATGGATGTTAGGTTTTTTCAATACCATATATTATTTATATTTAAAATATGTAGAATGAATTCATAACATCTATTTCAATTATCCATGTAAGTGAAATGACTAAAATTCTAACAAGCACACAATGTGTATGACCTGACTAATTGGATAATTCATTACAGGATGATAATATTGTGATTAGACCTCCTATTGGACACTGTTGGATCTATTGGCATTGAGCCCAACTTATTTCTCCCCATGAGGCAATCCTTATCTTAAAATTATAAATGAAACATTGGTTTGGATTTGTTGATTGTCTTAACAATGTTAATTTTATGGAATTAATTGATATAATAAATTGTGATGGAATTGAAATTTTGTTTTTTTGAGATGGAATCAACTTTAATAAGATCAGTTAATTATAATGTTAATAGATTTTGGAAAAATTGATAAATAAAATATAACTAGATAAGATTAATGGTATTTTGATGAATTTACCATTATATATTATAATATATTCTGTGTAGTTATCCATATGTTTTTTTTCAAATCATGTCATGGATTTACTCTACTATAATGCTTATAGTGATTATCCCAGTTATGATATAATACTTATAGGGCATGAATTTATTATCAATTAATGCTTATAAGTCTTGGTTTGGTTATGTTTTAATGCTTATAGGGCTTGGCCCAATTTTACTGTAATATTTATAGGGATCTACATAGTTCTCATGTGATTATTTTTTTCTATAATTTTGAAGGTTTATAGAAATTGTTGGTATGGTTCCACAAATTTCTCAGAGACATCCATTTTAAGGCCAAGGTAGGTTGGAGATGACCTTGGGTGTCAACATAGTGCTCAAGGGTTAGTGGATTTATATCATGAATAGTATTAATTTATTAAATTAATACACTTTAATCACCTTATTACATGAAATATATATCTCAAACTATTTTTTAGGACATGGTGGTGTCAACCTAATATGTTTTACTCGCACACTATTCTAGCCACCATTTAGTACCTAGGAATATTTCATGGATTCTGTTTTGGAAAAGGACATGGGACTTTTTTGTTGATTGCAAGATGGATCAGTTCAATACTGGAAATGGGACCCAAATGTTGTTTGTGACCAGGTTCTTAGAGTCTTTATTTGAGTCCTCTCATGCTTCTATTTTTGAAACATTCAAGACATCATTTAGTTACATTATAACCTATCATTACATTATTTTTTTATTATTGAGTTATTGGAGTTGTTCTTTACACTAATATGGATGCATATTTGTTGACTATATTGTTTCCTCTATTTTTTCTACTATATTATTATTTTATTCTATATTTACACTATATATCTAGGACTATAATTTACCAACTTTGATCTTTACACCCATCATATTATTCGGATACCTATGGAAAATGGGAATGCATGCTTGAGGTGACATGACCCACCAATTTTGGTCACATGAGGATGTTCTAGGTTGGGGATGTTACATCAAACATATTCCCATTACTTTGAGACACTTACATGTATACCTACTCCCAAATTGTTAGTATATAGGTAGCTAAATATTATTTTCTACATGGCCTTCATTAGCTAAAATCCCACAGAACCCCATTTTTCTCTTATTAGGAATGCCAAGAAACTAACACAAGATTAGGTTGTTTATAATATATTGAAATATTTGGTTTGTAATAATCATATGGTTTTCCATTAAATCTCCCATTTCATTTGGTTGATCATGAGTATGGTCATTGAATTCTCTATCACATTCATTGTTCACATGATTCCTTCAAATTCCAACCATTGACTAAAACAAAAAATTATAGTGTGAGAAATAGTTATTGTATTTTGAAATAATATAATTAGTAAAAATCATTCATAAGATGTCAAAATCACGACACTTCATTTTTAATCAATGAACCCTTAGGATTAACGTATATTATAAAAGATTATTATCTATTAAAATCCTTTATAATGGTTTGTAATGAAAAGATAAATTTACCAAAGCATCTCCCCTAGGAGTGTCTAGGTAGGTGTATAGTATTAAGACCACTCATCATACAGTAATTATGATTGATTTAATACCTAATACATCCCTTTAATAGTTTTTACCCATAGGTGCATTTATTCTACAACCACACCCACATTCCAGTACTCAAATAGAGATGTATTTTTTAGGAAAATCACTCCCCTTTATTTACCAAAACATAAGATGTTTTACTAAATTGAAGATTATCCATAGGGTTCTCAACAACATTTTCACATCCTATATTCAAAAAATAATTAAACCCTCCTATCATACCAAATGAGGTTTCCAAAATAATACAATCATAAATATTAAATAATGTTAGATGAATATTCAATACATCTAATAACAACACATACGCGAGAACAATAATTCATTTGTGTCATTGGAGACTAGATACATAAACATTTTATTTTGAGAAATATCTTAAACATCTCCCATAATGTTATTCTCACAATATAAAATATTATATATATAATAATTAAAACATTTATCACTGCCTTGGGAAATGAAACATATTAAAGGGTGATCATAGATTAATAGTTTGGGTAAACATGGGATATATCAGTCAATGAGAATATGTAATAGTTAAAGGAATTTAATGGCATGAGAATATGATATTAACATTTGAAAAATCATACCCAAAAATTCATAGTTCAAATTAATTGCTTAGAGAATTGATAGTTTATAATACATGAGTAATTGAATAATCCTAGAACATGTTCCATGATATCCTATAATAAGAATAATAACATTTCATATAGGGTTACATAAAATTAATGAAAAAATAATAATCATATAATTCATATGTCAAGACTACCCACCAAGACATTCATTACATGTTAGGCCTGGGTTAACCACTAGTGTACCTATATTGGTATTGGGATAACTGTTGGAACCTAGGGTGTAAAGGAAGCATGAAAGATGCATAATTTAAAATTTTGGGATTGGATTCATGTTAAAAACATTGAATCCACATGATCCATTTCCTTAATTTCTAAATTTATTTCATGTAATTAAATTTAGTCAAGAAAAATAAAATCAAATAAAATCATAAATATTACCTTGTTTTTTTGTAGTCACCAGTTTGATTCGATCAACATTGATGTGTCATGGATATAAAACACCAAAGTATGAATACCCTAGATTGTGTACATGTGATCCACAATTATTGGATTTTAGATCTATGTTTATAGTGTTCTATAGTGGGAAATTAAATATCTTTATGACGTCCTTTTGATCATTTGAAAAATGCATACATGATTGAGGAGAAGGGATCGATCTGACCTTGTTATTCCTTCAGAATCTCTCTTTAAGAACTTGAGATAAGAGTATAGAATAAAATATCACACTAAATTTGTGAAAATGGTGGAGCATACTATCAATACCATTAAATGAGATTTTATACTTATTTTATACTTTTCGAAATTTCACTTTGGTCCCTAGAAAGTAATAACCTTAATTTTTGAACTTTGTAAAAATGTATGACATAAAAAACATGTCAATGATTCCAAAATTACATCATCACTCACTTTAACACTATAAAATGATACATGATAATATAACAACCTTTAACTCAAATCACAATATCTCCAAATGATTTAATGATCCTTAAACATCCAATGTTTATTTGAAAATTTTAATTTTCTCATATTCGCATTTATGTTCAACAAAATTATGAGTAACTTGAGAAATAAATTCAGTAATAATTATTCTAAACATGAATAATATCATTTATTGAGTTTTACCTATTATCATTTATACTCAGATGTTTACCAGCCCCAGACATGGGTACCACTTTTTTCTAAACTCATATTCATTAGAATAGGTGGAACTTGTGGATACACATAGTGTGTGACCCTCTAGGTATTTATCTCAATAGAAGTATGTCAAATCCACAAAACAAGAGTAGACACTCAAAACCCATAATTCAACCTAAAGATAAATGAAATTTAATATCTATGAATTCCTCATATGATCACTTGCTACATAATATAATTTCTTTATCTCGTGATATCTCTTAAAGTAGAATTTACACTTGTGATATAATCCTTTTTTATTTGTATATTTCATGGCCTTTCTATATGGAATTAAATTATTGTACCATGGAAAAATATTTATGAAGGCACTACCATCCTGGTCAACCTGTTCTAATGAGATATCTCTTCCTCAACTTAGAAGTGAAATGTTATATCTTTATCATTCAACCAATGCCATACAATTAATGACGCACCCAGCACAAACTAACTGACCATGATTTCATTATCATGGTTTTCTCATTAAATCAAATTACACAAATAAATGAAACAAACTGATAATGATCGTAAATTCAGATACCAATACACATGTACATAGATAGGAACAACCAATAACACTCTAAACATGTGGTATTCTTATAAGAGGGGTTTTCATCATTATCTCATTATTAGAGATAACCATGTGAAAAAATCATGATATGTAGCCTCAATGTTAATTATCCCCCAAAAATTGATAGTAAGAAAACATATCTATGCTATTATTATGATATATCTAGACCATATGAAATATGTTTATTTTTAGTATCTTGGGATTCTCGTAATTGTTGGGAACCTCTATAACCTTTTTAATGACATGTCATCTATGGAAATTACCATATAAATAGTGGATGTTGAAACACACATTGTATTATGGTAAGGATAGACACATGTATATATCAAATTGTATACATGTAATAGTAATCAAAGTACATAATAGATTTGGGTCTAGAGAACCCACTCAAAACACTTCCACTTTTAGTGGAGCCTACCACTAACAATTCACAGCCCACTAGATCTCACATATGTATCATTATTCTACGAAGATATGTATTTAGTTAGGGGGTCTACCACATTATTCTCTATTAATCCTCTATTTACTATGACATCTCCTCTCTGAGTAAAATTCATCAAGAGATAAGACTTCTGAAGTATATACTGTTTTATTTGATGTGACATGGGATCCTTGGAAATATCTACTTCCACAATATGATCATATTATAGTGTAATATGATTATAACTAAAATATAAATCTTGAAAACAATGTTTTATATCCAAACTACATCCTTAGCTACATGGGAAGTCTTTATATACTCAAATTCTACTATAGAATCACCATCCACATTCTACTTCGAGATCCTCTATCACACTGCACCACCATTAAAGAAAAATACATATCCTAAATATGATTTAAGAATATAATGATATATTTGAAAAATTGAATCATTTTATACCCTCATGACTAGATCCTCATATCCTCCATACACTAGGAATATATCATTTGTACATCCCATGTACTTTAATATAGTTTTTATAGCTTCTCAATATAGATTTCCTAGTTTGGATTGATATCTATCCACCATGCTTAAAGAAAGGGAATCATCAAATCTAGTACACACCATGACATACATGATAGATAACACTACTAAATTATAACAAATTATACTCATTCATTTAATATACTCCATTGTTTGTGGACACATCTTATTGGATAGATTAATTCCATATTACAGTAGAAAAATTTATGTCTTGGATTGTTCCATATTATTCATTCTAAGTACCTTGTCAATGTATGTACTTTTAAATACCCAAATAAAATATGAGATGTATCTTGATATATCTTGATCCCTTGAATGTTGGATTATTCACCTAAGTCATTCATGGAGAGGTATTCATTTGCCCTTATGTTAAACTAATATATGACATGAACTTCATTTTCCACAATCAATATTTCATCAACATATAATACAAAGAAAACGAAGACAATACCGTTAACCTTTTTGTAGACACACAAATCATTTTCATTCTTGCCAAACCAAATTCTCTTTTGGACTCATAAAAAAATATTCCCTAATCATAATGCCTACATCAACCAATATATGGATCTCTACATCTTGGAAACTTTATTGGCATTCATTGACATAACATACACATTTGGTTGACTCATATATAACTTTTATCCAACTTTCCATTTAGAAAATAATTTTTGAAATCCATTTTCTAATCCATATAATCATATAAGGGTTTTATTTGAAGCAATATTCTACTGTATTTTATCATTGTTATTAAGGTTTATTCATAGTTGATGCCTTGAAATTATATATATTGAACTTACCATCCATGTAAGTTTTATTATTGAATACCCATTTTCTCCAAATGGGATTTAAATTGGTAGAGTCTTTATAAAAATGAAAAAATTATTTTGATACATTTTCTCGATCTTAGAATGTCTTGCTTCATTCCATTTAGAAACATCCTCCCAATCTATCACTTCCTTTTAGGCTATAAGTCCAACATTTTCTAGGAGTAATGTGTCAACTGACTCAATGACAATAAACCCACATCTCTTTGGTTCTCTAACCTCTCATGTAAAACTATTTCGTACCTATATCTTAGGAACATATTTTTCTCCCACTTTCGCTTGTGGATATTGTTCCCGTAACCAGTCTTGTGCATCTAGAGCATTAACTTCATAAAAAATAATCTTTGACCCACTATTTCCATTGGAAATGTATTCCCTTTCTAGAAATATGTCTTGTCTTAACATAAAAACTTTTCTATATAAAGGATTGTATAATTAACATCCATTAATTTCTTTAAGATAACTTATAAAATTTCACTTTATGCTTCAGGATGCTAATTTTTCACTTGGAATAGTCTTAAAAAAACCTCACATCCCCATACACATCCGTGTGATAGACTAGGTATATTTATATACCTCTACTCATATTCAATCCCATATGAAACATTACATGGTACTCAGTTAAGAGTATATTTCACTTTCTAAAGGTCATATCCCCAAATTGATAATGGGAGAGTTTTCTAACTCATCATTGATCTGAAAATGTCAAGAATGGTATGAGTCCACCTTTAAATTAAACCATTAAAATGCGGTGTATAAGGAGGAGTGAGTTGGGATGAAATATTATAAATACATCAATTGATCATTAAATTCTTTGTTAAGATACTCTCTGCCTCAATCTAAACGAAGTGCCTTAATCTTCTTATGAGGATGTTTTTTAACATCATGTTGAGATTCCTTAAAAATATAAAAGGAATTAAACTTATACAACATTAAGTAGATATAACCATACCTACTATAATAATTGGTAAAAGTAATGAAGCCCTAAAACCCACCCCTTTCCACAACTAGAAGTGGACCATATACATCAGAATGAATTAATTGCATTAATTTAGTGGCTCTTTATCCCTTCATAGAAAAGGGTACTTTGTCCATTTTCCCTTATAAACAAGAGAGGAATACTTCCCATAGTTTTAAATAAAATTAGTCTAAATACCCTTCATGATGTAATTTCTATAAATGTTTCTCATTCAAATCTCCAAGACTAAAGTGACATAGGCATGTTGGATTTGTTTCATTCTCGCTGGATTTTTCATTTATGGCCAATAATGTATTTTATAGTTCTATTATATATAACCCATTTCTATGATGTGACACTACATAATATATTTTATCCTTACACATATGATAACATATAATAAAATAAGTTAAATAAAATACCATAATGTATAAAATCAACACTGAGATTATGTTTTTAGTAACTGAAGGAATGTAATAACAATTATTCAATTCAAGAACCAAAAAACAAGGAAATATATGATGATAGTCTCCCACTGCCAAGGGTTTTTAACTCGTACAATTTGTAGATCAGAGATCTACTTCACCATTTTTAACTGTCTTAAATATTATGGGTTCCTATATTTGAATACAAATGTGTAAACTACATGAAGTATCCAATACCAAACTGGTAGAAATAGATATATTGCATTCAATGAAAAAAATGCATGAAGTAAAATAATATACTTGCCTCTTATTCCAAGATATGTAGTTCCTCTTACAGTTTGATTTCATGCCACTTATAAAGAATAAAAATTATTACTTGTTTTTATCCCTTGGTATATTTGTATTTTTTATAAAGAAGGTGCACCAATCTCTTTGACCTGGACTTGGCATTAAACACATTTTCCTTGCCTATCCCCATTGTTCACTATAAGGACTGAAGAATGGGTATTATTCATTTCCTTATGAGGTTGGAGAACTAAAAAAAGATATGGGAGTGACTTATTCTGGTCATTCATATTATAATTAACAATTAATGTTGATAATTTACATGGGAAAGCGGAAAGAATGATACCAGTTTCTGAATCATGGTTCACATTGAACCCAAGGGACTCAAGTACCACAATGTAACTGATCATCATGGGTATATGAGGTCGTATTTTATATCTTTATGCTTTCTAGTATCTATAAAAAGAACATTATATGTTATATCATTCTTGCAGAGCTCTCTCCTAGTATAACTATGGAAGATAATATAGCATTTAGAATGAAACTTTATCATTGTCTATTTTCAACAGATCCCTGGACATAGATGATAAAATGAAACACTAAACATCTAGTGTATCTTCTATATTCCTATCTTTTTATCTTCATCCACCTTGATTTCTCCCTGAGTAGGATTAGTAATAATTAGCGATTCCAGTGCATAAAGCTTCCTCTCTTGGTGTATTACAACACGCAAGTTCCTATAACACTATTAAAAGTTATAACTAGTAGATATATTATACTTAACAAATACTCACCATAGTGAAATTGAATTTTTGGATTCAATTTAATCTAATACAAATAATCTTATAATATTTTCACATTTTATTTATTACTAGTATAAATTTTCAAATTATGAATTTTAAATTTCGGCTACTATTTTATCAATCCCTAGTAGTCCTCAACTACTAGATTAGAAATATCACATTTCTTGAGTATTATAGTGGAAAGAATCATGGAATCCACTCATCATAGTATACAAGATATGGATACCCAACTAATCGATGACTCCAAGGAAGGAATCTAACTAGAGAACCACATTAACTCACATCTCCTTGATCTGTTGAGTTTAGACCCATATCTTGCAAATATTTACATCACAATGCTCACGGATTTTTCGCTAAAGTTCTAACAATATTGATATGGATACTCCTTTTCTACCAATGTTATTTAAGGCGACCAACCACTCTAATAAAAACTCCCCGATAAGAAGAGGTTCCCTCAACTGTGGCTGAAGATCACCTCAAACACTCATTTTTTCTCAAATTTGAGAGATAAATGAAATATAATGACTTAATATTTTTTGAGGGATTTGGTAATTTAATATTGGTGAATGAAATCTTTTTCAATTTAAACTTATTGTTCAATGTGTTCTCTCTCATAACTTAAACATGATTTTAAATAGAAAACATTCAACACACATATTAATTTTATCTTTTTGTTTGTTTTTATTATTATACTATGTGATCACACATAATAAATTCACATTCACAAAATGATTAACCATGTACATTAAAAAATAAATAAATAATAAAATGATCACGATCCATTAACTTTTGGTGAATTCATCGAGTGAATAATGGTTTAACAAAGGCCCTAATTAATTTCATTTATTTAATACCTAAATAGAATTATAGTTCCCACAACTCACATGCATTCTACTTGTTTGATATACACTGGCTCTCAACTCGGACAACATCATAAAGAACTCCTTAAATCTTTTCAATGTATACTCACACATAGGCGTGGGGGACTCAGGGTGTGAAAATAATTTTTTCATCACAAAAATGTGGACATGACGACCCTTATAAAAATTAATGATGGAGGGATGATAAACATTTACCCAAACTAAAATAATCATTACATATTATAAAACATAAATATAATAATTAAATTAAATTAATAATAAAAAAATGCATGGATTAGGCTCAGATGATGATAAGTAAATACAAAATTATATTGCATAAGAAAAATGATAACATCTAAATATAAACTTGTGGTTCTATTATTAGATTACCCTGTATTAAAATATTATTATTTAGTCATCGATACATCCCACATAAACCTTTGTAATTTCATTAAATTCCAAAGAATTTTATGTAATTTTTGAAATTTTATTTATACTTTTTTTGGTCAATTTGGGCCTATATAAGATCCACATTTATTAATTTATGTCTATTGATGAGTTAAATGAGTCAGGCTAGTTGGAATCGAATCTAATTGGTGCAGCCTGAAATAGGGTAACCATTTAATGTATATAGATATATATTTGTATATTTATAATATAAAATAATAACAAACATATAATGAATGATGTTTTCCCTTAATATATATATATTAAAGAATATTCTACTGGAATCTTTGAGTAATCCTTCCATTGAATCTTTGTCATTAGAAATAACATGCTTCGAAGGGAAACATTAAACTGGATTCTAAGAGATGCTTCATACTTTTAATGAAACAAGATTTCATGAGAGTGTTTAAACTGTCTTCCATTTGAATTATTATCCTTTTAATTAAATAATATTCCATGAGAATATTTAAACTAGATTCCATGGGTAGATTTATACATTTAATTAAATAAAATAATAAGGGATTCTTGAGACCATCTTCCCTGGGAACCCTTATCCATTCAATTAAACAATCTTATATGAGAAGCTTTAGCCTAGCATCCAAGGGAAGCTTTATTTATTTAATTGAACAAGATTCCAAGGAAATATTGTATTCCCAATGGACTAACCCAAATGACTTTTGGTATATCCAAATAAAGAGAAACCTACTTACATCGCACTCAGGCTAAATATCCTTCATAACTATTTACATTAATGTGAAGAGAAAATAATAAAATTAATTTTCATAGAATAGATTATCTAAAACCTGAAAATATTCTATCGAACATATCTTGGTGGTATAAAATAAAATTGGAACACCATCAGTTTCAATGGGACTATATTAAATCTACATTTTCGAATAATATCAATTTTTTTATATATCAAAATTTTCAAGATAAGTAATTACACGTTCACTCTGATACCAATAGAAGGGACCTGGGAATAAACGGAATTGTTAAATAGATACAATTTAAAACATTGGGTTTGGATTCATGTGAAAAATAGAGAAAACACTTAAATCCTTGCATATATCTCTAACATAATCATATGTAATTCATTATAAGAATAAAAACTAATATCAATTGAAATCGTAATTATTACCTCATTTGTTTGTAGTTTCTATTTTGATTCACTAATAATCAAGGGTTTATAGAAATAAAATTCCAAGATAGATATCATATTGTTCATACACAAAATTTCTGTAATTAAATGACCATTTATCTTCGTTTTCTAGGTGCTAGTGTGTAAAATCTAAGTGCTTTACAACATTCCTTCAATTGCATGAAGAATGAGGACTTGACCAAGGATGCGAGATCAATCCAACCTTTTTATTCTTAATGTGTTTCTCTCTAGGAACTTGGGAGGTGAGTAGAGGAAATATTATCTCTCTAAATTCGTTAGAATGGGGGATCTTACTATTAAGGAGTCTAAAATGATCTTTAATACTTATGTTATACTTTCCAAAATTTCACTTTTGTCCCTAGAATATATTATCCTTCATTTTAGACCTCTGGACATATTAATGACTAAATAAACTTGTCCTCAATGTAAAAAATGTTCTATCACTAACAATATAAAATTTTATGAAAGAAAAAAAAATGATTAACTCGTCCCTTAAGATATCTAAATAATTTCAATAACCTTAAACAACCAATTTTCATTCAAAATATTATATTCTTCACGTATTAAAACGTGTGAATAACATGTGAAATAAATTCAATCATCATTATTCTAAACATGAATAATATAACTAACTATGTTTTACTTTGGATCATTCATCCCTGGATGTTCATCAACCCCATATATGGGGTCCACTTCGTCCTAAACTTATATTCATTAGAATAGGTGGAACTTGTGGATAAACATTGTTTGTGACCCTCTAGGTCCTTATCTCCATAGTAGTGAGTATAACCCATAGACCAATAGTGGAGTCTAGCAACCTATCATATCTCTTGTGTATATAAGGAATGTCATAGCTATGAATTCTTCCTATGAAAACATAATTTGTAAAATAATCTGTTTTTCTCATAATATCTCATAATGAATATTGCACACTAGTGTCATCATCCTTTTGTTACTTAATATATTTCATAACTATACAGGACATACTTACCTTATTATAAAATGGACTTGGATTTTTAAAGGTACTACCATCTTGTATAACCTTGGCCAACTAGATATATCTTCCTCATCTTGGAAGTGAAAAAATATATCTTGATCATTCAACCAATTCCATACCAACAATGATGCACCCAACAAAAACTACATCACCACAGTTTCATTATCATGAATTTTGAATTGCATCAACGTATGCATTCAAATGAATACCAAAGATAATGATCTCAAGTCCGAAGACCAATAAACATCTACATAGATAGGAACTAAAAATGACACTCGACACATGTGGTGTTCCTATTAGTGGGTATATCCCCATAATCTCCCTACTAAATAGGTGTTAACTTCATAAAAATTGTCCTCAATGATTATCATCCCCAAACACCAAATAGACCGACATCATATAGAGGTTTTCATTAATGATGGGAACTAATATAACATTTTGATAAGACAATTAATATTAGGATATTACCATATAAATTGTGGATGAAAAATTATTAACTCTATTATTGAATGAAAAAACCCATGTATATATCATACTATATACATGTAATGGTAATAAAATTACATATAATATTTGTGTATAGGGAACACAGTTAAAATTCTAACCACCTATTTATCATATTTTAGTATCGTAATAACCACCCATATATTCTTTTAGATCATTAAACATTAATCATAACCCTATAAATTGGAGGGATATAAAAAACCCACCTGTAATATTATCATTATCAATTTATTTTTATTAGATAAGATCATGAAAATAATTATCATTTATTCAGAGATTAACCCATTGGTATGAAGAGAGTTTTCATTAAGATTAAATCAACATAATCAATATATATCCGGAGAAATAATAAATATTGTAACATTGGATCATATCCAAAGGGAATAATATATAACATAAATGGATACTATAATAGATTAAAATACCATTAAAACATTTTTTAAATCTTTCACGAGGAAAAGAATTATTTAAAATCAATTATTTAAAATATAATAATTACCAAAATATTAAGAAAAAATTTTCATTGAAAATAACCACGAAAACTTTTAATGTAAGATTCAAATAAAAGGTTAGTCATGTTGGCTAGAAAGTCTGTTTGTGTGGTATATGTTAAACCACATATTCTCTTCACACCTTTGGTTAAATGTTTCTCATTGGGAATATAAAAAATTGTTTGTATAATTTTTTTATAAAAATTAACACACGGTTAAAATTTAATTTAATTAATCATTTTAGAATATTTAAAAAATTCATGAATTTTTTAATGAAAATATATGCATGGATGAAAAATATTACAGATCGAACAAAGAAATAAAATCAATTTTCATTAGAATATTCTTCAATACTTTTGAATATATAAAGAGAGGAAAATGAGAAGAAATATTTTAAATTATATAAATAACTAAATTATAAGAGAATACATATATAAGATTTATGGGATATATACCATATATTTTAATCATAAAAAATATAAACATAAATAGTCCTATTAAAAAGTTAGATTTTGACACAAAACATTTATCTTAGGTATAAATTCCTTTGTATATGATCTAACAAACTATGTAATAAATTTAAATTAATTATTATTCTATAATAGAACCATATTATTTCTTATAGAACCATATATAGTTTATTTATAATATCATATTACATGTTCATCAAAAATATTTAATTGTCATCATTATTTAAGGTGTTAACAGCTGTGTTTTTATATATGTTTGGATTCGAAATTTATGGTCATTTAATTTTAATAATGGTTACAGAACTTATATAATTATAATAATTTAATTTATTTAATATTTTGTCAAAATATGACTAGTATTTATAATTCTTTAATAATCCAATTCATTAAATTTATTGCATCACTCATGTAGGTGGTAAAACTGACATACACAAGAGCATGTTATAATGACCGAATGAGTAAGAACATTGTAATGTATAATTTCAATATTACATATTAAAAATATTTTTAGTTACACAAGTTTAATATGTATTAATAATAGAAATTTTTATAACTGTATATAAAATGATAATAGTATAAATTATATACTTCACTCATGGAGACGGTAGCCCGTATATATGCATGAATAATATATCAATTTTAAAAAGAGAAAAATGAAAGGAAATGAGATAACATTTTATCCTTTAAATAGATTTATTATATATTAAATATCATTTTTATTATGGAAATATGTCATTATAACCATTCATGAGTTGCAATTTGGGAAGATAAATGATATCGCCATATGGAGGTGGTCGTCCTCGCGTAGGCACTTGCAATACTTTCATTTCACACATGATAGAAAAGAGAATGAAAATGGTTGTATAATAATAATAATAACATATTATTATATTTATTAGACCTAATTCATTATTTTAGGATGGATATAGTGTATTTATAGTAAGTATAAGAATAAGTAATCTTTGAAAGAGTTGGTTAAGATGAATACAACTTTTTTGAGAGAACGTCTTTGACTTACACCTTAAGACTTAATAGGTTGTTCTTAAGGTTGGAACAAGAGCTCAAGAAAAAAGTGAATGATGCAAAAAAGGTTTTTGGTAAGGTATTTTATGTTCTATAAGGATCATATTTATTGAATATGAGTAGATAAGTGGTTCCAGTTTAAAATTTAGGGGAGGGATGTTGATGGAATTACTTAAAATATCTCAATTATATAAAATTATTTTCAAGTTAAAGTGGAACTAAATAGATATAAAATCTATGTTATGATAATAAAGGTTTAAATATATTTAAATAATAATATTTAGATGATTTTATATAGAAATTTTATCCTTATATCTTAGTTTAATCCCCTTGATTAACACATTTTGACCCTAGAGGTGGTAACACATTTTTACAATTTTTAATATTTGTTTTAAACGAAAATGGATGCTGCATAATTATTTTTTAAGAAGTTTTTATTAAAAGAATGAAATAAATTTTAATAAATTAAATATTGAAATATTTAAGAAAATTTATTTAAAATAATTTCACAAAATGCAATGAAAATTATTTAAAAATGCATTTTAATGCATCAAACTAAATTTACATTCATTCATTTCCAGGTAAAATTTTTTAGATGAACAAATAAATATTTTATTGAACATAAAATTAATATATTTCATTATAATAATTAATCAATAAATATTTATTTAATTTATTAATATAAAAAATCATTTCCCATATTAAAATAGTTATATGAAAAAAAAATTTACCCAAAATTATTTTTTTAATCATTAATAATCATAGATAACTAATGTATAAATAAATTTATTTGTAAATTAAGTCATTTAATAATTATTCTTTTTATAAAAAATTTAATTATTAGTTCTTAGTAATTAATGAATACATTTTAATTTAGGAATATATATATATATATATAAATGTGGGTAATACTATTCATACAAGTCAATAAAAAAACATTGTTATAAAGGTTAAAATATATCTTAGTTCAATTTAAAATTGGTTTCCATGAAAATAAATCTATTGAATTATTAAAATTATTTCTTATGAAAACCTATAAAATCTCATGGTTTTATATTTTTAAAATGAGATTCATTAAAGTCACAATAAGTATCATTAGCCTAATTTCATGAATCCATGAGACATAATTTGGCTAGTTATCTGTTTTCTTAACAAATAAATATAATCCAAATCTTATATACTGCTCTAACTAGATTCCAATTATTTTTTTCTATTTATTTTTTGATTTCTTATTATTTATTTCATTATCTAATTTTTTGATATTCATGATTGATGTGTCCTTATATTCAATATTCAAAACTAGTAACATAAGGAGAATCATTGGAAATAATATAACTCTTCATTATAACTTCTGTATTTATATCTAAAATATTACTTTCTAGTTCTTGTAGGCAATCCTTTATTTATTTTTTACATTCCTTTGACTACATGATAAAAATAACTTTTTTTACTTCCCTAAAACCCTGAATAATAATAGTTAGATGTAATATTCATTTTTGAATTAAATGAATCAATTTTTTTATAATTTATTCTTAAAAAATGTTTCAATTACTAATTAATATTTAAATAATGATTCGATGAGGTCATTAAGAGTATATTATTTTAAATCCTTACTATCATAAAAAACAACGTTTTTATAATTCGTTTTCGTTGGTAAATCTCTCAAAACTATTTCAACATGAATAATATTATCCAAGGATTATCATAAAGAATTCATATTATTTAAAATACATGTTAAATAATGAAAAATCTGATTTAAAACTTATTTTGAAGCAATCTTAAAATAATGATATTCAGATCTTAATATTCCAAGTTATGTTATAATTTATTTATATATTTCATAATGTGTATCTTGATGAAATATACAAATATCATGAGTAGTTTTGTATTTAGATACATGACTACACACTTTTATTATAATAAAACAATATAAAATGTTTATAATTTAATTGTTTAAGAAATCAATTTCCACATCACTTCATATCACATTTTCAAGATCATCTTCATGTAAATTTTATGGGTTTACCATGATAATACATTGATAAATGATTTACTATTTGATGTAATATTCCATTATATCATTATAATAACCAAAGTCACCACCATCAAATAAAGGATTTCACTAAGGAATCAAACCATTATTATAAGTTAAACCAGGCTTCACAAATGTTCATTTCCCATAGAAATTTATGTTTAGGAAGTTGATAAGAATATATATACGTAACACCCAAAGGATTTAAAAATATATTTAATGAAATTAATAAAGACTTTTTCTATTCTAAATTGATCTTTGTTTCAAGGATATAGTTATAAACTATCCATTAAACATAATTTCGATGCTCCTATGATTAAAATTTTCAAAGATGGACATCTACAGTTATGATCAGTAAGTTATTTATAGTCTGATAGAACCAACTTGTTTTTTGGGGAATAGTAATATAACCTTATGAATATTAAATCTTATTACTTTCTTTTCTTAATGTCATAAGATAAAGAGATCTAGAAAAATTATTCAAGGTGACATTAAATCAGTTATAGTTTTGAAATTATTATTCTTCAATTAAATTATGATTTTACCTAAAAATAAAATTAATCATATTTAGAAACTAATTTTAAATAAAATTGAGTTTATTCTTCAATTATATTCGTTTAAAAATGGTTTGGGTGAATTTTTTGTATTTTTTAGAAAAAACATGAATTTTTGGGGAATAGTGAAATAAGATAATTAACAAAATATTCTAAATAAATGAATTTATGAATCATTCATGAGTCAAGGATAATTTAAATGGAAATCAGTGAAAACTCACATGCACTTATTAGTATTTTGGGTAACATTAATTATTACTATTCACAGTCTTGAGCAAAAAAATTAAATAAATGATTAAGATATTGGAAAACTCCTCCTCTCCAACACTATAAATACCACCCTCACCCTCTCATCCTCCCACATCTCTCAAGATTTTATAATTCTATAAATTCTTCAAATACAATTACCAATTCTCTTCCCCATTTCCAATACCTAATGGTCACACCAAAAGGCCAAAACCAAAGGCCTTAAGAAGGATCTCAAGGAGAAGAGATCGAGAGGTAAAAACCATCTTCTATTTTTCATGAGATTTCATTCCAATTCTTTTCATTTCTTATACACTATTCTTCTCCCATTATCCAAGAGGAATTAAAGATCTAAAATATTATATATTATGTATGTTATCATGTTTATGGAATAATTAATCATCATTATCACTCTCCTCTTCCTCTTATTCTAATAATAAACACTCCGTCAGTGTTGTGCCTATTTTTCAAAATCATGGATGATGTGTTTTCAATTTACATTACATCCTTAAAAATTATTTTAAAACCTTTTAAATGGTTTAAAATTTTAATAATGTTCATTATATATCATATTTCATGTTTTGGAGTGTGCATATATACATATATTATGTTATGTAATGAAACGAGTTTGTAATTTTCAAACAACTGCCGAAATGATCTAAATAAATATCAATAATGATTTATCTAATGATTCGTCCTCATACAATATAAAAAATGATTTATGGAATAATTTATTATTATGGAAACATATTCATACCATTTAATTCCAGTTCTATAATCACATTTTTAAAAGGCAAGAAAATCAAATACAAATCATCCATTGAAAATCATGTAAAGAACGCTCCCAAAACAATGGAAAGAACAAAATAATAATAATTAATGGGTGAAATGAAGTTTTGAAATATATTAATAACACTATTTTAACCATTATATTTCAATTTTAAACATGATGGATGTAAGAAAAACCTATTGTAATGGAATTTTTAACCGAATTTCCATTCTTTGGGTTAACCTTCTACTTCATTAATTATGTTGTAAAAATATTATTTTGTGTAATTAATTTTGTTATATTATGTTATATTATGTTTATTTATAGTTTATAGACATATTACTTTTCTTTTAATTTATTCTAATAATAATTATATGTTATTTGTAAGGTAATTTTCATATAAAATCATCTTTTTAACTTCTAGTTTTACTAAATTCAAAGTGAATGTTTTTATGATAGAGTTATAGTTTGATGATTATGTTATGGTTCTTGGAAATTGTCTATGATGAAGGGTGGGACTTATATCTCCCTAAAATGAATTAGGTGTGTTTATTTTGGAGGTTATCCGTATGGATACTCCAAATGTAACTATGATGGTTACACAATAAGGTAGCAGTGAGAGTAACATTATAAGGTCGCCTTGAGGGATACAAATTAAAAGGTATTTGAGAAAGTTACATGATTATTTAAGTAATAACCCAAGATAAATTAATAGATATAGTTAAGTTCATTATTTGTTTGTGTAAATATCATGTAAATATCATGTTTCACAAAGTATGTATAAATGGGTGACAAGTATGTCATTTTGAAAAAGATTTCACACCTTTAAAAGTATTCATGGACGAATGTTTTATTTCATTATTTTTATATACATTACTGATATTTTTGAGCTCATCCCAAGTTCTAAATAATTTTCATATGTTATAAGGATTTTTAAGACAAAGAATAAATCCGAGTTAAATGTTATGAAATTTTTTCCAAGAAAATATGTTTTAATTGAAAAAATTTATATTTTGGATGAAAAGGACACTATTTTTTGGTATCTACTCTATATAAATGTGGAGTATTACACATTAATTATAGAAAAATTCTCCAAAACTCTAAACTTTAAAAGTTCCTCACTGTGGAAAGAAGTGAATTATTGACTAAAATTAAATATTATGTAATGTAATAAGGTTGGGTCCATGTAGTTGGTGTCAAAAAATGGGTTAGATAACATTAGGGATTATGATGATAGAAAAATAATACCATAAATTATTTTTTTAATATATGATTTATTTGAAATTTTATATAATTTAATGATTACCAAGTTTCTTTGAGTATAATATATTTGTTTAGATTGGATTTCCACAGAAGAAACAGGGAAGATAATGTGGAATGGCACTAACAAAATGATATCATTCCAAATCTACAACATGGAATGGTAGGGATTGGAATTGAGTATTTTGTGATAGTAATGGATCAGCTAACATATGTAATAAATGGCATTATAATCCATGAAATAGAATAACCAGAGCTACACAATGGAATATGGCGATAGTTGAACATTTTATGAGGAGGCACCCTCCCGCTTTTAGTGGATATTCTGACCTAGTAGCAGATGAACAATGGATTGAATCCATTTAAATGATATTCAATGTTATGTGATGTTCAGATAATCAAAATGTAAGTCTTTCCATTTATCATTTTGAAGGTGAAGCTGATCGGTTGTGGTCATTATTCAAGAACATCATTGATAGAGAGGATATTGGAGCCTTAGAGTAGGATGAATTTAAAAGAATTTTCCATGAGAAATATTTGCCAAATATAGTTTAACTTATTATGGGGAAGAAATTACCTGAATTAATGAAGATGGAGGAAGATTAACTGGTCATTTATGAAGCGAACTTCACTCAACTAGTGAGGTATGCTACAAATTTTATTCTGTATCTTGAAAAAAAATCATCCATTTTTACTCATGATTAAATCCAAGATATTGAATGGAATTGACCACCTGTGAGTTCAAAAGTTATGCGTAACTTGTCTGATGTGCTGAGAGGGTATAAATAGAGTTTTTTAAAAATCACATGCACTTTTAAAAGAAGGAGAATAAGAGGTAAAGATATAAACTGAAGTGAAATAATCAATTAATGATATATTATAGTAAGAAATTTCAGTTTCCAGTTCATGAAAAGTGTTGCAAAAAGCCCCATAGGGAATGCCTTACCAACACTGAGAAGTGTTTTTTATGTTGTAAGTTTAGATATATGGACCTAGATTGTAATGAAAATGATCCTAAGACTAATAAAGTTAAGAAAATTGTAAAGTCTTTTAAATGTGGTGAGATGGGGCATTATGAAAATGCATGTCCAAAGTGATATACAAATGGTGAAAAAAAGACAGTCTATAAGAAGAAAGGTCAAGTGAGATCTTTTGTGACTACACCAGCAAACGTTGGGCTATCGAATGAAGTTCTATTAGGTACCTTTTTTTGGCTCATATTTTTCTAATGTTTTGTTTGATACAGGTTCAACACATTCCAATATTTCTGATAAATTTTTTTGGTAAGTTGGAAATATCACCTCAAGAAATGAGACTAGAACATATTGTTAAAACATAAGGGGAAATATTGAAAAAGAAAAAAAATTATAAGAAACTGTCTATAGTGCTTTGTGTAAATAATTTACTTGAAAACGTTTTTTTCTATTATTAGTGATTGGTGTCATTACGGGTATGGATTGGGTTTATGTTTATCATGCTACGATTGATTGTAGAGAGAAAAAAGTTGTTTTTGAGAATGAGTTTTAGTTTTTATACAAGAATGAATCCATACAATTGGTAACATATCTAGAATCTGAGAAACTATTGAAATATGGAAATGAAACTTTTCGTTCTCATACTGTGGAAGATAAGATAACTATTCATATTAATGGGTTTTAAGTGGAAAATGAATATCTTAATGTTTTTCTTGATTATTACCTAGTGTTGTACCTAAATGGGAATTTTAATTCACAATTAACTTAGTTCTCGATGTTATTCCAATTTCAAAACCTCCTTATCCAATGGATCAAAAAGAAATTGTTGAATTGAAAAATTAGTATCATGAGTCTCTTGATAAAGGATTCATTATTCCTAGCACTTCACTCTGGGGTGATCCTATTTTGTTTGTTAAAAAGAAAGATGGTTCCATTGGAATATTCATTTATTATAGAGCCTTGAATAACCTCACCATTGAAAACAAATATCCTTTAACTCAATCAATGTATTGTTGATCGGCTCTAGGGAGCATAATATTTTTAGAAGGTTGACATGAGTAGGGGTACCATCAATTCAACTTAAAGGGAGAAGACATCTTGAAAACAAAGTTCCATACTAGATATGGGCATTATAATTTTTTTGTTATGCCATTTGGGATAATTAATACACCTACTGTCTTCATGGAACTTATGAATTGAATTTTTCACGAGTTCTTGGATAAGTTTGTAGTTTTGTTTATTGATGAAATTATCTTATTTACTAAAAGTAAAGAAAAGTATGAAAAACATTTAAGGGTTTTGTTTCAAACCAAAAAAGAACAGAAATTTTATGGAAAGTTTAGAAACTTTTATTTTTTGTAGAAACATATTTCTTTTCTTGGGAACATTATAAATATGGATAGAATAACAGTTGATCCGAAAAAGGGTTGATGAATGTCCAAGACCTACAAATGTTATAAAAAATTCATATTTTTCTTGGATTAGTGGGTTATTACTGATGGGTTGATAAAAATATTTCTCAGTTATCTAGCCCAGTAACAAAGTTAAAACAGAAGGGGTTAAATTTATTTGGAAAGAAGAATGTGATTTTTATTTTCCAAAACTGAAGAACAGATTGATGAATACACAAATTTTGGATCTTCCTTTTAGAAATGGTGATTTTGTTGTATATAGTGATACATAATTGAGCGGAATTGGTTGCGTTATGATATAGAATGATTCAGTAATTTCTTATTCTTAAATACCACTAAAATATCATGAGTTAAATTATCACACATGTGATTTGGAATTATCATCTATGGTTTCTTATTTGAAAATTTTGAGGAATCATTTATTTGGAGCCATATGTAAAATATATAATTACCATAAAAGTCTGAGTATATATTCACTCAGAAGGAATTAAACATGGGGAATAGAATATGTCTTGATCAAATAAAGGATCATGATTCCACAGTCAATTAACATACTAGAAAAGAAAACAAAGTAGCTGATTCCATGAGTAGAAAACATCATGGATCATTAACAATTTTGTGTTTGGAACATGATCCCTAGATTAAGGACTTGATAAATTTTTATTAGAAGTTGTTGGTGTAGGAAATAACTTTGTTATGATTACGTTTTCAATGAACTCATCCAAATCAAATAGAATTAAGAATGTTCTTAAGGAAGACTATGATATAAAGAAAAAAGTTGAATTGAATAAAATGGGTAAAAATCAAGAATTTAACCTTGATAATGATTATTTTTTAAGACTTGAAAAAAAATTATCGGTGCCTTTTGATTCTTAGCTAAAGATGAAATTGTTGTACAAAGCTCCTAGTTCTCTGTTTTGAGTTCATACTTGTGACATAAATATGTATAGAGACCATCAAGAGTATTACTATTGGGATACAATGAAACTAGATATTGAATATTTTACTTTGAAATGTTTGGAATTTTAATAGGTTAAAGCCGAGAGGCAGTTACCAAAGAAAATGATTCATGCTTCACCAGTTATAGAGTGGAAATGTTAAAATATATCTATGGTATTTGAAGTGGTACTACCAAATACTTTTAAAGGTAATAATTCAATCTGGGTTATTGTTGACTGATTAAATAATTATATACATTTCCATTCAATACAAGATACAATGTCTTTAGATCAGCTTTCTCAACTGTACCTAAAAGAAATTTCCAAGTTACATGGAGTGATTCTATTTATTGAATCTGACTGGGATCCTGGGTTCACTTCCAATTATTAAAAGGGCCTTGAGAAGTAATTGGGAACATAATTAAAATTCTGTTTATCTTTTCATCCTCAATTAGATAAATAGTCAGAACTAATGATTAAAACGTTGGATGATATAATTCAATATTGGTCAATAAACTACAATGGAATTTAGGATCAACATAATTTTTTAGTTGTGTTTTTTTATAATAATATTTTTCATTTTATTATACAGATGCAACCTTTTGAGGCATTTTATGGTAAGAATTTTCAAAGTAAAACTTTTTGGGATGAATCTGGGGAAAGGAAGTTGATGAGACCATAATTAGAAGAGAAAGTGGCTGAGAAAGTGAATATGATCTAGTAACACATGATCACAACTCAAAGCAATCAGAAATCTTATACAAACAATAGAAGGAAATACTTTTCTTCTGAGGTAGGTGATCATCTTTTTCTTAGAATCTCTCCATGGAAAGTGTTATGTATTTTGGTAAAAAAGGAATGCTAAGTCAATTGTTCATTGGACCATATGAAAGCCTAGAAAATGTCAGACTAGTCTCTTATCGATTACCTTTTCCTCTGATTTTATCTTAGGTACACACTTGTTTTTTCATGTTTTTATGTTGAGAGAGTTTATGCCAGATTCATCTCATTTCTTGAGCACAAAAGCAGTGCTGCTAGAATAGAACCATTCCTACGAAGAGAAACCTGTTCAGATTCATGATCATAGAGTGAATATATTAGAAAATAATGTAATACATTAGATAATTATTTTGTTTAAAAATAACATAGTTGAAGAAGAAAAATGGGAATTTGAAAAATTTTAGAATGAAATGCACCGTCTCTTATTTAATAAGTAATTAAAAAAAATTGGATGACTCAATTTCCCGAAGGATAGGAGAATGTAACACCCAAAGGATTTGCAAATAATATTACTAAAATGCATGAGACTCTTTGTATTTTCATAATGTCAATTTTTGATGGAGATATTTAGAAACAAATTTGGAAAAATAATTATTCTGCATCTAGAATTTGAATTTCAAAAAATAGACATCAACGATTGTAATCAGTATTTTATTTGGGTTCTGATAGAACCAACTTGTTTTTTTGTGAATAGTAATATTGAAATATGAATAGTAACACAAACCTTATGAATAGTAAATCATATTAATATTTTTTTGTCTTAAGGTTATAAGATAAGAAGATATTGGTTAATTTTTTAAGGTGATATAAAATCAATTATAGTTTTAAAATTGTTTTTTTGAATAAATTATTATTTTATTTAAAAATTAAATTATTCATAGTTAGAAAATTATTTTTAAAAAATGGAGTTCATTTTTGGAATCTACACATTGAAAATTTGATAGTGTTAATTTTTTGGATTTTTCAGGTATACTTGAATTTTTGGGAATAGTGAAATACAGTAATTAACAAAATATGCTAAATAAATAAATTTGTAAAACATGATTAAGGGATGAATGATTTAAATGAATATTATTTCAAAATAACATGAAATTTTTATTGTTTTGGGTCACATGAATCAATACTATTCCTTTTCTTGGGAAAAATTTTAATCTAATGAATAAAATAATTGAAAACCCCTCATCTCCTCCACTATAAATTCCACCATAACCCCCTCTACCTCTCACACCTATCAAGCCTTCATAATTGTCTAAATTCTAAATAATACACTTCCAATGGATGTTTCTCATTTAATACCTATTGATCTCACCAAAAGTCCAAAACCATAGGCCTTAAGGAGGATCTCATGGAGAAGAGATCAAGAGGTAAAAATCCACTTTTAGTTTCATGTGATTTCGTTCCAATTTTTTATGTTCTTATAATATCTTATCCTATTATTTTCCATGACACATGAAAGATTTAGAATACTTTATATCCAATATTTTATTATTTATATTAAAAAATCATCATCATTCTCACTCTCATTATCCTATTGTTCTAAAAATAAAAACACCTTCTGTGATGTGCCGATTTATCCAAATTGTGGACGATGTGCTTTCAATTTTTTTCTTCCTTCAAACGGGTTATAAAACCATTTTAATTTTTGAAAAATATTTTAATGTGTATTTTATATCTTCTTAAATTTTTATATTTAACATATATACATTATATTATGTTATATAATGAAACAAGTTCATGATTATCCAAGAACACCCAAAATGATCTAAATGAATGTCACTAAAGATTTATCTAATGATTAATCCTCATACCATATAACAGAAATAATTTATGGAATATTGTACTATTTTAGAAACATATAAATACCATTTAATCATACTTATATAATTTCATTTTTATATGACAACAAAATCCAATAATAACTGGCCATGGAAATCATGTAAAAACGCAACATAAACAATGGAAGGAAAAAATCCTAATAATAAAAGGGTGAAATAATGGTATGAAATGTTCATATAAGGTGTTATAAACATGAATATGATTATGTAAGATACTAATAACTCTATTTTAGTCATGATACATGTGTTTTAAACATGTTTTATGTAATAAAAACTTGAGGTAAGGGAATTCTTAACCCAATTTCCATTCATTGGGTTAACCTTCTAATTCATTAATTATGTGGTACTAAGATTTTTATTTTTATTGATTTATTTAATATTATGTTATATTTTGTGTATTTATAATTTATACACATATTTATTTCATTCTATTTGATTCTCATAACAATTATATGTTATTTTTAGTGAACTTTTCTTATTGAATTTTTTTTAAACTTATAGTTTTACAAAATTCAAAGTGAAGGTTTTTATGTAAGTATTATTTTATTATGATTATGTGATGGATCTAGGGAATTGTTTATGATTTAGGGTTGGACCTATATCTCCCTATAATTCATTGGGTATGATTATGTTGGAGGTTGGAAATATGGTTAACCCATGTGTGTCTTTGATGGTTATATAATATGTTAGTTTTGAGGGTTACATTATAAGGTATCCATGAGGGTTGCAAATTATAAGGTAGCCAAGAGGGTTACCAGATTATGTAATTAATACCCCAAATACCATTATGGTACTATTTATTTTATTATGTTTTTTTTGTAAATCTCATGGAAATATAATGTTTCAAAAATCTAGTATATAAGGGTGAAAAGTATGTCTTTTTGAAAATGATTTCATTCATTTAAAATTATTAATAGACTAATGGTTTATTGACTATTTTTTTATCCCTTGGTAGTTTTTGTGCTCATCCTGTGTTTTTAAATTATTTTCACAAGTAATATGGATGTGTAATAACCCTAACGAATCCAAGTTAAATGTTATGAATATTTTTCAAATAAAACATGTTATATTTGAAATGTTCTATATTATGGAAGAAATGGATACTGATTTTGTGGTATATGATCTATTTAAATGTCGAATGTTATGTACTTATTATATCCTAATTCTCCAAAAATCTAAAATTAAAAAGATCCTCAATGTAAAATTAAGGGAGTTCTTGACTAAAATTCAAGAGTATGTATTGTAATAAGGCTGATTCCTTAATATATATATATATATATATATAGATATATATAAACCAGTTCAAGGTTCTCACTCTAATAAGAATTTTTTTCCCAAATGGAGAGATGAAAAAATGTTTTGGAGGTGGGGTGGGGTGAATTAACATATTTATAATAAATTTAAAGATTTAAATATATATAAAAATAATCTGTTCTATATAAAATAAAATATGAACTTAATAAATTTTCATAGTAGTTTAGATCAATGTGATACTACATATACTGTTAATTTATCTCTACCCCTAAGAAAAATGACATCGAACAAAAACTAAAATTTACCAGGGAGTAAAAAACCAATTAAGACCTACTTTTTAATAGAGGCACAACCAATTCACCACTGGAATTCTATTTTGTAGTCACGACCCATTATAATCTATTTTTTCAACATGGAGTTACTATGCAAAAAACCCCTTATTTAACCGTGGATGCTTGAACTGAATGTTTCTTCCTTTTTATAAACTAAGGTACAAACCAATGAACCCTATTAATTTTAGTATAACCACCATATAACTTCTTTTGAATGAAAATAAGAAACCAATAATAACATAAATAAAAAGTATAAAAAGATATATCACTATAGAATCTAGTTTAAAGAATGTTTTTATGAATGTTGAGGAAGATGCATATTTGATCTCCTTGATAATGTAGATTTTTATGATTAAGTTTATCCAAAAATAATCACATAGTGTATGTTTCCAGGTCAATAGTACAAAATTTGACATCCCTTCAGGTATTTTTTAAAAATTCTTTCAATATCTATTTATGAAGTTTCTTTATGAACAATGACTTTAAAAAACCATTTCGACATATATACCATGTTATATAATATTAATCATTGTTGTTTTAATTTTTTTTGAATATCAACATAAATTTTCTCTCTCAATTATAACAAACAAACATAGATTAATATTTAAATATGATAATTTTTAAAAATAAAAATTATATAGATAAAGTATTCAAAATAAAAAATGAAAAAACTATAAATACCCCCTTATGTATATATTAAGAAATTTTTTATATATTTAAATAATTTTAATAGTTATAATATAAACATGATAAAAAAATATCATTAAATACCATGAATATTAATATTTTGATTTTACTAATGCAAATATGTAACAGAAATATTTAGCATGCTTCATACTTTGATTTAACTCTAAGTAAAACAATTCTAGTATATTTTAGAATAAAATAAAAAATAATTACTCTATAATTATGAAACAAATAAATAATATAATACTTGTAATAAAAATATTATTTGAATTAAAATACAAAAAATAAGCAAAATAAGGGATATTTTTTATTATTTTTTTTGTAAAACAAACTATTGAATCATGAAATGCATCTAGGATATATAATTATTTTAAGATATAAATTTTCATCAAAAAATATTTTCATAATATTTGAAATTTAGTACAATATATTTAGGTTTTATAAGAAATAATAAAAGTGCATGATACTTCAAATTGTGTAATATACATCATATATTCATAAGATATAAAAAAATAAGATACCCACAAAAGATAGGTTCTCATAAGATAACATTTTTCATTGGAGTTAAAAAATCTCATAATGAATTTGGTGTATGATAGGATTCCATCAAATGAGTGGTATCTTATGTACGAGTGATTATAATTCACATATGAATGAATTTACATTGTAAAAAGAGGCAGACAAACATTTGTATAATAATTATAATTTCATAGGAAAATCCCCACTTTTTATTAAATGATTCCTCCTTATGATACTAAAAATATTAGAACAAAATATTTTACTTATAATACTAATTAAATTATAAAAAAAATTATGAAACCAACAAATAATGAAATTAAACATCACGTTTCTTTCTATAAGTAGTGAAATATTGAAAAAATAAAATCCTTTATTCTCTTAAAAACTCATGTTAGTGGGAAGAAAATTAGGATTTTATAATTATCAAAACATAAAATGTGGTATAAAAGAGCCATTAATCAACATTAATGCATTAGTGTCATAATATTTTTTTTTCAAATATATATAATTTTTGATATTATTGAACATTTAAAAATAAAAATATAAGATAAATATTCTTCCAATTAATAATGAATAAAGAATATTGACACTTGGAATTGATATCATGAGAAATTATCCAGTTAAGGCCCCGAAATTTTAAAAAGAAGAATATATTTGTAGATAACTTACATGTAGAAAATGATAAGAATATGTACACAGAAAAATATCCCACCATTTTTTTTATTTTTCTAAGAAAATCACTCAAAAAAGTTAATAAAGTATAGTTTTGAAGTTAAAAAATGGAATAATTAATTCATGGGGAATAGTTAACAATAATTAAATTATCATGATAGTTATATGAAGCGAAGTGATCATAGTTTTTGTTTTTTAATGATATACCAAGAAAGATGAAATATTGAGATATGGTGTTGATAAAGGATCGAATCTGGGAAAACACCCTTAGAGAATATATGATGAGGTTGTGATATAGGGTTGATGCTGGAAGGCAGTCACACATGCATGATTCATGTAGGGGTGCAATCCCTGGGCATGCTGATGTAATATAGACTTTGTTTCATCAAAGGATTTCGGGCCACTAGGCCTCTGAGCTATAAGATTGAGATTCACTCAAATTGAAGCAATCCCAAGACAAGGAATCATAGTAGTATCACCCACAAAAAGTGATAACCGCATTGAAATAATTAGAGGGAATGAAAACCATCATCGGACTAGGCACCATGAAACTTTTATTGTGGAAATTTTAACAAGATAATCCATGAGATGTGGGAATCTAGGAAATATTAGTTAATTAGATTCCATGGATGGTCCATTTTAGTGTTTCTGGTCTTTGGTTCTACAGATCATGTATTGGTCCTTGTACCACTAGGCCTATGGGCCATGTAGGGGTTACCTTTTAACCTAATTAAAAGGGTATTAACTAAAAATAAATAATAATATAAATGGACTTCATCCTATTCATAGTTATTGTTTATACGTTTATATTCTCAATACCTCCTTTAATTTACCTATTTTTTAATGATATATCATACACCCAACTGAACCAACATATTTTTGTTTTAATGATGAATGTTTTTAATTTATAGCCTTAAAATCTGAATAAAAAATACATCAAATTACTATAGTTAATTACATCCTTCCTCCTTTTGGGCATCCCTAATAAGAAGAGATTAAACAACACCTATGTTCATCCCCTTTTTATAGATTCCACTAGTTTTGACAGGTGTTTATTAAATATACCAATTAAATATCTCTAAGTTGACCAATATTCCTTAAAACATGAAAAATAGCCCATTAATTTTATAATGTATGAATTGAAAACGAATTAGTATTTTATATGGCCTAGTGATTTCTAAAATTACTTTATTATACTCATCATTTCATCAAAATAGTCCTAAAACACATAAACTAAGAACATATAGATAAATAAATCAATAAAATTATTCATTCATAACTTTATACTTGTGAGACACACATGAATCAATCAAATATTATATATCCATCTCTAGAGTACCCAATAACATTAATTAGTAGCGTTTATTAAAAAAACCCCTAAATTCATTTGAAAATATGAACCTTCCCCAAGAATTCAACAAAAAATGATTCCAAATATTCTAAAAATATTTTTTTATGGTGGATTACAAAAAGAAAATGATTACATGAAAACTGTTCCCAAAAGTAGGAAATAATTTATTTGTTTTCTAGAAATATCATACCATCAAAAAATTAATTTTTCATGAAGAAAATCCATTTTGAACAAATGGGGGATATTTGATGGGGTTTGACATTAAAAAACAACATCTCACCTGTATTCTAAAAAAACTCAAAATGAAACCCGTGACACCTGAAACATAATATTTTTCCCAATGTTATCTCTCAAGGTGGGGATGGATTTAAAATTTATTTACATAAAATTTATAATTCACAGTAGATTAAAACATATATAAAGTTGAATAAGGACAAAAAGTAATGTAAAATATAATGTTGGGTTTGATAGTGCACATTTCATTTTCAAATCATTTGTAATTTTTTTAATCCCCAGAATAAAGGAAGCGAATTTCATAAAAAACTACAAAAAACTAATCTAGTTATTGAAAACTTCACAAAATGAAACACAACTTAACAAAACATAGGTAGGAGTTCATATATTTCAACTGAGTTCTCAACAAAATTTTAAAATAAAATAAAAATTTAACACACACATTTCATAACACATAGTGGAATTAGTTTATGATAATAATTATTAGGAAAAGTAAGTCCCTAATTTTGGATCACCTCTAATCTTGATGACTAGGAATGTAATAAATTTCCTATCCTATATCGTTTGACTATAGGACTGTCTCTATGAAGATAATATAAGAAAGATTATTATTATATGTGAAAATATAAATATAGAAAACCAAAAACAATGAGAATTTATGGAAATATAGAATGGATAATTATTCCATAGGTGTACTGAGAAGCCTTGAAATATGTTATAGGAACCTTCTAAGTCTATATTTGTCTAAATATTATTATGGGAGAATAATTTTTAATTAGGAAAAAATAGGATCTTATTTTTTTGGCTAAATATAATATAAAAAGAAGAAAAAAAATCATAGAGACCATGGGTTGACTCCTATGAAGAACTAGATTTAGAGTCCTTAATTATTCTTTATTTTCAATCAATTTCTTAGAGAGTTTGAAATAATTTATTGTGGTATCAATCCAAGACATTCTTAACCTGCTGATCATTATCTAAAAATATTTTTTTATCCTCTGTTACAATATTTAATACACGATTACCCAATACTACAATGATGGTTAATACTTTAGAATAGTTTGTTATAAATTTTCTGAAAAAAGTTTAAATTAAAATATGAACCGGAGCACTTTCTCCCCAATGTTAAACTGTCTATTTTGATTAAATATTGAGTTAAAGGCCTTAGTTATCTATTTAAAAATCCTAAAATTATAAAAGGAATCTCTTTTTTATTTAATAAATTTCATCTAGGTCTAGAAATCCCATCCCACTATCTATTTTGTATTAATATTCAAGGATTTTACTTCCTAACATGACATACATTCATGTTCAAATAAAAAATATCATGGTTTTCCATAAAGGTTCCTAAAAGGGGGAATTCCTAGGAAAGTTTTGAAAAATTTTATATATTCCCAAAAGTCTTAATATGGTTTTTAATTCTAATCACTTAATTAAAAACTCATATAGTTTTTAATAATTTGGTTAAATTCTTGATTGGAGATTTTTAATTGACTATTAGTTTCTAGGAGGTACATGATGCATATTTTTTATTCTATCGTGTAGTTAAACATAAATATATTGAATATATAGTTTCTAAACAGACCTTATTTTTAGTGGTAAAATACATTGATACTCCAAACCTTTTAAAACATTCTCATTAATGAATTTAATCACTTGTGAGGCTTTGTTGTTAGTGGGTTTTATGATCTCATCCATCTTTGATAGATAATCCACTACCACGATGGTGTATTAATTTTTTTAAAAGGAGGTATTGGTACTATAAAATAAAAAAAACACCAATGATCTAAATACTACAGAATTTATTTTTGTGCCACATCTTACATCCTTTATTTCTATTGTACCCATTGAAACTTATTAAATCCATAAACAAAACTCTTTGAGCCCTTAAAAAATACAGGAAAAAATAAATCATATTGAAGCTCATGTGCCTTCATATCTACCCTATAATGAGAAACCAAAGGTAAGGTGTGAAAACTATCATGAATGGATATTATATCATCTTTCCATTATAAAAATCCACAATATTATATTATTTTACCATTAAAGAATGAAATTATCAACCCACAAGTAATGTTTCACCACCAAAAAATACTTCTTTTCATTATGATTTATATAAAAAGGGATTACTCTCAAAATATGTTAATTTACAAAAAAATAAAATTGGAGTGGGGGAGGGGGTGGATAAGAAATAGGGAAATTTTTTATCTTATTAAGTAAAATATCTATATTCGGCCACTATTTTTAATGTTGACCACCATTGAAATTTGGTTGGGATCCCATTTTCATCACATTACTACATTAAATTTAAATGAAAAACTCTTTAAGAAATATGATCCAAATAAAAAAAATTATATTGACATACTTTATTGAATAAAATGTAATTTAAAGTAGCCTGGTTAGTGAGAACAATGAGTTTTGAATTGATGATAAACTGCCTAAATTTTATTTTGAAAAAATCAGAACTAAGAACACTTTTTTAGTTTTAGTGTAATTTATTTGAGCCCCATATAGAAATCGGATAACATAGTACACCACATGAAGATTATACTCCTTTATTTGTTGTAGGAAAGTCTAAACCAAAACATCACTAACATAAAACATTAATTAATTAGGGAGGGATCAATCATGGACTATTATGATGGGTAAAGATGTCAATTAACACTTCAATAGATTGAATGATTCTATGATTTTTTTATAAAAAATAATGGTTTAAACGTTTAATAATAATGGAAAATAATGTTTAATTTTTTATACATATTTTATGAATCCCTAATAAAATCTATAAATAAATATGAAACTTTTAATTTTCTTGATGGAATTTGGTGGAGGAAATTTTGGATCACTTCTAACATGATGAAAAATAGCTTGGTGATGAATGCTAAATAGTAAATAAAAATAGATATTATTTAAAATTAATCAATTTGGTTTATAATTAGAAAACATTAAATCATATCTAGATGTATTTTTTAGAGTATATAGAATAATAATATTTGGAGCGAAGTATTTTATTCCTTTCATATAGATTATTCTTATAGATTAACTTGGGTTTAATTTTCAATGCTTAAAAGTGAATCTTTTGTAGTATTTATAAATTTATGAAAAAAATTTCAAAATAAAAATAAACAAAAAATGATTCTTTTATAAGTGAACATATTGGATATTATGAAAGTAATGATTTTAACTCATTTAATTCAAATCAAGATACTAGACATATATTTTATACCCCGAGAACATATCAATTTAATAGAGGTTTTAAAGGATAAATAAGACATTGTATGGATTTATTAGAACCATGATATGTATATATAGTTTTTCTGCTCAACCTTTGGGCTATTTTTGTTAATAAAACAAACTATGTTCTAAAAAATATTTTAATGAAATCCAGCTATGATATATTGAATATAAGAAAGCTAAATGTTGGATAATTTATTGTTTTTTATATCGGGTTTATATCTTAAGGCCATGGATAATATTAGTAAACTTGATCTAAATGACGATTAAGGAATATTTAAATTTTATTATATTTATACTAATTATTATAGAGTTTTTAATAAAATGTATTGAATCGTTTATTATTAATTTAATGCCATGTTTGATGACAATGATCCTCTTATTCACAATAAAACATTTATTTATAATCTTGACGATTCTCTTACCAACATGAGGCTTGATACATATTCTGACACTATAATGTATGATGGCGAATAAATTTTTCGTATATAATAAACTCATGAAATGTGAAAATTCAAATAAATTGATAGTGTACTATCTGGATGACCTAGAAACATCAAATTCAATAATTTAGAAAGAATTATAGGTTTTTTCAGATAATGGTATTAGGGAAAGAAGAAGTACAAGAAATATAGATATTCTTTTAATTTTACCATACATCTTGTACCTAATTACATTGAGTAAGACATGAGTGATGAATTTTGGGTTTTAGATATACAATAATAGTTAAACTAGTTTGAAAGTAATAAAATTTAGAAATTTGTAGAGTGAACCAGAAATAATATTATTATTGTCATTAAGTGGGTTTTAAGAAATACGAAAGATGATCAAGGTGTGAAAAATTATAATAAGGATACATTAGTGGATCAAAGTAATAATAAAGAGAATGGTATTATATTATTATGATACCTTTTCACATATTTCTAGAGTAAAATCTATTTGAATACCTTTTTAACTTTAATTTCATGAATGGATGGTAAATTAAAATTTTAAAATTGTTTTCTTATGAAGAAATATTATATTGAACAACCTCCTTGTTTTAAGAATCCCATTTTTAGGTAATAAATTTTAAAACATACCATATATATTTCTAATATTACATAAGAACATAGTTCATGGTATATGAGCCTTAGTTATTTTATTTGTCAAAATTTTATTCCATAAGATTGAAAAATCCTTCCTCATTCAAGAAAATTACATCTTATGATATTTTTTTTCAGTGAAATATATTTTTATAATTTGTTTTTTGGTTTTGAAAAATGTGAATTTGTGGAATCGATATTTATAAGTCATTTATAAATATATAATAAGGTGCATGATGTTTGAGTTGAAAATTTTTAGTCATTTTAAAATATTTCATAATTTCATTAAGATTGTTATGAGTCAGAGAAATCAAATACATGAATTATTGAGAAAGAGTAGAATTGAAAATTGAAAAATAGACCTAACTCTCATGAGTTGTAATATTAAACTTTCTATTGATAATGATGTGAAACCTATAGATAACAAGTTATATAGATGAATAATTAGAATATCGCTATAAAATATTTCCAACAAACCATACATGTTGTTTTTTGTATCTCACGATGCTAGATTTCAATAGAATCTTAAGTATTATCATCTTAATGTTCCCAAAATTATTTTAATGTATATTAAAATTTATATTTTCTATTTATTTATTTATTCTTAAAACATATGGGTTTGATTTATATTTAATTTCTTATATTGAATTTTGGGGAAATAATCTAGATAACAACATCACCATAAGAACTAGTCATTTATTGGGAGAATATTTGGTTTATTACTCTAGTAAGAAATAATATTTTATTGTATTATCTATAATTGAAGATGAATATATTATAGCTATTATTTTCTTACCAAATATTATTTATAATACCCAATTTTATGGAAGTTGGATTCAATTTTGAACATATACCTATCAAATGTGAAAATAATATTGTTATCAAAATTTATAATAATACAATAATATATTCTATATCCATGAAAATTTATATTATGAATAATTAATAATATATAAAACTAAAAAAAAGAGACATATCTCTTGATTATATCGATACTTAACATTATTGGGAAGATATATTGATTGAACCCCTTTATTTTAGTCATTAAGGATGAGGTGGGATTGTTCTAATCTATGTGAGTTTAGATTACTTTTCTTGCTATTTTAATTAGTTTTATTATTTTAATCCTAAGTTATTAATCTTATATATTAATTTTTTCCAATGTATTTACATCACAATCTTACATAAAATAGTACAAAATATTATAATGAATGGGTTTTTTATATGTAATACTAATTTATTTATATGTAATATTAATCTTTTGGTATGTAATAATAAATTCTCAACATGTAATGTTAATTTAATGTTTTATAATTTTATTTATATTTAAATCTATGATTTTATTATTATTTTTACATATAAATGTCCGACATTATTAAAGGTTGAATATAATTTTTTAAAATTTTAATCATTTGTAACAAAAAGTAAAATTTGATTGAAACCATTGATTTATAATTTCAATAATAAAACATAAATCGTCATACCTTATAATCACATTGATCATCGGTAATGTGAATAGTTATGATGAAATTTCTTCATCAGTAAGTGTTATTATTTCTAAGGTTGGTGGTTATGAGGGAATGATTATTCACTATAAGGCTATTGATTTGTCTTAGCTCAAATATATGATTTTGTTACGGAATAAAGAATTTATATATAAAGTATGAAGGTATTTTAATATATAAATAAAACCAAATATTTTTTAACTGTAAATTTAAAAATTTCTACACAAATTCTATTTTCATGTTTGGAAAGAAAAAAGATTTAATTAAATCAATACATAATGGAAATGACATTTATTTTAATTTTACCATGTTGTCTGAAATACTACACTACCCTCAGGATAAAATTTCATGTTCAGTCAATATATATTCAATGATTAAGACATTTATCAAATATAAATGATGTTATATATTTTTTTGAAACAATATTATTAAAAAAATATAAATAACAAATTTATAAATTGAGAAAACTTTTATATAAATTATACTCAGAATAAAGTACCCTAAGAGTTTAGATAATCTTAGAATGTTTTATTTTAAGATATGTATTTTTTATAATAATTTATTAGGAGATGAATTTGAGTTTTCAATGGTATTTGATAAGGTTTATGAATCATTATATAAAATAATGAAATAAGTTAATCTTATACCCATATGGAATATTTCAAACACTTATTGGGAGAGAATGAGATATATCTCAATGAGTAGGAAGATTTTAAAAGTAATCATCATAATATCATGATATTTGGAATTATGAATAATATTGGATATATTAGGAATGTATCCTTAAATGTATTATTTTCTTCTAAAGATTATGGTCACGATATTGAAAAATATCAGGAAGATAAAGGGACTGATCAGAGCATTTAATGAATACTTTTTGGTATTTAATTGAATTAATTTTTGAATATAAATCTAAATTTTTACTAACTAATATATTTAAATTATTTTTTTTGGTAAATAATATTTTAAAATGACATTTTAAAAAATTAAAGAAAAATTATTTCACTATTAATAAAATTTGAAAAGTATTTTTAATTTTTAATAAGTGTTTTCTTTATAGGTGAATGAGACACTAGAATTTTGAAAAATAATATAATAACTTTTTGTATAGAAATTTTGTCGAGAACAAGTAAATACCTAATCATGGGGGTAATACAAAAATCCACCCTTGGGGAAACTAGATGAGCCCCCATGGAAGACATGTAGTGCATGAAAACTACATCATGTGGGCCTGTATATGGACATGATAGTGTAATGTTGTGAAGAGGTATAGTGGTCACACATGGAGTGTATATAAAAAATTAGATCATATCCTCTCATGTGTGGGTCGATATAGGAGACTAAGGTTTATCTTATTAGGATGATTTTAAAATTTGATCCCTAACTAAGGGGACTTGAGTCTTTTTTAGAGGCACCTCACCTTATGCACCTTTGATTTGAGAAAACAAATATGGGATTCTAATAATTCATGAAACAATGACTTTATTTCAACCAATGAATTCATAACTATTTGGGAAAAAACATTACTCATCTAATCCATTCCATCCGCTAACTACCATCATCTTCTATCATTAGAGAGATCCATTTTATAACTTATTAAGAACACACTCACCAATAAACATCACTTTGAAGCTACAAAATACCATGTATGACCACTAAATCTGGTTTCAAACCTCTTGAGGATAAATAAATTCAACTTCCATCAATATAATATTGATTCATCCCTTGTTAAGAATGAGTTAAAATAGATGAACTACATGATGAAAATGATGATACCCAAATCATTTAGAGCATAGTTTTTTTTGTATATGTATTTTTTGACAGAAAATACCCATTTAATTGACATGATCATTTGTGGTTGATGTAGTGTGTAGGTTTTGTTATTGATTAAGTGTGATTGTGGCTATAAATTTGTGATCAAAACTACAAAGGAAAATATGAAACCCTATGGATTAGAGATGGAGTTTGAACATAATAGAGTTTATTCTTTAGTATAGAGGTGAGAGTACTATTTGAATACATTGAGTGAAAAGTATTATATGCAAATAGTCTTGATAAACAACGAAGGGTCCTCTATAACACTGAAGTGGTAGGGGTTATGTTCCAAAAAATTTTATTCTAATGAGATATTTGATAATTAACTTTTGTGATTGGACAAAAGTCTTGAGGGAGGATTAAATGTATTGAATTATGATATTATGATAGGGAGATAGAGAGGCCAAAAATTGGATATTTACTACCTATAAATATGAGAGGATCATAAAAAAACTAAAATAACAGATCTAGTCATAGGGAATAGTGTTTTTTCTGAAGATTATTCCCCTTGGATGGTCTATTGATTTTCCAATTCTATAGGATGTTAATATTATTCTTTTCTCACCCTATAATATTTAAATTATTTGTGATTTAATTATGATGCCTTGATTTATATTAAGGTTAACAAATGTATTGGAATATTTTATTTTTTTATAATTTTTTTTGTTTTTCATTTATTTTATCTATATATATCATTATCTATTACTCTATAATGCCTAACCATTGATTTATAGGTGAGTGGGTGAGTAAATATTTAATAAATTTAATAAATTTTTGTTTTTACCATAACCATTAGGTTAATTTGATTATAGGTTTAATACATGATTTTATTTAACTAATTTATGTTTTGAAAACAAATTCCATATTAAAAGGAATGTATTGAGATAAAGAGTGTATAACAAGACCAAGAAATTCACTTGGGATAAATTTCAACAACCAAATGATTATTAATTCCTTAATTAATAATTTATTATTTCATGTATATTGTATTGAAATTACCCTAAACCTTTTTCATATTTAATTTACTCTCTTCTTAAACAATATTAATCATTATTTTCTTCTTTTATTCAATATGTTCAGTTATATAGTTGTAGTTTTTGACTTTATTATTAAATCAAGTTACTCTACAATGTTTTTCTTTTGGGTTAAACCTTAAACTCGATATGAATATACTTATCAATAGTTTAGTGTTTAGAAATTCATGTTTAAAACTTTTTAAATCAGTATATACTGGGAAGAACATATGATTCATTAAGAGGGTATAAATTTATATTACTTCTATCATGGAATTGGTTATGAGATTACTATAGTTTGATAATTTTGATAGAGCATATTCATATATATATATATATATTTCTATTTTTATTATTTTACTTTAGTTTTATTTTTAATTTATTTTACTTTTTTTATTTTTTGTTTTTAGTAGTGTATATATTTTAAAAAGAGAAATAAACACCCATATCAAAATATTTATTCAATTATCAAACTTTTCCCAAAAAAATTATTTTCTCAATAAGAAAATTCAAGGAAAATGTTGAGAGAAACAAATTCAATCATGGTTACCTCAAACACACCGATTATTATACTAGAGGAACCTAAAAATCATAGAGGAAATATTCAAGTGGGGATGTAACTGTAGGAAATATGATCCTAAAAACTAAGGAAGTGAAGAAAAGAATAAATGATGATGCTCAGTTTAAAGAATAAAAAATCATCAAAGATCTAAATATAAATATTAATTTTAGGTAACTCATATTTATAATTTTAAAGATGAATTTAAATATTTTAGGGGATTAAATTTTAATATATTGAGGAGAAGGAGAAAAAAGAAATAGAAGATAATCTGAATGAAAAAGATGGGGAGGATGAGATTAGTGAAATAAAAGTCATTATGAAAATCCTTTAATATATAAGAAAACATATCAGATAAGAAAATGGGATGGATTTTATCTTTAATGGGACATGAATGAAATTGAACATATATAACCTAAAGTTGGTGGGAAATATGTTTTCTACCAAATCTGGATATCACATGAACATTTTTCTCAATCCTTAGGGATGTCTACTACCAATAACTCTCCTCTAATAAACCTAATCATAATTTGTGGTGGGAGGTGGGTTATTCAAAATGTGTAATAAAATTAAAATTTGATCAATTTAAAATTGATATCTCTATATCACACTCCAATCACAAGATAAGATAAATAAATGATGAGATTAAAGAAATAAAAAAAATTTATTCTAGGAGGGAGCCCTAAGTTTTTTATTTAAATGAATTTATTTTTCATTACATTCACATAATTTAGTTTTTGTTTTATATTATAAGTTTATTTTAGGAATTGGTTTTCAATTCCCCTATCTTTTTGATATTTAAGGAATGAACCTTTTTCTTTGATAATCTTATTTGATTTTAGGCCCATCTTGACAAAACAAAATCACATAGTCAAAATGAAAACTAAGTAACTCATTACGAGTTGTTAAATTTTTAATATTAGTATTACTTTTGAGTCCCCATAATTATATTTAAAATCTAATTTTTTATTTTAAATTGATAAATGCATGCCACACAATTAACTTATGTTAATTTTTGTTCTTAATAGAAAAATGTTTCCAAGTATTAAAATCATTTCATGTTCGAAAAATATTTTCAATGTATTTAATTGCGTAAAATGGGAGATGGAATTCTTAAATATAATCATGGGGAGTGGATTTGAAAAATCACAATTTTATGAAATATGTTGTTTTTTTAAATGAAGATTTTCTATATTTTAAAATATTTGAATTCTAAAATTTATGTTAATTTTTTTTAATTATTGAGAACTAATAGGAGTGATTGACTCAATAATATGGTCCCATTATTGAGGGGATTATAAGATAATATATCCAATCCTTTATTGAGAATAGTTCTTTAGAAAATTAGGCATGTTTTTCTATCGGAATTTCTCTACACATTGTTGAAGTTATAGCTGTAAAAAATCACATTTAAAATGATTGAGGCACATTTATTTATTGATCCCTTATCCTTGGGGAGACCAGGTATATATACCCATATTTTAATCCATATAAACTATGATTGAAACTTTTTTGGAAAAAACCACATTTCAAGCTTGTTTTTATCCTTTTATACCACAATCATTGCATTTTTCATGATATACATTAATTTAAATGTTGTATTGAGGTTGTTAATAGTGTAAAGGGATGCATTACATTATGAAAATTATTCTGGGTGATTTCATGGGATTTTAAGATATGTTTCATGATCTTCTTTCATTATAAACTATCAATACCCCTCTTGGAAATGAATTTTTTATTAAAAAAGGTAAAATTGAAAAAAATGGAAATGTAATAAAGAAAATGTATTGTGTCATGGGATGGTAAAATATCACTATTAATTAAGAAAGAATATTTTTATAACTATTAATTTTTTTTAAGAGTAGATCATGTGGAAGTGGGTGATGGATGTGATACTTTTACCAATAAAAAATTTTGAAAAAAATAAATAATTGAAAAAGTAAACTACAAGGGGGTGGATATCCCTCATTATACGTCCATTGATTCATGTAATTTTATTTTTGTTTTGGGGGAAATTTGGGAGATAGAAAATTTTAGAATAAGAATTATTATTGGAGTGTACTCTTGAGTATTATGAAATATACTTAATTTATTAGCCTCCTTTTGAGGGTTTATCATTCAAAATCATTTAGCTACCTAACCTAAATGATCAGATCTATATAAACCTTAATTGAGAGTATCTATGATTTATTGTGATCTTTGTCTTTATAGGCTGGATATTTGACATGAATTACAATCCAATGGTAAATATAATAAATTTATTTTTGAGTATACATCCTTTTAAATTTACTACATTGAGTGATGAGAGAAAAAAATAAAGGTGAGATAAATTAAAAATTGAATGAAAATTTATGATAAAATAAAAAATATAAACTAAATTTCTGATAATTATGGTCATTTCAAAAGATAAAAATTAAAATACATGTTACCATTTTTTCTTTGAAAAAAAAGAGTTAGAAAATTTTTCTTTTGTGAATATCAAACATTTAATCCTCTTTGAATCATATAATGTTTTTGCTTTGGTTCTTTAATATTGGTAGGGTGGTGTTCCTTTGTGAATTTTTTTAGATTCCATCCTTGAAGAAAAGTATGTGTCTATGTGTGGTTGGATTTATTCAGAACATTTAATGCAATCATTTTTAGTATTTAATTTAAATAATTTAATAGGTTAGCTTCTATTTTTTTGAAATAATATTTGTTTTAAATATTTTTTGACAAAATAGTATTTCAAAAAGATATTTTATAAAATAAAATAAAAAGGAATTATTAATTATAATTTTTTATTTTATTTATCTTTGAAAAAAAATGTTTATTTTATATGATAATGATATGATGGAATATGGAAAATGAATGTAAGAACTATTTTGTAAAAATTAGTTCCAATTGAATTCAATCCATTAACCTTAGGTAAAATCACATAGTGCTACAACCCATGTCATTATGAGTTAGAAAATTCGAAGGGAAATTGATTTTTTTCCCATTTAGTGGATGACCTGTTTTGAGGTACAAACAATGGTTTGGAATTCTAGTCTTCTAAACATATATAAGAGGTTTTTTTGTTTTTTGAGTGAGGAACAAATGAGGTATCAAAATGTGTCAGTGTGGTAGTTGTGTGGAAATTTTTAGTAGAAAGCCAACATCTAGCTAGTGGACTAGACAATTTACTGAACATACTATCTGAGTGCACTCATTATCTAGTGGTTTGGATAGTGTGGTGGGAACACCATTTAATCCCACTAGTAATCCAATATTTTCTGGGTTCACTCATTTTGATATAGCGACTTTTAGGTTTTTCCAGGTGTTCCTAGTTGGAACTCCCTTAGGATTCGTCTCCTCTATCTAAACAAATAGAAGGTAGAGATCCCTTTTTGGATCCCCCTAAATCTCTCATGGAATAACTTTTATCTAAGTGATTCCAGAAGGATTTAATGTATTATTTTAAGGAAACATCTTCTATTTTCTCCCCCTTTTTCAAAATATTCATTGTATGGTTAATTTCATTCAGTTTGTCTATGTATTGGATGCAATATTTATCTAGGACATGGTGAAATCATTATACCTTATATGGATTTTCTGTGTGTCACATAAAGGAAATCCCAAGATACTAAAATTAAGAAACTATTTATCATTTATCACATTATATGTCAATAAATGGATTTAATTTGGGATGCAATTTATTTTTGATGAAATTGAGCATTGAATTATATTTATAAATTGATTATTTTTCTTGGCATTCACTACTACAAAACACGTTTTTAACAACACTATAAAAATTTTCTAATAAATTCCACATTTATCTGCACTCAACTAAGTGATGATAAAAGAATCCATTTATTATCTCTAAAAAGAGTGATGATAAGAGGGACCATTTATCAACACTGATAAAAGGTAACCTTTATCAATGCTTTATTTTTATCACTGATTAATGGTGGCCTTTATGAGTGTGTTTTTATTAATGATAAAAGTTTCTCTGTATCAGTTTATTTTTAGCTTTGATAATGGTCTAGAATAAAATTAAATACAAATAAAATAATATAAGAAGGAGTAAATTAAGAAAAATATGAATCATTTTAATAATTAAAAAATTATTAATAAAATTTAATAAATTTAATATTCATATATATTGATTATAAATATTAATAAATAGTATATATTAAATATATATATATAAAATTAATAGGTATAATATATATACAATTTTAATTAAATACATATTAATTTGTTATTTTTGGAAATGTTGTTTGATTTTTCAATTTAACCTATGTCAAAAAATTTATACTTCATTTTTTTCATGTATATATATATATGTGTGTGTGTTAATGTATTTGTATATAAACAAACATTGAAATATATTTACACGATATATAGAAATAAATACACCTAATATTTAAGAAATTTATTCAATTATTATTATATTTTATAATTTCATTATAACATGATACATTTTATATATATTATGTTTTTAATCGGTAAATTGTTTTTTTGTTTTCAATACTACAATTTCATTTCTAATTTTTTATGTTTAATTTTATTTATGAATTTAACAATTTTCTATTATTTTTTATATATATTTACTATTTTATAGTATTTTCAATATGTATTCATCCATATATATATATATATATATGTTTATCCATATATTTTAATAATTTATATTTAATTAACAAAACATATTGTTTTTTTGAATATTTTTAAACTGTAAAAATGATTAATTATTCAATTTAAGTCATTTTTAAAATACATGTATTTATAATTATATATCCATTAATAATGTCAAATATCTGTTTGTAAATAAATATTTATAAATAAATAAATCTATAAATGAATAATTACTATATCTAAAATTATTACAAATAAATAATTATTATAAATAAAAAATCATTACTCTTAAAATAAGTATTTGTAATATTATAAATAAATAATTATATATATTCAAATAATTATAAAATAATAATAATAATTTTTAAATAATTATACAATTATTATAAATTTATTTAAATTGTTATAATTATAAAACATTTATCAGTTCATTTTTAGTATTGATAAATTTTAATCGTTATGCGTGCTAAGAAAGCGATGCCACAAGTCAAATTTATCAACACAAAAATTATAGCACAGATAAAGCTCAAGATTAAGAAGTGCTAAAAAATTACTGATAAATATACATTTTATAGGTTCATATAAATTTAGCGATGGTAAAAGGGATCATTTTCAGTGCTTTTCTTAAAGGGCTGTTAAAAGTATCCTCGATCTATTAAAAAAACCCTCACAATGACTCAGTCACTCGTAATTCTCAAGATCTCATGGAACACCTCTACTGTTGGCGTGACACCTCTCAATTCCGTCAGATTAATCAAGGCTATAATCCAATATATGTTATTTTCTACTCTTCCACTATCATTGTTTCATGTTTTGGGCTTCACATTTTTAAATTTTTCACTTTCCTTAAACATGACTAACCCTACATCTCCTCTCATCATTACTGAAATACAATGAGTTTGGTTCACTTTCTTTTATTCCTTTGACATGTACTTTAGTTTACAACCCATTTTCTATAGATATATACATATATTGTTTACTCTACTCTCGACATTAACTTGTAGAACTCTCATCCCCTTCAATTTTATATTCATTTAGATAATATAGGGTTCCAAAATCTAGGTAGTTTCCATAATTTAATTCATCTTATATAACATATTATAGATTCTAAAGTCTTAATTATATGTATTTTAAGGATTAGGGGATACAATTTTGTGGTCTTCATTTATGGGTGATGAACATATAAGTATCAAGGTAATTGTAAAAATTATTAAATCCTATTTTTTTGGTTTTTGGTTATTCATGTAAATTTTTAATCCATAATATGGGTTATTTACATTTTTGATTTTGATGAATTATTTTTTATTGAATTCAAATAAATATTGAACTAATTAGTCATGTTCAAAAAGTTTTTAGGGATGCATGTTGTGAGAGTTTGGTTTTTTTAATTAATTCAAGATTATTACTACACATTAACCACATGTTACAAAGAGTGATGGAGAATTTTTTTGGAGAGAAAAGTATGCTCAATTTTTTTTATAAAATTCTGGGATTGGATAGAGTTGGTAAATCATTAGTTAAATGGAAATTGAAATACACAACAACATATAAATAGTGTGTCTACCAAAATTTAGTGAGTTATCTATGGTTTGATTGTTGATCAAGAAAACTATGAGATGTGATTTTTTATTATATTTAGTAATCAAAATAAAGAGGTAATTAATTTATAGGAGAAAAAATTAATTTTAAAACCCATGTAACATGGTGAATAACCGTAGAGAGAACTAAAATTGATTAAAATATACTTTTTATGGTTTATATCTTTATGCCCTATAAGCCATGTAATTTTTTATCCATGCCGAAAATGCATAAAATATAGATATAACCCCAAATTGTAAATAAACTATTGTTTTATTACATATCCACACCTCTATTCATCTTTGATCAAAGTTTATTATAAGGATATGTCTCTAGAACTCTTTTGATGATCATAGGATGATACCCTAAAAATCATATGTGGTACTAAAGACTTGATCTTCAAGGAAAAAAAGTATTAATCTATTGGTATTTTGAATAAATAAATGTCATATTGTATTATGTCATTTTCATATATTATGATATGAATGATTTATTTTTTAGCCATAAAATATAGCTATTATATAACATATGGTATGAAATATAGAATATATAAGGATTTGAAAAACTTTTTATCATAAAATTTATGATATCATAAAATATGACTCTATCTATGGTTTGTGTAAAAATAGAGGATCTGAGAACAAATACAATATCTCCACAATTGTTAAATATGATAAAAGAAATATGATATCTCCTATCATATTTGGTGAGATCAATCATGGAATATGATTAAAGTTTCATCATAGAATATGATTTAGTTATGAGAATACCTCTCTTCAAAATTATATTTTACAACCGATAATATCATCATAAGTCGTAAAGTAGGGAATTAATAAAGGTAATTATAGATCTACTTCAAGTTGGGTGGTAAAATTTTCCATGACAGGATGTATCTATTGTTTCAATATGATTTTTTTGAAATATAACCGAATAATAAATTTAGGATTAGATTTAATAGATTCATTTCATTTATATGAGTACAAAAAATATAGATAAATACTGTGCATAAGTTGAAAAATCACCCTTTAATGGGATGTATGTTATTGGAGGGATATTATGGTGGATTAAGATAATACCCAAAATTGGAACCTGAAGAATCCTTGAGTAGAAAAAAGTGATATACAATGTCGGTGGGGTGAAATTTATTTCATTAATACCATTAAAGTGGAGGTATTATAATTCCTCTTCAATTGAGGATACTATTATTTGTGATTCCATTAGTGTAGGTTCATAGGACACTTTAATCATTAGAAGCTTGATTGTATTCCATATCTTGATGATTGATTGGACTCCCTCATTCAAAAAATCCTTCCTCCCATTTTCAAGAGATGGAAGGAAATCAAGATTCCAAGGATATATTAAATATAGGTAGTGAATATTAGTTTTACTATAGTATTGAACTATTTTATGTCCATTTAATGTAGTAACAATTTTCCGGAAAGATGGTTGAAATTGTGGGATTTTATGAATGGAGTGCATTGCATTGTTGTTCTTCAAGAGAAATTAAATATTTTACAACTAATGCAGAAAATATCTTTTGAACATAATAATGTTTCTAATCCGATGAAATAAAAAACTAATGATGTTGAAACTGCAATATTATTAATGGAGTAACATCATGTTGCTGGAAAAAATGAAAAAACAACAATGATGCATCACAACAGTTTTGAATAAAATTATCATGGAAACAAGTCAAGGTATAAAATTTTAGGTTGGTTGGAATCAACATGGACAACCTATTGGACCCAAAAATTCAATGTTCATAAGTTATCTAGGGGTCATAATTTGGATTAATTTTCCCAGTGATATTGAGTCATGGCACCGAACCCAAACTGTAATAAAGAAAGTCCTTTGGAAAGATATAACAAAAATGTTACAAATATACTTTCTCTATTTTACTAAAAAATTATATAATGAAATGTCAATTTAGTTTTCATTATTCCTTGCGTACTTATTTTATTTTAGAATATTTTTATAATAAAATTGTCTTATTGGCAGTTGGAAAATCCCATAGAGGTATCCAAAATCATCTGATTAATTTACATCATAGGGATGCTGATTAGAAAATAAAGCCCCACCCACCACTTAGTTATGTACACATTATAAAGAATGAAAAATGGATTGATTTTTACAATATTCAGAATGAAAAATCAGTTCAGGTGCATTTCGGTCAATAATATATTATTTTACATTATTTATTTTATCCAACTTGATTAAAAACTCATAATTAATGAAATAGAAAAAGAGTGATTAAAATAAAGAATGTGCCTTAAAAAATGTACCCATATCAAAAAGGAAGAATGGGGTACAATTCATTAGAGATTAAATTGGAATATATTTTAAATCAACAATAAAATTTAGATTATTTGATATAAAACAATATATGTTATTTTTTATTTACAAATTGATGAATTCAAATTTTATGCCACTTCCATCCAACCTCATGTGATATGGATGGAGTATCATGTAAATAAGGACGGTATATTACTTGATAAAAATACAAATGAAGTTTGGCAAACTTGTATAAGTATTACATAATTTTATTTTATTATTATTTATAAAAATATTAAAAAATATATGAATATGTTCATATTTTTTATGAGGTTTAGAAATAAGAATCGGCAATGACCGTACTAGGAGAAAAGAAACTTTTAGTATCTTTAAAGTTGCTTAAAAAATATGGTCATGTTAGAGGATTTGGTTTTTAGTCTATACTAGAACATATTTCAAGAAGATAAATCCACATGAAGATACATATAATATGGTGAAATGAATTCATGCACAAATAGACTCACTATAAGATATTTGTTTTCTGTCTTGTTCGGTATACCAATGAATATGAAATGATCAAAGAAAACTGGTAGTGGAGAAAAGATCTGCATATGAACAAAATAATCCTAGTAGCATTGAGGCTAGTCATTCCCCCAAATTTTTCATTAATAATTCCCCTAAAGTTGAATCAGACGACATCTGATAACTTTGTATTACTAAAATTCTACAGGGTACAATTGTAAGTGATTTTTATCTATCAACAACTATGTAATACCATTTTAGAATATGTATAATGTATAATACCCTAGGATATCAGCTACAAAATCAACCCCTCCCTAAAAATCACATACGAGTGGGGATTGATGTGGCTCATGATCTGAATACTAAGTTACATGTTCCACTCGATGGATCAGATATTACAATAATCGAAGATACTATTGGATATTTCATAGCTTGGCCATCTAATCTTATAAAGATACATGAGGTTGGTATTTAAAAAATTCATATTAAAACATGTAATAATTGATAATAAAATGTCTGAAGTGAGGTATGATATTAAAAATGAATAAACCGATGGAGAAATGAATGGTCAAATAAATAAAATCAAGTGAATCAACCAAGAAACAAAAATGAGCTTCCATCAGTAACTCCTCCCCACCAGTTCCAAAGAAATATTTATTATCATTAAAAAATCATTTAGAGACAAAATTTAATGATAAAACAATGTATTAAATTGAATATAAAGAAAACATATATGGAGAATCCTTCACTGACATAATTTTCCATGAGAATCAAACTGATATTCTCAAGCATGAATGGTTGAGAGTCTTTGTTGTGAATATATACATAGGGTACACTTTTCATAATACGTATGTCTAAATAGTGAGATAAAAACGTTTATTAATGTTAATATTTGTTCATATATTTTATAGTTTTTAATATTAAAACAATATTAAGGGAAGATCATTTGAAGCAAAATTTTGATTCATTAATCTATGTATCATTTCTAAACCAAACATTATAGTGGATAAAGAATAAATAAAGATGAAAAAACATGAGTTACTCATTGTTTTAGATAAAAAAGTTTCATATGACATACTCTTTTTTGATACCAATAATTAAAAGGTAAAACTCCATGATCTAATCACAGAAAATATCTATTTAATTTTTTCACTACTTAAGCATTTTTTTTATATTGGGCAGCACTGGATGCTGATAGAAGTCAATATAGACACCAAAAATGTTTATTTTTTTGGATTCAAGGAATGGATTTATATCCAACTGAAAAAACAAGATGTTTATTGTGAATATGTAATATACTATAATAAACATTTTATTGATAAATTCAAATTATATGTTTGTTCTATGTTTAAATGAGAATTTTTTATGATAGGAAGGGCACTCAATACAAGATAGATCATGGAATGAAGTTGGTGAATGAAAATATAATTCCTTTGGATTACTAAAATAGAATCAAATTATGATATATATATATATATATATATAATTATTAACCTATAAAAACATTTCAAAACAATTTACTTATTTTTTTCAATGTTTCTGATGTTTTTGAAACAAGATAAGGATATCGATTATAGATATAATTTTTGAAAATTTATGAGAGAAATCATAAATCATGAAAATACTATCATCACCAATATATAAATTTCTCAAGGTAATCACAATTTCATTAAATATATTTCATAATCATTATATATATATATATATATATATATATTTAGTACTATCACATTTGCCGACAACGAAATTACTCAATTTAATAAATTTTTTTTTAGATATGAGTGGGAAGAAGAATTTTTTTTTTCAAATGTATGAAAAAAACAAATTAATGTGATTAACACCTATGATGGGGATATAGTATTAGTAATTAACTTCAAATGATATTTGGGTTGTGAATAATTAGGGTTATAATTCTTATATACTAGTTTTTATCTCTTTCTCCAGGAGAAGACTAATGGAGGAAATAATTTTTTCTTAAAGATCTATCCTAAAATCAATAAAATTATTGGGATATAATGGAAGAAAAGATGGAGGTTAAGTAAGAGGTTAAAGAAAAGTTAGAAGTAGAGCCGATAGTGGTGGCAGATTCAGAGTCGGGGATCGATGTAGGGGAGGAGGTAGAGGTAAAAATCAAGGTGGATACCGATAAAGAAGAGGATAACGAGTGTTGGAATTAAAATAGTCTAATTGTTAAGAAATAAATTAGAAAAAGGATTATACCATGATTGTGTTTGAGATCAATTTTTTAAAATTTATCACAACACTTTTAACTTAACATAAGATTCATTGCATGTCTTTATAGTTTAAAGTGACATTTCAGTAAAAAAATGGTCATGACATACTTAAAACTGAAGAAACACTTCTCGATTTCTTTGTTACATTAGAACAACGATCCATACATCATTTGCGACATTTAGTGTTCTACCAAACCACAATCTAATGCATCGTGTGACCAGTATGACTCTAAGGTTCTATTATCTATTTCAAATTTATTTTTAATGTAGAAAAGTTTCACTCACTGAAAACAAACAATACCTTCTCGTATTGTGTGGATAACTTGGGAAAATGACTCATAATTAATTTATGATGTGTATGAATAAGTCTTATATAAAACTGACACACAATTACACCTGTATAGATCAATATTTTGTTTCTATTTTAGAATGACATTTTAGTAAGAAACACACATGGCATACAGAAAAACAAGAAAAAAATTTTGTATTATTTTGGAACTTTATGAAAAAGATCTATATTTGACTTGTGATGTGTCGAATTATCCACACCTTAATTTGACACATGATGTGACCAGTATGACTCCAAGTGAATTTTTCTATAAAATAGGGATATTAATTTTAATCCAAAAAACAAATGACATCATCAAAACCCAGAAAACACATTATGATTGTTTTTTTACATTAAGAAAATGATCTTTATGTCATTTATGATGTGTAAGAACCAGTCACACCTCAATTCGACTCATTCTGTGACTAGTATGACTTCAAGTACATCTTTTTATTCAAAATTTAGAATAATATTAGTAAAAAAACAACTTACATACTCTATAATATTATTTTCAATTCCATATATTTGTGTTCGAAAAAATATTTCATTTAAATTAAGTATTTTAATCTTATTTTTCTTTTATGGATGTTTCTGCTGATGTAGTGTGTTTTTATAACACACTGCAGCTGTTTCTAGTGATGCAGTGTGCTACAACATCGCAATTCATTTTTATACTTTATCAGCACTTATAAATGCACAGATAAAATTATGATTTAGCAACACCTTTTGAGGCACTTATAAAGATTCCCTTTATCAGTAATTTAGAAATCACGGATAAAAATTAATTTTATTATTGAAAATAGATGTGATAATAAAGGGTTTATTTATTAGTACTAAATAAAAGTGTTGATAAATATAACCTTTATCAGCACAGATAAATATAAACTTTATTAATGCCTTTTTAACACTGTTAAAATCCATGAAATTTTTTCCCCACTAAGGTAGTAAATTATTTTTAGCCTTGATAATGGGTAATTCTATCACTGTTAAATACATGTTTTGTACTATTGATAGGCTTGGGGTTTTTTTAGAGTGAAATACAAATTTTTTTCCAGATTCTAACATTTTTTTTACAACCCGATGTGTTTTGTGTTAGATATGTCAATTTGGAATATTGGATGAAATTAATTGTTTAATTAATTTAATAATTATTATGGTTAAAAAATGTGATCATAAATTGTTTAAGGTCAACAAAAACCTCAGTTAGGGTATTATAGGAATTTTCGGAACATAGGAGTGTAGGATCATCTTGAATGAGATTAGGTAGCGAGTTTCCGAGCTATGGTGTAATGAAAATTGATTCAGTTGGAAGTAGGGCGACTTGAAATAATATTTATCTCTGGGTTAATTTGTTATTTTAAATTTATATTCCTCAATAATAATAAATTCCCGTATAAGTTTATGTGTTATGTGATTTTAAAAAATGGGGTTCTATGGTATCATTATGGTTGGTTGATCTTATTGGATGTGGAGAACCCCTGGTGGGTTGGGATGGGTATAAGGGACATAGTTTGATAATTTATCAAGGGAATAGGTCCAATGTGACTAGTTCCCTAATGTTTTTTAGGTGAGTTAAGAAGATCTACATGCTCTATTTGTTGATTCTTTTTTATGCTGGTTGTTTGAATGACATGAGCTCCCTGAGAGCATAAGGATAGGCAAGGGTAGTGGATTATGACCTCACTAAAACATATAGGTATGCGACGGTCAGATTTCTTATTGCCTACCTAGAACCTATAGGGGTATACTAGTGTGGTAACATGTTCCCTCAGAAGAACCTACAAGTATGGGTTGATGTGCTTGACTGTGTCCTCCCTAGGGCCTAAATGTATGGGTTGATGTGATTCATGATGACCTTACTAGAACCAATGAGTATGGACATGTGTGCACGGTTGGAATCCCTAGAGTCTATGGGGATGGGTCCAGATGATTTGATTGACCTACTCGAGTATGTAGGGGTGTGTCAAGGTACATGACGAGGCCATGACCAGAATGATTGGAGTGGACCATGTGATACATGGAATTACCAAGTTCCAGAAATAAATTCATACTGTCATTGTAATGAGGAAGGTATTGCATTGGTTATGGTATGACATAGATTATAGAATGGAGCCAAATTAGATATTGTTATGGTTATGGTATGTGGTAGATCTTATTATGGTATTGAATCATGTATGCTTGAATTTTCATTTGTATTATGTTTCTTAGTGGGTGTGTTTCATGGAAATTACCCAAAATTATATATATATATATATATATATATATATATATATTACATGCACAGTCACATTATCAAAATAACACTAAGTATCATTAAGGAACTAGGGACACCTATCGGGTCATTAGACTCACCCCTATCCACATACATGGCATCAGTTCTGGTGTACATGTGTTGTTTCTCTTATTTTATCTCTGGACAAATGTTCCTCATAGATATGGACTCATGATACAGGTCATCAAGTTATAATGATTGTGGATACATAAGGATGGAATGTGAGTTGTGAAAGAGTCCATATATTTATTATCCTATTTTCATTTTAACAAGAAATTATTTTTTCCTTTATTTGTATATGATTCCATTATATTTTTTATTTTAACATCATTGATCAATTATGGTTGAAACTCCATATCATTAGATTCATTAATTTATATTATGGAATACGTGGGGCCATGTGGATCTCATTTTTGTTTACAGGTTGGTGGGAAATCCTCTATGTGGATGAGGCATGATAAATGTATGGAAGAATTTGGAATTACATGCGGGAATCATTTTATATGGAATAGTATTCCAATGACTATGTCTGTCACTCACTTTTAGTCAGTAGCCTTAGGAATATGGGTGGGGATTCGTGAGGTCATGTTTTTAATGACCCAATATTTTATCTATGGAAACGAAATTTTTATAATTATGTCACATAATCACATGAAATTACAAAAAAACGAACTACTAAGTGCTATGGGACCTTTAAACATAATATTGTCACATCAGTGAATTGAATTTAAAAAATCTGACATACATAGTTCTGATAAAAAAGATGTTTGGAGTCCGATAAGACACATTTTTGTTTGCGAATAGTAACCTACCCTTAGGAATATTAACCCACCATTATGAATAGTAGTATGCCCCTTATGAATAGTATATCACCCAAAATAATAGTAACCTCACACATGAATGTATAAATAAAATTTAGGCATCTTATAAGTGATAATATGACCATAGTAAAAGTGTTGGTATTTTTTGTAAGTCATAAATATTTAATTTCCATTAATTAGTTATTTTAAAAGAACATCTATTTTCCTAAATGGTTTCTATAAATTAACAATTTTATTTCTTATGGGTTTTAGATAATTTTATAAGATCTTAATTAATTATTGAATGTATTATAAAATCAGTAATAGTTTTAAAAATGATATTTTCATGTAAATAATTATTTTAATTAAAAATTAATGTAATCATATTAAAAAAATTATTTTTGAAAAATAGATTTCATTTTTGACTCTACACATCAAAAAATGGTTTGGGTGATTTTTTTAAATTTTGGTAAAATATATGAATTTTCAATGAATAGTGAAATACAGTAATTTATCATATTTATACATTATAAGATAAATGGACTATTCCATGCATCATGGATGATGTAAGAAACCTTAGTTAAAATTCACATGAAATTATTACAATTTTTTGTTATGGAATCATCACTATTTCATGTCTTAAGGAATAATAATAAACAAATGATTAAAACATTAAGAAAACCCTCCTCCCCTCCACTCTAAAAACCACCCACACTCCCTCACTTGTCTTTTCTCATCTCAAAACATGTGAATTACCTAAATTCTGATCAAATAATTCTCCAAGATCCTCCCACACGTCCAACAACCCTCTGTATCCTCAAAAGACCAAATCCTATCCCCTTAATAGTTTCTCAAAGGAGATAAACTCAAGAGGTAAATTCCTCTTTCAGATTCCTTTATTTTCTTTCTAGTTCTTTTTTTTTCGTTCCCCACATCCCTTAACCCGAATGGAATGATAAATACAGTAACATAAATTTATTGTAAATTTTTCATTCTAATGGGAAAATTCATTATCATCTCTCCTTTTCCATTCTTTTTTAATGAAAGAAACGAAAACGCTGACTGAGATGTATTAATTTATCACATTCAAGGATGACAGTTTATTAATTTCTATTACCATATTATATTCTGGTAATAAAACCATTTTTATGGTTTAAATAGACTATTATATATGTATTTTATATTATATTTTTTATAGAATCATTTTTCTCATTTGATGTAAAATAATAATACAAAACAAGGTAATTACGAACAAAATCGTCATGTTTATCCAAGCATTTTTCATTAATGTTTTATATAATGATTCAACTTCACTCCAAATAACCAAATGAATTTTATAAGCATGTAATATTTTGGATGATCACTAATTTCATATAACTTTAATTTTGGATGACCACCTTCATCATACACGTGTGTCCGAACATGAATATAAGTGAACCGATCATTAAAACTAAGGAAACAAACATACCCAAACAATGAGGTTGAACCTCATAACCTATCAAAAAGGATATGAATCAATTAAAAAAGGATATAATAAATCATTTACATGTAATATTTTTAAATTATTAATTAATGAACCTAATTTTATTATTCTGGTCAATAATATCATGTGGAAAAGACCTTCTAACTTAAGGTAAGGGATCCTTTCTATTTAACGATTATTCAAGAATCTCCTCTATGTTATTCCATTTTATGTTTAATTATGAATGATGGGGAATGATTTAAAACATTCAACATTCTTCATTCCTGATGTATAAAATATGATAAATGCCTTTCTCTAACATTTATCCCTCCTAAGTACACCTAATACATTGATGATATTCTGTAATGGATTCTACCTGAACCTCCTGTTTTCCTTCGAGTTGCTCTATTTTTCTTTTTATCCAAATGAAGTTGCCTTTTAATTTAGTGTGAAACCTCCACATACTATTTATATGATCCAAAATCATGTTTCCAGATCCATACCTCATTCTCTTTCAACGATATACATTTTTTTTCAGTGATTTCATTCTCAATACTCATCGATAAGAAAACTTGTTTTAAGGGAACTTCCCGAATTATTTCCCAATTTTAAATTCACAATATCCTATTTTTTAATCCACCAATATCTTTATTAAATTATTCTTTTTTATTATTAAAATCATCATGGGTCACTTCCGGTATTATATAAAATAGTTTCCTCTTTTCTATTTTTATGGATTTATAGTTTTTTCTTTAAAACTGCACAAAAATGTTTTAATGATAAAATTTCTTAAATACTTTTTTGACATGTGGTCACTTATACATGACATCACATACCATGATAAACTCAAATTTTACCTTATGAATTTCTTTGTATATTTTATTTAATTTCTTTAATGGACACTTTTATGATTCACCCATTTGTTATGATTTATGACATGATTATGGTAGCCAATTCTTTCTATGGGAAACCCTTATGTTTATGTAAGTTTGATTATGTATGATTATTTATGTCGATAACATATTTATGAAAAGTTACGATGGGTGCAACCAGATAGAACTCCAATTAATTGAGTAAAGTTGAGTCTCATGAGACGTTATGTGCAACAGTCTTGGCAATTAGCCTTGGCTTGTGTTACCATGTGCGACGATCTTGGAAGGTAGCCTTGGATTGTGTTACCATGTGAAACAGTCTTGGAGGTCTTCCTTGAAATGTACTAAAGTAAGTTTTTATGTTTCTTCCACATTATTATGACTCTATTTTTATATTATTACATGTTTATATGTTATGATTCCATATATACGTGCCTTTTTATGTCATCAGGTCATGCCTTCTATCCCATTTCTATTGGTTTGTTCTTATGTTTATTCCCCTACCAGGATTTTAACTCATCCTTTTATTCATGTGATCCCCAAGGTACCCTATGAAGATGTAAGGTATCAATGGAATTTAGGATCTTTTTATAAAGATTAAATAAATAATTTTTTAGACCCATGTTGTTAGTTTTATGTACCCAGGTTTCAAAGACACTAGACATTACAATCCATGGATTTTACTTTGATATATAATTATGGTTAAATTCATGTAATGTTATGAGTAAAAATCTAGTGTCTCCATTGTTGGAATTAGAGGATGGTCTAGTTTTTTTATGAGATTTGTAAAAGACAACTTTAGTAATAACATTAAGGATGAGGCTATGTATAAGAAAACACCCCTCAATTTTAGTAAGTATAGATTAAGTGGTTTATCAACCAAATACATACCTGTCTGGATAAAAACAGGTAGATGTTGCTTGGGCCCTAATGTTTCTCGGGGTAAAACTTGAAAAAATCTCTTCAAGATAGACTCAAATGGGAACAGATACAAGACAATGAGCATTGATTCACTCTTGGTTTGACACTCATAGGGGATATGATTTGGTAAATTCATGTGTAACACCCACCTCCTCCATGGAAAGAGCATGTTACCATTGAATCCTTCATACAGAAAAGGATTCCCTTGTTTAGTGGATCTTCCAATACTATCCTCATGGAATAGTGGATTAATATCATTGAAATGACACTCTATATATTCTATTTATTAGAAGAAGAGAAATTTGTGTTGGCAGTATATTTTTTTCATTGGGAAGCTGATCATTGGAGGACATTGATCTAGAATACGAATCCCCATGGGATAATTGACTCCATGGTTTGGGAGGAATTAAAGAATTTTTTTTCAATAAATATTTTTTCTGAACCCTCTATCTTAAGATTGAAAGAGAGTCCCTTTGAATCAAGATGAAGGAAGATCAGTCCATCAGGTCATATAAAGAAAATATCACATGGCATGCGAGGTACACCTCTGGCTTTGTCTTGAACGCTAAAATCAAGGTGGATCACTTCTTTATAAGACTAAATCCTAGTATAAGAAAAATCAGTGGTGATTCGAGACATTGAATGTTATTAAGAGATTTTCTGTTATGCCCTCATAGTTGAAATGGAGATCAGAGACTCTCAATAGTATCATGGGCCTGATAATAATAAGAAGAAAATGGGATCAAATGTGGGCGGTTCCACAATTAAATTCCATGATGGAAAGAATCCCAACCATCTCATGTGTAAAAATTATGGGAATAAGTACCTTGGGAACTATCTAAAGGGATTGAAGAATTGATTCAAATGTTGAAAGTTGGCACATCTAGCCCAAAAATACCGATGGTGTATGAGGAATCCCACCAATTCCACAGAATAAATGAAGGTTCAGATCAACACTCAGCCTGTAGCGTAGTGTTACAATTGAAAGGAGCATGAGCCTTATGATTTCAATTTCCCTATGTTGAGGGTCTTCAGAGGAAATCAATAACAAAATCCAAGGCATCAAGGAAGGGCTTATGCTATCACTACTGTTGAGGTGGAGCTGGACAACGATGTGGTGACTGGTATACCAGTTATTTATTCAAGAATAGGGAATGCACTATTTGATTTTGGTTCTACATATTCTTTCATATATGGAAGATTTAGTAGAACTATTCCAGCACCACCTCAAAATTTGGTGGATAACAACAAATGGAGAAATTATTATGTCCATGGTATATAATTCCTCCTTAGTTAATATTTTTGGATTAAACCTCCCAGAAAATCTCATCATACTTCCTTTTGTGGAGTTCAACGCTATCATGGAAAGGGATTAAAAATCTTTATACAAGGCCAATATCAACTATTGGGAAATGGATATCACTCTTAACATCCTGAAGAATCCACTAAATCTATACAAGTGTAAAGAGAAATATGTATCTATTTGAGATTTAGTGTCTCAAGTGTGGATATTAATTCCTTGTGAACAAGAATTTTTACCTCAAATGATTGAGACGAAGGAAAGAATCATGCTTGAAGACATTCACATCATGAGGGATTACACTGATGTATTCCCTAAAATATTGTACTGTCTACATCTTGATCGAGAGGTTGATTCTCAATTGAACTTATTTTTGGATCTCAACCTATATAAGAGACACCTTATAGAATGGACACTTGAGAGATAGTGTATCTAAAGAAGAAGTTACAAGAGAATCTGGAGAAGTGTTTTATATGCCGGAGAGTTTCACCAAGGGGTGTGCTAGTCCTCTTCATCAAGAAGAAGGATGTATCAATGCACCTCCCAATTGATTATCATGAGATTAATAAAATCACAATAAAGAACAAGTTTTTACTGCCACATGTAGATGGAATGTTTGATCAGCTTCATGGGGCTAGTTATTTTCTAAGGTGGACCTTCAGTTGGGATATCACCAATTAAAGGTGAGGAAGGAATATATCGCCAAGACTGCCTATCAAATGAGGTATTGACACTATGTGTTCTTAGTGATTCCCTTTGGAAACACTAATTCACTAACAATGTTCATGTATTTAATGAATAATGTATTTAGATATTACCTCAACAAATTTGTAGTAGTCTGTATCGACGATATTATGATATACTCAACGATAAACGAGGAACACAAGGAGCATTTGAATAATGTGTTGAATACTTTGTGAAGGGATAAGATGTAAGAAAATTATATTAACTATTAGTTCTGGATGGAAGAATTATTATTCATGGTGCATGATATCACCTGTAAAGGGATATCCATGGACCCTTCGAAGACAAAGGAAATTAAAGAATGGAATGGTACAACATCTATAATGGATATCCAATAATTTACAGGTCTAGCCACATTTTACTGACTATTTATGAGAACATTTCACAATTTTCAAACTCAATAAACATGTTTTCATGGAAGAGAGTGAATTATGTTTGGAATCAGGAACGTGAAGACATTTTTAAGGTGTTGAAAAAGTGGCTAATAATTGTGCCAACACTAACAGTACCAACAAGTGGATAAGTCTTTGTGGAGTATAATGATTATAAAATGAAGGGATTAGGTTTTGTGATGATTCAAAATGACAATTTCATAGCCTACAACTCAATCCTACTGAAAATCCATGGGAAAACTATCCTATGAATTATCAGGAGTTGGAGACTGTGATATTTATGTTAAAAATATAGAGACATTATCTCTATGGGGAAATGTGTGTGATATAAACTGATCACAGGCGTCTCAAATATATATTCATACAAAAATAGATTAATATGTTCCAACAAATATAGATAGATATCCTCAAGGATTATGAATTCTCAATCCACTACCATCCAAGCAAGGAAAACAAGGTGGAAGATGCTCTCAGTATAAAGGATCTGGTATCATTTTCAATGATGAGAATTGAAAAGGATTTGATCTTCTTATATTTACAGAGGATGAACATGGGGATCATTAAAGGAGGAAATTCATTAATCATTTCTCAAATTATTGGTCAATCATTCCTCATGGAGAAAATAAAGGATTCCCAAAGAAAAGATGAGGAAATTCAGAAAAGGGTGGAAGCAATTAAAAATGGGAAATCCTCTATGTTCATGATTGATGTGGAAGGATTTGTAGGATTTGGGTCATGATTATGTGTACCATTTGATCCAAATATACTGATGGAGCTTCTGAATGATGCACATAGCTCAACATTCTATATCCACCCACTGAGCACAAAGATGTATCAAGACATCTTAGAGAAAATTTGGTAGAACAATATGAAGAAGTAGATTGCTGATTATACATCAAAGTGCCTGGTATGTCAACAAGTGATGGTTGAAAGAGAACATTATAAGGGGATGTTACCACGACTACCCATACCAATAGATAAGTCGGAGAACATCACCATAGGCTTTGTAACTAAACATCAAAGGATATCTAATGGAAACAATGATATATGGTTCATTGGGGATAATCATACAAAGGCATCCCAGTTTATCAAAATTAGAGGGGAATTCAAATAGGATCAATGAACATGTATATATATCAAAGAAGTGGTAAGGTTGCATGGATTTACACTATCTATTGTATCTAATAGAGATTTGAGATTCACCTCGATGTTCTTGAAAAGTTTCCATCATGATCTAAGAATTGAAATGAAATTATTTATGGAAAATCATCCTCAAACTAAGGGCTAATCTATGTGTACTAGTCAAACACTAGATGATATATTGAGAGCATGTTTTATGGACTTTAATGGAGGATTAGACCAACATCTTTCATTGTTTGAATTCTCCTACAATAGTAGTTTCCACTCAATCATCCGAATGACACCATACAAAGACATTTATGGGAAAAGGTGAAAAACCCCGACATGTTTGGATGAAGTCATTGAGAGTAGGTTCTTAGGAAATGAAATGGTTGAAGAAATGGTAGAGCAGGTGAAAACAATCAACAACACACCAGGGAATCACTAGTGCAGAAATCGTTTTTTACGTCACCATTTTTTACGTCGGTTATTTTAATAACCGACGTTACAAATTGCGCCTGTTGGGTTTTTAAGTCGGTTATTTTATAACTGACGTAAAAAAACAAAGCACGGTGGGTTTTTTACGTCGGTTATTTGGAAACCGACGTAAAAAACCCGATATCGACGCGTTTTTACGTCGGTTATCAAATAACCGACGTAAAAAACAATGCGTGGGGTTTTTTAAGTCGGTTATTTTATAACCGACGTAAAAAATGCGTCTGGGCTTTGGTTTTTTACGTCGGTTATTAGATAACCGACGTAAAAAATGCGTCAATATCGGGTTTTTTACATCAGTTTCCAAATAACCGACATAAAAAACCCACTGTGCTTTGGTTTTTTACGTCGGTTATAAAATAACCGATGTAAAAAACGCGTAGATATCTGGTTTTTTTACGTCGGTTTTCAAATAACCGACGTAAAAAACCCCCCGCGCATTGGTTTTTTACATCGATTATTTTATAACCGACGTAAAAAACCAAAGACCAGGGGGGTCTTTTACGTCGTTTATAAAATAACAGACGTAAAAAACCAAAGCGCGGGAGCTTTTTTACGTCGGTTTTATAATAACTGACGTTATAAATTTAAAAAATAGTTTATAACGTCGGTTATATAATAACCGACCTTATAAAACTTTTTAAAAAATTAAAGCCTGTGGACTATCATTTACAATTTTTCGATTGACAGTCTGCCGGCTCGTCTCTCTCGCGCGGTAAACCCTAATCAGCTCGTCGATCGACCTACGTTAAACTCAATTTGGCTTCATTGTTTATCTTCTTCACTCCTCTCGGATCTATCATATCAACTCGAAACATTCATGTAAGCCTTCCACAAATTTATTTCGTTCGTTTTTTTTTCGATTCTTGATGTGCTTTTCGTTCGTTTTTGAATCTCGTGGAATTTTTTGTTATTTCAAATGGTTATTTGCAAATGGTTATTTGTATTTTGTTATTGCAAATGGTTATTTGTATTGCAAATGGTTATTTGTCTTTTGTTATTGCAAATGGTTATTTGAATCTCATGGAATTTTTTTTGATATAACAGAATATTTTTTTGATATAACAGGCTATGTTGAGGGAACATTAAACTAGATGAATAATGAGATAAAAAAGACGTGCATCGTTACTTCAAAGGAAAATAAATAATAATTACTTTTTATATCATAATTTGGATCGGTTTTTTTATAAATTAAAACAATAAATGTGATCCCCATTATATGATATTGGAGGAGTTCCATGGTTTAACCACACAGTATGGAAAACCTAGAACCAACCCTAAAAAATGCATATGCATCATGCTGTGTGATTTCATGATAAATAAGTATGGTTTGTACAAAACATATTTCCTCCATTATATTTGTAAACAAATGTAAAATGTTTCCTAGGTAGAACCTCATGGTATTCACTAACCATGTTCGAACCATGAATAAGAATATAAAACTATAATATCCTAAAAAGTCAAAAAATAATAATACAAGGATGAATTAAAAAAAGTTAATCAAAATAATTTGATTTAATAACCTATAATAAATATAGAGGTGTTAAAATAACACAAACCATACTAAATTCTACCCCTAGAAGAATATGTTGAGGATGTTGGACCTAGATTGAGATTAGGCCACTACTCCATTATAAATGGCTCTCACACCTATGTCTCATTGGAATCAAAAACATGTTACCAATGATATTAAACCATATTAATTACCATATCATTTAGAACATTCACTAGAGAATATAAAACACATTATTATTGTTAATCATATACATATACATATTTAGTCTTGTAATTGCCAGACTGTTCACTATTGTTGTTGATATTTGTTAATTATTGGTGTTTAGAATTTCTGAACATGTTTCCTGTAATTGGAATTCAGTTTTTGTCCATGGTTGTTTTGTTTTCATTTTTGGATTTTGTAAACCTAAAATAAACAGAGTTTTTAGTCGAGTTTTATTTTGATTGATAACCGTTAAAGCTGAAGGCCAAGTACAAAATCAAATCCCCACAAGATATGTTACATGGGATTAAAAAGCACAAATAAAGGATTAAACCGAATCAGTGGGACTATTGTTATTCTGAGCAGACCAGTGTTGGACACGCTGGGCGGCCCTCTCAGCCTGCCAATACAATTAACGATCATCAGAAACAAGAATGAGTGAACTGTTGAAAAAATAATAACATGTTGGTAGACCTCTTTTTGCTAGTCACACTGAAGGGTGACGAAGACCAATATCAAGGTCTGCACTCCATTTAAAATAGGTTGTTATTCCAATATATTAAAACATCAAAACCACAATCAATATTAATCTATGTAGGCGACATGGTTTTCTTTGATTCAGTGAAATTTAAAACTGTTATATCTAACTATATTTTTTTTAAAAAATAATATTCCAGCATATTTTTTTAAATACCTATAGATTTGTTTTATATTTTAAATTGTTTTACCTTCAAATTTGGATTTTTTTCATATAAACATGTATTTGTATTATCTTAAAAATATATATTTTTTGTTGATATTTGTTATAGGTAATAATGAGTCAAAGTTGGATTACAACACATCGAATGAGAAATGAATTTGAGGAAGGTGTTGATGCCTTTTTGGAATTTGCAAAATGAAATGTTCCAAGTAGTGACATTTTTTTCTGTCTATGCCTGAAATGTTTGAATATGAAGAAGTTGAAAAGTACAGAGGTAAAAGATCATATGATATGTCATGGTTTTAATCCGAGTTACAGCCCTTGGATTTGGCATGGTGAAACTGGAAGGAATGTCACTGATGATGATGATTCACAAGATGGTAACTCCAATGGAATTGAAGAAATGATTCGCGATATTGTAGCAGAACAAATTGAGATAGAACCGACAGTTGCGCGTCTATATGGTGATGCTGAAAAACCATTATATCCCGGTTGTACAGATTTTACGGTTTTTTTGGCGGTGTTAAGATTGATTAACCTGAAGGCGAAGCCTGGATGGAGTGACATAAGTTTTACAGAGCTGCTACAATTGATGAAAGACATTCTTCCAAAAGATAATGATCTTCCAGATTCACATTACAAAGCCAAGAAAATATTATGCCCGATGGGATTGGGATACAAGAAAATACATGCCTGTCCGAATGAATGCATTATATATAGGAAGGAATATGAATTTCTATCAGAGTGACAAAAATGTGGGACATCACGGTATAAGGTGAAAGAAAAATCACAGGGTGATGTAGAGATTACAAAGCTCCCTTCAAAGGTATTTTGGTATCTTCCTATAATTAATCGTTTCAAGCGTTTATTTGCTAATTCACATGATGCAAAAAGGTTAAGATGGCATGCAGAAGAGCGGGTATGTGATGGAAAAATACGTCATCTAGCTGATTGTCCACAATGGAAGAAAATTGATGCGCAGTATTCTACATTTGGAAATGAAATTAGAAATCTCAGACTAGGGTTGTGCACAGATGGAATGAATCCATACCAAACACTCAGTAGCACACATAGTTCATGGCCTGTTTTATTGGTAATTTACAACCTCTCTCCTAAAGTTTGTATGAAGCGCAAATATGTCATGTTGAGTACAATGATCTCTGGTCCAAAGCAACCCGGTAATGATATTGATGTTTACTTGTCACCGTTGATTGATGATTTAAAATTGTTATGGGCTGATAGTATTAGGGTGTATGATTCTTATAAAATGAAATATTTTCAACTCTATGCAGTGCTTCTGTTCACTATAAATGACTTCCCAGCGTATGGAAATTTGTCTGGATACAGTGTTAAAGGGCATAAAGCATGTCCAATTTGCGAACAATAGACGTCCTATTGTCAATTTCATCATGGGAGGAAAACAGTGTACATGGGTCATCAAAAGTTTTTGCCTATGGAACACCCTTATAGAAGACTAAAAAATGCACTCAATGGCTCACAAGAATTTGATACTGCTCCAAAACCTTTATCCCCTGATCTGTATTTTAAGAGGGTGAAAAACCTTGACATGACATTGGGAAAGACATAGAAATCTGGTAATGATAGACATATTTGGAAGAAAAGGTCAATTTTTTTTGAGCTACCATATTGGAGGTATCATGAAGTTAAAAATAATATTGATGTCATGCACGTGGAGAAGAATATCTATGATTCTTTGATTGGAACATTGTTAGATATTGAAGGAAAGACTAAAGATGGGTTGAATGCAAGATTAGACTTACTATCAATGGGAATACGTTTGCAGTTAGCTCCCACTCTTAATGGAAGACGAACATTTCTTCCCCCGGCTTGTCATACATTATCGAAGAGGGAGAAAATTAGCTTCTGTCAGTGTCTTCATGATACCAAAGTGCCTCAAGGGTATTCTTCTAATGTAAAAAATTTTGTCCCATTGAAGGACTTGAAGTTGATAGGTATGAAATCACATGATTGTCACGTCATGATGCAATAAATTCTACCAGTTGCATTGCGTGGAATATTGCCCATTCGTGTCAGAAAGACTATAATGAAGTTGTGTTATTTTTTCAATTAAATTTGTAACAAGGCGATTTATGTGAATGCTTTGAACATTTTGGAAAAGGATGCAATTTTTATTCTTTGTCAATTAGAAATGTATTTTCCTCTAACTTTTTTTGATATAATGGTGCATTTAATGATTCATATGGTTCGAGAAATAAAGCTTTGTGGACCTGTATATCTTCGTTGGATGTATCCTTTTGAAAGGTATATGAAAATATTAAAGGGGTATGTTAAAAATCTATATCGACCTGAAGCCTCCATTATTGAAAAGTATATTTCTGAGGATGTAGAAGAGTTTTGTACGAGCTACTTGGCTGCGGCGCAACACATAGGTTTGCCTCCATCTCGCAATGAACGAGTTAATAATGAGGGAAAGGGGATTCGCAGCTTGAAAGTCAAATCATTGTCAGCTGAACAGATGAAGAAGTTAGAATCATACATATTGAATAACATATTTGATGCCCAACCGTATATCACAGTGCATATTAATGAGTTGAAACAATGTCATCCAAAGAAGAAAGAAATGTGGATTTTGAATTAGCACAAAAAAACTTTTTTGTCATGGATTAAAAAGACTTTGCTTGGTAGATCAGATGTATCAGAGATATTAAAATGGATAGTGGGTGGTCCATGTTTAAATGTGATAACATGGTTTGGTTATGTCATTAATGGTTATTCATTTCATACAAAAGTTCCGGACAATAGAAGTGCAGTTCAGAATAGTGGTGTATTGGTGTTTGCAGAAGCAATGCATTTTTCGAGTGCTAAGAACAAAAACCCAATTTCTGCATCAAATTAATATTATGGAGTGATTGAAGACATATGGGAGGTTGATTAATTTAAAATTAAAGTTCCCGTTTTTAACTGTAAATGGTTTAATGGTAACAATAGTATCAGACACGATGAATTTGGAATGACACTTGTTAATCTGAATAGATTGGAAGACACAACTGATTCTTTTATAATGGAAACACATACACAACAAATTTTTTATGTAATAGAACAATCAGATATTCAGTGGGCTGTTGTTTTACAAGGGAAAAAACAAAATGTTGGTGAGGATGAACTTGATGAATATGCTGATTTATGTGAGATCCCTACTTCCATGGAAATATTAACAGAACATAATGACGATCTTGTTGAAGACATAGTTTGTGCCATAAGGAATGATCACGACGAAGGAATTTGGGAAAACAATCCATCTGTACATTCCTAAAATTACAGGTAACATATGTTTATTTCTTGTTTACATTTATTTTTTCCATAAATGTTAGATATTGTAAGTTTTTTATTTATTAAAACATGTTTTAAAATAATATAAGTATATGATTTTGTTTATTTTAAGTTTGGTTAGTTTACATTATCATGTTTATAACCATTACATGAATTTTAAAATGCTTATTTTTGTTCACTGAAAATTACTTTACCATGTTTACAATGTTTACCAGGTTTACCATTTTTACCATTTTTACCATCTTGACCATCTTGACCATCTTTGCTATCTTTACCATTGTTTAACATACTTACCATATTACCAATGTTTACTATTATTTAACTTAGTACACTTTTCAATTTTCTGATTACAGTAGTATTAAAATATTTGAATTTGTATATTTGTTCACTGACAATTACTTTACCATGTTTACAATGTTTTCCAGGTTTACCATTTTTACCATTTTTACCATCTTGACCATCTTGACCATCTTTTCCATCTTTACCATTGTTTAACATGCTTACCATATTACCAATTTTTTCAATTATGTAACATAGTACACTTTTCTATTTTCTGATTACAGTAGTATTAAAATATTTGAATTTGTATATTTGTGAACTGACGTTTGTTTTTTGGATTTGAAGGATAATGACAGATCATTCAGATGATCAACCACATGATTCTGGAGAGGAGCATATTGCTGGTCATACGTCTGGGGATGAACATTCACATGCTCCTATTATGAAAAAGAGTTCAAAGGTTGGTAAACGTGGGTGCACACGTTTACCAAAATTATCACATGCCCATAAGAAGGATCAGAGGATAGTAGTTGAGTTTGATGATGATGATATTCCTAGAGGTCCGAAGGCCAATGATTTTATGAGTTTTGTTGCAACTCAGGCTAAGACCAAAGTAAGCATTCTGTATGATGATTGGAGAGGTGTGGATAAACCGATTATCTCTCAGTTGTGGGAGACGATTTTGGTAAGATCTTTTGTCATTGTTTGACCATTCTTTTAATGTTTATAGTATATATAATATGTTTAAGCTCTTCTTTATCAGATGAAATTTGATATTCCTGACACTGGAGGAGTCAGGAAGAAATGATTATCGTTGGATTCCAGGAGATGGAGGGATTTCAAATCAACCCTCTCATCTGATTTCATTTATGGTCATAGGAGTCATGAAAATCCATGTCGTTTATATCCTTTTATAGATGAAGACACATGGAGAAAATTTTTTGAAATTAGAAAAAAAGAGTCATTTCTAGTAAGGGAAATGTAAACTTTTATAAACATTCTTATATAAATGATTTTTTTAATGTTTTGTTAATGATTTATTATTCTTAAATTACAGCAAACAAGGAAATCTCATTAGGAGATCCAATCTAAAAATGTATACCCTCACAGTTTATCTCGGGGAGGGTATACATTATTGGAAGAAAAAATGATGGCGGAAAAATTTCAACAACTAAGAGCTGAGTCATCAAGCTCTGGAGAGGTGGCCCCTCCATCCCCTCCATCTAGACATGAAAAATGGAAGAGAGCTCGGAAGGGAAAAAAGGGAAATATCTTTCGGAAGAATCGAGAATCGTAGCTGAGAGGATTGTATGATATCTATTTAATTTATTTAATTTAACTTTTTTCTTCATATAAGTTTCAATCATTACAGAAATGTTCAATTAATTAATACAGAACTCTCTTGAGGAGCAGAGTTTAGAGGGGACATTTACAGCTATTGGGTGGGAAGATATTTTATTTGTAGCATTGGGAAGGCCCAAACATCCTGGTCGTTTAAGAGGATATCCGACAGGTGTATCGGTAAGAAAAGTGTTTCTGCATTCTTCAACTTCTAACATTGAGGGGGTTTATAAAATAAAATAGAATCCTTGGAGGATGAAGTTCAAAATATTAATGTGAAGTCGGAAGACAAGATTAGAGAGTCGGTGCAGTATATGTTTGCAGAAATGAAAAGACAATTTCAGACTGTAGCTCCCACTCCTCCACCTCCCCCTGCAGACCCCATTATTTATCCTCCACCTCTTCCAGTAGCTCCCACTCCCCCACCTCAGCCTGCGGACCCCATTTTTTATCCTACGCCTCCGATGCATCTTCCTACATATTGCGAGTTGTATGTTGATGATTCTCAACATCATATAGTAGCATACGGGTTGTTATATTGTATAGGAGATATAGTTCATCATCAACAATTAGAGGTAGAGAATCAGAGGGTCATTGTACAGGATATTATAGATAGATCAGGTAGGGTACCAATACCTACAGATGAGGTGGTGACAGTTGGACAGAGTATCAGCCATTTTTTAGTTTGGCCATCCAGACTTCTTCGACTCATTACCATAGAGGTATGAATGCTATATATTTTTTTTTTTTATTAAAGTTGTTTAATCATTTGAAAACTACTATATTTCTCATTTTTTTCACAGGAATATTTCAAAGGTAAAGAAATACTATATAGACAACAACAAAGACAACAGGCTATGACATCAGATACAGATTCCAGTGGTCTTGTCAGATTGTCAAGATATTCACATTTTTTGTTGAGTTTTTATGAGTTTCCAATGGAATCTCATGTTTGTGGACGTGAAATTAGTGTGGGGATTACAAAATCTGATATCAGGGAGCTTGTTACTAGAGATAAGTTGGGCATCAACGTGGTGCAAATTTTTTCCATGTAACTCTTAACACCTTTTCCCTGCGTTATATGTATTAAAAATGTATACTTATATATGTTTTGTATTAGGTATCTTTATAAAATTTGTGAGAGGAATGAACTGACAGAAGTATATAGATTCATGGACCCGCAATTGATTTCCCCTGAAGCATGTGCATTGACTGAGGAACAAAGAATGGTTTATATTGCTGAAAGACTTGAAAAGAATATAATCAGACAATGTTGGATGATGCCTTTTTGTGAGAGGTATGAAACACATTTCTCTCAAAGAGTTAATTATCTTTTAACATAAAGAACCACTAACATTAAATTTCCTTTTATCAGTGATCATTGGATGTTAGGGATTTTTTGCCCAATAGAGAAAGCTCTTTATTGGATATGCTCTGTTCATGGTGATGTGCGGGAAAGTTTTAAGAATATATTGGAAAAGTAAGTTTCAATTTCTCAATAGTTTTATATAATATAATGAATTTTAAATTTACCCCATTCGTATTATTTTCTAACCGTGCATGGGTATACTTTCGAAAAAACACAAAGAAAAGAAATGCAAAGATCAAATATGTAAATGCGAAGGTAAATTTCCATTTATAATTTGTACTTTTTGATTTATTACATAAAAATAATATATTGAATTTACACTCATTCAAAACAGAATTGTCATGAACAACAAGGCCTCATCGAATGCAGATATTATATGTTAAGATTTATTTATGAAATAATAACAACTGGGACAGTTGTGAATTTTGACCTGGTACGATTTCCTCTTAAACTTTGCCATAATATTTCAATTTGATTTATACATTATACACGTTAACTATCTTCTTTTTCATTTGTATCTTTTTGATGACCCTCAACCCTATACTGCTGAAGACATCAAACACGTACAAGTGGAGTGGTCAAATTATTTTACAGGTTTGATTGAATTTTAGTTGTTTGTAATGTAAAATTTAATTTTGAATATTGTCGTTTTAATTGTGTATTTGGTAGTTGTTTAGGTTTGATTTAGTTTTTTATGAAGTTGACAGTGTAAGTTTTGAATGTTATATAAGTGAATGTTTAATTTTTCTCTACTTCTTGTTTTGGTCTACTTTTGATGGTTCTTCTGGTATGGATTTGGGTCTGTGGGGGAGGGGTTCCAAGGGTGTGGGGGTGTGTTCAGTGGGGTTGGGGGTGTCCAGCGGTCTGGGAGGGCTGTCTGGTGGGGTGGGGGGACAGTCCTGTGGGGTGGCAGGGATGTCCAGGGGTGTGGGAAGCCGGTCCAGGAGTGTGGGAGTGCTGTCCAGGGGTAGGGGGGGGGGGTTGTCCAGGGGTGTTTGGGGCTGTCCAGGGGTGTGGTGGGGGCTGTCAAGTGGGGTGAGGGGGTGAGGAGGTGCTGTTCAGGTGGGTGGGGGGTTGTCAAGGGGTGTTTGTGGGTGTCCGGGGGTCGGGGGGCAGTCCAGGAGTGTGGTGGGGGCTCTAATGGGTTGGGGGAGGGTTGTCCAAGGGGTATACATGAGGGTGGGAGCTTCAATGGGGTGGGGGAGGGCTGTCCAGGGGGTATACATGAGGGTGAGGGCTCCAACGGGGTGGGGGAGGGCTGTCCATGGGGTATAAATGAGGGTGGATGCTGTCTAGTGGGTAAGTTTTATATGTTATCTATGTACATGATTAATTTTGATGTACTTCTGTTTTTGTGGTACAATTTCTTGATTTGTTTTCTGGTTGATTCTAGTGGAGAGAAGATCACTGCATTCCGTTTAAAAAAAATTGGGTTTATCACGTCGGTTATTTGATAACCGACGTGATAAAATGCCTGGAAAATAGATTATCACGTCGGTTATTTAATAACCGACGTGATAAAAGGTCTGCAGAATGGTTTATCACGTCGGTTATTTAATAACCGATGTGATAAAAGGCCTGGATAATGGTTTATCACGTCGGTAATTTAATAACCTATGTGATAAAGGGCCTGGAGAATGGTTTATCACGTCGGTTATTCAATAAACGACGTGATAAAGGGCCTGGAGAATGGTTTATCACGTTAGTTATTGAATAACCAACATGCTAAACGGCCTGGACAATGGTTTATCACGTCGGTTATGGAATAACCGACGTGATAAACCCCCCTCCCCCGGTTTTTCACATCGGTTTTATCTGAACCGACGTGATAAACCACGCTCAGCCCGGTTTATGATGTCAGTTCTTATATAACGGACGTGATAAACCCCCTCGCCCCTGTTTATCACGTTTGTTGTTTAAGAACCGACGTGATAAACCATTTTCCAGGCCGTTTATCATGTCGGTTATTCAATAACTGACGTGATAAACCATTCTCCAGGCCCTTTATCACATCGGTTCTAAAATAACCGACATGATAAACCATTCTATAGGCCCTTTATCACGTCGGTTCTAAAATAACCGACGTGATAAACATCAAGATTTTATGTTTTTGACGTCGGTTTTTAAATAACCAATGTCAAAAACCTTATTTATAATGTCACACATATTAACGACGGCTAGAAACCGACGTAAAAAATTAAAAATAACTGACATAAAAAACTTTTTCTGCACTAATGAATCCCAATGTTGACAGAAGATTTATCAAGACAATCGTCAACTAGTCCTTCTGTCAAAAGTTGGATACATGTTATTTCTATGCATATATCCATGGAAGAAGGTCATGAGGTTAGGGATGAAAGGAATGATATGTCCCAGGTACATCATCCCGTTCAAGATTCTTGATTATGTTGGAGTTATGGCCTATCGCCTTGCACTTCCACCTACCATGGCCAAATTACACGATGTCTTCCATGTATCCCTATTATGAAATTACATACCAAACCCTTAACATGTACTCTCTTCAGAGGTGTTACATTTAAATAATGATATTTCTTATGAGGAGAAACCAGTGAGGATCTTGGATCATATAGATAAAGTTCAAAATAACAAGACTACTCACCTAGTCGAAGTACTTTGGTGGAACCATAAGTATGAAGAGGAAACATTGGAACTAGAGGAGGAAATAAATAAAATGTACCAAAACCTATTTATTGCATAGAATGTAAAACAAAATTTCAATCGAGAAATTTCATAAGGGGGGAATAATTTAACGACCCATTATTTTATAAATGTAAATTCCCTTCTTAAAATTATTTCATATAATCACATGACATTACAACACAATGAACTACTAAGTTCTATGTGACTTTTTTAATAAATATTGTGACTTCTGTGATTTGAATAATGAAAATATGACATATAAGGTTGCGATTTGGATGATTTTTGGATTGTGAAAAGACATTTTTTAGTAAATAGTAACCTAACCTTATGAATTGTAACTTACCCTTATGAATAGTAATATGACCCTTATGCATAGTATGTCGTCCAAAATAATAGTATTCTCTACCATGAATGTATCAATTAAATTTATGCATCTTATAAGTGATAATATGACCATATTAAAAGTGTTATTATTTTTATAAGACATAAATAATTAATTTAAATTAACTGGTTAATTTAAAAGAAAATGGAGTTTCTTAAAAGATGTTCATTAATTTAAATTTTTATGTTTTTTGGTTTTAATATAATTTTATAAGACCTTATATAATTTTCGAAAGAATTATAAAATTTCTTATAGTTTTAAAATCTATATTTTTCAATTAAATTATGATTTTAATTAAAAATTAAATTAATAATATTTAGAATTTTTCTGAAAAAATTATTTCATTTTTGGATTCTACACATCAAAAAATTGTTAGGGTTAATTTTTGATATTTTTCTAAAATTCTTGATTTTTTGATGAATAATGAAATATGATAATTTACCGTAGATATACATAATAATCTAAATGAACTATTCCTAGAATCATGGATGATGTAAGAAACCTTTTTTCAAATTCATATAAACTTATTACTATTATTGGTCATAGAATCATCAATGTTTCTTGTCTTATTGAAAAATAATAAATGAATGATTAAAATATTATGAAACCCCTCTGCCCCTCCAATATAAAAACCACACACGCTCCCATTTTCCCATCACTCCTCTCAAGCCTTATGAATTCCCTAAATAATGCCCAAATCCCTCCCAAATATTCTTCTCCACTTTCAATATCCATTGGTCTCCTCAAAATGGAAAATCCTCTCCCCTTAAGAGGTTCTCAAAGGAGATAAACTCAATAGGTAAATTCCTCTTTCCAATTCTTTTATTTTATTTCACGTTTTTTTATTTTTTTTATTTCATCACCACCCTTCACCCAAATGGTATGATAAATACAATAATATAAATGTAATGTAATTTTCTTATTGTAATGTGATAATTTATTATCATCTATCATCCCATATTATTTCTTTACATAATGAACGAAAACACCGTCTGAGATGAGTTAATTTATCACATTCAAGGATAATGGTTTATCAATTTTTGTTACCATATTCCATTCTAGTCATGAGACTGTTTTTATGGTTAAAACATGAATATTAAATATTTATTTATTTTATGTTTTTTCTATAATCTTTTTTGCACACTTTATGTATAATAATAATAATAAACAAGTTAATTAGGAACAAAATCGCCAAACTAATCCAAGTGTTTATCATTAATTTTTATATAATGATTCACCTTCACTCCAAATAAACAAATTAATTTTATAACCATGTAATATTTTAGACGATCATTAATGTTATATAAATTCAATTTAATATCACCACCTTCATCATACATGTGTGTCTGAACATGAATATTAGGGAACCGATCATTAAAACTACGGAAACAAATGATCTCGAACTATGAAATTGAACCTCAGAACCAGTCAAAAAGGGTATGAATTAACTAAAAAGAGTTATAATAAATCATTTAAATTTAAAATAGTTTTTTAATTAGTAAATAAAGATCCTAGTTTGAGTATTCAAGTCATTAATATCAAGTGGAGAACACCTTTGGACTTAAGGGAAGGGATCTACTCTACTTCACTAATTTTCAAGAATATTCTCTATGTCATTCCCATTTATGTGTAATTTAGAATGATGGGGTATGATTTTACACCTTCCCCATACTTCCATCATGATGTATAAAATATGATAAACCCCTTTATCTCAAATTAATACCTCTTAAGTAAACCTATTACGATGCCAATATTTCATAAGAGATTCTTCATAAACATCATATATTCCTTAAGGTGCATCTATCTTACATTTAATCAAAATAAATTTGTCTTTTTCATTTTGTGTATAACTTCTAAATAGTATTTATTTTCATAAAAAATCACGTTTTAAGATCCATCCCTCATTCTATTTTGTGGATATATATGTTTTTATGTGGTTCCCTTCTCAATACTTCTCGATAAGAAAACTTGTTTTAAGGGAACTTCCCAAATTATCACCCAATTTAAAGTGCACTGTATCCTATTTTTTAATCCACCGATGTCTTTATAAAATAAGTTTTTTTATTATAAAAACATTCCATGTTCACTTATGGTTTTATATAAAATATTTTTCCCATTTCTATTTTAAAGGCTCTATAGTATTTTATTTAAAACCACACAAAGTTGTAGTGATGATAAACATTCATAAATACTTTTATTACATGTTGTCACTTATACATGACATCAAATACCAAAATACATGCCTATTATCCATTAATAATGTCCACGTACATTTCAGATTTTTTATTTCATGTACCCTTTTATGATACACCCATTTTTATGCATTATGAAATGATTGTGGAACCCAATTCATTCTATGGGTAACCCTTATATTTATGTAATATTGATTATGTATGATTATTTATGTGGAAAAAATATTCATGATATGTTAATATGGGTGCACCTATATTGAGCTTGAATGAATTAGGTAAACTTGAGTCTCATGAGACATTATGTGTAAGGGACTTGGTAGTTATCCTAGTCTTGTGCTACCATGTGCGACAGTCATGGAGGATAGCCTTGGCTTGTGTTACCATGTGAAACTATCTTGTAAGTAAGTCCTGACATGTGCTAAAGTCATAATTTATGTAACCGGAATATTATTATGACTCCATTTCTATATGATACTATATTTATATATTTTTATTACATATGTACATTCCTCTTTATTTCATCATGTCATGCCTTCTATCCCAATGAAAATTCATTATTATTATGTTTATTTCCTTACTTGTCTTTTATCTCATCTTCTTTTTCATTTGATCCCCAGGGTACCCTATACAGATATAAGGGCACAAAAGAAGATTTGATTTCCATATAAAGAATAAATAAAAAAGTGTTTTTAATCCCATGTTTTATGTTTTATGTACCTAGTATTCAAATAGACATGCATTTAGGATCCATTACTTGTACTCTGATGTATTATTAGGCTTCAAATCATGTATTGTAATGTGTAAATGGATAGGGTCTCTATAATTTGGAACTCCTTTCATGGGATCCAATTGGGTAGCTAATGATATAGAATTAAAAATGGTATTAGAGTAGTTACCTGTAACGCCCCGACCCCAGCTACCCAGAGTCGGTGCATTAATTACATAACATTGGCATGATCATGAGAAAGATCAAGTCTCGAAAGACCGATTAGTTTAGTAGCCTTGGAATAACTAGATACATCCATAAATTTTTACATTATATCATAAAAAAAAAACATCTTGTCTTCATATCCCCTCATACTATCCCTGCAGGTCATTCATAAATTACTTCTTCATAATCCTGGAAAAAATAAAAGATTGAAAGGGGTGAGCTCGGATGCTCAGTAAGGATAACATTATAGCAGAAGCTTTCATAAATAAGCATAAACACTTAAGGCAATTTATAACTAAAACAAAAGCCTTTTAAACTTGAACTTCAGCATAAAATGGCAAAGGTAAAATGAAATAATGACATTTACTTACTCACATGGATATTCTACTAGTCGAATGATCAAATTCAATATCAATAACCACTTTCATAATGATGGAATGCATAATGCCAGACTATCATAACCACATAGCCAAGGCCTCGTGCCAAGACTACAAATAAGATTTTGCCAAGGCCTTGTGCCAAGACACTAGTTTGTCTCATGAGACCTACCGATGCATCGAGGAGCTATAGCGGGCTCCACCCATCACTTATTAAGTCCAATGCATTCCCATATGAAAAGGTTTAAACATAACGTAAACATTCGTATTAAACTAGCATACGAAATGTCAATACTTTCACCACAAACCATGAATGGTATAAAAATAGCACATCCACAGTCAAACATAATTCATTCGATACAATATGGAAGATTGTATTGTATCACATTAACCTCAATCAATAATAATGAAGGATGTTGACATAGATGAAAATAATCATCAATACTATTTGAGAGAAATATCCCCCTTTTCTTGAAAACATTTAAAAGTCACACTATTTGTCAAGAAGCCGTTTAAAAGTATATTTTTGAATCAAAGTGTCCCATACCACTTTGAAACTTTTAAAAGGAGTTTTAATTTTAAAACTTTAATGTCCATATAAATAAATCCTTAAAACCATTTTTAAAATATGGACATTAATGAGCATGATTTAGAAGAATAATTCTTTAAAACATTTTAAAATGGTATTTTGGTTAGAGTTTCTAACCAAAAGAGAGACACTTGAATACAAATAATTGAGGTAATCAAAACATTGTAATATCATGAGAATAAAGGAATTCATGATATACTATGTCAAAGTACATTATATACACCACATAAAAGTGATTTGGTGTATATCATCAAAGAAGTCTCAATGGAATGTAAATTGAGATGAAATTTATCAAAAAGGTTGTATCCTTAGGTTAAGGATAAATCAATGACATAATTATGTGTGACAAATATAAATACACTAAATATGATTGGATATTCAGTGTAAAACAATCAAAGTACATTCACACATATTCTTGTAAAAACAATACCAACGAATTGGATGTTTAACTCAACAAATGGAGAATGAGTTAAAATTACTCTTATCAAATTCATATCAATGACTTGAGAATTACCAATGGAGTGATTATGTGTACCAAACTTCTATCCACAGGAAGGGGAGTGGAAATTATGACATAATCAAATGAATAGTGATTCCACACATAATCTTGGGGTAATATAATCAATGAAATATGTGTAAAGCCAAATGAGTGGAAATTGAAATCTCAAATTCCCTTATCGATTAGGTAACTTACGAAACATACACCCATGAAAGAAGTATCATACCATGATGTTGTAAATACCCATAAATTAAAGTATATTACACAATGAATACGATCATGGGCAGTACACATACACCACATGCAATAATTAAGTGGTGATCAATGGAATTCTCACGGAATTAAAAGTGAGATAAGAAAACCCTTACATTGTACTTTTTCCTTGGTCGATGGTAGGTTTACCTCCTGTATAATGGTGAAATAATTGTTATTGAATAATAAAAGAATCATTTACTTTAATATGATATCATATATGATCTTTTATCATTGATTTGTTAATAATATTTTAGAATTATCGTCATTTCGGGTGTTAACGGGTTCATTTTACTTTATATTCTTTGTTATGTGAGACATATTCGTTATTAATGGGATGTATATTATTCATATCCAGAATTGTATCAAGTTCTTAAACATAATTTTTAAATCATCAAATGATAATTATACTTGAATGGATACGATGGAGAATGAATCTCATCGCGTTCGTGGAGACGGTAGTCCGTACGTACGCACGAACGCTACTTCCATTTAATTTTTATTTTAAAAGAATCGAATCCAAATTATACATAGGTATATTACTATTCCAGTATAATATAATATTTTATATATGTTACTTAAGTTCATTTACACCATCCTTTATACGTTCCATGTGTGGTATGAACGAGTCATATCATTTTAAGGGGGCGGTAGTCCGCACTTCCTCAAATGAAATTATCGTATGTATATACAACATGAAACGAATAATGGTATGAAATAAAATGGAATTACAGAAGCTTATATATAAAATATATATCATTAATATCATATTTAATTACAGTGCCATCCTAATGGCCACCATGAGAGGCGGTAAGATGTATTTGAACAATCATCGTTTCGTGAGGCGTTAGTTTGCCATCCACAGAAACATTATGTTCATCATCCATTAGATGGAGTTGTGTGAATGTGTAGTTTGAATCCTTCTTATAACAACATCCTAGTATATTGAGGATACTGTTGTTGTTACAAAATAAGGGAAATAAAAAGATTTTGGGGGTTGGAGAAGCAAAATAAATGAAAATACTTTAAGAGAAATTGTTACCTTTAATTTAGGTAACTCACTTTGGTTGGAACCAAAGGACTTCTTGAAATGCTTTCTGCCTAAGGGGAAGCTTCAAGGAGGAGGAGAGGGATGTGGGGAGCTTAGTTGGGTAGAGTTTGGACGAGCCAAGTGGCTTGAGAGGTGTGAGAAATGAGTAGAAGTGGTCTCCTTTTATAAGGGAGAGGAGGGGCTCTTTAGGAAAGAGTGAAAGTATTACTTTATTATATAATTATATTCGGTTTATAATGGTCCAAAAATCATTGAGGTCGAAGATAAGATGACTAATATTCTAAATAACATCAACCAATAAGAATTGGACAGGTTTTAGATAATATTTTAATCATTATAATCTTATTTATTTAAATGATTTATTAATGAGGTAAACATTGCATCATTATTGTGTCATTAATAATTTAAATTATTTGATGTCTAAAAATTATAAATAAAATATCATTATGTAGGAAATCTTTTTAGCTTTCTAATGAATATTTATAATAGAATATCCAACATGTATAACCCTATGTAAAAATTGTTCTTCTAAAAGATATAAGCTTATGCCATTTTTATTTTTATTTTAACTTTATTAATATAAAGTGTCATTATCACTTACAAGTGGATCAATGGGGTCCCAAAATTGACCCAAAGATGCCCATGGTCGACCATGTATCAACCAATAGGGTTAAGACACGTTTTAGGGTAATTTAGTATTATTATAATATTATTTTTTAACCCTTATTTACCGGATTTACCCTTAACCATGGTAAATAAAATATTTACCGCAGTAATTATTCAAAATGTCTAAAAATAAAAGTTACCTATTTACACAATTTGAACATCCTGATTCCAAATATGGAATCCATTTTCCTAAATTCAAAACACAGAAGTGGCAGAAATTAATTTAAAATTAATTCCCGCTGTCAAAACAAAATGCGTGTTTTTAAGAGATAATAACTATCAAAAGATTGACACTTGTTTATGTTCGGTTTAATTGTAAAATTATGTCCAATGACCAAAATTATATTAAATGGTAAAAATATATTCTAAATATACTTTTAAACCACTCAAATTTATAATTTATCACTATTAATTATTTTGATTAAAAAAGTTGTTTTTAATTAAAATTTAGTAATTTTTACTATTCATCAAAATATGAAAGTTATCCGAAAAGTACCAAAATTTCACCTTAGGCTAAATTTGATATTCCGAATCCAAAAATGAAGTCCATTTTGAAATATAAAATATATATAATTTCAAAAAATTAAGTATTACTATTCATAACGGCTAGTTTGATCGGTTGTGGTGTGTGTTAAAACTCGAAGTTGCGTACAACACACGCTACTGTTTTATTCAAAGGAAAGTGTACCGTGGAAGCTTGGGATGTTTTATTTTAAATTTTTTGATGTCCCCATGTAGTCAAAAAGTTTAAAATATTTTATTTAAAAAGGGTTTACTATTAAAAGTTGGTAAAACTACAATACTGAAGATGAATTTGTTCTTACATTATGTCTAAGAAACTCATAATATGGATTCTAAAATTATAAGGATTATATAAAGTTTAAAATTTAGTTAATACTATTCATAACCTTTTTTGAACGGCTTGTTTGGTAAGTCATGGTGCGCTTGAACTCGATGTTGCGTGTAGTGCAAGTTATTGAATTATTTTGAAGAAATAACACACTATGAAATCTTGGGGTGTTACATTCTCCCCTCCTTCAATAAATTGCGTCCTCGCAATTTGAAATTGTTCTTCGAAAATAAGAGGTTGAAAATAGAAAATTTATTTGTGGGAAAACCCACATCGGAAATTTGTTTACTAAAATTTAGTCTTAATATGAGGAAAAGAGAAATGAAAGGGTCACCACCAAATTATGATCTCGATTAGGAGAACATTGGTGGCATTTAGAGACATATAATTGGAGGAAAAATGTAAATATTTATAGGTATTGATTGAGGTCATCAATCACAAACAAGTGTAAAATTGAGGTGCTTAAATTCATCAATCTATGATGATTTGAAATACCATCGGTTCAACAAAACATAGGGTATTAGGATAACACATTTTTGACGTTTCAAAATATCTTAGTTGAAATCCCACATCGAAAAATGAATTAATGAGGACTCTATTTAAAATAAAGAGTCGAAAGTATGAAGATTACCGAAAATAACACATACTAGGGTTCCATGAAGGAAAATATGGATATGGAGGAGAAATCTAACCATCCATTATCTGATGGAGAGTGGTAGAGAACATGGCTATGAAAAGGCCAAAAATCCCAAAGCCATAAATTTGTGATGATTTAAGGTACCATCTAGGACAACATTTTTGTTCTATGTTTCTTTTATTAATGTTGGGGAATTTATTTATGAGATTGGCTAAGAACATTATGAGATATACTTAAATTTTAAGTAGATTTTCATTCTTTAATAAATTTCCACCACTAACTCAATTTTTTTTAAACGATGAGTATTCAAGAAGACTTGGTCACACTGGAAGAGCTAGAATAAACTTCTATAGAATCACATGATCCATGCAGGATAAACCACATATTAATCAAAACCAAAATGGTTAGTGAATGATCTAATGATCCCCCAAAAGGATATTCATTGAGATAAATATGCACTAATCTTAATTTCTAAAATTAAACCAACAATACCCCAAAGTTAAATAGATACCATTCAATAACCAATTGTCCTTAAAATCCTTTAATATAATCCAAACTAATATTGAAACCCAAAACACAGATGAATTTGATTATGTAGTCTCCCATGTTACATTGTATCTCCAAATTACATCAAATACTCTTAAAGTCACATACTTAAAAGTAATCATCACATATTCTCTGTTATAGGTTAATCATTTCCATAAATAACCCAAATCACTATGAATCAACAATAAAAATGTAGATAAAAATCCACCGTTACTCTACAAATGAAACCTCATTGTATTCTATTTTCCTTGGGCATATAGTGTTCCTAACAAAACGAACATCTTCCAAAATAACATTTATCACTTAATCACCAAATCATTTTCCTATACCAAGGGTATTCATTTGATAAGACATAAGAACCCAAATCATCTTATTATTGATCAATAAAATCATTTAACAAAAAAAAAGTCACACTAACCAGGGACTTCACGTAGTCCAGTGGTAGGCGATAAATCCCAATCGCACTTTGGTTGTGGGTTCGATTCCCACGGCTTTGTCCGATGCGATGGGTTGTCACACGGTCTACGTGTTGTCCTTTTTCAAAAACTATATTTTATAATATTACCAAAATGAGATAAATTCCTCAAAATAACATAATTTAACCACAAATGTTATATCATACTTTGCATTTTCATCCCAAATTATAATAACTTATCATTTTATCAAACCCCAATGATCATATAAAACAAAATGGTTATTTATACCTATATCCACAAGAGAAGAGACAATTCTTTCTCAAATATCATTCTCACATGGCAAACTGCGGGGTTACAAATACAAGAGAAAATTATTCCAAAGTAAACCCTTCAACAAGGAGTGCTAATACTTTTTAAATTTTTTCTCCAGCCATTTATTTCCACATAGCTTCTTCTTTGACCAAGAAAATATCCTATAAAATAGGACATTCACTCGGGTAATGGCCAGGTCCCCTACATTTACGACAAATGACTGTAAATGGACTCTTGGGACCATTTTTATCTTCTTCCATAGTACTCTTCATTTTTCTTCGGCAATTCTTCACTTTATGTCCTTCCTTCCCGCACGTAAAACATTTCATTGTCCCATTGAGACACTTTCCTGGGTGTCTCTTTCCACAATTCCTGCATGATGAAAATTGAGGTTTCTTTTCTCCATGGTCTCCATTGCTGGAGATCTTATCATTTATCACCTTTCTCTTCCTTGTTGAGTCTGGGAGTTGGTTAATATATATGTTGTTGATCATATTTTTGGAAAACTGATTTGGCATAAAGACGATATCTTTTACGCCTATCAACATTCCATTTTGTTGCTCATTGCCACCACTGTTCCCAACTTGTACATCATTCTCAAAGTCACTATGACTTCCTTGGAATCCAGCCATTGACTAAAACCAGAACGCATTGTGTGAGTAATAGTAGTCGTAAAATCATTTAGAGATTAAAATGTCACCATATTCTCAATTTGAAACATATTAGGATTAACCAAGGTCATTTTCTCTCATCTTATGTATATATTACTTAAATCGGTTTGTAAAGAAAATGTAAATTATCCTAAGCATATCCCCCGGGAGTGTCGTAACCAAGAGTGCAGCAAGGCCCGTTGTCGTGCACCAGTTCCCGTTCGAGTCTAGCTCAAAGCGGTGTTTTCGGGTTTTACCCCTAGGTACATCTGTGCCAGAGCCGCCTCTACCTGCTCGTATCCAGACAGGGATGTATTGCTCGGAAAACTCACGAAATCTTTACAATACCAAAATTCTAGGAAGTTTTTTTTATACTAATCCTCAATGTTCATCTTAGGTCTACGTGCTCTAATCAGAGTTTATCTAAATCTAGCTACCAAGGTTTGTACTAAACTTCCTCTGATACCAACTGTAACGCCCCGACCCCAGCTACCCAGAGTCGGTGCATTAATTACATAACATTGGCATGATCATGAGAAAGATCAAGTCTCTAAAGACCGATTAGTTTAGTAGCCTTGGAATAACTAGATACATCCATAAATTTTTACATTATATCATAAAAAAAACATCTTGTCTTCATATCCCCTCATACTATCCCTGCAGGTCATTCATAAATTACTTCTTCATAATCCTGGAAAAAATAAAAGATTGAAAGGGGTGAGCTCGGATGCTCAGTAAGGATAACATTATAGCAGAAGCTTTCATAAATAAGCATAAACACTTAAGGCAATTTATAACTAAAACAAAAGCCTTTTAAACTTGAACTTCAGCATAAAATGGCAAAGGTAAAATGAAATAATGACATTTACTTACTCACATGGATATTCTACTAGTCGAATGATCAAATTCAATATCAATAACCACTTTCATAATGATGGAATGCATAATGCCAGACTATCATAACCACATAGCCAAGGCCTCGTGCCAAGACTACAAATAAGATTTTGCCAAGGCCTTGTGCCAAGACACTAGTTTGTCTCATGAGACCTACCGATGCATCGAGGAGCTATAGCGGGCTCCACCCGTCACTTATTAAGTCCAATGCATTCCCATATGAAAAGGTTTAAACATAACGTAAACATTCGTATTAAACTAGCATACGAAATGTCAATACTTTCACCACAAACCATGAATGGTATAAAAATAGCACATCCACAGTCAAACATAATTCATTCGATACAATATGGAAGATTGTATTGTATCACATTAACCTCAATCAATAATAATGAAGGATGTTGACATAGATGAAAATAATCATCAATACTATTTGAGAGAAATATCCCCCTTTTCTTGAAAACATTTAAAAGTCACACTATTTGTCAAGAAGCCGTTTAAAAGTATATTTTTGAATCAAAGTGTCCCATACCACTTTGAAACTTTTAAAAGGAGTTTTAATTTTAAAACTTTAATGTCCATATAAATAAATCCTTAAAACCATTTTTAAAATATGGACATTAATGAGCATGATTTAGAAGAATAATTCTTTAAAACATTTTAAAATGGTATTTTGGTTAGAGTTTCTAACCAAAAGAGAGACACTTGAATACAAATAATTGAGGTAATAAAAACATTGTAATATCATGAGAATAAAGGAATTCATGATATACTATGTCAAAGTACATTATATACACCACATAAAAGTGATTTGGTGTATATCATCAAAGAAGTCTCAATGGAATGTAAATTGAGATGAAATTTCTCAAAAAGGTTGTATCCTTAGGTTAAGGATAAATCAATGACATAATTATGTGTGACAAATATAAATACACTAAATATGATTGGATATTCAGTGTAAAACAATCAAAGTACATTCACACATATTCTTGTAAAAACAATACCAACGAATTGGATGTTTAACTCAACAAATGGAGAATGAGTTAAAATTACTCTTATCAAATTCATATCAATGACTTGAGAATTACCAATGGAGTGATTATCTGTACCAAACTTCTATCCACAGGAAGGGGAGTGGAAATTATGACATAATCAAATGAATAGTGATTCCACACATAATCTTGGGGTAATATAATCAATGAAATATGTGTAAAGCCAAATGAGTGGAAATTGAAATCTCAAATTCCCTTATCGATTAGGTAACTTACGAAACATACACCCATGAAAGAAGTATCATACCATGATGATGTAAATACCCATAAATTAAAGTATATTACACAATGAATACGATCATGGGCAGTACACATACACCACAGGCAATAATTAAGTGGTGATCAATGGAATTCTCACGGAATTAAAAGTGAGATAAGAAAACCCTTACATTGTACTTTTTCCTTGGTAGATGGTAGGTTTACCTCCTGTATAATGGTGAAATAATTGTTATTGAATAATAAAAGAATCATTTACTTTAATATGATATCATATATGATCTTTTATCATTGATTTGTTAATAATATTTTAGAATTATCGTCATTTCGGGTGTTAACGGGTTCATTTTACTTTATATTCTTTGTTATGTGAGACATATTCGTTATTAATGGGATGTATATTATTCATATCCAGAATTGTATCAAGTTCTTAAACATAATTTTTAAATCATCAAATGATAATTATACTTGAATGGATACGATGGAGAATGAATCTCATCGCGTTCGTGGAGACGGTAGTCCGTACGTACGCACGAACGCTACTTCCATTTAATTTTTATTTTAAAAGAATCGAATCCAAATTATACATAGGTATATTACTATTCCAGTATAATATAATATTTTATATATGTTACTTAAGTTCATTTACACCATCCTTTATACGTTCCATGTGTGGTATGAACGAGTCATATCATTTTAAGGGGGCGGTAGTCCGCACTTCCTCAAATGAAATTATCGTATGTATATACAACATGAAACGAATAATGGTATGAAATAAAATGGAATTACAGAAGCTTATATATAAAATATATATCATTAATATCATATTTAATTACAGTGCCATCCTAATGGCCACCATGAGAGGCGGTAAGATGTATTTGAACAATCATCGTTTCGTGAGGCGTTAGTTTGCCATCCACAGAAACATTATGTTCATCATCCATTAGATGGAGTTGTGTGAATGTGTAGTTTTAATCCTTCTTATAAAAACATCCTAGTATATTGAGGATACTGTTGTTGTTACAAAATAAGGGAAATAAAAAGATTTTGGGGGTTGGAGAAGCAAAATAAATGAAAATACTTTAAGAGAAATTGTTACCTTTAATTTAGGTAACTCACTTTGGTTGGAACCAAAGGACTTCTTGAAATGCTTTCTGCCTAAGGGGAAGATTCAAGGAGGAGGAGAGGGATGTGGGGAGCTTAGTTGGGCAGAGTTTGGACGATCCAAGTGGCTTGAGAGGTGTGAGGAATGAGTAGAAGTGGTCTCCTTTTATAAGGGAGAGGAGGGGCTCTTTAGGAAAGAGTGAAAGTATTACTTTATAATATAATTATATTCGGTTTATAATGGTCCAAAAATCATTGAGGTCGAAGATAAGATGACTAATATTCTAAATAACATCAACCAATAAGAATTGGACAGGTTTTAGATAATATTTTAATCATTATAATCTTATTTATTTAAATGATTTATTAATGAGGTAAACATTGCATCATTATTGTGTCATTAATAATTTAAATTATTTGATGTCTAAAAATTATAAATAAAATATCATTATGTAGGAAATCTTTTTAGCTTTCTAATGAATATTTATAATAGAATATCCAACATGTATAACCCTATGTAAAAATTGTTCTTCTAAAAGATGTAAGCTTATGCCATTTTTATTTTTATTTTAACTTTATTAATATAAAGTGTCATTATCACTTACAAGTGGATCAATGGGGTCCCAAAATTGACCCAAAGATGCCCATGGTCGACCATGTATCAACCAATAGGGTTAAGACACGTTTTAGGGTAATTTAGTATTATTATAATATTATTTTTTAACCCTTATTTACCGGATTTACCCTTAACCATGGTAAATAAAATATTTACCGCAGTAATTATTCAAAATGTCTAAAAATAAAAGTTATCTATTTACACAATTTGAACATCCTGATTCCAAATATGGAATACATTTTCCTAAATTCAAAACACAGAAGTGGCAGAAATTAATTTAAAATTAATTCCCGCTGTCAAAACAAAATGCGTGTTTTTAAGAGATAATAACTATCAAAAGATTGACACTTGTTTATGTTCGGTTTAATTGTAAAATTATGTCCAATGACCAAAATTATATTAAATGGTAAAAATATATTCTAAATATACTTTTAAACCACTCAAATTTATAATTTATCACTATTAATTATTTTGATTAAAAAAGTTGTTTTTAATTAAAATTTAGTAATTTTTACTATTCATCAAAATATGAAAGTTATCCGAAAAGTACCAAAATTTCACCTTAGGCTAAATTTGATATTCCGAATCCAAAAATGAAGTCCATTTTGAAATATAAAATATATATAATTTCAAAAAATTAAGTATTACTATTCATAACGGCTAGTTTGATCGGTTGTGGTGTGTGTTAAAACTCGAAGTTGCGTACAACACACGCTACTGTTTTATTCAAAGGAAAGTGTACCGTGGAAGCTTGGGATGTTTTATTTTAAATTTTTTGATGTCCCCATGTAGTCAAAAAGTTTAAAATATTTTATTTAAAAAGGGTTTACTATTAAAAGTTGGTAAAACTACAATACTGAAGATGAATTTGTTCTTACATTATGTCTAAGAAACTCATAATATGGATTCTAAAATTATAAGGATTATATAAAGTTTAAAATTTAGTTAATACTATTCATAACCTTTTTTGAACGGCTTGTTTGGTAAGTCATGGTGCGCTTGAACTCGATGTTGCGTGTAGTGCAAGTTATTGAATTATTTTGAAGAAATAACACACTATGAAATCTTGGGGTGTTACATTACCAGTATATATAATTCAGCTAGACATGGAACAATATCACTAAGACATGAGTGGTAGATTAGTCACATTATTATGTAGCATGAAATCAATTAAATCTCTTGTTTCGAAGTGATGTCCACATTTCTGATTATTCTTTATAGGATAAGTGATGTGTTCGATCAAACTGAGAATAATAATGTGTTGTTAATGGTACTTGGGAAGAGTTATATGTATCTACTGGGTTTCAGTGAGTTGTACACAAGTCATGGTCATAGAATTCTAGGATCATGATACACATGCCAATGAGTAGTAATTTTTTTTTCATATGATGAGCTTTTCAAAAACCCTATTAATAGAAGAAACTTATAATATATTTATTTTTCTCACTATGGGATTATGAAATCAGAATGTATAAAAGTTTTTTGGTTACTTATTATGACGTGTTTGTTATATGACATAGAGAAATGGGTTTTGGAAATATTGGTTTTTGAGAAAAATCATAAATTGAATAATCTTTTTATGGTGGTGCATGGTGTTCATAAATGGTTTTATGGGTTGTTATTGGGAAAATAGATCATAGAGAATCGAATTTTTTAATGAATTTGTTTTAATGTTTCCTAAAAATATAATGAAAATGTGTTATGAAATGGAATGTCAAAAGATTTTTGAATTTTTTTCAAATTGGGTTTCAATTTTTTTTAAAATGGTTTTTTGAAAATTAGAATGGCTTTTGGAAATGGTCCAAATAGGAAGGGGATTTTAGGAGACTTGGTTTTATTGGAAAACCCTTGGATAATAAGGGTTGTTTTGAAAGTATGAGTAATTTAATGTGTGTAATTTTTTTTGGAAACATTATTAGTCAATTGGTAAACTGGAACTTATGATAATTGGTTTTCATAGTATTTTGTATATTGGTTAGGGGCGACCAATATGATTGATTCTTTTCTCAACCTGTATGTTGAGGTTGATTGGGAAATTATCATGTGAGGTTTGTTAGTGTGTATTTTGTTTTTTATGATATGTGGGAACCAATATGTGTCTGCATATGTTGATTATCTGAATCTATAGTTATGGACCATGAATGATCCAGGGATTGATTTGTGTATTTGGAATTATAGAATTGATGTTTATGGGAGCCATTTTTAGAGGTATTGTGGGATGGATATTTGGTGGGATCCACTTTTGATGGGATCATGGGGTTGATTTGATGAGGGATATACATGAAGTGGGCTATAGGATGTTTAATGTGACACTTGGAAATCTAAATGTGGTATTGGAGGTTTCAAGGATTAAACATTTGATATTTGGTTTCATGTTCTTTTAGTCATTTTTGGGTCTGGCCGACATTATGTATTGTTGGTTAATGTCCCCATTTGGAACTAATTTATCTATGGTATTGGTAGGAGATTTCTACATTGGGGATCTCCAATAATTTGAATCTATAATTGGTAGTGGTGTTTTATAGTGTAGATAACCACAATCCTCAATATGTTTTGTTTCATCAATGAAATGTTATTGTTTTAGAGTTGATTGTTTGGGTTAGAACCATATCAACATTTGGTAATGTTGATGAGAGAAATAATAAATAATTTTTCATTGAAGGAGGAATATGTTGTGGTTGGTCAGAGTGTAACTGAATCCTACAAGAATTTTGGGATGAAACTTAGGATGAGTGGTTATGTGAATTATTCATCATTGTGAGAAACTCTAGTATCAAATATCATCAAGGGATCTTTATCTTTGTAAAACTAGTCCGAAAATAGGGCATGGACTGTAGATTTGATGTGTACACCAGATTCATTGAGTTCTTGCTTGATAGAGTTACTTAGGGATCATATGTTTGGATTTCATGTGAGTATTCAATGATTTATCATCAATAGATTCTTGGGGGTAAACATTCTTTGAAAAAGTGTTGTTCGCTTTGGAATGTGGCTAGGGTAGTACAAAAGTAAACACCAAAGTTGATTAACTAGTTCGAAGCTATGTGTGGGATTTGGATCGACCTAGGTTTGATAAGGGACTATAACTGGGGATGCATTATCCCTTGATTTTAAATCATGGTGTTCCAATATGGTAATGAGAACCTGGATAGATCAAGTGTGATAACATAAAAGATCCAGTGTTTATAACTCAATGAGATAATATAGGGTTGATGTGGATAACATGTGAGCATTGCATAGGAGGAGCAACTCATCAGTGATTCTGAAGAGACCCATTTGGGTTGATAGTCCATGAGAAGTAAGGGATGACCCATATGGCTTGAATTATGCCATTCTTCTTCTAGGGTGTAACCCTCATTGTTGGTGGGACCTCTGGTAGAAATTATGGATGGATCCCTCGTGAACCAAAGATGGATGAGGAATTAAAAAGGGTGGTTATGCTCATGGGTGAGCAATCTCAGACCTATTTATCCATTATGTTTAGTGATGGGGGGACTGGGGGACTCAAATAAAATTAACAGTTCTTGGTTGAGAAATGAAAAGGTTGTTCTATGGTGGAGAGTGGGATGTCATTTATTGTGATGCGACCCTCATGTGTGTGTTGGGGGGGGGGGGGTTAGAATTGTAAAAGGTAAATCATTGGGTGACCATTTTCAAATTATAAAAATGGTGGAATAAATAATAAAAATTTAATGGACTCCTCAGGGAATTTCATGTTACTATCGAATGTCGTAATATGTGGGTTTTGAGTATTGGTCGTGATCTATATATGGTTTGAGGTGATTCGAGTGGGAGTTGGATCAAATGTGATTCGATACTTGAGTTATGGAATGATGGTTATTCTAGTTGATTGATTTTTTAAATATTATTTTACATTAGTACATGGGTTCATACTATGGTGTTCATACTTGGTTGTTTTCTAAATGCCTTCGTAGTTAGGCATCAAGATCAAAAGGTTTTGTTGATGTGTTACTGGTTGATTCTAAGTGCTATCAAAGGATATTTTGTAGGAAAAACCAATAGATAACGTTCCATGAATCAGTTGTGGTGATTGGGATGTAATATATATAACATTTTTTGGGATGCTGTTTATGAGTATTAAGTATAAAACCATGAATTTAGAAGAGATCTTGTGTAGTCCATATCTATATTTAGAGTTGTGTAGTATAATCACATTTGATGTTTGGGGATAAAACATTGAGAGTATTCAGTCATGTGGTGATCATGATAGTTTAGGAGACAATTTTTAATCATTCCATTCCTTTCCAAGTATTAGAATCGTTATGGTGGGATGTTTTTAATGACTAAAAACATTACGGGTTAGAAATATCTAATGGAATTAATATTGTTTCCCTTTTGGTGGACTAACGATATTTAAAGATGAGATTTGGTTAGGAATTCTAGAAATTTGAAAATCTTTAGGAGTTGGTTTTTCTTTTTGAGTGAGGTTTATATCAAGTTTTGTAGGGGTGTTGGAGTTGTGGTTAGGTGGCAAGGCTTCTACAATTCAATAGCAGGCCATCAAGTTTTAGTGGGTATGATAGTGTGTGGGGAACACTATCTCAACCCTTTTCCTTGTTGATGAGCCCCACCATGCAACTAGTGGGTCTAGGAACCCTAATATTAATGAGGTTATTTTTGGTATCATCCAAGGGTTAATATTTTTCACCACCTTGGGTTTTTTCTCATCCCTCAGGATTAACTGAAGGGGGAGATCCCATTTTTCTCCCCTTACTCTCCCTTTAAATACCTTCAATATGGATGATTTCAGAGGGATTTTTCATGAAATTTTTAGGTTATGTATCTTCATTTCTCACCTATTTAAATTCCTCCATTCATCCTAGAATTTAGTTTGTTTTACATTGGTATTATATGTATGATTTCATCATATCATGGTGAAATAATTATACCTTAATATTATTTTAATTGTGGATTATAGAGGGAATCACAAGACACCATAATCAAGCTCTTGTACATCATGTATTGCATGAGACATAATTTTTTGTTTTTAATTATGTATTTGGATATTTTTGGATTAAATTTACCAATTTTCTAAGTTTATAAACTCAGGTTTTTTATTATCATAGGATCTAGGGTTTGTTGGTAGTGAGACTCATCCAATTTATCTTAATTCTTACAACACTTGACTTCCCGATGAGTGTTTAATTGGATATGACAATTTGTAATGTTATCTTAAATTAATTAATTAAATAATGCAATAAAATTTATGGTTGAATACATTAATATATACTTTAATATGTCAACATATACCTTGGGTGGGTGTCGGTGTTTGGATGAGCTTGAGTAACAAGATCCTAGGCCATGGTGTAAATGAAATGGATTCAGTTTGAGGTAGGGGCCTTGAAGATATATGATTATCTTAGATATTTTGTTATTTTATATTTATATGCGACATTAATAATAACTACATATACAAGTGGATGTGTTTTTTGATTTGACTAATAATGATTTCTTATGGTATCTATATGAAGGGTTGATCTCGATTGAAGTGATGGACCCTTAGAGGGTTGGGATGAGTCTGAGGGACCTAAGTGGATCATTGTGCATAGGAATATGTCAGGGGGACTAGTTCCCATATGATGTGTCTGTGAGTTTTGAGATGGTCCACAAGCTCTATTTACTATTTCTTTTTTATAATAGTTTTTAGAATGATGTTACATCTATGAGAGTTCAAGGATTGGTTAATGTACATTATTATGGCCACCCTAGAACCAACGGGGATGGGCCTGTGTGAATTTTATGGCCCACCTAGAATATCTAGGGATGCGATGATATAATTTATTTTCACATCCTTAAGACCCACATGGATAGGATTATGTTCTTGACTGTGGCCTCCCTAGATCCTATAGGGATGGGAGGAAATGATTAAGGTCGGCCTCCATAGAACACATGGCGATTGGTAGTGTGAATGAATGAAATTCCCATATGATGCAGTGATGGGTCAGGGTGACATGGTGGATGTCCCTGAGTATACATGGATGGGTTGCGATAATTTTTGAGCTATAACCTAATTGGAAGGCTTGGTCCATGGGATATAAATAAGTTCCAAGTTACTGAATGATATTGATACCTACATGGTGAGAAGTAAGGTTGTGTGTGTGTGTTATGAGATGAAATGGATTCTTTTATAGATACAAAGCTCGTATTTCATGGGTTATGGAATGTGTAATATCTATATATATTTAATAAACATGTATTATTGTTTTTGAATGCATGTTGTGTTTTTGGGAGGGTGTGTTTCATAGACACTACCACACTCTCTATATATATTTCATGTAAATCCAATTGATCATAGTATGAAAGTGTATCATTGAGGCAATGTTGATACATACTGGGTTGTTGGACTCACCCCATATCCATATAAATAGTGTGATATCCTATATACATGGTTAGAATGATGTTTTATATTAAGAAATTTGTACCACATAGATATGGAATCATTGTTCATGTTAGTAGGTCATAGAGGCCATAGATATAGTAGGATGACATGTGAGTTTGTATAGGAAGCGATTTACTTATTCTTTTATTTTCATCAGCATATACTGGATGATATTCCATTATTTGTATATAATGGCCACTTATTTTTGTTATTATAGTGACATTATATGGATGATACATTATATAGGTAGATTAATTTCATTTTATTCTATTATGTGGGGGCCTGTGTGGCTCCCATTTTTTTCTATAGTCTTGAGGGATATTTTTTATTTGGATGTGTGATGCCAATTTTTTGGTAAAATTGTGGATGATCCCCTTGACTTGTTTTATAGGGAATAATCTCCTAGAAAAGTGTTAAGACCTTTCCACTAGTCTATATCATTTGGTGTATGTGAAAGAACCCCTTACGTTATTTGGCACTCATTGCCCATGCATCGTCCAGTTTTCCTAACTCAAATAATTGCACATAGCCTCTCCAAGTGGAATCCAGACAATCTCTTTGGGAAGAATGAACGAGCATGGAAACATCTTGATATGGGATGGAATAGGTGTCTATTGTTTTGTAGGTGTGAGGAGAACGGTTCATTCATGGTGCACACACAATGATTAGTGAGAGATTTTCCTCTTATGTCAAGGTTGATATGGGAGGCCAAGGGCGATCTCACGGAAAGGCCTATAGAATTTGATGTTCAGCTAATATAGGCCATGTATTATGAAGAATAATCATCCATGAACCATTTCTATGTGAAGGGAAAACATAGAACACTATTAATACATTAAAAAACTACAGTTCATATTAGAAGATAACCCCCTTGGAATGAACCCATCACCATTGAGCCTTACTATCAACTCACTAATGCCACCTACGATCACTAAATAATGGAAATACTATCACTTTCCAAGCTCATTATCAACTAGAAATGTAACTATAAAGGTTGGGATCACCATTTATGACTACTAGATATTGGTTAGGCTCTCTTAAAAAAGGTTTAATTTCATTTCCATCACTAAAATCATGATTATATCGATTTAAAGGTTGGATGATATTGAATATACAATACATGAAGAAAATGGTTATGCTGACATTATGAGAATGTCATCCATGTTGCGCATGGAGTTTGAGATTAAAATACACCAATTTAAAAAACATGATTATTCATGATGGATATCATGGAAAATCTATATTCATGATGAAGTAAAAAGGTTATTGTAAAATGTAAAATGAAATAAAAAAATAAAATAGAAAACACTTCGACCTAAGCGTGGAGTTCAAACATAAAATGGCCTCTTCTATGATGTGGTGGTGGGTTTGGTATATATATATATAAGGTAAATAGAATTCTATCGTAAATGGGTTGAGAAATTCACAAGGGTCCAATATAATTATTTAGTGGAAGGGGTTAAGTTCAAAAATATTTTTTTAAGATAGATTTATAGAGAATTAATATTGGGTTTTGAAGAAAATTCTTCTAGAACGGTGGGATAAATGTAATAAGGAAATTATGATAGAGAGTATGAGGCATACAAATATATATTTACTATATATAAATATGATAGGAGGTAAAGGATGCTAAAATTACCAATCCATATTGTTACCCAAGACTTAAACATATTGTATTTCATGATTCATAACGTACTTTTTCAATTTTACTTGCTAATGAAAAAGAGGTCTAGTTTCCTTGGAAGACTAAACATATAAATACAACATCATAAAAAAAATATAATCTTTAATTAAGTATAAAAATAGTATTACTACTCCCAAATATGATATAAAACTTAATTTGATATCCCTGAAAAAATACATATGTAAAAGAGTGAGATAGAAATCCCAGTAAGGGAATAGAAATGGAAATAAAACATTACATGTGAGTTAAGAGGGATATCATGATATCATAAAGAGGATGATAAAAATCGTAGAGAAAAGGAATAAGGAAATGATATCAGAAGACAATAAATGTATTAAAACAAAATAAAACATGATATCATAAACATATGTCAAGGTTCACTCCCTAGAACATCATTAAAAAGTGGAGAAAGTTCCATGTTGGATTTAGGTTTAGTCCATAATCCCTTATATTATATATCATGAGATATAAATCTTTACCCAACTAATGGGATGGATTCATTATTATGGGAACACCATTAAAATAAAGGAAAATCATACATATTTCTACCACATGATGAAAATAAACCCAAAAAATCATAAGCATGATCAAACGCATGATAATGAAATGAGTTTCATAATCTTGATTTATGGAATAACCAAAGGATAAAATATAATGATTCCTATGATAATAACTAATTATGTAATTTTTAACTTTTATAATTGAAAAAGGGACATATTTCTTGAACATGGAGTTTTATTTTGGAAAATTCATAAGAAATATTTAGATAATAAAGAATAAAAATGAACCACAAGAGTGTAGTTTTTTAAAATATCTAAAGGATCTCTTAAAGAATAAGAGAAATTGATATTTTCCCAAAAAAATAGAATTGAACAAGGATGGTTCTACATTCAAAAATTAGGGTTTTAGAATCTATTAATGGTTTTCAAAATTTTATGGGGGGGGGGGGGGTGATTCTTGGAATGATATAAGAAACATGAATGTTAGCTTAAATCATGTTTATAAAAATTTTGTAATATTTAAGGGAACAAAAACTTTGTATAACACTAGAAATGAAAAGGATATTTGACTAGGTGTAATTTTAATGTAATTATACATATAAAAATATAAATCATACATGATAATATTTTTTAAAAAGGGATAAATAAAAAGATAATGTATGACTGACTGGTCACAAAGGAGTTATAAAATTCCACTTTCTATATTTCAAAAACCATTGTTAAAATCCCATACAATAAAATTAAATAATAACACATTTTGTGAAAATAAAATATTTTAAATATGATTTCCAAATGAGATAAAAACCTATGATGTTTATATTTCGAATGATATCATTAGAATAAATAGTAATTATGGAAAATAATGGGAACCATTTTTAAATGGTTGTGAATTATTACTAATATATTTGAATTTTCAAAAAGTAATTGAGCTCAATAGTAATGAATATTCAAATAAAAAGTCATCAGAAGAATTAAATTCATATGGTTATATATATCCCATGAATTTAATCATAAATTACTTTAGAATAAATTTTGGTTCATTATATATACCATAGAAATATTAAATTGGTGCATAACATTAAAAAATGTCTCAATGAAGAGAAATATTGATAAAAACCCAAATCACATGTCTGAAGGTTCTATACATTTGAACATAAATAGATAAATAATAAATTTAATTTCATTATATATATACCTAAGAAAATTATTCTTCTATATTTCAAATATCGTAGACCTTTACTATCATATGTTATTTATTTGTAATACAATTTTATTTCCTATGTATGTTACCTGAGGTTCTTCAGTCAATATTCTTATAACTCCTTAAGTATGTTAATCATGGTAAGAAAAGCTATATAATAGTTTAATAATATCTATAATCATAGTAGTGTTATTGTAATATTTTTTATTAAATAAATATTCTATTAAATTCAACCATGATGAGTGGTGATGATAAAATAACCTCATTACACCCAGATGTAATAGTTCACATGTATACATGATTAATATTTCCATTTATATATGAAAGAGAGGTAAAGGAGGAAAATTAGAATATAATATTTTAAAATAAAATTCTTATTATAGATAACATATTTATTCACCCGTTACATACCTTTTATCAACCAGGAATGAAAATGAGGAAAAATATATGACATCCTTTTATGGAGGTGGTAGTCTGCACAAAGAACTAATGATGATTTTGTTTTTATTAAAAGATGGATAGTAATAGATAATTTTTAGTAAATCCATAAAATAAAATATTATTATAATAATGACACATATATATTTATATAGTTGTTAATATAAAATATTTGTGAGAGGAATATTAAGGAGAAAAATTTGCTAAGAAGATAATACTTATGTTGGAGGAATGATCTTCCCTTAGATATTTCCTAGGAAGTGAGGGACTTAATCTAATTTCAAGAGATCAAGGGATTATGTTTGAGAAAATCACTTATATTATAGGTACATAATGTATATTTTCATGGGAGATTCTAATGTGAAGTGTAACCATTTCGGGGAATATGTGATCCCCTTTTATAAGTGAAAAATGGTACTTTTAGTAATTCTATTTACCCTTAAAAGATATAATTAAACTATTCAATTGAAATAGACTCCATAATTAAATAATACATAAGTTTGAAGTAATATTGGGATGTTAAATACTTAAAATTAATATTCTCCACACATATTTAACACACGTTTCATGTCTTTAACCATTGGTTTTTACTTTTTTATATTTGAAATTTTACCTTGGTAACATTTTTTTAACCAAATGGTTTATATTTCATTTAAAAGAATAATGTCAACCCTATTAAATATTTTTTATATTCTAAATTAAAATTTATTATCCATTTATTGTAATTCAATATATAAATATGATAAAATCAAATTTTAAATAATAATATTTAATTTTTAAAAAAGTTTTTTTGTAGAAATATCAATTTTAACCATTATTTGTTCTTTAATGTTATTTTTTATTGAATAAAGATTTTATGATTATTAATATAGTTACATATAGGTTTAAATAAAATAAAATATACATAATTTATATTAGATCAATTTTAATTGTTAAAAAAATACATGATATAAATAAAATAATTCATAAAAAAACAATTTTCCTTTATCGTTGTAATTAACACTAATCATATTTATAAAATCATTATGCCAAAAAATGTAAAAGTTTTTGTTATAAAAAATGAAAATTATAAATAGAAATAAGAAATTCATTTTTTTATATTTAATTTCTAAAAGTCTTAAAGTTTAATGTTTATGAAAAACATGTAAAAACATTTTTTAAAGTAAAATATTACATTGAGTTTCAAAAATGCTAAAATTTTGTTTCATAAATATAAAGTAGTATTTCTAATGAATTATATTAATTTTTAAATATATATTTTTAATATAAATTGTTTTTTTTAATATTTTATATCATTATGGTATTATAACAGTGAATTTGTTTTAGAAACATTTTCATTTTTACTATTTAACTAAAAATATATTATTTTAGAAAAATATAAAAATTTCATCTTAGGATAATATTGATACAATGAATTCAATAATGATGATTATTTTATAAAATTATAATTCTATAATTTATATATTTAGATTTTAAATACAGTTATAGATTATGTAAAAAATTACTTGTATTGGAAATGGTATTTTTATGCATTATGTGTTTGTAATGTTATTTCATATCAATATATAATTTATGTTATAATAATATTTTTGTTGATATAAAATAATATTTTAATGTGTGACTTTAGTTTAAAAGAAAAAAATATAAAATAATTAATAAAATAGTTCCTTGAAAATAAATAGTACTTTTATAATAAATATGCTTTATCAAATACCATTAATTAAAATTTTTTATTTTAAATTTTAATTTTGACTAATTTATTGATATTGAAATATTTATTTTAGTTTTATATATACAACATATTTTATTTTAATAATAATAAAAATATTTATAAAAATATGTATAAATATATATTTGTTATATTTCAATACAATATTTTTATTTTATTATGGGTAATATAATTTAAAATTTACCACTTAACATTATTCAACATCAGTATAACTATATGATATCTATCCAATGAACAATTTTGAAATGAAAATATTTGTAAAGACCATATTTTCAATAACTAAAATTGATACACCATATTTCATTCCTATATACATTCTTACTAAATCAGTCGTTCATTAAACTATCAATTTGAAATAAACCATTATTATTTGATAATTTGCATAATTATTTCTCCATTAATTGTTCTTTTTTAATTAAAGTGTTTCTTTCTATTAGTGATCCTTCTGGTTGAGATAACCGATGAAATTTCCAAGTTTGGAAGATTTTATCTCTTTTTATCTAATGTTCCATTCTTATTTTATTTATTTTAATGAATTTAATTAATACATGGTGATTAATAATCCACAATGAGAACTACTTATTTTAAAGTGAATTTTCTAAAATTTTGAACTTATAAATGGATAATGTGTGTTTATTTTGGTTTGTATATTTTGGGGTACATTTTTTAATCATGTTTCAATCCTTTTTAAATAATAGAGAAATAATATTTAATAATAATAATAATTATTATTATTATAATAATAATAATATTGGTTATTGAAACATGGGGAGTTACAATCTAGAAATAGGGAATGGTGTTGCTATTACATAATATTTCACTTGGCATGGAAATTACTCAACTAATTTTGTTGGAATTTATTTTATTCATTTGTCACCTCCTCATTGATAGCATGAGGAAGTTATTTTTTTATACCATAGTGATTTCAATGAAATTTATTTAATGTGTTATAGTATTTGATCTTGAATAAGAATTAATTTTTGGATTTTTATCCATTCATATATCAGTACACACACACACACATATATATATATTTAGTTCTATAATGGATGGAAATTTTTTTATACGTTAGTACATTTTTCAAATATGAACTAGAGTGTTCATTTCACCATGATCATTTGGTTAATTACATTCTATGTTTAAAAATGGATTTGGATTACATTTTTTATTATTATTTCTATTCAACCTCTTATTATTGATGGTTTGATAATGATTATTGGCATGATTAGATAAATACCATAATTATCAATATTGGTGTTGGTCTCTATTAAGCGATGTTTTAAAAATAAAATATTCTTTAGAATTAAATTTATCTATTTACCCATAAGGAGATACTTGAATATCAATCAAATTATAAGGTTAAAATATATTGTTATGATCAATGAAAAAAAACATATAGAGTTAGATTTTATCCCGTGAAATAGAGAATTAAATTTAGTGAAAGCTATAAATTGCATAGATCGGAAAAATTACTGTTTCGGAAATTAGAAGAGTGATAATTTGAGATAATTATCCAGAATATTAAATCCTTCTCAGAGGACTGGTTCCAAAAATGGAGAAAATGTTTTTGAATATATTTAATGTCATGAAATATCCTAGATAAAATGAAATTATGTATGAGAATTTGGTTGAAAATATTATCAAAATTCATTCAAACTAAAGGGAATCAACATATATGGCTTTTTATGGAAATAAAAAACTTAAAAATAATAGTCTAAATGATTTACGTGCAACATTAATGTAGTATGTGAGTTGTTTGATGTCTGGTGTGGAAGAAAATGATAAATAATTCAATGTGAATTATATCAAATAACGTTTATTAACATTCTAGAGTTAAAACCCCAATGTCTAATAATACAAATAGAAAATCTAAATGACATTTAGAGAGAAGTGGTTTAGAAGTTATTAAGGTATAAATTTCTGAGCTTACAAGGTCTATGAACAAAATTATTAGAAATAAAGAGTTAAATAAGTATTATTAGAAGGAAAAAACATGGAAAGTGATAAATAAGAGATGATAATTTAGATTTTATATTTTATGAATTCAAGAATCTTGGGTATATTAGAATTTATTATCTAAAATAGAAGAATAAATAGTAATAATGAAAAATAACTTCTATGTCTAAAGGAATAAATGTATTTAGAGTTACATATGAAATTTTGAGTGTAATTAATGATATATCTTTTTATGACAACATCAGTTCGAAGAGTGATGGTATATAGAAGATAACAAGATTATATATAAAGTTTCCTAGAAATTAATTATGATGTATGAGAAGGGTAACTCCTGAGTAACTTAGGAAATTAACTTTAGATGCATATTTTTCTTATTCCTTGGATGATGGGGATTTCTTCCATCAATTGAATAGATAGAGAGAAATGTGGCATTCCTAAATAATAAAAATAATAATTAAAGAAATAATACGATTATGGTTTGGTAGTTTTGGATAAAACTAATAATAAAATTTATAAACAAACTTTTATGTTAGATGATATATTTAATTATATTTTAACTCCAAATGATTAGAACATTTTTGTAATAGTGATGTATAATGTTGAAATATTTTAAAATATTATATTTATTCATACTTATAGTAGGTATAAAATTAATAAGATATTTTGGTATATGAAACTTTATAAAATATATCTAATAATTGTTTTTTCTTCAATAATGTCACATTTATAGTATAATTATTTCATTATGGGAATTATGAATATCATGTTATAGTTCACTAGAAGTAGTAATGTTTTTTAATAATATTTTGTCCTTTATAACATATAGGTATTGAATTTTCTAAGAAATGTTTGTGGTTAAACACTGTAGAGTTTGGAAATTTAGGGTTATTAAAGTGTTAATCACTAACATTATATGACCTAAGAATGTCTAGGTAATAAAATATAAGTTATGTTTATTTCAAGAATAAAGGGTGGGTGAAAACAATTGTAATACTTAGTAAATGAAATATGTTAGTTCTCACCACATTTATAAAAACAAGTGAATCTTTATGAACCTGAAAAATTAATGGGTAGACATGTTACTTTTGGATTCATTGAAAAGGGATGTGTTATTAGAATTAGTGATGATATTTTTCTTGATAAGAAAATAATTTCAAAATGTGTTTTATTTTTCAGGACATAAGAATACCAAATTACCATAATTCAATTGTGTGGTGAAGGTTACTCCATGAATTTTTGGAATGAAAAATGTACCATTACAAGTTTGATATGAGTTAATATTTTATAAACCGATAGGCATGATAATGTTTGTACTATTGACATAGATGGCCTTTTTACTAAAAATTACCTTATCTCAATGAATTTTAAGATATTTATTGTATTTTCTCATAGGATTTTTGTTCACTAAAATATATAAAACAAGGATAAAAATTCTAGGAAAGAACTTATAAAGAGGCTTCTAGAACATTAGTTCAATTCTTCTAGAGTATATGACCCATTAGAATATTTTGTGTAATGTGAGTTGATATTTAGACCCACTATAGAGATATAAACACCAAAACCATTATAATAAGTGAACATGTATCTTTTTTATCTTAAAAAACTAGATGTATCGATGGAAAACACAACATATATGCCCTAGTTGATCATTATATCAAGTATAAAAGGGTTTAATTTCATTCTCATAATATTGAAGCACACTAATTTTTAAATGATTTCATGGTCATGTGGAATATATAAACAAAAATTATTTTTACATTGTATTTTAATCATGGTGGTGAGTTTGTAAATTATTCTTTTGATACATTTTATAGTTAAAATGACATTGCCAATAATTTATCAGAAACAGAAACTCCATAAATGAACAATGCAGTTGAAAGGATGGATAAAAACCCCCATGATATTACTTATACAATTATATGGGAATATTTTATAACTAAATAATTAATTCTTGAATATGTTAGAAATTATGGAGACACTATAAATTGAGTTTTAATTCAACAGAGATTTTATAAAACACCTTATGGATTCTGGAATAGAAGTGAGGTGAGTATTATTTACTTCAGAGTTTTTAGATTTAATTTTTTCATATGTAATAAAATTGATAATTTTCATCAATTTGATTTGAATGTTTGTGAATATATTTTAATTGGTTACTCTATCATAAGTAAGTAGTATTTTGTTATTAAATAGATGAAAAAATACCATTGGTGAAAAAATATATGTTCTATTTTATGAGGCCAATCCTTATGTGAAGTTAAAATTTCCAAAATAGGATAATAATACATATTATAATTTTGAAACCCCTTATGTTTTACATTCAAATATTAAACCACATCTTCAAGAAATTATCATACAAAAATTTATATGGAAAGTGTTTAATCATTCAATAGACGAGGAAAAAATTATTTTTCACCTAGAAATTATATAATCATAAAAATTCATCCATATGAAAAAATCATTGGAGATATAGATCAACCAGTTAAAACATGATTATATTTAGTAAATAAATGTGAGAATCGTTATTTCATTCCTTAATTTGAAACTAAAATATAATATGTTTACTTATATGATTATATTTGGACAATTTATTTGAAATAAGATATCAATCAATATAAATTGAATAAATATTTTACATTAATGGACTTAACAAATGATTTTTTAGTTATAAGTGTCAAAAAATTCTTCTAAAATAAGTGTGATGAGAGAGAGACAATTTATCAGAATAAAGAAATACTAGTTGGTAAGGGTAATAATTATGAAGAGGGTATATACAATAAAGAAACTTTTACTGTAGTATATATATCAAAATAAATTCAAATTCTATTATTCTTCAGAGACTATTTGAAATTTACTTTATTTCAAATGGTTGTAAAGTGTTACTTATTTAATGGATATTTTTAAAAGGATGTTTATATTGAATGAAATTTTGTCTTTTTAATATATTTGTTTTTTGAAACTTGTATTTAAAATTACCAAGGTACCAAATTAATAGAAATAACTTCAAGAGCCTATTATGATTGATTTTCTGAATTCCTACATAAAAAATCATTAATTAAATAATATATTCCATGATTTTTTTTATCAAAATGAGTTTATAATTATACTATTATTGTAAACATCTATTCGAATGACATTATTTTTTGTTTAAGATAACAAAAACATGTGGATAGATTTTAATAATTCATGAAGATTGAATTTGAAATGATTATGATAGGTAAACCTAATTAAAATATCAAATTCCAAATAACTCAAAAACTATAAGTCACTATTTTTTCAATGTATAAGTACATTAGTGATTCACTTAAATTTATTTATGAAAATTCTTCGATTATTATAACTATGGAAGATAACTCATGTGAACTTGATCTTAATGAATTTAGGAAAATGATTTATTGAAAAAATTTATTGGGATGATCAATAGTTTAATTTACATAATGGATAGCTGAATAATAATTATGTACTATGTGTTCTTGTTTGTCAGATTCCAATATAACTAAAATAATTTAAATATTAATGATTTGGAGTAGATCTCATATTATCTTAAAATAACATCAGAACTTAGAAAATTTTATTCTTTAAAATTCATGTTTACATGTAAGAGTTTGTTAGAAACATATATCATTGGTTTTAAAATAATTCATAATTGTACTTCTCGAACAGATCACATGTTCAATGAATATTTAGTCTCATGGTTTATGAAGTTGGAAAATTAAATTTTACTTTTCATTACATAAGCCTAATAGAGGGTAGTTGGACGTATTTGAGGTCAATTATTATAGATAAAGCACAAACTCACTCTTTTTTCAATGATTTTTATCAATATATAATTATTTTTCTGTTGAAAATGTGATATTTATTTATCTATTAACCCAAAAAATCACTCACCAGAAAAAAATGTTGATGCAAGAAACCATTTCATCCAAAAAAACACAATGAAATGAGATATAATTATTGATTTTATTATAAAACATGTCTAAATTTCTGAAATTTTCACTCATACTTTATATTCTTGTTTATTTAAATATATAAAATTGAAGGTTGATAATATCTGTGTTAAGTTATCATAGATTCCTTTCATTGATTTTAATTATTTTTATATTGATATTTGTTGATATAGGGGGACGAGAAAATTTTATTGGAAGAATGGAAAATTATTATTTAAGAAAATTTTAAATTTCAGATGTTCACTAAATTAAATTATAATATGTTATTTGAACATTTTACAAAATCACACCTTATATGATGTTAGTTAATTGTTTAAATAAATGAAAACTATCTTACAAAGGGTAATTTTTTTGTTTCTAAAATATTTACACTTATCTATTAAGCCCCTATATGTTTCTTGATTTTACATTTGTGAGAAAAAACAAATATATTAGTAAATTTCATGGTTACATAATAGTAAAGAAGAGAAATTATGTTTACTTTCTATAGATGTAAAAAATTAAATTTGCATACAAAACTACCTGGAAAATCATATCCATATAGATGGCTACGAAGAAGATTAAAATTATAGATAAGGACAACGTGTGAGAAATTCACCGAATGAGTGAGTGATAGAAATAATCCAGCTAAACATTATGCATCAGAAATGTAGATGTTTCCATAGTTGATTTTGTGAAAAATTGTATCGAAAAACTAATCAGAGAGAATTTTTTGAATTATTGACGAAGTAAAAGAAATTTTTCAAATATAAGATCTTATATAGTGAGGATGTAATAAAATGATCAATGGAAAAAAGGCTCCATATTGGGTTTCTATCTACAGAAGCATGATGAAATTTTACTAAAGGGAAAGTGGAGAACCTATGTGTCAGAAGAACATTCTATAAGAATTTTTCCAAAGTAAAAATTGGAAGGATATGTTTTTATAAGAATGATAGAATTGAAATGTTACTAATAAAATGGAACAAAATTTATTTTTTAATAGAAGATTTGAAAATAGAGTATATATACAAACCAAATTTAACAAATGTTTTGTATGTAGGTTTGTAATCTTAATATCAAAAAAAATCTGATTGGTCAATGTTTTGTTGTGGATTTTGTTTTGTTTTTTATTTTTTAAATAATAATGAATGGTGATGATAATAGAAAGGATGAAAATTCAGAGACGAAGTTGTAGTTTTTTTTCAGATATGTTTACATTCAACTTATATCTTAAGATGTTTCAATAATGTATTCAATAATGTTTAGTATGTTTTTCAGTTTTTTTCATGTGGGTTTCGAGAAGTTGATAATGGAAAAATGATTTATCTTGATAGATAGATATGTATGATGTTTAAAGAACATTTTTTTGTTATTGGATAATTAATGTTTAATTTTGTGAACCATTGAAAAACTTTTGGCTAGGGAAAGATATTTTTAAGAATGTCTATACAAAAATATTTTGAGAATAACATAAATTTAATAAAATTTTTAAATAAAGGTCACTAATCAATGAAAAACTAAGGGAAATTAAATTGAACAAAATTCTCTATGGTTTTAAATAAAATTTACATATTTAAAAACAATATATAAAAAGTTTGTTTTATATTCCAAGTATTTAAAAGAAATATTATATTCAATAACCTAACAAAGTCGCAACAGAAATCATAATAGAACTATTAAATGTTATTATTTAAATATGTTTATTATATCATAGATGTTATATTAACGGGTATATAAAAGATTAACAAATTTTTTAAATATATACATTTAATGGTTATGATCAATATACATTTATTGATTAGTTCATATGAAAGAATCCCATAATTTTTAGCAAGGATATTTTATTCTTCGAATATTTTTTTAAAAAAATTGAATTTAGTTATTATTGTGAGAAAATAATATAATTCATTTATAAAAATTTTAGAAATTAAATTCTATAGAATAAATATCATTTTCAAAATAAATAGATCAAAATTATCCCATGGTGAAATTTTGAAATTTTTCTGAATGAATTTTTTTAGTGAATACTGAAAAAGAGTAATATTATGGATAATTTTACTTTATTTAAATGTATTTACAATGTATAATACATGAATTAATTATAAAAATATTTTAATTTTTTATTATGAATGGAATTTTTTAACTTTTTTTATAAAAATCCAGTTATTTTTTGCATAAGGAATTTTATACATGAATTAATTATAAAAGCATTTTATATTTATAAATTTAATTATTCTGAAAAATGGGTTTTCATCACATTTTTCTAGTCTTATTTTAAATTTAAAGCAGAAATTTCTATGTTTTTAATGATGATTGATGGATTTAACATTTATAATTAGGAGGTATAAATTTGGTAAATAGGTCCATTTTATTGTTAGTCATTATGAATAGTAATCTTAATTTTTTTTATAGCGTTAAAGGGTAATTAAGATAATTAAGGGTTAAAAATAATATTACATGGACTTGAGATAAAATAATAAAAAATTATATTAAATATACTAAGATTTTATTATATAAATTTAATAACATATATGAATCTACTCTTCCAAAAAATAAAAAACAAAACCATTATTCTTGTCTATGGTGGAATACCACCTAATGAACCTATATGACTTGTTTTCAGTCAATGTCTCAAAGATGGATTATAATGATGTAATTAGTGTACATATATGATATTCATGACATATTTGTAATTATAAAATGATAATATAACATTTTACTTCTTTTATTTCCATTTATTGGAAGATGGTAAGGTCGTTAATGTGTACGCGGGGACTACCACCACCATGTAACAATGTGATTAATTTTTCATAACCACATAACAAGGTTGATATATATAAATGTATATTTAATGAATTAATATTATATTTATGATTTTATTGTAATTCTGAAATGTTAAAATAAGAAAATCCTTCTTTCTTCAATCATCATTGAGAAATGGAAATATTACCCATGCCTATAAATATCCTACCATCTCCATGATTGTAACATTATTATTTTTCCATTAATCATATATAATTATTAGATTAAAAATTATAATAATTTTATGATTATTATTATGTATATGAAGGAATAATCACCACTCTGACTATATTAAAAATAACAAAGTCATTTTGAACTTATAAACTGAATAACCTCAAAACATCCGATGAGAATTTGAATGAATAAGTAACTATTATAACATGTTAATAAGTGAGATAAAAGGAATAACAATCTTGAGATAAGTTTTAAAGAAATAACATAATTAATATAATTTTATTATTTAGTAAGATGAATAATATATGTGATGAGTCGAACGTAAGGTTATGGACTTTCTTTTAAAAAATCCTATTTATAGATTCAGTGAAAAATATCTTTTTATTAAATATCCATATTTTAAAGCTATTTTATTTATATATATAAGTGAATTATAAATTATTTTTTTTAATTTGAACTTATTTCAATTGGGTTTAAAAGGAATGTTTTAGTGGAATTTTTTATCATTATTTACAAAAAGACGGAAGGAATGTTCAATTTTTATATATAAAGTTATAATGCCATTTATACCACCATAACAATTATTTTATTTTTGATTTCCTTTATAATATCTTTTTTTGAAATAAACAACCCTAGTACACTATGTTATAGATATTTTATAAGTGCTGTTTAAAATGAAATAGATATATCAATATTCCAAAATGTTTTCTTATAGATGTAAAGAAAATTTTTATGATGCATGATTTTAGGTATTATGTTATTGTTATTAGGAATTTTTTATGAGGATGGATGGTTCAGTTATACAACTAGGGTGATTTATCCCATTATATCTCTAAAATATATTGGTTAAAGGGTAAAAGTTAATAGATTAGGTTTCTACTAAGAGACTATATGAATATACTGTGAAGGTTATTCCAAATATATTTGTTATTGTTATTTCATGTGTAACTATTCTAGTTACACCATGTATAAATATTATTATTAATCCACTCATATGGTTGATATAAAAATGATTACCCAAGTTAACTATATTATCTATATTTTTTTATTACGATTTTTTATATATATCTTATTATTTTATAAGGCAAAGGAGATTATATGATTCTTTAAAACTTTCAAAAGTATAACATTGTTAAAAAGTTACAATGATTTTTTCATTATTTTCTTGAAAAAATTATGAGATTTATTTTCGATTTAAGATTTAATATGAAATATTTTATGAAAATATTTTTGAAAAAAATAATTTTTTGGGTAATATAAATTTTAATTTATGACAATTTATTATTTTGTAAAAGAAAAATTTATTTATGTATTTATGGACTAATGATTTATTTATTTCTTTTAATATATATTATTTTTATTTTTCTTCTCACAACATGTTTAATTTTTTTGATAGGTTTTAAGGATGGGTAAGGGGAAGGATGATTTAATGTTGAATGATGAGAAGAATTTTCATGAAAGGAAATCATGTTTCATTTGAATGGTTTTATATTCTGGAAAAAATATTTTCTTATTAGAAGTGTAAGCCTTATAAAATATTGTTTGATGAATATGATTTATGACCTAATTTTCTAGAAATTTAAACCATAAAGATCCATATAATTGAATTTATATGAATTCTAGTATATATATACTAGAATTTGTAATGCTTAAGTATAGTTACTTATAGTTAGTTTTATAGGAAATTTTTAGATTACTTTTTGGGTTAATATAATGTTAATTGAATAAATGTAATATATTTTACTTAATTATTTTTCATAGGTGATATATAATTTTAATTTCACCTTTTTATTTCAAATAAAGTATGTTTTTAAGAATAGTTATCTATAAAAGAAACTAGTAAGCTATATAAAAAATGTACTAAGAGGATAAATCCTACCAAATTACTAACCTATAATTGTTTGAATTAGAAATTAGTGATATGTTTCTATACTGGATTATTTGAAACATATATCGATCCATCTTTAAAAATTTTATTTATCTTAAATTTTAACTCGCAAATTTATTCTATAAAAATTGAGAATATTTTGAAGTTTAGAGTTTTAGAGAAATTAGACGTAAATATTACATAACAAAAACCATAAATAATAATGTTTACACTTCTAATTAGTATCGATTTTATCCATAATATATTTTTTATTATAAATAAGTCCTTATTTTCTCAAAAATACATCCCAACATTCACCTTGAATTATTCCATTCCCGTACCAATCTTCAAACCCCGTGAAATATATTTTCAAACATGGAATAAACAAAATTATATATAAAGGACATACAAATATAGAAAAACAATTATTCTAGTGAAAAACATGAAAACCCATGAATTGTCTTATCTCTATATCAGTGTTCTTTGATAAAAATATGTAAATAATTTTATCACGAGAAACACAATCATTTTTCTAAATTAAACTCATTTTAACCCATAATATTAAAATCAAAACAATTTTTTTCAACTCAGAGAATAAAATTCATTGACCATTTTAATCATAAGATATCAGTAACTAGAGTAAAATTAAATCAATAGAAGAAACCCTTTAGAAACTCCCTCATTTTTACTATTAATAGAAGTAACATTACCAAATGAATTAGTGAACTATTTGGACACACCCATCATATAAGCTATACTAGGCTCATCTGATGCTATCTGAGTAGACCCATCATATAAGATATATCTGGATCACCCATTTTTATTATAATTATTGTCAAATATATGAATTAATTTAAAGTTAAATTTCATTTAATTTCCATTCATGATTTGTTTTTGGGGTTTTCCAAACTTTTATGGAGGAATGGGTTAGTTTTCATGAATTGGGCCAAACCATGAGCCCAATTCTAGATTTAAAAGTAGATTGTGATTCCTATATAACTACTTCATTTTTCAACATTTTTCATCCATTCCAATTCCTACATGTCATACCCTGAACTATGAACAACAAAAAATTAATTTGGACCATTCTAAAATATATAATCATGGTGGATTTCGGTTTTTGTTTAAGGGATTGAGCATACCTGAAAGCCCATTTCCTGCATTAAAAACATTTTTCAATTATTTTATAACTCATTATATTTTTAATTTTTTTCGGTGATTAAAACTCCCAACCCATCCCACATACCTAAGGCGTTCCCCCATTCTCTCCTCCCCCAATTCAGAGCTCAATAGTGTCGCAAATGGGCGCGAAACTTCTCTGGATTTCACAAATCTTCCAGATTTGAAGAGGTAAATAGATCCTTTTATAACTCCTTATTTTTCCCTTATTCTAGTTCCTACATGATCTCTGTATCCTTATTCAAAACTCCTTTAATTTTTTAGCAGTTTTAAAATTAATATTCTGGTGTATTTTGGGTCATTTTCATCATGATTGTTTTGGGTAAGTGTTTCTCTCTTCAATTCCATCCTTCTCCTTAGGGTTCCCTCCCTATTTCATAAATTCATAGAGTTCCTAGAAGTTATGATTCATACCTAGGGTTTGATTTGAGGTATTTTTGGTGAAATCTTATGGTTTAGGGTTCGTTCTCTCTTCCTTGTGGTGCATCGGTGGTGCGGTTGATGCTTCACACCAAGATTCAAGGGTTTTGACTCAAAATGTAGGTGTTTCCATGTGTAAACAATCATTGATGAGTTATAATTCTATATTTACTTATTTTTCATATTCATCATATGTTGGGTGTGGTGTGAAAACTTTTTAGGATTGATTTGGTTATGTTTTAAATTTTATAGTTTCTTTTTAACTTGAAATTAGGTGTTTTCATGTGTAACTCAAGGGGTATTATTTGGGTGTATTTATAACTTATGGAATTGGTTTACTGAATATTTTTTGGCCAGAGAATTATGTTTTGGTAATGTATTAGTGTCATGTGGTCCTAAAAAGATGGTCTTTGAATAGGATTTATGTGTAAAACATTGTTATACTTCTTGAGAGCATTTTATGAAAATGTGTGATTTCATTTGTATCTTTTGTGGTACTATTGAAGGTTATTTTATAACACTTGAATGAGGTTTTATAAATTTATATAGGGATGAAAATTATGTTTTGGTTAGGAATTGGTATGGTTTTGGTCTTAAATACGGGTTTAGAAATTGGTTTTTTTGCAAGACATAATCACACTCCTTGAGTTTGTCTTATGAAAATTGTGAATGTTTTGTTTGGTTAAACAAAGTGGGTAAAAGGGTGTATATGTACTTTTTGGGAGTGTGTTAACCTAATATGGGTTTTTTAAAGGTAATTTGGTAATTAATGAGGTCAAATATTTTTTTAGAATGTTTTATAAAGTGCTGAAATGTTTTAGAAAATGGAAAGAGTGCTGCATAACATAGTGGTGGGCTGTTTTGTGTGAGTGTGTTTTGAAAAATGAATTTTGTTGGTGAAAGTGGTATTATATGATATTTTATTGGGCTATTAGGTGAGTTATAATGTCTTGTAGTGGTTTATAAATTTTTTTAAAGGACTTCTGCAAATGTTAAAGAAATGTGAAAAGTGTTGTGTGCTATTTTGGGGTGAGTTGGATTTCAAAATCAAATTGAATGAAAATTGGACTTTTCTGACTTTTGTGGTAGAAATGATGGATATTTGGTAAATTTTTTACATGGAAATGATACTTTCATGTGGAAAGTATATTTCTTGACTTTTTTAACTTGTTTGAGCACAAAGGGAAACCCAGGTATCTAGGTGGGTGGATGTGTACTAGTATGCTAGTGATTCCATGGGGTTTGGCCTTAGTTTCACTTATAAATATTGACGCTTAAAACCTTTTCTAAACTCTGATGATGATGATTGGGGACCACTAGGTTATGGGTCTGTTCCCTAATAGTGTCTCGTGCATGAGAATGGATATTTGTGATGGTTACTCTCACTGAGATATGAGGTACCTGGGACACAGAACAAGCTAGTGCCTATGACTTATGTCCTATTTCTTATGCTCATTAGATCTTTTATACTTACCATCGGAATATGGTATATATTTATGGAAAATTCAGTAGCTTTGGAATTTAATTTAAAAGTGTCGATTATTTAAATTAGCCCACTTGAAAACTGATCTTTTTAAGTTTCATCATTTATAAATTTTGACTAGAAATTACATGTTTTTGAAAACATTCTTTCATTTCTTATTTAAATGTTTATCGTATGGATTCTCTTGGTGGTGGTATCGTACTGGGAATTAGATACCACCCTACTTACAGCCTTGGGTGTAAGTAGACTTGGTTATTTTTGTTGTCGCAGTTTGGGTAAATTTTTTTAGTTCTAGTGGTTCGGGTTTCTAGAAGGTCCTTGGTGGTGAACTCTTGTGGAGATGGATTGAGGGTGGTTCCCCTTGACATGAGGGTTCTTGGGATGTTTACTTTTGGTTTTTTAACATTTTTACAGTCTTGTTGAGTTGTTTTAAAATATGTAACTGAGTTCTGAATTTTTGTAAAAGATTGTTAGGTTTGAAAAATCCAGATTCATTTTATTGGAATATTTGTTTGTTTTATGATTATAAACTTGTGTAAATAATACCCAATTCTCATTTTATGATACCCAACAACTTGTTCTATCCCATGGGGATTAGGAATGACCTTTGGTCCTTGTCACAGGCTGGGTTTGCTATCGGTTTCAGGGGCGATCAGATTCGGTTGGTGACAAAATGGTATCAGAGGAGGTTCGCCCTCTTTGGGACATATAATTTAATGAATAGTTAGGATAGTATAGGGTTAGTATTTTTGGGACTTGGAATTCTAGTTAGTATTAGTTTGGATGATCACCACACCTCATTGTGGGATTCAAGTCACCAAGGGATGTTGAGAATTTTCTGAGTCCTTTTGTTTTCTTGGTTTAATTATGAATAGTGGAAATGAAAAGAGAGTTGGGTTAATGGTCTCACTGAGCTCACAGGGTCTGGAAAGCCATGTGGAGCCAGGGATATTTTCCTAGAACACTTTCTGTGATGTTGAAGTGATTGGAATACGGCTTCCAACCATATGACCAAGTCACCCACAGAAATTAGTTTCCTCTCGTATTGTCTTGTGTTATTTAGTTTTGAAATCATGGAACATTGGTTTTAAACAGGATTGGTTTTAAGAAGCGAAGAGTTTTTGTGAAATAATTTTCTAATAAATAGGGAATGGAGAGACTTTTGAAAATAGAGAACTAAATTTTCAGAATTATATTGGAATGGAAAATGGTGTGTTTGCACCTCTTTTGAATGCATGAACTATGTCAAGGTTGGTTTTGAAAAAATGTTTCCAATAGAGTTTTATAAATTTTGAAAGGTTTTTTAATGGGATGAGATGTTTTGAAATTGATGTGAATAACTAGAAATTGAGTTTTCATTGGAATGATTGTGCCTTTCTGAAAAGTTTTTTAATGCGGTAATTTTGGTTCGATTTCATGGTTAGCGGTCCTGAGAAAAAGGAAGTATTGGTTGAGTGTTTTTGTTTTGAAAAGTGGAATGAGTTGTTGTATTAACGTTTGGTATTTTCATGAGCAACCACATGCATGGAGTTATATGGGATGATGGATGGTTAATGGAATTACTAGATGTGTTTCGGGATGGATATGAGAAGGGTGCCCGGTGTGGCACAGAAACATGGATGTGTGAGGCCCATGGGGTTCTATTGGTGGATACGCTAACCGTTGAACATGTTATTTAAAAAAATAAGATTTTAAAGGAAAAAAATTGATGTCTTGATGAATAGTTTGGGATGATGTGTATTTTTTTTTGAAAATGTTGATGTTGTGGGATGTTTGGAGTCCAAGAACCCCTCCTGTTTGAACTGTGTTTTGGGATTGTGTTTGGTCAGTAAGATATGCTGAAGGGCCAGTTAGTGGTCTCTTCTGAGAAATGTTTTGGTATGCCTTTACAGTGGTTCCCTTCATGTGTTTGGATCTGGTTTGTGGTGTGTCTTGACCAATGTACCATATTGGTAGGGTCCTTAGGTTCAATCGTAGAATAATGTATGCCCCATTAATGGTTAGTTCATGATTGAAGTGTAACCCAAATTGGTTCTCTATGGGAAAATCCTCCAGTTGATCAATATAAAGAATCTTTTTTTTCAAGCTCTATAGATTGAGTATACACTATTTACTTTTTTACTTTTTCTAATACTCTTATAGCAAATGAGTGTGCGTGGAAGGTTGAAATAGGACTTAGTTTATTAAGCTACTTGATTCATTGATGGTAGAAGTGGTCTGGGGTTGTTAGTGTGGATAAGTGTCTCGATGGTTTCTAAGAGGGCCTCCGGGTTCTTCACAGATTCTTTAAAGAATGAGTTCATGTTAATCCTCCCTTGTGGGAAATATGGTCATGATAGAATATTGTGGGCACTTTCTAGAATTGTGTGCTGCTTGGGGATGTTGTATGAGGTCCCTCTCCATGCATTGTTTATATCATTCATAATGATCATGTTCGGTGATGACTTGTGATGTCATGTGCTTGATTGACCGTAAAGGTAAAATTCATGCAATCATATAAGAGTCTTTGTTATGTTGGTAGAATTACTCCCTTGAAAAAACATAAAAATATTCCATTTTAGAGGATGGTGAGTATAGGCGTTCTTTACATTTATTGTTTCTCAAACGAACAAACAATGTGTGATGTGTGTGCATCTTTTAAGCCCTTGTTTGAGTGAAATATCAGGTTTGGGTAAAGTGAGTATGGTATGTGTCGTGTCTTGGAAAACCTATCAGGGATTGTGGTGTAGTTGTTGGTCACACTAAAGGAAGTTATTGTTTATGGGGGTTGCAAAGCCTAACTGTGAGTCTGAGGATGCTTCAATCATTATGCTCCAGCCATAGGTCTTGGAGAGAAGCTGGCTCGTGGTCAGGAGTAAATCTTGGGGCCATTTAAACCATTATACAATGTCCTATCCTTAGTATGAAAGATGGGAATACATCAAACCTTCAGTGTCTTTATTGATGAGAACATAGTTTTTTCATGATTAGTATTGGATGTGTGCTAGGAATCCATGTATAAAGAATGATCTTCATAGTTAGTGCACAGTTTCCCAAACAGTGTGGAGTAACCCTGTTCCCTTCACAAATATTTAATTTATTTTGGGTCTTCCTTTGTCGGCTCATTCTGATCGGTTAAGATGGTTGTATCTTATAGTGGGGATACCCACTATGATTCTCATGTACGTACCTTCATAAAATTTTAATGGAATTATACCCTTTGTACTAGGGAGTCCGTTCGGGCCTTCCCCTGTTAGTGTCCTGATTCTGTCTCAGAAAAATATAGGTAGTCTCTTATAGTGGGGTGCCAATTTGTATTCCCCCGTACCAATAACTCAGATTTATCCAGGGATTTGCATTGGTAGTAAGTTGTCTCGTTCGGAACAATCTGTCTACCAACTTTTTCCTTGTGTAAATGTTGGGATTGGAGAGCACCCAATGGTTTAGTTAAATCAATGTAAGTGTAACATTGTTCGAAGTTGTTGTTCGTTTGGGTGAATTGCTTGAGTCTTGTTCAGATTGTGTATGATGAGTTTCCTTTTGGGATAAAGTAAAAATATGATTGATAATTTCAAGAAAGTGGTGAATGTTTGGGTCATTAGATATATCATTCCTTAATTGATCACCGAAGGTGTTTTGGCCCTTGGGGGCGAAGCATGGAAAAGAAGTACATCAAGGTTTATTTGTTGGGTTTGGTTTTTGTATCTGGACTTGATGTTGCCTTCCAGGGACGAAAATATTTTTTGGTGGGGAGAGTTGTCACATACATGACTTATATTAAAGTTAAATTTCATTTAATTTCCATTAATGATTTGTTTTGGGTGTTCCCAAGCTTTTATGGAGGAACGGATGAGTTTTCATGAATTGGGCCAAACCGTGAGCCCAATTCCAGATTAAAAAATAAATATTGATTCCTATATAACTCATTAATTTTTAAACATTTCGCATCTATTCTAATTCATACTTATCATCCCCTGACCTATGAACACCATAAAATTAATTTGGACCATTTAAGAATCTATAATCATGGTGGATTTTAGTTTTTAATTAAGGGATTAGGCCTACCCAGAAGCCCATTTCCTATTCTAAAAATAATTTTTAATTATTTTATAACTCATTCTATTTTTTATTTTTATCTATTCTTCATACTCAACCCCAATCCCACTTACCTAAGGCACGCCCCATTCTCTCCTCCCCCAATTTGGATCTCAATAGAGTTGCGAAATGGGGCGAAAGTTCTCTGGATTTCACAAATCACTCAGATTTGAAGAGGTAAATTGATCCTTTCATAACACCTTATATTTTAACTTGTTTTCCCCCATTAATGTTCCAAAATTATCTCCTCTTAAATATTCAAAACTCCATTAAATTTTTTGCTATTATAAAATACATATTCTGGTGTATTTTGTGTCGTTTTCTTCAAGATTGTTTTGGGTAAGTGTTTCTCTCTTCAATTCATTCCTTCTCCTTAGGGTTTCATCCCTCTTTCATAAATTTATTGAGTTCCCAGAAGATAATTTTTATTCCTAGGGTTGGATTTGGGGTATTTTTGGTGAAATCCTATGGTTTAGGGTTCGTGCTCACTTCATTGTGGTGCGACAGTGTTGTGGTTGAGGTTTCACACCAAGATTCAAGGGTTTTGACTCAAAAGGTAGGTGGTTCCATGGGTAGACAATTATTGATGAGATAGGTTAATGTATTTAATTATTTTACATATTCCTCATATGTTAGGTGTTTTGAGAAAACTATTTATGATTGATTTCGTTAAGTGTTAAATTTTATTGTTTCTTTTTAACTTGAAATTCGGTGTTTTCATGTCCAACTCATGGGGTATTATTTGGGTGTATTTTATAACATATGGAATTGGTTTACTAAATCATTTTTGGCCTGAAAATTATGTTTTGGTAATTTATTAGTCTCATTTGGTCCAAAAAAAGGTTTTGGAATAGGTTTGATGGGTTAAACAATGTTATACTTCTTGATATCATTTTATGAAAATGTGTGTTTTCATTTGTATCTTTTGTGGTATTATTCAAGGTTATTTTATAACACTTGAATGTGGTTTTATAAATGTATATAGGACTTCCAATTCTGTTTTAGATAGGAATATGTATGGTTTTAGTCTTAAATAGGGGTTTTGAAATGGGGTTTGTTTGCAAGACATAGTTACACCCATTGAGTTTTTTTATATGAAAATTATGAATGTTTTGTTTGGATAAAAAAAGTGGGTAAAAGGGTGTATATGTACCTTTTGGGGTTGTGTTCACTTAATTTGGGTTTTTTTAAAGGTAAGGTGGTTATTTAAGTTGTCAAATATATATTTTTAGAATGTTTTATAAAGTGCTAAAATGTTTTAGAAAATGGAAAGAGAGTTGCAAAACAAGGTTGTGGGCTGTTTTGTGTGGGTGTGTTGTGAAAAATGAATTTTGTGGATAAAAGAGGTATTATATGATACTTGAGTTGGATTTTATGTGAGTTAGATTGTATTGGAATTGTTTATAAATTTTTTTAAAGGATTTGTGGAGGTGTTAATGAATTGTAAAAATTGTTGAGGGCTAATCTTGTGTGAGTTGGATTTCAAAATGAAATTGAATGAAAAGTGGAATTTTGTGACTTGTGTGGTATACATGTGGGATTTTTGGTAAATTTGTATTATGTAAATGATATTTTAATGTTCAAACTATATTTCTGGACTAGTTGATCTTGTTTGAGCATAATGTGAAAACCCGAGTATCTAGGCGGGTGGACGTGTACTAGTATGCTAGTGAATCTATGTGGTTTGGCTTCAGTTTATCTTAAAAAGATTGACGCTTAAAACTATAACTTAACTACGATTATGATGAATGGGGAACACTAGTTTGTTGGTATGTTGCCTACTAGTGGCTCGTGCATGCGAATGGATATTTGTGATGGTTACTCTCACCGATATACGAGGTACCTGGGACCCACAATGAGCTAGTGCCCGAGGGTTATTTCCTATTACATGTGATCATTAGATCCATTATACTTACCATCATCATAAAGTATATTTAGCTGTAAAATTAAGAATCTTTGGAATTTACTTTAACAATGTTGATTATTTAAATTAGCCCGCTTGAAAACTGATTTTTTTTAAGTTGCATCTTTTAGAAATTGTAACTAGAAATTACATGTTTTTGAAAACATGCTTTCTTTTCATCATTGAATATTTATCACATGGAATCTATTGGTGGTGGTATCCTACTGAGAATTGGATAACACCCTACTTACACCCTTTGGTGTAAGTAGACTTGGTTATTTTTGTTATCATAGGCTGGGCACAATTTTTTAGTTCCATCGGTTCCGGTTTCTAGCAGGTCCTTGGTGGTGAAGTCTTGTGGAGATGGCTTGAGGGTGGTGCCCCTTGCCATGAGGGTTCCTAGGATGTTTCCTTCTGGTTTTGTAACTTTTTTAACATCTTGTTGAGTTGTTTTAAAATATGTAACTCAATTCTGAATTTTTATAAAATATTGTCAGGTTTGAAAACTCCATATTCATTTTATTGGAATCTTTTGTTGTTTTATGTTTATAAACTCGAGGAAATAATTTTCAATTCTCATTTTATGATACCCAGGAACTTGTGCAAGCCCTTGGGGATCGGGAACGCCCTTCGGACCTTGTCACAGGTAGGTTTTGGTGCTGGTTTCAGTAGTGACCAGATTCGGTTCATGACAATTATAATGTTCCATATAATAAATAATTTTTTATTCAATCACATTCCATCACAAATAATTTTATCAAATATTTTAAACTTATATTAAAATAACTTTTGGATTTTTAAATGTCCATTTAATTTAAAACACATTTCAATATGAAAATTACATTTTATTTTAAAAATCAATTTTTTATTGCAAAATACATAGAAAAATGAAAAAATGTTTTTTCTTTGAATAAAACATGAAATATTGTAATGAAATCCAAAATTAAATTCACATTTATAGAGGCATAAAAATTTTATTTCACCTCAGATGTTAAAACCAAACATTTTTTATCATTTGAAAATATTTTCAAACATTCCACCCAATATTAATTTTTAAAAATATTCAATAGAAATAAATAGATTCACTTTTATAAAATTATCATGTCCATATAATTAAACTCATAAAATAATTTTAAAAATAAGGACATAGAACCAAAAGTGAGTATGAATGAAAAATTTAAAAGAGAATTTTTTTAAAATAAAACATTGGATGCATTGTAATCATAAGCCCCTTATTGAATAACAATAAAAAAATTAAAGATCATGAGAGTATAATGAATAATGATATATAATTTCAAAGGGTCTGTATATAAACCTTATAAAATATAGTTTCCTTACATCCAAATATGCCTCAATGAAAGAAGGTTGAGACAAAGTCCCTTACTTCAAGTTCGATTAATTCAGATTGATATTCATATTATTATAAAATGACCTAATGTTAATTATAAAATTTATTAATAGAATTTTTAGGTTTATTATTTATTTTATTCTACTTATTACCATGTTCTATACAATAACTCAATTAATTAATTTTACATCATATGTCTTGATGATATTTTTTTATATGTCTAAAACAACATTGGTAGGTTTAGTACTATTAAATAGGTAATTATTTCAGCATATATAAAATAATAATAATAAAATAATTATCATATTATATTATCAACAATAATTTTTGAAATTAATAATAAATACTGGTTATGAAAAATAAACTACATTACAGTCAAAGAGATTGTAGGCTATACATATATATGAGTAATGTTATCATTTTTCAGCGATGATTATGGATAAAAGCTATGTAATATTTTATCATTATATTATAATGATAATATAATAAATACAATATTATATATATATATCATCCCTGTTATTTTGTGATGAAAAAGAGTCACATCGCTTTCTAAAGGCGGTAGTCTACCGCTACACACTAACGATGATATCATTTTTTATAGTAAGAATTAAAATGGTATATTATCTTTTTAGAATGATAAATATTTCATGAATATAAAAATTATTTAATTTATAAAACATATATTTATTAAATTTATCCTCATTACCTTTAATGTAAAGAATTAGTGAAAAATTAATAACATCACTTCGTATGGGGGGGAGTCCGTCGAATACATGAGCGACATTATCATATCCCCCAAAAAATAGAATGTAATAAAGTATATGTGACATCATAACTCTATATGTATTAATATTTTAAAAATAACATATATATTATTTTAATATATCATTATAACAATCCTCTTAGGTGATGATCGAAAAATAATGACATTAGTTTGCGAGGAATTATTCCTCCGTATAAAAGAATGATGACTTCGTATTCCATTTTATGGAAGAGGAGATGAATTTATGTCATGAAATTAACATAATAATATATAATTATATTTTATATTATAGTTTTATTAAACAATTTTAATTTAATAAAATTTATTTATGGGAAAAAATAAATAGAATAAATATTCTCAGTTAAGCACGATACGTCATCTTTGGAAAAACCCATTTAGTAAGCACAAAAATCCTTCTTATAAGGTATTTATGATCAAAATAAAGAATATAGAAAGTTGTAAGGAAATTTGGAAGGTATTTTTTACGCTTTTCTGATAATAATTTATTTTATTAGTGATGAAGAGAGGATAAGGGCGGCCTTTTATAAGTGAGTTTAGTGCAACACTTGTAATTTCTGAGAATAAAAAGTTATACTCATGTTTTTCACATGACATAAGGCTAAAAAATGAACAATTATAGATAAATTAGAATTATATGGTCTAAATATTTCCATAAAAAAAAATTTAGTCATAAGTCATCTTAACAATTATAATTTTAGTTTATCCCCTCAATAAATCAATTTTCATGTTAACTACTGTAATTAATTTGTAATTTTTTACTATTCATTATCGAAAAAATTAAGTTGAACTAATAAAAAAAATATAAATCATGATGATTAAAATTATGGAATAAATTTTAATAAATGAAAACCACAAAATTAGAATATTTTTTTAAATTAAACCTACAAACACAATGAAAAATTTTCATTTCAAGATGTGTATTTTCTATGAAAAATATAATTTCATATTAACTCCATGATTAATAATGAAAATTTTCTGAATATAAATGAGTATTTATTGATATATAATCACTATATTTTATTTAAAATATCACTCATTTATTATTATTTTAATTAATTAAAATGGAGAAAAATTATGCATTTTAAATCAATTTTTTAGAAAAATATTGTTTTAAACCCATAAATAAACTTATACAAAAATTCAATATAAATGTGATTAAAAATTAATTAATGTAATTAAATATTGAAATATAATACATATATTTATTTAAATAATATTTATAAATAATTTCACAGGTATATTACTTAACTTATTGATAAGAAATGACTTATTTTTACAAAAATCGGTATTTTTAATATTCACTAAAAATCAATATTTTACAAAAAATCATAAAATTTCACCCTAATTTAATTTTGATATAGTAATTTTAAAAATAACATAAATAAATAAAAATAAAAATTATAATATTTATAAATTTAACTTTTAATTAAAACATTATAATAAAAGTGTTTAATTAAAATGATTTTTTTTGTTTTAAAAAATTAAATAATAATTTTATGATGACTGTAACAATATTAATGGACATGATAGTGATTTATTCAATCGGTACCTGAGTTTTTTATATTCATACCCACATTTTGAAATTACATCCTCATAATTTTATTCACTTATTAGAAAAATGGGGATATCTTTCTCTCATAATAGTTTTAGATTCCCATATTGCTTGTTAAACCATATGGTTCTTCCATAAAAATTATCCAAGTGAATCACCATATTCATAAACAATTGATTTATACATTCAATAATCTTAATAGTATTTTATTTATAAGAAATATTATCTTCCAACAAAATTAATTCAAGGATCAAAACATGATATAAATTTGGTACATATTTTACTAACATGGAAACACGAAAAACATAGTGTACTTTGGATATAATTGGGGGGAAACACTCTATATGATACTAATTCAACATTATCTCGGATTTTAAAATTTTCAATGAGACAAAAACCTATATTTCAATTTTTAATAAAACACATAAAACGTTTCCATGGAGATACTTTAAAAATAAATAATTACCTACATCAATAGAAAGATCATTCCTCCAGTTATCCATATAAATTTTCAACCTACTCCAAGCCATACATATTTTTTGTGGAATCAACTACACCTTCTCAACTATTAACTCAAGAAAATGTGGTATCTTAATATTCTTTTCTCATACTTCATTCCAAAAAGTTGAAATTAGATATCACTTTAAATATAATTCCTCAAAAGGTTCCAATTATATAGTAGAATGAAAACAATTATTATAAAGAAAATCAACTAAATAAATATGATGATCAAAACATCCATGTTAATGTATTTAAGAACAATGATGATTATATTTGATGGTTTTAATTGTTCACTTTTTATTTCTATAAAATTTAAAATGTAAATCTATACTAAAATTTCATTCAGTACCCAATTACTTTTGAATTCCTTTCAAAAAATTAGATATGAACCTGATATCATGATGTGAAACATTGGATAGTGTCACTAAATGTAAAAATATTAACATATTTAATTACTATCTAGAAAGATGATATAAATATATAATATCTTGAATTGGAAAAAAATGTGTCAATTTATTTTCTCAATAAAAAATAACACATATTACATTTTTCATCGGAGAAACTTTTGGAAATCACACCATAAATTCCAGGGATATATTTTTTTATTTACACTATGGAACTAGAAAATTTGAATAATTCCATTCAGTAATTTTTATTATACATTACCTACTGATAAGTCAAGAATCTTAGGGTAATTTAAACAATATCTCTTTTTATACAATCCATAATATAATACTCCCAAAGGTCTCAAAACATCTTAGTGCTACCTAGATGAATTGAAAATAGGGAACTATGAGCTATAAACAAAAAACATTTGTTCAACTGGGAATCATGAGGAAAAAATAATATTTTTCCACTTCCATTAATAATATCTTCATCAATAGTATTCTCATGAAACTTTCCCTTTTTAATGAATTCGACTTTTTCTTCAAAATAAAAATCGTCCTTCTGAGCATGATTAATCATTTTTGATAAAATCAATTTCACTAAAACATGAAAAAATCATAGGATATCGTTGAATTCATAACATCTAGAATAAAAATAGTCAAATAATTAACCAATTGGTCTTTTCCAATTATAACATGGTAAATGTAACATTATTTTTACAACTCAAAGAATCAATTTCATTGTTTTAATTCTAGGATGGTAATTAATAATGAAATTATAATCCATGATCAGTTCCAACCATCTTCTCTATCCCATGTTCAATTATTTATGAGTGAATATATACTACACACTTTTCTGATCAGTATATATTTCAAACATTTATCCTTATAAATGATGCTCCTATTTTTAAATCAAATAACACATCATCTAATTCCAAATCATGTGTTGGGTAATTTAACTCATGAGGTTTCAACTAATGTAACGAATAAACGATTACATAATAATTATTAACTAGAAGAAAATGAAGTCCCTCTAATGAATCATCACTATAGATGAAAAATTAACTATTTTTTGGAAGGTTGGGAAAAATTAGAGCATTCAATAATATTATTTTTAGTTTTTGAAAAAAAAAATAATCTAATTGTTTTTTTAGATGAATTTAAAACAACTTTTAATTGACATAGTTAGTGGGATAAAGAATCAATAAATTTTTTTAAAATTTTTCTTGTATTAACCCCTTAATACATGAAAACTATGAATCTCTATGTTATTTTTGTTTCTTGGTAATTTGTAAAGAAATAATTTTTAAGGGGTCAATAGTTATGCCTAATTTAGAAAACATATGTCAAAGAAAATAAATCTTTCAATATTATGTATTCCATGGCATCAAGATTATATACCTCTATGATATATATACGTAAATACCACCATAAATAGATTTAAATTTCAAAAAAATTATTGAAAATGATTACCTATTGATTATTCAAGCATCCTAGGACATAAAATATATTCTCTAGAGAATTGATCCATCCTTCAAATACCACATGGTTTGATAATAAACTGAATTATAGTGCATGTTTCTTATTTAAAATTTCCACCACTAACTTGTTGTTTATAATAAATATTTCTACTCCCCAACATGGATACTACCACCAATTATAGATTTATAAACTAAACCATCACTGAAAAAAACTACTCAGTTTTAATTCCAACCATATTATGATGTTTATTTTGAAGGATATTTTACTCTCTATAAATTACCAATATAGATTTACTATTTTCTCTATAGAAAATGATTCTAAAGAAACATATTTTATAATCGGAAAAATAGTAATCCTGAAATTTAATATCTTTTAAATTTATCCATAATGTATAATATTTCAAGGTTATGATATTATCATTATTCCAACGACCAATGTTATCTAAACCAAACAATGAAATCATCTATAGGGAAAAACCCTAAAACATTTCATTATATTGATTTTTAAGTAAAAAATTCATTCTATTAAATTTGAGGATGTTTTTCGGTTAAGAGTTCTATAGAATTAGGTCATAACTAATCAATAAAAAACCATAAATTTAAAAGTGGACATTTTTTATTTGTATCCATTTTTCACATAATATAAAACTGTTAAAATAAATCAAAATTTCTTTTCATGGAAAATATTCCTAAATTTCAACATTAATTATTCTTTTACCTTAACTATCCTTAACCCCTGTGAAAAATAATTTTAAACAAGGGACAAACACTGAAAGATTTATAAGTGATATAAAAATAAATAAAATCTACTAGTCTATTAAAAAAGAAGTAAAACCATGAAATGTTTTATATTTATCTTAATGGTATTTGATTGAATGAAATAAATAATTTTCACATGAAGAACACTAATTTTTTGTTGAAATAAAATTATTAAATAATAGTAATAAATTTAAAACCCTTTTCGCAACATATCGAATCATAATCATAATTCTATTTTAAACAAGTATTAGAAGTATCCAAATCATAATTAAATCCATAAGATAAACCCTTTGGTAAATCACTTATTATTACCAATTAATATATAAAACATTACCCAATTCATTAGAAAACAATATGGGCACACTCTTCGTATAAGTTACATCATGCTCACCAGACGCAATCTAGGTACACCCATCATATAAGATGTATTTTCCCTCTTATTTCACATATAATTATTTGGTCGAATTTCATGAATAAAATATTTTTATTCCAAAAAATTTTAATCATAAAACATTTGAAAAAATATTTTAAACATATACGAAAATAACATTATAATATCAAAATACCACATTCTTTTAAAACACATTTTCAATATTATAATAAAATTAAATTTAAAAAACCATTTTTAGTAACAAAATTAAAAAATTAAAAAGAGTTTATGACTGAATGAAACCCAAAATATTATAAGGGAATATAAACTTGAAATAAAAGTTATGGTGGTGGGGAATGTTATGGCATCCATATTCTTTGAAATAGAGTATTCCTTTTTTGTTTGTAAAGAAAGTAAAAAATTCCATAAAAAGATTCCATTTTTCATAATGGAAATAAAGCTAAAATACAATTTTATAATAATATCTTATATATATAATTACATTTTTAAATTCATTTAAAAAATAGACATGTAAAATATTGTTTTTTTAAAGTAATACTTTAAAAGATTATTTTTTTAATAATGCTTCTGGTAACATTGGAATCATAATCCCCATTAAATAATAACATTAAAAAACTTTCAATATCATGATAATAGATAAAATAGTTATATAACATGTCCATGGAGATATATTTAAACCTTATAAATATATAAAGGTTCATCACATCAAAATATCCCTTAATTAAAGTCAATTGAGACAAAGTCCCATACATCATGTTAGATCCAACATGCCCATTATTTATCTTTCTGAATAAAAATTTATGTTAAATATTTAATTAGTAAATAATGTTTCATAATTTTATAATATCTTTTATTTCAATTATTACCATGTTATATACAATTATATAATAAATTAACTTTACAATGTATGTTTTGTTGATATTTGGCTTATATATCCAAAAATGAATTTGGTAAGTCGACTATGGTCAAAGAGTTCATTATTAAAAAATCTCAAGAATACAAATAATAGTATAATTATGATCTTTATACATTAATTTTTCTCCTTAATATCAACCATTAATGATGGTTTTGAAAAATAAACCACATTATGATCATGGAGACAATTGACAATATGTACGCATAAATAATGTTTCCATTTTTCAATGATCATTATAGAAAGAATAAATGTATTATTTTATATTTTAATATTGATATTAGTATCATAAATTATATATTATTTATTTAAATATTGTTGTATATATCATCAATTGGATTTAGTGGTGAAAAAAGATTGGCATCGCTTCGTGGAGGCAGTAGTCCACACATACGCATGAACGATGTAATAATTTTTATGTGTAAGAATGAAAATAAATCATTAAGAATGACAAAAATTTAATTAATAAAATAATTATTTAATTTAAATAAAATATATTAATTTAATTTATCCTTTTAACCTCCAATGTAAATCTTTATTAAAAAAAATCACATCGCTTCGCGAGGCGGTAGTCCATCATAATAACGAGTTACATTATCGTTTCCCCCAGAAAATTTAAATTGAGAAGGTATATGTGATATAATGACTAAATAAGATTAAATATATTTCAAATATAATATTACTAATTAAATTTATCATTATAATAAGGAATTAAAGCAGATAATTTAGAAAAATGACACTGGTTCATGATGTGGTAGTCCACCATACACACAAATAATGATTTTATATCCCATTTCATGAAAGATGAGATGAATTTTGGTGATGAAATTATCAAAATAACATTTTAGTATATTGTATATAATTTTTATTATAGAATAATAATTTAAAAATCTATTATGGAGGTGGAAGGAGAGAGAAAATAAAGACACACAGTTAAGCATGATAATTATTCATCAAACAACCTCCTAAGGTAAGAAACAAAATCCTTATTGTGATAGATTTGTAATCAAAATAAGGAATCTAGGTTGGGGGATGGAATTTAGAAATTTTTTTGGTAATTATTTTGTAGAAAAAATGGATTTTATATTTTGTAGATAAGACAATAGGGCGTGACCTATTATAAGTCAGGTGAGTGGAATAATTTTATTTTTTCAAAATAAAAAGGTGTGCCCACGTTTTTCCAATGAAAAAGGATCTAAAACCAACCATTAAAAATAATTAGAAATTATAAAGTCAACATAATTCCATAAAATTGATTTTAGAAATGTTTTAAGTCGTTTAATGATTTATTTTTTGTTTAACCCCAAAAGAAATCATTTCATATATTAATCTCAATAATTAATGTTTTATATTTTCAACATTCATTATGATAAAAAATTAAGTTTCAATTATTAGAAAATAAAATTTACTCATATTATAAATATAGAATCCATTTTTGAAATTCAATCCATATAAGTGTAAAAATAAAATTTAAAATTATACCCCCTGATGGAATTAAAATGTAGGTTTTTAGGAAGCATATTTTTCATGAAAACATGGTTTTACATTAACTCTACAGTTAATAACAGTAATTGTATGCATCATAGTTAATATTTTCTGATCTATAATAGATTAATTTCATTTAAAACACTCCTTATTATTTATTATTATAATTATTTAACTTAGAGATACATTATAAACTTTAAAACATTTTTTATAAAAAAATATCAATTTTTTAAATAAACAAAATCACACTAAAATGAAATATAATGATGAATCAAAAAAAATTAAGTTGATTGAAAATAACTAAATATTAATTTTGTTACATTAAATCATGTTAAAAAATTTAATGTTACTTTCAAATTAATTTATTAAAATGAAATTACTTTTTGACAAAAAATCCATATTTTTTACTATTTAAAAAAAAGCCAAATTTAATGAAAAATACCATATTTTCACCCAATATAAATTTTGATATTATTATTTCAAAAATAATAATCATTTTAAATAATTAAAATTATAAAATTTATAAATTATACTTTTAAATGAAATATTATAATAAACATGTTTAATTAAAACTGTTTTCATTATTCATTTAAAAAATACATACTATATTTATAATGAAAATAACTACATTAATAAACTTGAAATTGATTGATTATATCATAACATTTATTGTTAAAATGCAAGATATATATGGTTGGAGAATCCATTCTAGAGAGAATCTAGGTATACTATCATGGAACATGTCAATATTGTACCATTTTGTGAGGTAATACCCCAACATTCAGTGGAACTACTACCCAAATGGTAAATGAAGAGTTGTTAAATCCCTATAAAAGATATTGAATTTTATTGGATATTCAGATTAAAAATATCTAATAATTTAAATTTATCATTTTGTAGGTGAAGCTGATCAATGTTGGTATTTGGTCAAGAATACTAAATAGATATATTATCTTAATGTAATGGAATTGGAAAATTTATGAATCAATTTCAAGTGAAATATTTCCCTAATATTGTTCAGGTCAATATGGAGAAATTTATTTGGGAATTTTGGGAAAATTATAAAGATTCTTTCTCTATGTATGAAGAAAAATTCACAATATTAGAAAGCGATATAAAGAATTTTATTTGGGAAACTCATAATAAACATCATTAATTTTAAACTATAATGAAACCATGATTTTAATAAATATTTTCAACATGAGAATTTAAAATCTCAGACATTTTTATTCATTTTTATGAGAATTTTGATTTATATTTATCCTATACATATGTTCCTAGAGATGACAAGAGTAATAAACAATCTTTGTGGTAGACAATGGAGATAAAACCAGCTCAGAATTATGGAGATAAGCCACTAATATGATCTATTGTGGTAAAAAGAATTCCAAGGATTATTTGATAGGTTTTGGAAAATGTTATAAATGTGGTAAGATGTGGCATATGTATCATGAATAAATTTAAAGGATCCTATTAATGGTTATTACAAGTTCAATAATAAAATAGTTCTATTATTTTAATGTGTTGAGATTTGTCATTTTTTATATGTGTCTTTGAAGAAGGACAAGAATAATTGGAGGTGGAATGAATAAATACATAAGGGTGTGGTGAAATAATTTTAACTAATTTATAAAATATTAGGCCATCAAACAAAGTAGTAGTATCTCTTGGGAGTCAGTTTTTTTGACAAATAACTTAAGGATTGAGTAACATCTGTTGAATATAATGGAAAATTAAACTCTAAAAATGTAATTTTAAATTAGAAATTATAATTATGAGTTTTTTGTTGTGCCCTTTGGGTAGAATAATTACAAAACATTATATATGAATCTTATAAATATATTGTTCTATGATGTTTTGGATACTATTTGGGTTTTTGATCTCTTTATTGATTCAAAATGGCTATTAGAATCATGAAACACCTATGAATTATTTTTATAGGATTTATTTTCAATATTTAGAAAATATTATTAAATAGAATATATACCTTTTAAAAGTTGAATAGAACTGATTCTTTTTTGGAGACCTTAATTTAAGGATATTTGATAAATAGACAAATAAACCATTAGGATAATATGATCCTGATAGTAAGGAAAAAATATTCATTTAAATAAAATATTTTTCATAGAAAACTATAGAGTTTAAAAAGTGGTTCTAGGATTAATGGAATTTTTATGGTGTTTATATTATTTTCGAGAATGATATAAGAATTATAAAATTTTATTATTAGAAAATGGGAAACTCCAAGCGTGGTGACCACCCATTCCATCAGGAAAGGCCGTGAGGATTGAACTAATAATTTAACTAAGGTAAGGTCACAATCCCTACCAAATGACTTCATGATTTCCTAATTAGTATGAAATTGTTTTTATTTACATAAAATACATTATATAAAACAATTAATTTTATTTGGGGAACATATGTTTTATTATATATTTAACAATGGGATTGAAAAAGTGAAATATTGATTAGGAGATTAATGTTATATAAAAATATGTTTACAATTTTATGGAACCATATATGATTATGGTTGAGTCAATTTATGTGATTTTTAGAGGATAAATACTTGAATTATCTTTAGGAGGAATATATTTATGGTGATTCATGTCATTTATGGAGATTATTATCATATGTTCAAGATTATATGTTTAGGGAATATACATTTTTTATGAGAAATTAAGAGTGAGTGATTTAATTTATAGGAAAATTTAAAATTTACCTTGGAAGAAAATTTAATGAAATCATTTAGCTTTCTGGGTTTTAATCTTAGTTTGGAATATTTGGAATAATTTTAAGTAATGTTTTTTATTGAATGATTTTGTTTGAACTTTGGGTATTAATATTTATTTTCTGATATCTTCCTATAAAGGTTTATTCATTTTTAATATTATATTATCTTGACCTAATCATTTTTTTCAGATAATTTATAATGATAGGTAGAATATGTTGTTAAATTGTTTTGGATCATGTAAACAATTGAAAGATTATTCTAGTGCTTAATGCATGGGAAATTCATTTTTAATACTCATCATTTGAAGAAAAATATGACAATATTGTAAATATTGATTAAAGGATGAAATTCTACTTATCATGTAAGTATATTTACTTATTATTTTATAATATATAGTAAAATAATTAAACAAATCTTTGAAAAATGATCTTGAAATCAAAATGATGTCCTATTATGATAAATTTTATTGAATCAATGGTCTCATAACCCATCATATATTTTACATTTTATGTTCATTAACTTTCTCATGAACATATTCTCTACCACTCCCTATCAATGCTTGGGAGTTATTTTTCTCTTATATGTCTAATTCTTTACTTCACACCAACTTCTTCCTGTAGTAAAAAATATCTATGTGTTATTCAAGATATCATTCATACTTTCCTTTTCCTTTTTTTCAATTTATGTTTTATTAACCCTTCTAATATATGGGATTTCAAAAACGTCATTTTGATATGTCAGACCCCTGGTTAATGAGACTGACTAAGAAATTTTGTGAAAAATGATCCTTAATGTTTGTGGAGGGAGGGAGGATAATTTAATATCATAATATTTTATAATAATGATTTTTAGTGCCTATAAAATACATAACAGTAATCTTAATTAGATCGTGAAATGTTAGTATTTAAATATGATAGTTACAACAAAGCCATTGAATTTATGGTATGGATATGATTAATTTTTTGAAATAAAAATTTAATAATCATAAACAAATAAAATTTATTTATTAATTCTTATGTAATAGAAAATCAATTTTAGTAAATCTATTTTCTTCATTAAAGATATGTTTTCCTCAAAAATAATGTTTTAAAGATTATTTGGAAGAAAATGTTATAAATAATTTCTGAATCATTTAGAAATATTATTCATTAAATAATTTTAATTTTTGAAATAAAAATAACAATATTAGTAAAAAGTGAATTTTTTAAAAAAGTTTGATTTTTTTTTGTGAATATTGAAAAAGGAATAGTATATTGAAAAATCTTTTTTATTTTAAAATATTTAAAAAGTAAAATCATATTTTTATTAGTTTTAAAATGTAACTTGTTCATTTTTATTTAAAATAATCAAATTATTGTTATTGAAATGAATTTAACATAATAAAATTTTATATTTTAATATGGATTTTTTTAGAAAAACCATTTTTTATCATGATTCTTAGGTTTGATTTTAAATTTAATTATACCAATTTTGTGTTTTGAATTTTAAAAAATGGATAGAATATATGGAATCTGTGTTTATAAATTTTTAAAATGTTTCAATATTATTTTTATCCTTTATGAATAGTAATCATAATATTTTTTGTTACCATGGTAAGAGGTAAATTAAATAAATAATGGTTAAAAATAATATAATATAAACTTGAAGATGACACTAAAATTGGAATTTACTTGTTTGAATGATTTAATTTCATACATAATAATTAAATATTGCATTATGTGGATTTTTTTTGTATTTATGTGTTTGTGTTCCCTATAATATTTTATATAAAGAAAAGTAAAAAATTCCACTCTTTTTTTCAATAAATATAATATTTTTAACAAAGGTATAATTAGTAGATATGTTCAATTATACATATTTACAGAAAATATTAATAATTTTTTTTCATCAAGCTAATTTATTTATAATTTTTAGTGATTAATAATTACCATAAATACTTACATAATGCTGATATAGTAACTATTCACTAAAAAAATAATATTATAAATATTAAAAGTAGAATAATTTAAAATAATTAACGTGAAAGTTGTATTGTATGGATAAAAATTAAATATTATAGAGCTTTTTTGCAAATTTATTCAAATTTTTTTCTTTTTTAGGTATTTAAGTCAATTTAATGAATAATTCTAAAGTGTAATAATAATTAAATTTTTTAGCAAAACAAATTTTATTAAAGATATAAAATTACTAAATATCATATATTCAGTATGATTAATGTTATATGGTTAATAAAACAAACCAAGATCCATTTTTGGTTTGTTTTTACTTTTATAGAAATATCATTAACCCTTAAGGTGTATAAAACATTAATATTACAATACGTTTCAAAAAAGTTAAGAATTGGTGAAAACAAAATGATAAGGGCACAAATGTTTTCTAAAAATATCCAAATTTGTTTTTATGTGAGTACCTAGATTCCAAATCATCTTATATTATAACAATATCAATTTTTATTCATTTTATCATCAAAATTAATTTATATTAATTTAATATTTTATGAAATCCTAAGAGTGCCCCTCCACTATCCTATAAATGGGAACCTCTTCTTATCTTACCTTCACACATAAAAATAAATTTTTATGATAATACATTCCTAAATTTCCTAAATACATTAGAGAGGAATTCTTTATATCATAATGCCAATCTTGTAGGTCTAATGGTGTTAAAAAGAGGTTTTCCAATAAAGAGGTAGAGTTTTAACAATATGTTTTAATTTTATATCTTCATCCACTTCCATAAAATATACTCCAATTGTAAAAAAATAATAACTAAATTATTATATATATAATTAGACATTATACGGTTAATGTCATAACCAATACCCTTCTCCTATTCCATCAAATGTGAAAGGAAACCATCATTCGTGTGTACGACTGACTATTGCATCACGAACCTATGTTATTATTTTTTTTCACCGTATCTCACTCATGTATTGTAATGATGGAATTAATATTTATATATGATATTAATTACATATATTTCATTTTGAAATGTTAATATATCATTTAAATTCATACCATCACATTCAAAGAATGATAGTAATGTCATTCACGCATATGTGTAGACCAACACCTCCATGAAGCAATTTGATTCTTTTTTCATCACCACATCACATAGATGATATATAAAAGTATATTTAAATTATTAATATGATATTATGATAGTATGATAATTATATAAATATTCAATAAATCATACTTTCTTGTCATAATGATTATTGAAAAATGGAAGCGTTGCTCATTCGTATGTATGAACTAGAATCTCTATGATGGTTACACATTTCATTTTTCATAACCATATTTAATGAATTCATTTAAAATAAAAAATTTTATTAAAAAATGGTAATTATTTCATTATGATTACATATTATCTGATGAAAAAATGACCTCTTTGATTATAGTCTACCTACTGAAGTCATTTTGGACTGATGAATTGAATATCATCAAAATATCCAATACAAACATTGATGATTAAGAAATTTTTATAATTGTTAGTAAGAGGGATAAAAAGAAAAATAAACCTTAAATTGGGTTTGAATAACATCACTAGTAAAAATAAGTTTATTATTTATGAATAAAAAAACATACAAGATGAGTTTGAATCAAAGAAAGTAAATTTCTATTTAAAAATACACTTTTAATGTTTCCCTTTAAACTCTATTTTTATTTGATATCAATATTTATAAAATTATATCATGGAAGTATTTATTTGTAAATTAGTGAATTATAAATGGAAATTTATGTTTGAAACAAAAATTCAATGGTTTTGAAAAGGAATATTTTTTATTTAATGCTTTAATTTTTTAAGAAATAAAAATGGAATGTTCTCTTTTACCATATACAATGATAATGAAATTTCAAATCACCATAACTGTTATTTTATTTTTTGGATTCCATTGAAAGATTTCCTGTTTTATTAAAAAAACAACCCTTCTTTATTTTCGAGTTTTTTAAAAAAATGGGTTTAAGTGTAATGGATATATTGGCCTCCAAAAATCATTCCTTGTGGATGAAAAGATGAATTTTATGATACATGATTTTATAAATTCTATTATTGTTCATAGTATTTGTTTATAAGTAGGGGTTATGTTATAAACATAGTGAAATTAAACCTATTATATATTTTAAATAAATTGGGTAAATGGATAAAGTTAACCAATTAGGTTTCTCCAAACCGATTATTGGAATATAATGTAATGATTATTCCATGTATAATTGTGATTGTTATTTCATGTGTAACTATGATAGTTACTCCATATAAAACCTTGATGGTTATTACATATGTTACAACAATATAAATTTTTTTTACCATGTTTCCAATATGATCCATCGTTACGAAATCTAGGTTTTTAGGGTAATATTATGATTTCACATGGTAAAAAAAGTATATTATACTCTATAAGGTTGAAATTTATACCATTGTGGAAAAGTTATATTGTGTTTTTATGTTATCTAAGATACATTATGACTAATTTTTTCTTTATGATTTATTTTTAAATGTATTTTGAAAATATTTGGATAGAAAGGTATATTTATTTAGAAATAAAATGTTTATTTTAATCCCAACATTTATTTTGGAAATGGATAATTTCTATAACTTTTCGTGGACTAATTAATTAATTATTTATTTTCATGTCCCTCAATGAGTTTTTTTCTCATCACATGTTTCAAAATGTTTTTTATAGGGTTTAATGATGGGTAAGGGAAAGGAATAAGTAAATTTCAAAGTTAGGAAGTTTTTTCATGAAAAGAAATCACTTTTTCTTTTTTAATATTTATAATGTGAATAAGGATAGTAAATAAAAGTGTATAATTTATAAAATATGGTTTGAAATGTTTGATATATGACCTAATTATCTAAAACTATAAAAAACAATGATTATCATAAAATTAATTTAGGTGAATTAAACTATAAAGATACTAGAACATGTAAAGTTTAAGGCAATGTTCTAACAGTTTTAGCAAAGGTATGATGTTTAGATGGATATTTTCTTGAAGATGATCTGGATAAACATTTTTTGGAAAAATGATTTTATGAAAATTAAGATGCTTTTATGATGTTAAATTTATTTTTTGACATTCTTAAAATGACTATTTTTATGGAGTTCCTAAACATGTAAAATTAATGAAGTTTGTGGAAGGTTGGAATCAATGTGGAAATTCAATAAGTTTCGTAATGATTTCAAAAGAATCTAGAATAATTGTTAAAAACCCAAGGGAAATTAAAATGTCAGTGAAATGTATGTTTTTAAATTTCATTGACCAGGATAACAAAATGGATTTATAAAATATTCCATTCTCAGAGAACCTATATAAAGAGTGCAAAGTACATCATATTTTACACTATTCACCTCTGATAAAAAAATTTCATTACTAATAAATCGATGTTGAAAGTGAGTTTCCAACTAAATTAGTTTTAGTATAGAATAGTATATACTTAACATAAGTTTTTGATCACTCAATAAGACAAGGTTTTCTTTATAGTATTTTGGATATAGATTTATAGAACTGAGTATCAGATAGAGTATTCATATGGAATTCTAAGGCATTATATTTTTATAATAGGATAGAGATCATTTTATGTTAGTTTCTGGTTTTTGGTGAGGTAAAATTTATAGAGTTTTAGAAGATGTAAAAATGGCTCACTAAACAATGGAAGTCATAACAATTTGGTTTTCTATATGACAATTTCTAGATTAGAATTATAATGATTCAATTTTTTTCATGGATATGTTTTATAAGTAAAACATTTTAAATAGATTAGATTCAGTATAATCATACCTATTATGAGATTGAAAGATTTCAAGGAGAGTTTTATTAGAAGATATTTTCAATTATTAATAATAGTGAATATCCATAGATTTATTATAGTGGCCATGGAAATGATGTAGGTTATCACCCTAAGATTAAACAACATAAATCTAATGTTCCATTTTTACTTTATCATATTTTTTACATGTGATATTGATATAAAAATAATAAGTAATTTTAATAAAATAAGTTTTAGAGAATAAATTTCATAAATTTTTAATTTTGTAACAAAATTAAACCCCTAATTGAACCATAGTTTCTCAACAGTTCAATGATCCCTTAAAACTTTAATTGGTATAAGAGAATTGGGTTCCCATTTTGAATCCTTATCAATAAAAATATTACTTCATTCAACAAATGCATTCCAACCATCAAGGAAAAAAATCATGGTTTTAAAAATAGAATGATAATAAATTTTCTATATCTAGACTGAATGTTTTTAGTGCAAGAACTATTGTGTTTCCACCCATAAAGAAAAATTCTCCCATTAAATTTTTCTAAAAGATGGTACATTGATGTTGAGGGGAAATAATGAAATTATATTCTTATGTATTTGTTAGAAAATGATTTCATGAGAGTGATGAGTCTAAAAATATATAATTAAACTTGAAAAAAACATGAATGTATCTATAAGTAAAATACTGAAGTGAAATTGGAACAATTAAAAATCCGAAGAAGTAGGTTTGTAGATATCAGAATGATAAATGATGAAAAAAAAGACAAATACATGACATGGTTTAATGAAGTCGTAAATAATATCATAGGCTTAAAAGGTGTCATCGAATATTCTACCACAGTAAATAAACTCATGATATATGTCCCAAACATGTTTTATTTAAAAATATATACCATATATGATAAAGATTATTTATCACATGATAAATTGTAGAGCATTAATACTTCTTATAGGATGATGAAATTTTTAGAATTCAAAAAAATATCAAGGATGAAATGTATTTTAAATCTATTAGTAGTTTTAAAGTCTAATATCTGATAATTATAACCATAATTAATCCAATGATAAATAATATAATTTAACAAAATACTTATCATGCCTCTTATATCCAAAAACTATCATAGAGGTAGATGAAATTATAGAGGAAAACATCAAGATATGTATAACCTGAAATATCAAAACATATGGGGAAATCTTATTCCATAAATCAGGTGAAATCCACACCAACTAAATGTAAAAGTTTTTCAAATTTTACTAACCAAATAGGTGTTAAGAAAAATATTAGGAAAGATCAAGTTTATAAAGGATGTGAGTAATACATCACATTAAAATAGATGAAAAATATTCCATATGAAATTATCCTGATGACTGGAGGAAAAAAAGCTTCAAGAACATAGTAAATTCAAAACCATTTATACCGGGAAAGATTCTTCTATTACAAATAACAATGATGAAATTTTTTATTTGTGATATAAAATATATGGAGAAAGGATTATAAATTCATTTATAATATTACCCTTCCTAAAAATATGCATGAAATGATGGGGAGAAATAGTAGACGAAATGTGTACAACTTTCTAATGTTGGAGGGTGTTGGAAAACACAAAAAAATATATTCTAAAGCTTTCCAATTGAAAAAATAATAATATGAATACCTAGAGATATTTTGTGGAATATGTGACCGTATATGTCACTTTTTAATGATTTTATAACATCCATTTTAGGATAAAAATGTTTTTCTATAAAATAAATGAATGATAAAAAGAAAAATGTGGAAGAAGGAAAATTTTCATTCAAGACATCACTAAAAGTAAGAAAAGTTTAAAAGACATGGATTTTTAATAGTTATTGTTTCTACATCATTATGGGTGATATAAAAATCCCAAAATATGATTAAAATTGTGAAAGAAGAGTTATAAGAATCTAACTTTAAATATTATATAATCTAGTAAATTCATTTATAATTCACTCTCTTACATTCCTAGAGTCCTTTTCAGTTTATAGTTTTAGATAATTTACTACATAATTCATATATATCAAACCACAAGCATAAAAAGTGGTTACTACTAAAATAGTATTAATTTTTTCCATAATACAAAAGTTTTTTGATAAAACACGAAATATTTTTGAATAAAATTATCATAATATTAATCATGCCTTCAAATTTTATCTAACTCGGTCCATAAGCCATGTGAAAAACATTTTAAAAATTGGGACGAGAACAAAAATCTCAGTAAGGGACATAAAAATAATTTTATAAACCACTAATCTAGGATTACTTATAGACATATGAAATCATTTTCACAAATAGATACTTCTCACCCATAAGAAATATAATCTTAATTTGCAAACACTAGAGATTCATATAAAAGATAGAAGACATAAACAAACCAATAAATGTAAAATAGGTAATTAATTATGTTTTATTGTAACTCTCACAGATACCATATTATTTGTAATGCTCATGGAAAACTTATAATATAACCCTTAAGTAATCCATATGATGTAACCCTCATTACTACCTTATGATGTCACCCTCATGACTACCTTAGGTTGTAACATTAACAATTACACTTGGAATAGCCATTATGGTGAAATTATAAAATAAAAATACACAATGAATTTTAGGAATAAATGTTTTCCACCCATTATCATAAACAATTTCCATGTACCAAAACATAATAAAAAAACATAAACACTTGCATCACAAAAATATTTCTTGAGAAAAATCACTTATTTTAAAAGAATATTTTGAAAATACAAAAGAAGTACTTTTCTATTAAAAATCATGAAATATTGTAAATAAAAAAATAAAAAACTAATTTTTCCTGAAAAAGGGATAATCCCCTCATGCTATATAATTTAAAATAAAACATTATTTTTCGAATCTTGTAAGAGTCATTAATGAGTATTTTTAAATGAAAAGTAACTTACCTTGGATTCATATTACATCAAATGTGATAAAAAATTATTTTTAATGGTTACAAGAGAGTTATTAATTCATTAAAGAACAATAGTATTATTTATAATAACTTATGTGACACCTTTACCACATATTTCCACCAATTTATTGATAACATTTCATTTTATTATTTTTTTGTGCGTTTATTTCGTGGTTTCCATGGTTGGATCGATATGGATTTTCATTTTGAATTGAAGAAAAACTCAAGAAGTGGAATAAAATGGTGTTAATATGTTTCAATAATTTTAAATTATACCATATTTCATTTTTTTAACATGAGAATGAGTCATTAAAGAAAACATTAATAAATATGATTCAATTTATTTTGCGGGTTTTTATGACCATCATGAACTTCTGTAATTTTATTAAAAATCATGACTATATATTTCTTCCAAAACCTTAGATAACTTATAATATGAATAATAAAATTTTATTCAATCATTACAATAGTTTTATGAGAATCCTTGAAGGTGGAACATTAATATGAAAGAACATCGTCAATTATGATAGTAAATTGACACATCATGGAAAATGTTTTCATTTTTTAGAAAAATTGGAGAATATGAGCGGTTTGATGATGAATATAACATTAAAAAAATAAAATAAAAATATATTTAATATAATGTAAATATAATGTCACTTATATTAGGTGTGTTTAGGATAGAATAAGAAAAACTGAATTAAAAATAAATTTAAAAGAAAACAAAAGAGGATTTTACCTCTTGAACTTGTTCTCCTTGAGAAACTCATTATTGAAATTAGTTTTTAAATTTTAGTGATACAAAAAGTAAAGTTACATGATGAATAGGATTGGTACAATAAATGAGTATAAATTAAATAGGATACAAGTCTTTGGAGGTGTGCAGAGAAGAGGTGGTGAGGGGTGATATTTATAGTGGAGGAGAGTGGTGTTTTTTTAATAAATGTATTTATTTATTATTTTGGATAAAAAATATGAATAGATTGAATGTTATTATAAAATATATAAAAATAATAAATGATATTTCAGGATTTTGAGATTAAATTACCCATACATAATATATTAATCAATAATTCATACATTTGTTAAATACTATAAATTAAGGTATTTCACTATTTAAAACAAATCCATCTATTTAAGAAAAATCAAACATGTTCACCCTAATAATTTTTTGACATGTTTATTTCATAAAATGATCTTCATTTAATGAAAATAATTTTCAATATATGAAAAATTCAATTTTTAATTAAAATTATCATTTATTCAAGAAATTCTAATTTTAAAATTATAACTGATTTTACAAAAAATTTAAAAAACAAATAAAGTATCATAAAATTATTATATAATCATAAGAAATAATACAAATTTATTAATATATTTGAGGAAAATTTAATTTCTAATAATTTAATATAGTATTTATAAAATTGTAATTAAATATTTTAAACTTACAAAAGTACCCACAATTAATTTATAATTTCTAAAATGATTTTTTACTTATACCATGATATAAATATATAATATTTTCCTTTATAACATACCTATGTTTTATTTATACCTTAATATGTGAGGTAACTATCCTATTTTAATATATTCTTCGGTCTCTATAAATACCACTTATTTCATTATAAATTTTTAATAAATTTATATGTTAAATTACAGAATGAAAAATATATATTATAAGTTCTTAATTTGTTACATTCACTCCCATTTTTAGAAATTTCTTCCACAAAATTTATATTAATCTACTAAAGAAGTGAGGATGAATTTCCGTCAAATAGTATCTATAACAACCCTACTTTTTATTACACACTTAAACCAGATTTATTAAAGAAAGTCATCACTTGATACAACTTTATAGATCGAGAGATATTGTGTCTTTGGGGCTTAGGAACATTACATAACAACTTAAAACATGAAGGAAAACATCTTTATATAAATCTTTCATCACATGACCAGTACATTCCATGGTACTTAGCATTGGATGGGATAACCTGAGGACATTTCTAATAAAAGGGTGAGATATAACGTACACTAAGGGAGAAAACAAGGCATAACATGAAAAATAATGTCCATGATAGGAAATAGGAATATCAGTGGAGAATAAGATAAACATGTACATAAAGTCATGATATTGCATGATTATCATAATTGGAAATGTGGCAAAAACACTTAACATGGTATTAGCATGAGCCAAGGCTCATTGCACATAGAGAATGAGTAAACCCTCATTCCATGTGAATTAGAATGCTTAATTACTCATTTTAATTGAATTAGGATGAGTAAACCCTCATTTCACTTGACTTATCATGATACTAATTTTTACTGAATGCATTGGAGCGCTATCAGGGCTCACCCTTCTTAAAAATTTCACTTCGTGCATAAGTGTGCCACATGGATCATACAACATGGAAAAATTAAAGATAATCATTTATTCCACAATAAAGGGATGTAGAATTAATACATGAATCTCTATAATTAATAATTAAATATTCATAATGCTGAATACCCTTGATAGAGGAATGGTCATGGTATTCACTAGACAAAGACTTTGTCTAAGAAAATCGTGGGGCAATTTCGGTAGCATAACAACGTGACATAAGAATTCATAAAAATGATTGATGAGAGAGAAAGGGGTGTCTCATCATATGTACAAGAAATGGAAAATAAGGGTGTTATATAGATTCATGTGTTAACATAAGTAATGGAATTTAGATTTAGGATAAAAAAGAACTACTTTAATATATATCATGAGAGGGAAATTCCTTACGGAAAAATGACATGGTAATGGGTGTACATGGGAGGAATTTATTGAGAAATAAATGCGTCTCTCATCATTAAAACATAAATATGGAAGTATAGGGGATATAAAAATCATACCCCAAAATTTTAAATTGAAATTAAATGGGTATTACTACATAAAGAAACACGGATAAAAATAAGAGAGGAAGGAATCCCTTTCAGAAATTCAGCATAGTAACAACTTGGGTAAGGGTTAAAATGAGGAAGAAAAAATAATTCCTCATTCCTAAACCATAACATGTACCATAATAAAATTATTATAAATGAATGAAACTATAACCATTACAAATTATAATAACTACATTCAAATAAGATGCTTTTATTTGAAAGGAGAGGAAAGTGAGGGTCCCTTACATGGAAGTATGATCCCAAAGGCTTGGGAGAATCTTGAGAGAGGCTTCATGGGAGCTTGGGGAAACTTGGGAGGATTCTAGAGAGATGATAAAAGATATTTTTTGTTATAAAAAGGGTTTTAGTGAAGATGAAGTGGGATATTGGGTGGGTTTATATAGGAAAAGGGTGGGAATTCTTTATTATTTAGGTATGGGACAACACACATTAAACTAATCAAAACCACAAACAAGCCCATGGTTTTTCCCAAGGTTTTATTAAAAGGGTAGTGGAAAACATTAGTTTATAATGAAAATGACCTAAATTCTTAAAATAATATGATTTATTATGTGGAGGTGAGTCACACTCTCAACGAAGTCAATTTAAAAGTTAAAATGTTTTATAACTCTTGGAGGGTCCACTAATGTTTTTAAAATTAAATCAGAAAAACCCAAAATAAAATTACTATAATTTAAAAAAATATATTGGCTGGAAATAATTTTTATAGTATTTTATTACATCTTTATTGGGTCACTATGATGTCCTAAAACACATTATATATTTAAATAGTATTTAATTTTTACCCAAAAATTCGACTATATGAGAAAATTATAAAAAAATCACCATTGGATAATTTAGATGTCAGGATTTGAAAAATAATATTCATTTTATATTAATAATTTTCTAAATATGTTAATGTTTACTTTTAAAATAAAAACCGACATTTATTGATAATATACGGGTTTTGATAAAAATAGTTTTCAAACCTTAAAAAAATTAAAATTATGTTAATAAAAATTATTCAATCACTTATATTTATTAAAAATTAATTTATTAATAATATTTCATTAAAATAATATTTAATTTAAAAATCCATTAATTCATCTAAATATTTTTGTTATTGAATATTAAATATAAATTCAATTTTTTCTTTAAAAACTATTTACAGAGTAATAATAATAAGTTGAATGTATTTTATTTTTTCTATAAAAAAATAATGCAATAATAACAATGCAGGGGTCTAGTTACATAACCCCCTATAACAACCACATAAGACCGAATGGTAAGGTGTGTGATGGTGACAGAATCATAGAATGGCTCAGATAACATCACTAGATTTGTAATTTCTAACAACATCCAGTTCTCTTGTAGGTGCTTCCACTCGAGATTAATGTGTTGATGCTTGGTTTATGATTGGTCAAGAGGGAATCCCAATGATTCCACCTCCTTCCAGAGCTCCGAAAAATGGTCTTCGTAAGGAGAAATTCTACTGGATGAGGCCATCGCTTCCTTTTTCTAAGTAAATTGGATTTGTAAAGCCCTATTTTTATACTAATCATGTGATCGCTGTTTATCAACAATATTAGAAATGGTAACAATTCTTAACGATATTTTGAAATCTAAATACATAATACCAATTAAGTTCATATTTTTTTAAATATATTTAATATGATATTTAATTTGATCAAGAGAAATTTTCATTAATGAATGTTTGGGTTGTTACAATCGTACCCCTTAAGAATTTTCACCGTCAAAATTTCCATTTTCATTCTATGCTGCAAATATGAGTGGGTAATTTTCCTTCATTTCCTCCTTTAGTTCCCATGTTTCCTCTTCATACTTATGGTTTCACCATAATACCTTTACTAGGCGGGTAGTTATTTTACAGAGAACATTATCTCTACAATCAAAGATCATCACTGGGTGCTCCTCATAAGAAAGAAGATCCTATAATTGTACTACCCTTGAATAGAGTACATGTGAATGATCTGGTAGGTACTTCCATAATAGGGGTACATAAAATACTTCTTGTACTTTTTCCATGGTAGGTGGAAGTTCTATTCGATAGGCCACAACCCCGAACCGATCAAGAATCTCGAAGGGTCTAATGTACCTAGGACTTAACATCCCTTTCTTTCCAAACCTCATGACCTTCTTCCACGAAGATATGCATTGAAATATCATGTATCCAACTTTGAACTCAAGGTATCATCGATGATTATCTACATAACTCTTTTATCGACTTTGGGATGCCTTGATATGCTGCAGAATGGTTTTCACTTTCTCCACCATTTATTTGACCATTTTAGGTCAAGAAGCTTACACTCACTGACTTAATCCTAACACACTGGTGTTCTTAAACTTTTCTAATAAAGGGATTCATATGGTGCCATTCAGATGCTTGAGTGAAAAATGATATTTTAGGAGAATTAAACCAGTGAATGATGTTGGTCCCATCCTACATTGAGGTCTATAGAACATGATCTTAACATATCATCTAGTTTCTAAATAATTCACTCACATTGGCTATCTTTTTTAGAATTATAGGCTATAATGAAGATCATTTCAGTGCTTAGAGCATGATTAATAATTTTCCAGAACATCTATCTGAATCTCGAATCACGATCATATACAGTAGATACTGGTACCCCATGCATCCTTACTACTTCATTGATGTAAATCCATGCATGTTGATATAGTGAGAAGTCATCTCAAATCATAATAATGTGATATGTCTTCATAAGACGATCCACAACATCCCAGATAACATTGTTTCCATCGAATGTATTCGAATGTATAGTGAAAATGTCCACTGTAATGTTCTATCACTTCCATGTTTGTATGGGTAGTGGTTTCATCATCCAATTAGACTATTGCCTCTCATCCATTACTTACTGACATACTAGACACTTTGCTATATATTCAGATATCTACTTTTGCATATTGTCCCACCAAATTGTTTTTGGAGATCTTGATACATCATTGTGCTCCCTAGGAGAATAGAGAAGGTTGAACTATGTGCATCATTCAGAAGGCCCTTCTTTATCTCCAGATCATATGGTATATATAATCATGACCCAAATATCACAATTACATTCTTTTCAACCATGAACTATAAGGATTTCCCTTTTCTGATAGCTTCCTCCCTTTTTAGAATATCCATATCCTTTCTTTGAGCATCCTTTATTTTCCCCATGAGGGATGGTCGAGCAATCATTTGAGAAAGGATTTATGATGTTCCTCCCATAATTATTTCCATGTCCATCCTCCTAAAATCTAATAATATTGGATAAATTTCAATTCTCATCATTGATAATGATGCATAATCTTTTATACATAGAGCATATTCCACCTCATTTACCTTATCAGGAGAGTAGTGGATTGAGCATTCATAGTCATTGATCAGCTCTATCCATCATTGTTGATCCATGTTTAACTCATTATATATGAATATATACTTGATGGGTTTGTGATCTGTTTATATTTCCTACTTTTACCCAAATAATTAATTCTACCTGATTTTAACGCAAATATCATCTCCTCCCACTCTAGATCATGCATGGGACTTCCTTACGGCATAGGAAACAAATTAGTCCTTTTTGCCTCAAATTCCATCAAAGTGAGCCCTATAAAATTCTCAAGAACAAAAATCCCACAAAATTCAACATGTGATAAAACACATATAGAATTTCTTTTCTAATGATTTAATATAATTTCTACTAGGGACTCAATGATCATTGAAAACAAAAATATATATACTAATAGGACATGAATTGAAATAAATTACTACATACACTACTTTGAAGTAGTGGTTTCATGTAATTCATTAATAATTACCCATATTTGAATAAAACTTCCTCTGCTCCATTGATCAAGGAGATTATTGGTGCTCATCATGCTTCTCATCACTTTCAATAGAGCGTCATCTTGGATAATTCCCGACTTCTCCACATTTTATGGAATAGAACCCTGTATGATGCCTTAGAAAGAGATTTGTTTCTTTCTATCACATTATCCATTATTTCATGGAAGTTGGATACTTTGTGCCTTTCCATTCCACACTTAAAGCATCTCATAGTCCCTTGTGACATTTCCCATGGTACATCCTTCCACATTTGTTGCACGAAGGGAATTGGGTATTCTTTCCCTTATCACCATTATCATATGGACATTAATGAGATGTCATCTACCTCTTCCTTTATTTCCTTGGGCATTCAAAAAAGTACCAAATGTTTATCATGATTTTTGATATCTTGTTTTGCATAATCACGATATTTCCAACTTGAGCTACCATTTGATTGGGAATCTCACTAGGAAATTCATTAAATTTCCCTTCACATCAGTTGCTAGCCATATTCCTCATATCACCTGCCATTGTCTTGACTAAAAGAAAAGATATGGGGAACACATAAAAGGGAATCCATAGACAAAAATAAATAACTTATAAATTATATTTATTTCTTTAACATATGATTATATAGGATTCTATCTATGTTATCCATGATCTACATCCTAAAATTTATTTTTATGGGAATTGTTTTCTCATAACAATGATTCATACTAAGGTTGTGAATTTAACAAAGCATATCCCTGAGAGTGAATAACCAATAGTGCAGCAAGGCCCATTGTCGTGTACCATGATACCCTGAGTCATGCCTAAAAATCCTTTTTAGAGTTTTCACGCCTTGGTACATCTCTTCTAGAGCCACCTCTACCTGCTCGTATCCAGATTATGATGTATTTGATTGATAAACCACATAATAAATACCCAAAAAAATTTAGGGATGTTTTTATTATACATAGTATTATCCCCATGGCTTTCAATAGGGGTTTCTAATCCTAATCCCAAAAATAACTAAATCTATCCTCTAATACAAAATATAAAAACCCTACTTTTTATTACACACTTAATCATGATTTATTACATAAAATATTCACTTGATACAACCTGGAAGATCTAGAGTTCTCGTGCCTTTTTGTCTTAGGAACAATACATAACATCATAAAACAAGAAACACAACATCTTTCTTGAAAGCTTCCTTCACATGACAACTACATTCCCTCGTACATTGCATTGTACGAGATAACCGGAGGACATGCATAACAAAAGGGTGATCTATAAAGCCCTGTAAGGGAGAAAAAAAGGAATAAAATGAAAAATTTAGTACATGTTTGGAAATAATAATTTCAATAGAGTATGAGAGAAACATGAACATGAAATAATGATATATAATGATTATCATAACATGGAAATGTGGCAACAACAAATAACATGGTATTATCATGATCTAAGGATCATTTCACATGGAGCATTAGTAAATAATCATTGTACTTGAATTTGAATGTGTAAACACTAATTTAACTTGAATAATCATGAGTAAAACATAATTTATCTTTATTTTTCATTATTTGAATCGTTACCCAATGAATTGGAGTGCTATCAGGGCACACCCTTCTTAAAAATTTCATTCCATCAATTAGTGCGCCACATGGATCATACAACATGGAATCTTGAAAGATTTTCATTAATTTAAATATAAAGGGATGCATAATTAATACATGAAAATATATAATCAATAAATAAATTTGAATAAAGGTGAATACCCTTGATAGAGGAATGGGAATGAGATTCACTACAAAAATACTTTGGCCTGGAAAGTCGTGGTGAAATTACTGTAGTATAATGGCATGAAATAAGAATTCATAAAAATGGTTGATAAGGGAAAAAGTGGTGTCCCAAAATATATACATGAAATGAATAGTAAGGGGGTAAAATAGATACATGTACCATTATAATTAATGGAATTTATATTCATGATACAAAATAATTTCATGAATGTAAATGAGGAGAGAAAAATTCCTTACGGAATATCGACATAGTACTAGGTGTTCATGGGAGGAATTTAATGATATATAATGGGGAATTTATCAATATAAACATTAATAGGGAAGTATGGGGGAGGTGAAAAATCATACCCCAACATTTTTAATTGAATGTAAAAGGGTATTACAATATTAAAAAACATAGATTAAAATAATAAAGAAAATAATTCCCTATGGAAATTCAGCATAGTAATGGCTTAGGTAAGGGTCAAAATGATGAAGGAAAAATAACTCATCATTAGAAAAACAACACATGTAGAGTAATATAATGATTATACTCTAATTCAATTATAACCATTTGAAATTAAAAGAACTACTTTAAAATAAGATGCTTGAATTTTAAAGGAGTGGAATCTTAGGATCCCTTACATGGAAGTGTGATCCCAATGGCTTAGGAGAGGGTTGAGAGAGGCTTATTGGGAGCTTGGGGAGCCTTGGGTGGATTATAGATAGAGGAGGTCAGAGGGTGGTCTAGCTCTAAAGGATTTGAGTGAAGAATAAGTGGGATCTTGGGTGGGTTAATATCAGAAAAGAGATGAATTCTTTATTATTTAGGGTTTGGACAGAACATATTAAAATAATCAAAACCACAAACTAGACCATGGTTTTCGAAGGGGGGGGGGGGGTTGAAATCATTATTTTATAATTACGATGATTGAAATTCATAAAATATTTGTCTTGCTTATGTGGAGGTGAGTCACACTCTCAAGGAAATCAATTTAAAATGATAAAATGTTTTATAACTATTGGAGGGTCCACTAAAGTTTCGTAAAATAAATCAAACAAACCCAAAATTACATTAAATTAATAGTAAAACATATATTGTCAGAACATGATGTTTACAGTATTTTATTACATCACTATTGGGTCATTATGATGTCATAAACACAATATATATCTAAACAGTAATGATTTTTTTCCTTAAAATTTGAATGTCTCAGAAAATTATGAAAAATTCCATGTTGGATAATTTGGATGTCCTGATTCAAAAAAATAAATTGATTTTATATAAATAATTTTTCAAATATGTGAATTTTTATTTTTAAAATAAATACAGTCATTTGTCCAAAATTCATGGGTTTTGAGAAAAATAGCGATCAAACCTTACTAAAAATTACAATTGTGTTAAAAAAATTATTTGATAATTTATACATAATAAAGATTAGTATGGTAATAATATTTATTTATAATATTATTTAATTAAAAATCCATTAATTCATTAACAAATATTTCTTAATTGAATATTATCTAAAAATACTATTTTTGCCTTTAAAACTATTTACAAAGTAACAGTAATAAAATGAATGTATATTCATTGTTCAAAATAGAAATAATTCACATAATCAGATTTCTTGGGTCTTGTTACAAAGCCACTTATAACACCCGTATAAGACCAAAGGGTAAGGTGTGCGATGGTGACAAAATCATGGGGTGGCTCAGATAACATTGCTCGGGTGGTAATCTATATCAACTTCAACTTCCCTTGTAGGCGGTTCTGCTGTAGCTTAATGTGTTGAAGCTCAACTTGGGACTGATCGAGAGAGAATACCAATGATGCCACTTCCTTTCTGAGGTTTGAAAAACGGGTTTTGTATAGGGAAATCCTACTGGATGAGGACATCACTTCATTTGTCTAAGTAAATTGGATTTGTTAAAGCACAATATTTATACTAATCATGTGATCACTATTTAATGACTATATTAAAAATATTAACAATTCATAATAGTATTTTGAAATCCAAAAACACAAAGCCAATGTAATGAATAGGTTTTTATATATCCTAAATAAGAAATTTAATTTGATCTAGGTTAATTTTCATTAATGAATGTTTGGGTCATTATAGTTTCCAAATTCCCATGTTTATTCATCAAGAATGTGGTATCTCCAAAAAAACTATAACATGGTGAGTTACCTTATTCTACAATAATTTCTCTCTATGATCAAGAATCTAAATTTGATTTACATTATAAGTAAGGTTCTATTCTAGCTGAACTACCTCTGGTATCAAAATATGATACGAATCTAGAACATACATTATAAACATAAAAACATGAATTTTTTTTACCTGAGATAAAATCAGAGGAAAAGGTACATGATAGGAAAATTGTTCAACTTTCTATTAGATTTCATAAGGTCCAATGATCTATGGTCATATCTTTTCATTCTTACCAAAATGAATAACAATTTTACAAGGAGATATTTTTATAAAAATCATGATTATAAACATTGAAAGAAAAGTCTGTAAGAACTCGCATTTTCATTTCAGGTATAAATCTTGATTTTTGGTGTTTTTGAAAAAATGGGAGATTTTGTAAATTTTAGAGCTACACACCAATTATTTAGGAGTACATGTCGCGCACTCAGTTGACAGAGGTATCCATGTAATGGACATGTTACAGTTGAGACATGGCCATGTAGGGTGCCTTAAAGACCACCTAATGCGGGGGACGATGAGGCTTGTACACTGTGTGTACATAAAATGAGAACACCGTGTAATTTTTCTATAACTTCATTAAATAGACCAGGGTCGTGTCTAATGATTATAATCATCTTCTTCTATCCATGGTGTTTCTAGGATCTTATGAGAGTAATAATTTTTATACGAGCCCTTGAGATGTCATCTGTTCTCTGAATCAATCTCTGACGGGTGTGTTGGAATCCCACCGGTGAGTCATTCCTTCTTCTTTAATATCTCCTCCTTATTTCTCCCCTCTCTTTAGTCATTCAAGGATGATTAATTTTGATGTTTTGGTAGATCTACACTGTTCTAGGCCAATTTTAGGGCCTATATTTAAGTGTTATCTTCATAAAACATCAAGGTAGGTGTTTTGTGACTTACCATAGTTTTTTATGGAGTTATATATGCTTAATGGTCAAATACCCTTTTTTAGGGTATTGCTTTTTTTGAAATTTAACCAATTTAAAATCCTGATGTGGTTGGTTTTTTTAAGAAATGGTTATCGATAATGAATAAGGGTTATTACATTGATCATGGAGGTGTAACTTGTGTTTGATTTTTTTATGACCCTTTGGTCTAGAAATCATGTTAAGATGCTTTGTTTCCATACCTAGTATGTTAGGATGATGTTTCTGTTTATATGAGATGCATGTGTTTCACATGATGAAGGAATAAACAAGGGTAATTGAATGTGATAGCTTCTCAAATAGGGTATTTTAATTATGAATTGTTATTATAATTTACCAGAGGTATCGACTATGAGAGGTTCCACAATTCATTGACCAGATGGGTTAGACCGTGAGTGCTACCCATATAGTCATTATTAAATAAATTTTATACTAAAGGGAATTTACTATAAGAGATGCAAAATGTTGCTTATATTTTATTTTTTCTATGAAGACCATGGGGTATTGACTGTGAGAGCTACCCATGTGGTTGTTTGTATTTTCTTAGTGCTATGTGAGACCAAGGGCGGTTCGATTGAGTGAGGTCTCCCAGAGGGTCATTATTATTATTGATTTGATTATATGTTAAAACCGAAGGGGTTAGACTATGAGAGCTTCCAAAAGGGTTATTATGTGTGATTCATTGTTGTCTATGATGAGTCTGCGAAGCCAAATAATTATCTTGGACTCGGTCTTTATGGATTATTAGATGGCGTTTTGAGACGAATATTTGTAATTGATATATAGAGGGATATCGAGCTTAGGCTAGATCCCAAGGTTACATTATTCAACGAATTGAATAATTTATAAATGTAAATGAATGTAATTGAAAATATAAGGACCGTTTACTTTGGATTACTTCCTAGTTTATTGCTTCTTTTTTCATATTGCTTGCAATATATATTCACTAACAGTTAGGCACAAATCTACTGGTGGTTTCCTACAAGGATTCATCTCACACCATATTTGGGTAATGTTTTTAGGCCAAAAAATAATATATAGTTATAGGTATAGATAAGGGAAACTGCCCTTCTATGTCAAGTACTTGATTACTATGGATCTAGGCAGCATAGAACCATCTGATTCATACGAGGCTATTGGAGTTTACTTAATTTTTAGTACATTGGTCTCTATATTTTATTCTATTATAGTGACTTGTTTGTATACTTTCCCATACCAATGTGACATGAATAATTTATTATATATATATGTATATCTACTGCTGCTGATTCAGATATCAGTTTCCACTTTTTATTTGTTGTATGGAATTTCTGCTCTGCAGCTTTTATCTTTTTGTTTTGGATGTGTTACTCTGCCATTGAGGGAAAATTTCCCCCACTATCACACCCAAGGTCCTCGCTTCTAGTCGGTAGCCTATGAAATTTGGGTAAATTCGTTTGAGGCCCTGTGACCAACCGGTTATGGGGACCCTTTACACGATATGTTGTAATAAACTTTTATCCAACTGTGTGACCAACAACACAGATGGATGAAATTGAGGGTGAATACGCCGTGTACTATTATTACACACCTTGTATAGTCAACCGTGTCTTTGACCATGTGATTAATGACAGAGGTGGTTAAATCATATGGGGTACATGCCGTGTGTAGGGTGAACATGCCATTCAGTGTAACCTAGGAGAGAACTGTGTGGTTTAGATGTGTAGAGAAACATGGTAAGGAGGGGAAAATTCAAGAACACTCCATGTGTATGGGGTGTTACATGACCAGTTTTGGAGGGGGTGCATGCCCATGTGGAAGCCTAAGGGGACATTTCATTTAGGGGTTATATGCGCCATGTATCCTTGTTTTGTAAAAAATTATTGTTTTTATTCTCTTTTTCCTTTCATGCACATAAAATTTTCAGTACTTTTAATCTTGAACTAAGGTGTGCACTTGACTTTGCTGAGTCATGCCACTGAGACGTCCTCTGATTGTACGCTAGATACAGGGAAACAATTAGACAACAGAAATGGGAGATCAGGGAATACCAGAAGATCCTCCCATTGTTTTTGTCTTGGCAACATATATTATACCAGACATAGGTGCCGATGCACAATTCCAATAAGGATTCATGAGGATGATGCAAACCATCAAGGGAGTACTGTATCTTTCTATGTCTAAGTCAAAGCAGATGCATGTGTTCCAGCCGAAACATCCTCCCACTTTTTCTGGGGATGGAGGACCACATACTTCAGTGTTATGGTTGGAGGCCATTCTAGCTATCTTTGAGCTTCTAGAGAAACCTCTAATCAAGAGGGTGAATCTCACGACGTACATTTTACATAATTAAATAAAGAGATGGTGAGTTGTTATCTCATAGGTAGGACATCATTGGGATATGGAATGGGAAGAGTTTCAGAGGACCCTATATTAAAACATCTATCCCGAGATGTTGAGGGCTAATCGAGCCCAAGAGTTCTTTAATTTGGAGTAGGGAGATCATTTAGTGATGGAGTAATATTCTCATTTTACAGAGCTGCAGTGCTTCACACCTTTTTTGGGATATGTGTAGTTATCTTTGGCTAGAAAATTTGAGGATGGTCTAAGGTATGACATCTGATTGAATGTAAATGTATTCAGGATGACTTCAGTGATGACTGTAGTGAATCAAGAGATTATTATCAAGCATAATTTGAGGGATTTGGGAGCTGTCATCCTTGGTAGTTCAGCATCCAGGGCTAGTACTCCTTCAACAGATTGTAGGAAGTGTTGTAGGGAGCATTCATATGACATATTTTAGGTATACAGGTGGAATGCTACCGGTGCCGGAAGAGCAGGTATACTAGACCACATTGCCAGAGAGACCTACTTGAGTGCTGATAATGTAAAAAGTTGGTCATCATCAGTGTTTTATATGGGTGTTCTCACTAGTAGTGACTGATAAGGGTTCTACTATGACTTCATGTTTAAGAGAAGGACCACCAGTTTCTCATCAGATAGTGAACTGGAGTTTTTCTAACCATTTAGGTTGAGGAGGGGGTCATGGCCATAGTATTTAGGCTTCAGGATTTCATCGAAATTAGAGTGGTTCAGCTCAGGGTAATCGAAAAGGGTTATAGGGCCATGATATAGGTCAGAAATTTTCTAGGGAGTAGACCTAGTTAGAGTAGGATCCCGAACCATCTACGGTTAGAGGTAAAATTCAAGTTGCCTTAGTTTTAGCTTCTTCTATTTTTGATACTAGGGCCTCCTATAGTTTTATATATGTTTCCATTATGATGAGACTTGGGATTTTTATCTTTAATTTTATGGATTTATGATTCTAGACACACCGTTGGGGATTAGGAAGGCTAGTGTACATTAGTGCGAGGAATTACCTCTTGAGGTTGGTGGATGTCACTTTTTATGGGACCTTTATTTATAAGATATGACGGTATTATAACTCATTCTCATAATAGACTAGTTATTCACCTTCCAGGAAGTTGTCAATTACTATCACCATAGGTTGAGCTTCACCTCACCAGAGGGTGGATCATTTCTACATAAGGGTTAATGGGATGTCCAGGCGAGCAGAGTTGGATTTGAGCATCATGGATTGAGAGGTGTCACAACTCAGATTTCTATTCTGTATCTCAATGACCATGGGACCTCTCATAATAATTTTTCTCCAGTGCTCAATAATTATCTGATTTTTTATCGAAAAACTTTCTGGTTTTACTCTGGAGTGAGAGGTAGAACTTTTTATTGATCTTGTTCTAGGGGAATCACTGGTTTAAATTCCTCCTTATAGGATGACTCCACCATAGTTATAGGAGCTCAAGAAGCTGTTGGAGGAGTTGCAGAAAAAGGGTTTTTTCTGACCCAGTACATCTCTTTGAGGTTCTCTTATCCTGTTTGCAAAGAATGCCGATGATATCTCAAGACATTGTGTGGATTATCAGAAGATAAACTATTTGACAGTCAATAAATGATATCCTTTGCTATTGATTGATGATCTATTTGATCAGCATCAAGGATCCCAAGTGTTCTCGAAGATTGAAATGAGATTTGGTTATCATTAGTTGTGTGCTAGACCATTAGATATACCACTTACAACTTTTTCAGATCAGGTATGGTCTATACAGGTTTTTGGTTATGCACTTCGGTCTCACGAACTCACTGATAGTTTTCATGGAACTGATGAACTGAGTGTTCCCCCATACTTGGATTCCATTATGGTTATCTTCTTGGATGATATCATGGTGTACTCTCACACTCGACACGACCATGCGACCCATCTTGAAATCTTTTTGAGTACACTAATAGAGCATCAGTTATCTGTCATGCTGTCAAAGTGCCACTTCTAGATGGATCAAATTCACTTATTAGGTCATTATATCTCAGAGACAAGAGTTTCAATAGACCCAAGGAACGTGAGAGCAGTAGTTTCCTAGGTGTAGTAGAAGAATGAATTTGAGGTATGGATTTTTTTGGGGATGGATAGTTATTAAATGTGTTTTATATAAGACTTTTCACACATATCAGTGCCAATGACATGCCTGAATAAGAAGTGTACAATGTACTAGTGGACAAATTACTGAGTTCCAGCCTTCCAAGAGATGAAAGGGAGATTGGAATCAGCATCGATACTAGTTTTTGGAGATCCATGAAAAGGCTATACCATTTACTATAAAGCATCAAATATTGGTCTAGGCTCGGTGCTTATGTAGGGGGAGGAGTTGTTGTGTACATGTATTGGTAGTTGAGGCCACATGAGTGGAACTGCCCGATGAACGATCGTGAGTTAGCTTCAGTTAGACATGATTTATTCAATTAGAGGCATTATATTTTTGGGGAGCATTTTGTGGTTTTCACTGACAAAAAAAGTATCAAGTATATCTTTACTGAGCATGATTGTAATTTAAATTATCAATGGTTGGTTATGTACCTTCAGTATTTCGACTTTCGTCCTTCCTACATGACTTGTAAATCCAACGTCATGTCCAATGCACTGAGTAGGAGGACTGAAATATAGGAACTTCAGGATGCCATCAGGGACTGGAAGTTTATGGTTATATTCTCTAAGATGCATTTGGAAGTGCATGACAGATATGAGAAGCCTTTTCTTTCTTCTGTTTCTATTACCACCACTCTTAGGGATCAAGTGCGAATGAGGAAGGTATCAGACTTCTAAGGACTAATCCTACAAGAGAGTGTGTCAAGATAGGACCCCACTCTTGGGTGGACTATAGGAGAGGATGAGATCTTGCAATTTCATGAATGCTCATGGGTGTCAGCAAACATATGTGAACAACATTTGCGAGATTTCATTCCTGAATTTTGGAAATTCATCCTGGTGTCACCAAGATGTATCATGATCTATACCATCAGTATTGGTGGCCAGTTATGAAGAGAGATGTTTCTAGTTTTATTATGAGATGTTCCACCTGTCAGTAGGTAATTGTGGATCATCAGTGACTAGTAGGGATTTTATAGCAGTTACATATTCCTGAGTGGAAGAGGAATGACTTAATGATGGATTTCATGGTAGGGTTATCAAGGTATCCTAGATGGAATGAAGTAGTCTCAGTGATATAAAATTGTGAAAGAAGAGTTATAAGAACATAACATTAAATATTATATAATATAGTAAATTCATTTAGAATTCACTCTCTTACATTCCAAGAGACCATTTCAGTTTTTAGTTTTAGAGAATTTACTACATAATTCATCTATATCAACCCACAATCATAAAAAGTGGTTACTACTAAAATATTATCAATTTTGTCCATAATACAAAAGTTTTTGATAAAAAATGAAATATATTTGTAAAAATTCATCATAATATTAATCTTTCATTCTTATTTTATCTAAATCAGTCCCTAAACCCTATGAAAAACATTGTAAAAATTGGGACGAAAACAAAAATCTCAGTAAGGGACTTAAAAATAATTATATAAACCACTAATTTAGGATTACTTATAGGCATATGAAATCATTTTCACAAATAGATACTTCTCACCCATAAAAAATATAAACATAATTTGTGAAAACTAGCTATTTATATAAAAGATAGAAAACATAAACAAAACCATAAATGTAAATTAGGTAATTAATTACATAGTATTGTAACTCTCACAGATACCATATTATTTTTAATGCTCATGGACAACTTATAATGTAACCCTTAAGGAATCCATATGATGTAACCCTCACGACTAACATATGATGTCACCCTCATGACTACCTTATGGTGTAACATTCACAATTACAATTGGAATAGCCATTATGGTCAAATTATAAAATAAATATACACAAAGCATTTGAGGAATAAATGTTTCCCACACTTCATCCTAAACAATTTCCATGTACCAGAACATAATCATAAAACATGAACACTTGCATCACAAAAACATTTCTTGGGGAAAACCACTTATTTTAAATGAATATTCTGAAAATAAATAAGAAGTCATTTTCTATGAAAAAAACATGAAATATTGTAAGGAAAAAAAATAAAAAAATGATGTTTCATGAAAACGGGATAATCCCCTCATGCTATACAAGTTAAAAGAAAACATTATTATTCGAATCTTGTAAGAGTCAATAAAGAGTATTTTTAAATTAAAAGTACCTTACCTCGGGTTCATATTAATTCAAATGTGTTCAAAAATAATTTTTAATGGTTACAAGAGAATTATTAATTCATTGAAGAACAATATTTTTATTTATAATAACGTATATGATATTTTACCACATCTTTCCACCACTTTATTGATAATATTTCATTTTATTATTTTTTCGGTGCGTTTATTTCATGGTTTCCATGGTTGGCTCGATGTGGTTTTTCATTTTCAATAGAAGAAAAACTCAAGAAGTGGAATAAAATGGTGTTAATATGTCTCCATAATTTTAAATTATACCATATTTCATTTTTTGTTTTGACATGAGAATGATTCATTAATGAAAACATTCATGAAAATGATTCAATTTATTTTGGGGGTTTTGATGACAATCATGAACTTCTGTAATTTTATTTTAAATCATGACCATATATTTCTTCCAAAATCTTAGATAACTGATAATATGAATAATAAAATTTTATTTAATCATAATTATGGTTTTATGAGAATCCTTGTCGGTGGAACATTAATAAGAAAGCACATTGTCCATGATGATAATTGGCACATCGTGGAAAATGTTTTCATTATTTAGAAAAATTGGAGAATATGAGTGGTTTGATGATGAATATTACATTAAAAAAATAAAATCAAAATATATTTAATATAATGGACATATCATGTCACTTTTATTAGGTGATTTTAGGATAAAATAAGAAAAAAATGAATTAAAAATAAATTTAAAAGAAAACGAAAGAGGATTTTACCTCGTGAACTTGTTCTCCTTGAGAAACTCATTATTGAAATTAGTTTTTAAATTTTCTTAATACAAAAAGGAAAGGTACATGATTAATATTATTGGAAAAATAATTGGTTAGAATTTAAATAGGATATAGGTTGTTGGAGGTGTGTGGAGAAGAGGTGGTGAGGGGTGATATTTATAGTGGAGGAGAGTGGTGGTTTTTTAATATATGCATTTTTTTGTTATTTTGGATCAAGAATGTATATAGTTTGAACTTTAATAAGAATTATATCAAAATAATGAATGATATTTCAGGATTTTGAGATTAAATTACCCATACATAATATAATAATCAATAATTCAGGCATTTGTTATATACTATAAATTACCGTATTTCACTATTTAAAAAAATTCAACTATTTAAGAAAAATCCAAAATGTTCACCCTAATCATTTTTTGACATGTTGATTTCAAAAAAGAACTCTATTTTATGAAATTAATTTTCAATATATGAAAAATTCAATTTTTAATTAAAATTATCATTTATTCATGAAATTCTAATTCTAAAATTAGAACAGATTTTACAAAAAATTTAAAAAATAAATAACGTATCATAAAATTATTATATAATCATAAGAAATAATACAAATTTATTAATATATTTTAGGAAAATTAAAAATATTATTATTTAATATAGTATTTATAAAATTGTAATTAAATATTTTAAACTTACAAAAGTACCCACAGTTAATTTATAATTTCTAAAATGAATTTTTACTTATACCATGAAATAAATATATTATATTTTCCTTTATAACATACCGATTTTTTATTTATACCTTAATATGTGAGGAAACTATTCTATTTTAATATATTCTTCAGTCTCTATAAATACCACTTATTTCATTATAAATTTTTAATAAAATTATATATTAAATTACAAAATGAAAAAAATATATTATAAGTGCCGAGGTTGTTACATTCACTCCCCTTTGAAGAAATTTCTTCCACAAAATTTCTATTCATCTACTAAAGAAGTGAGGATGATTTTCTATCAAATAGTTTCTATAACAACCCTGCTTTTTATTACACACTTAATCCTGATTTATTACATAAACTCTTCACATGATACAATTGAAACATTGAGAGATATTGTGTCTATGGGGATTAGGAACATTACATAACAACTTAAAACATGAAACACAACATCTTTATAGAAATATTTCATCACATGACCAGTACATTCCCTCGTACTTAGCATTGGATGGGATAAATTGAGGACATTTCTAATAAAAGGGTAAGCAATAAAGTACAATAAAGGAGAAAACACGGCAAATCAAGAAAAATAATGTTCATGTTAGGAAATAGGCAAATCAGTGGAGAATAATACAAACATGTACATAAAGTCATGATATTTCATGATTACCATAACATGGAAATGTGGAAACAACACTTAACATAGTATTAGCATGAGCCAAGGATCGTGCACATGAGGCATGAGTAAACCCTCATTCCACTTGAATTAGATTGAGTAATTACTCATTTTACGTGAATTAGGATGATTAAACCCTCATTCCACTTGACTTATCATGATACTAATTATTACTAAATGTATTGGAGCACTATCAGGGCTCACCCTTCTTAAACATTTCACTTTGTGCATAAGTGTGCCACACGGATCATACAACATGGAAACATTAAAGTTCATAATTTATTCCACAATAAAGGGATGTAGAATTAATAAATGATACTATATAATTAATAATTAAATATGCATAAAGCTAAATACCATTGATAGATGAATGGTTATGGTATTCACTAGACAAAGACTTTGTCTTAGAAAATCATGGGGCAATTTCGGTAGCATAACAACGTGACATAAGAATTCATAAAAATGATTGATGAGAGAGAAAGGGGTGTATCATCATATGTACATGAAATGTAAAATAAGGGGGTCTTATAGATACATTCCTTGACATAAGTAATGGAATTTAGATTTTGGATAAAAAATAACTACTTTAATATAAATCATTAGATGGAAATTTCTTACGAAAAGTTGACATGGTAATGGGTGTACATGGGAGGCATTTAATGAGAGATAAATGCAAATCTCGTCATTAAAACATAAATAGAGAAGTATAGGGGATTGAAAAATCATACCCCAATATTTGAAATTGCAATTAAATGGGTATTACTACATAAAGAAACATGGATAAAAATAAGAGAGGTAGGGATCCCTTTCAGAAATTCGGTATAGTAATGGCTTGGGTAAGGGTTAAAATGAGGAAGAAAAAATAAGTCCTCATTCATAAACCATCACATGTACCATAATAAAATTATTATAAATTAATTAAACTATAAACATTCGATATTAGAATAACTATATTCAAATAAGATGCTTTTATTTGAAAGGAGAGGAAAGTGAGGACCCCTTACATAGAAGTGTGATCCCAAAGGCTTGGGAGAGTCTTTAGTGAGGCTTCATGGGAGCTTGGGGTGACTTGGGAGGATTATAGAGAGATGATAAAAGTCATTTTTTGATATCCAAAGGCTTTGAGTGATGATGAACTTGGATATTGGGTGGGTTTATATAGGAAAAGGGAGGGAATTATTTATTATTTAGGTTTGGGAAAACACACATTAAACTAATCAAAACCACAAACATGCCCATGGTTTTCCCATTGTTTTTTAAAAACGGGAGTGGAATTCATTATTTTATAATGGAAATGACCTGAATTATTAAAATATTTTGCTTTTTTATGTGGAGGTGAGTCACACTCACAAGGAAGTCAATTTAAAAGTTAAAATGTTTTATAACTCTTGGAGGGTCCACTAATGTTTTTAAAATTAAATCAAATAAACCCAAAATAAAATTACTATAATTTAAAAAAAAATATAATGTTCGGAAATAATTTTTTTAGTATTTTATTACATCTCTATTGGGTAATTATGATGTCATAATACACATTATATATTTAAATGGTATTTAATTTTTACCCAAAAATTCGACTATCTCAAAAAATTATAAAAAATTCCCTATTGGATAATTTAGATGTCAGGATTTCAAAAATAATAGAAATATTATATTAATAATTTTCTAAATATGTTAATTTTTACTTTTAAAATAAAAACCGACATTTATTGACAATTTATGGGTTTTGATAAAAATAGTTTTCAAACCTTAAAAAAACTACAATTATATTAATAAAAATTATACAATCACTTATATTTATTAAAAATTAATTTAATAATAATAATTAATTAATATATTATTTAATTTAAAAATCCATTAAATCATCAAAATATTTTTGTTATTTAATATTAACTAAAAATACTATTTTTTTCTTTAAAACTATTTACAAAGTAACAATAATAAGTTGAATGTATTTTCTTTTTTCTATGAAAAATAATGTAATAATAATAGTGCTGGGGTATAGTTACATAACCCCTTGTAACACCAACATAAGACCGAATGGTATGGTGTGTGATGGTGACAGACTCATAGAACGGCTCAGATAACATCACTAGATTGGTAATTTCTAACAACATCCACTTCTCCCGTAGGTGGTTCCACTCGAGATTAATGTGCTGAAGCTCGGTTTGTGATTGGTCAAGAGGGAAGCCCAATGATTCCCCCACCATTATGAGCTCTAAAAAATGGACTTCTTATGAAGAAATTCTACTGGATGAGGCAATCACTTCCTTTTTCTGAGAAAATTGGATTTGTTAAAGCCCTATATTTATACTAATCACGCGATCACTGTTTTACAAATATATTAGAAATGCAAACAATTATTAATGATATTTTTAAATCCAAAAACATAACACCAATTAAGTTCATATGTTTTAAAATATATGTAATATGTTATTTAATTTGATCAGGATGAGTTTACATTAATGAATGTTTGGGTTGTTACAATCGTACCCCTTATGAATTTTCACAGTAAAAATTTCTATTTTCATTCTATACTGCAATACGTGTAGGTACTTTTACTTCATTGCCTCATCTAGTTCCCATGTTTCCTCTTCGTACTTATTGTTTCACCATAATACCTTGACTAGGTGGGTAGTCTTGTTACATAGAACATTATATCGACAATCAAAAATCATCACTGGGTGCTCCTCGTAAGAAAGAAGATCCTATATCTATACTACCTCTGAATAGAGTACATGTGAATGATCTGGTAGGTACTTCCTTATGAGGGATACATAAAATACATCTTGTACTTTTGCTATGGTAGGTGGAATTGCTAGTCGATAGGCCACAACCCCTACCCGATCAAGAATCTCGAAGGGTCTATTGTACCTAGGACTTAACATCCCTTTATTTCCAAACCTCATGACCTTCATCCATGAAGATATGCATTTAAATACCATGTATCCAACTTTGAACTCAAGGTATCATCGATTATTATCTACATAACTGTTCTATCGACTTTGGGATGCCTTGATATGATGCAGAATGGTTTTCACTTTCTCCACCATTTCTTTGACAATTTCATGTCCTAGAAGCGTACACTCACTGACTTCATCCTAACATGTTGTTGTTCATCACATTTTCCCATAAAGGGCTTCATATGGTGCCATTCAAATGCTTGAGTGGAAACTGTTATTTTAGGATAATTAAACCAGTGAAAGATGTTGGTCCCATCCTCCATTGAGGTTCATAGATCATGATCTTAACATATCATCTAGTGTCTAAATAATTCACTCACATTGGCTATCTTTTTTGGAATTATAGGCTATACTGAAGCTCATTTCAGTGCTTAAGGCATGATTTAGAATTTTCCAGAACTTCTAGGTGAATATCTAATCACAATCATATGCAGTAGATACTAGTACCCCATGAATCCTTACTACTTCAATGATGTAAATCCATGCATGTTGATCTAGTGAGAAGTCATCTCAAATCACAATAATGTGATCTGTCTTTATTAGATGATCCACAAAAACCCATATAACATTGTTTCCTTCGAATATGTTCAGAAGTCCATTGACAATGTCCATGGTAATGTACTATCACTTCCATGTTGGTATGGGTAGTGGTTGCATCATCCAATTAGACTATTGCCTCTTATCCATTACTTACTGACATACCAGAAACTTTGCTATATATTTAGCAATATCCGTTTTTCATATTGTCCCACCAATTTTTTTTTCAGAGATCATGATACATCTTTCTGCTCCCTGAGAGAATAGAGAATGATGAACTATGTGAATCATTCAGAAGGCCCTTCTTTATCTCCAAATCAGATGGTATATATAATCATGACCCAAATATCACAATTCTATTCTTTTCAACCCTGAACTCTGAGGATTTCCCTTTTCTGACAGCTTCCACCCTTTTTAGAATTTCCACATCCTTTCTTTGAGTATCTTTTATTTTTCCCATGAGGGATGGTCGATCAATCTTTTAAGAATGGATTTATGATGTTCCTCCCATAATGATTTTCATGTCCATACTCCTAAAATCTAATAATATTGGATACTTTTCAATTCTCATCATTGATATTGGTGTATGATCTTTTATACTTATAGCACCTTCCACCTCGTTTACCTTATCAGGATGGTAGTTGATTGAGCAGTCATAATCATTGATCAGCTCTAACCATATTTGTTGGTTCATGTTTAACTCTTTATATGTGAATATATACACGGGGGTTTTGTGATCTATTTATACTTTATACTTTTACCCAACGAGTTAATGCTACCTAATTTTAACGCAAATATCATTTCCTCCAACTCTAGATCATGCATGAGACATCCTTGTGTCATAGGAAACAAATTTGTTCTTTTTTCCTCAAATTCCATCAAATTGAGCCCTATAAAATTTTCAAGAAGAACATTCCCACAAACTTCAACATGTGATGAAACACTTATAGAATTTTTTTTATAATGATTTAATATAATTTCTACTAGGGACTCAATGCTCATCAAAAAGAAAAAAAATATTAATAGGACATGAATTGAAATAAATTACTACATACACTACATTAAAGTACTGGTTACATGTAATTCATTAATCATTACCCATATTGGAATAAGACTTCCTCTTCACCATTGATCAAGGAGATTATTGATACTCATCAAGCTTCTCAGCACTTCCAATAGAGCGTCATCTTGGATAATTCTCGACTTCTCTACATGTTATGGCATAAAACCCTATATGATGCCTTAGAAAGAGATTTGTTTCTATCTATCACATTATCCATTATTTCATGGTAATTGGATACTTTTTTCCTTTCCTTTCCATAGTTAAAGCATCCCATAGTCCCTTGTGACATTTACCTTGGTGCATCTTTCCACATTTGGTGCACGAAGGTAATTGGGTATTATTTCCCTTATCACCATTATCATAAGGACTTTCATGAGATTTCATCTACCTCTTCCTTGATGTCCTTGGGAATTCAAAATAGTACCAAATGTTTATCTTGATTTTTGATAGCTGGTTTTCATAATCATGATATTTCCTACATGAGCTACCATTTGATTGGGAATATCACTAGGACATTCATCACATTTCCCTTAACATCAATTGCAATCCATATTCCTCATATTACCGGCCATTTTCTTGAATAAAAGAAAAGTTAGGGGGAACACAGAAAGGGGAATCCAAAGACAAAAAGAAATAACTTATAAATAATATTTATTTCCTTAACATTTGATTCTATAGGATTCTATCTATGTTATCCATGATCTACATCCTAACATTTATTTTTAGAGGAATTTTTTTCTCATAACAATGATTCATACTAAGGATTTGAATTTAACAAAGCATATCCCTTGAGAGTGCATAACCAATAGTGAAGGAAGGCCCATTGTCATGTACCATGATACCCTGAGTCATGCCTGAAAATCCTTGTCAGAGTTTTCACACCTTGGTACATCTCTGCTAGAGCCACCTCTACCTGCTCGTATCCAGATTGTGATGTATTTGATTGATAAACCACATAATTAATACCCAAAAAAATTTAGGGATGTTTTTATTATACTTAGTATTATCCCAATGGCTTTCACTAGGGTTTTCTAATCCTAATCCCAAAAATAACTAAATCTATCCTCTAATACAAAATATAAAAACCCTGCTTTTTATGACACACTTAAACACAATTTATTACATAAAATATTCACTTGATACAACCAGTATGATCTAGACTTATAGTGTCTTTGGGTCTTAAGAACATTCCATAACAATATAAAACAAGAAACACAAAATCTTTATTGAAAAATTCCTTTACATGACAACTACATTTTCTTGTACATAGCATTGTATGGGATTACCAGAGGATATGTATAAGAAAAGGGTGAGATATAAAGCCCTATAAGGGAGAAAACGAGGAGTAAAATGAAAAAGTTAGTACATGTTAGGATATAGGAATATCAATGGAGTATAAGAGAAACATGAACATGAAGGAATGATATAGCTTGATTATCATAACATGGAAATGTGGCAACAACAAATAACATGGTATTATCATGAGCCAAGGATAATTTCACATGGGGCATGAGTAAATAATCATTGAACTTGAATTAGAATGTGTAAATACTAATTTTACTTGAATTATCATGAGTAAAACATCATTTCTGTTGATTTATCATGATTTAAATATTTACCCAATGAATTGGAACACTGTTAGGGCACGCCCTTCTTAAACATTTCATTCCATGCATAAGTGTTCCACATGGATCATACAACATGGAATCTTTAAAGATTTTCATTAATTACAAGATAAAGGGATGTGTAATTAATTCATGGAAATATATATTCAATAAATAAAGGTGAATAAATGTGAATACCCTTGATAGAGGAATGGGCATGAGATTCACTACACAAAGACTTTGGTCTGGAATGTCACGGTGCAATTACGACAATATAACAGTATGAAATAAGAATTCATCAAAATGGTTGATGAGAGAAAAAGTGTTGCCTCAAAATATGTACATGAAATGAATAGTAAGGGGGTAAAATAGGTACATGTACCATCATAATTAATGGAATTTATATTCATGATACAAAAGAATATCATGAATGTAAATGAGGAGAGAGAAATTCCTTACTGATTATCGGCATAGTAATGGGTGTTCATGGGAGGAATTTAATGAGAGAGGATGGGAAATTTATCAATATAAAAATTAATAGGAAATTATGTGGGAGGTGAAAAATCATACCCCATAATTTGTAATTGAATTTAAAAGGGTACTACAAAATTAAAAAACATGGATAAAAATAATAAAGAAATGAACCCCTTATGGAAATTCAGCATAGTAATGGCTTAGGTAAGGGTCAAAATGAGGAAGGAAAAATAACTCCTTATTAGAAAAACAACACATTTAGAGTAATAGAATGATTATAAACGAATTTGATTATAACCATTCGAAATTAAAAGAACTACTTTCAAATAAGATGCTTGAGTTTGAAAGGAGAGGAATGTTAGGATCCCTTACTTGGAAATGTGATCCTAAAGGCTTGGGAGAGGCCTGAGAGAGGCTTATTAGGAGATTGGGGAGCCTGGGGTGGATTATATATAGAGGAGGGCAGAGGTTGGTCTAGATCTAAAGGACTTGAGTGAAGAAGAATTGGGATATTGGGTGGGTTAATATAGGAAAAGAGAGGGAATTATTTAATATTTAGGGTTTGGACACCACATATTAAACTAACGAAAAACACAAACCAGACCATGGAATTTGGAAAAGGGGAGTTGAAATAATTGTTTTATAATTACTTTGATTGAAATTCGTAAAATATTTGTCTTGCTTATGTGGAGGCGAGTCACACTATCAAGGAAATCAATTTAAAATGATAAAATGTTTTATAACTCTTGCAGGGTTCACTAATGTTTTCTAAAATAAATCAAAAAAACCCAAAATTACATTAAATTAATGGTAAAACATATATTGGTAGACCATGATGTTTACAGTATTTTATTACATCACTATTGGGTCATTATGATGTCATAAACACATTATATATTTAAACAGTACTTATTTTTTCCCGAAAATTTTACTGTCTCAGAAAATTATGAAAAATTCCCTATTGGATAATTTCGATGTCCTGATTCAAAAAATAATATTCATTTTATATAAATATTTTTATAAATATGTGAATTTTTTCTTTTGAAATTAAAACTGTCATTTTTCCAAAAAATTTATGGGTTTTGTTAAAAATAACGTTCAAACCTTACTAAAAATTACCATCGTGTTCATAAAATTATTATATCATTTATACATAATAAATAGTAATTTGGTAATAATATTTCTTTATAATATTATTTAATTCAAAATCCATGAATTCATCAAAATATATTTCTTAATTGAATATTATCTAAAAATACTATTTGTTCCTTAAAAACTATTTACAAAGTAACAGGAATAAAATATATTTATATTCATTGTTCAATACAGAAATAATTCACATAATCATAGTTCTAGGGTCTTGTTACATAACCATGTATAACACCCATATAATACCAATGGGTAAGGTGTGTGATGGTGACAAACTCTTGGGGTGGCTTGGATAACATTGCTCGGGTGGTAACCTATATCAACTTCCACTTATCTTGTAGGTGGTTTTGCTCTAGCTTAATGTGTGGAAGCTCGACTTTGGACAGATTGAGAGAGAATACCAATGACGTCACATCCTTTATGAGGTTTGGAAAATGGGTTTTGTATGGAGAAATCATTCTGGAGGAGGACATCACTTTTTTGTCTAAGTAAATTGGATTTGCTAAACCCAATATTTATACAAATTATGAGATCACCGTTTAATGACTATATTAGAAATAGTAACAATTTTTAATAGTATTTGGAAATCCAAAAACCTAAATCCAAGGAATTGCATAGATTTATATATATCCTAAATAAGACATTTAAGTTGATCTAGGTGAATTTTCATTAGTGAATGTTTGGGTCGTTATAGTTTCCAGATTCCCATGTTTATTCTTCAACAATGTGGTATCTCTAAAAAAGTGTAACATATTGAATTACCTTATTCTGTAATAATTCCTCTCTATGATCAAGAATCTAAATAGTATTTTCATTATAAGTAAGGTTCTCTTCTAGCTGAACTACCTCTGGTATCAATACTTTATAAGAATCTAGAACATACTTTCTAAAGATAAAAACATGAAAAACATTATTAACCTGAGATAAAATCAGAGAAAAAGCAACATGATAGGCAAATTGATAAACGTTCTATTGTATTTCATAAGGTCCAATGATCTATGGTCATATCATTACATTCTTACCAAAATGAATAACAATTTTACAATGGGATATTTTTACAAAAAACATGATTTTAAACCTTGATAGAAAAGCCTATAAGAACTCGGATTTTCATTTAAGGTGTGAATCATGATTATAGTTGTTTATGAGGAAAATGGGAGATTTTTGAAATTTTAGAAGTACACACCAAATATTTAGGAGTACATGTCGCGCACTCGGTTGACGTAGGTAGCCATGTAATGGACATGTTACGGTTGAGACATGGCCGTGTAGGGTGCCTTAAAGACCACCTAAAGTGGGGGATGAGTGAGGCATGTACATAAAATTAGTAGATCATGTAATTTTTCTATTACTTCATTAAATGGACCAGTGTCGCATCTAATGATTATAATCATCATCTTCTAGCCTTGGTTTGTACAGGAGCTTCTGAGAGTGATAATTCTTCTACGAGCCCCTGAGATGCCATCTGTTCTTTGAATCAATCCCCGGTGGGTGTGTTGGAATCCCACCGATGAGTAATTCCTTCATCTTTAATATATCCTCCTGATTTCTCCCCTCTATTTAGTTATTCATGGTTGAGTATTTTTGAAGTTTTGGTAGATCTATGATGTTCTAGGCGAATTCAAGGGCCTAGATTTAAGAGTGATCACCATACAACATTGAGGTAGGTGTTTTGTGCCTTACCATAGTTTTTCTTGGAGTAATATATGCTTAAGTGTCAAATACTCTTATTTAGGGTCTTTCTTTTCTTTGGAATTTAACCATGTTTAATGCCTGATATGGTTTTTTTAAGAAATGGTTATTGATAATGAATAAGGTTTATTACATTGATCATGGAGGTATAACTCATGTCCAATTTGGTTATGACCGTTTGGTCTAGAAATCATATTAGGATACTTTGTTTCCATGCCAAGTATTTTTAGGATGGAGTTTCTATTTATAAGATATGCATGTGTTTCACATTATGATAGAATAAAAAAGGTTAATTGAATGTGATAGCTTCCCAAATAAGGAATTTTAATTATTAATTGTTATTATAATTTACCAGAGGTATCAACTTTGAGAGATGCCACAAGTCATTGACCAGATGGGTTAGACCGTAAGAGCTACCCATATAGTAATTATTAAATAAATTTTATACCAAAGGGAATTGACTATGATAGATTCCAAATGTTACTTATATTTTATTAGTTCTATGAAGACCATGGGTTATTGACCGTGAGAGCTACCTATGTGGTTTTTTGCATTTTATTAGTGCTATGGGAAACCAAGGGGGGTTTGACATAGTGAGCTTTCCCAGAGGGTCATTATTATTATTGATTTGAATATATGTTAAAACCAAAGGGGTTATACCATGAGAGCTTCCTAGAGAGTTATTATGTGTGACTTATAGTTGTCTATGACGAGTCTGTGCAGCCAAATAATTATCTTGGACTTGGTATTTCTGGATTGTTAGATGGCCCTTTGAGACGTCTATTTATTATTGTTATATAGAGGGATACCGATATTAGGCTAGATCCAAAGGTTACATTATTCAAAGGATTGAATAATTTATAAAAGTAAATGAATGTTATTGAAAATATAAGGACTGTTTACTTTGTATTACTTCCTATTTTATTTCATCATTTTTTCATATTGCCTGCAATATATATTCACTGACAGTTAGGCACAAATCTATTGGTGGTTTCCTATAAGGATTCATCTCACACCCTATTTGGGTCATGTTTTTAGGCCCAAAAATATTATATAGTTACATGTATATGTAATGGAAACCGCCCTTCTACATCATGTACTTGATTACTGCGGAGCTAGGGAGCATAGAACCATCTGATTATTGTGATGCTGTTGGAGTTTACATACTTTTCAGTACTTTGGTTTCGGTATTTTATTCTAGAATTTTGACTTGTTTGTCTACTTTCCCATACACATGAGACCTGAATAATTTATTATTATATATATATATATCTGCAGCTGTTGATTGAACTATCAGTTTACACTATTTATTTTTTGTATGGAATTACTACTTTGAAACTTGTATCTTTTTGTTTTGGATGTGTTACTCTACCATTGAGGGAAAATTTCCCCCACTATCACACCCACGGTCCTCGCAGCGAGTCGGCAGCCTCTACAATTTGGGGAAATGCATTTGAGGGCCTGTAGCCAACCGGTTATGGGGCCCCATTACATGATATGTTGTAATAACCTTTTATCCAACTATGTGACCAATGACACAGATGGATGAAATTGAGGGTGAATACGCCGTGTACTATAATTACACACTATGTAGAGTCAACCGTGTCTCTAACAATGTGAATAATGACATAGGTGGTTAAATCATATGGGGTATATGCCGTGTGTAGGGTTAACATGCCATTCAGTGTAACCTAGGAGAGAACCTCGCGGTTTAGACGTGTAGAGAAACTTGGGAAGGAGGGGAAAATTCAAGAACAGACCATGTGTATGGGGTGTTACATGACGAGTTTTGGAAGGGGTGCGTGCCCATTTCAAAGCCTAAGGGGACATTTCATTTAGGGGTTATATTCTCCATGTATATCTGTTTTGTAAAAATTGATTGTTTTCTTCTCTTGTTCATTTCATGCACATAACGTTTTCACTCCTTTTAATCTTGAACTAAGGTGTGCACTTGACCATGCATTGTCATGCCACCGAGACATCCTCTGATTGTATTCCAGAGACAGGTAAACAATTAGACACCAAAAATGGGTGATCAAGGAATACCAGAAGATCCACCCGTTGTTCCTGTCTTGGCACCAACTATTATACCAGACACAGGTGCCGATGTACAATTCTAATAAGGCTTCATGAGGATGATTCAAACCATCCAGGGAGTACCGTATCTTTCCCTGTCTAAGGTAGAGGAGACACGGGTGTTCCAGCTGAAACATCCTCCCACTTTTTATCAGGATGAAGGACCACATACTTCAGTGTCATGGTTGGAGGCCACTCTAGCTATCTTTGATCTTCTAGAGATGCCTCTAGATAAGAGGGTGAATTTCACGACGTACATTTTATTGAATTATACAAAGAGATGGAGGGTTGTTATCTCATAGGTAGAACATAATCAGGATATGTCATGGGAAGAGTTTCAGAGGACCCTCTATTAAAACTTTTATCCAGAGATGTTGAGGGACGATCGAGCCCAAGAGTTCTTGAATTTGGAGAAGGGAGCTCATTTAGTGATGGAGTAATATTACCTTTTTACTGAGATGCGGTGCTTCACATCTTTTTTGGGAGATGACAAGTTATCTTTGGCTAGAAAATTTGAAGATGGTCTATGGTATGAAATCCAATTGAAGGTAAATGTATTCCAGACGACTTCAGTGATGACTATAGTGAATCAAGAGCTGATCATCAAGCGTAATTTGAGGGATTTGGGAGCTGTCATCTTTGGCAGTTCAGCATCCAGGGCTAGTACTCCTTCAACAGATTGTAGGAAGTGTTGTAGGGAGAATTAATATGAAGTATTTTAGGTATACAGGTGGTATGATACCGGTGTGGGAAGTGCAGGCATACTCGACCACATTGCCAGAGAAACCTAGTTGGGTGCTGATAATGCAAAAAGTTGGTCATCATTAGTGTTTACTCTAGGTGTTATCAATAGTAGTGAATGATAAGGGTTCTACTATGAATCCCTGTTTAAGATAAGGACCACCATTTTCTCATCAGATAGTGAACTAGAGTTTTTCTATTCGTTCACGTCGAGGAGGGGGTCATGGCCATATTATTTAGGATTCTGGATTTCAGCGAAATTAGGGTGGTTCAGCTCAGGGTAATCGGGAAGGGTTATAGGGCCACGATGTAGGTCTGAATTTTTCCAGGGAGTAGAACCATTTGGAGTAGGATCCTTAACCATCTATGGTTAGAGGTAAAATTTAAGTTGGCTCAGTTTTAGCTTCTTCTATTTTTTATACTGGGGCCTCTCATAGTTTTATATCTATTTTCATTATGATTAGACTTGGGTTTTTCATCTTTACTTTTAAGGATATTATGATTCTAGACGCACATTTTGGGATTAGGAAGGATATTGTACGTTAGTGCGAGGATTTCCCTCTTGGGGATGGAGGATGTCACTTTTTATGGGACCTTTATATATTAGATATGACAGGATAATAACTCATTTACATAATATAGCAGTTATTCCCCTTCCAGGAAGTTGTCAATTCCTATCACCGTAGGTTGAGTTTCACATCACCCGAGGGTGGATCATTTCTACATAAGGGTGAATGGGATGTTCAGGCAAGCAGAGTTGGATCTGAGCATCATGGATTGAGAGGTGTCACAGCTCAGATTTCTATTATGTATCTCAATGACCAGGGGTCTTCTTGTAATAATTTTTAACTTGTTGTAAATAATTTTCTGAATTTTCTTATTGAAAACCTTTCTGGTTTTCCTCTGGAGCAAGAGGAAGAAATTTATATTGATCTTGTTCCAGGGGCATAACTAGATTTCATTCCTCATTATAGGATGGCTATACCATAGTTATAGGAGCTCAAGAAGCAGTTGTAGGAGTTGCAGAAAAAGGGTTTTATCTAACCCAGTACTTCTCCTTGGGGTTATCCTATCCTGTTAGTAGAGAAAGTGGATGATATCCCAAGACTTTTTGTGGATTATCATAAGCTAAACTATTTGACAGTCATTAAACGATATCCTTTTCTATGTATTGATGATCTATTTGATCTACATCAAGGAACCTGAGTGTTCTCGAATTTTGACTTGAGATCTGGTTATCACTAGTTGTGCGTTAGACCATTAGATATACCACTTACAGCTTTTCAGAGCAGGTACAGTCTATACAGGTTTTTGGTTATGCACTTCGGTCTCATGAACGCATTGACAGTTTTAATGGCACTGATGAACTGAGTGTTCCCTCCATACATGGATTCCATTGTGGTTATCTTCGTGGATGATATCTTGGTGTACTCTCACACTTGACACGACCATGCGACCCATCTTGAAATCATTTTGAGTACACTAATAGAGCATCAGCTATATTTCAAGCTCTCAAAGTGCCACTTCTGGATGGATCAAAACTCACTTATTAGGTCATGTTATCTCAGAGACAAGAGTTTCAATAGACCCATGGAATGTGAGAGCAGTAGTTTCCTAGGTGTGGTCAAATAATGACTTTGAGGTGAGGAGTTTTTTGGGGATGGCTAGTTATTAAATGTGTTTTATATAAGACTTTTCACACTTAGCAGTGCCAATGAAAGGCCTGAATAAGAAGTTTACAATGTACTTGTGGACATGTTACTAAGGTCCAGCCTTCCAAGAGCTGAAAGGGAGGTTAACTTCAGCATCGATACCAGTTTTTGGGGATCCATGAAAGGGTAATACCATTTACTATGAAGCATCAGGTATTAGGTTTGGAGCAGTGCTTATGCAGGGGGGAGGAGTTTTTGTGTACATGTATTGGAAGTTGAGGCCATATGAGAGGAACTACCTGATGAATGATCTTGAGTTAGCTTCAGTTAGACATGATTTATGCTATTAGAGGCAATATATTTTGGGGGAGAATATTGTGGTTTTCACAGACAAGAAAAGTATCAAGTATATCTTTACTGAGCATGATTCTAATTTGAATTAGAAAAGGTTGGTTATGTACCTTAAGTATTTTGACATTCAATATTCCTAAATTCTTGGGAAAACCAACGTCGTCCAATGCACTGAGTAGGAGGACTCAGATAGAGGAACTTTAGGATGCCATCAAGAAGTGGAAGCTTATGGCTCTATTCTATAAGATGCATTTGGAGGTCCACGACAGATAGGGGCCACCTTTTCTTTCTTCTATTTCTATTACCACCACTCTTAGGGATCAGGTTCGAATAAGGTAGCTATCCGAATCCTAAGGAAAATTCCTACAAGAGAGTGTGTCAGGAGAGGACCCCACTCCTGGGTGGACTATTGGAGAGGATGAGAACTTGTAATTTCATGAATGTTCCTGGGTGTCATCAAACATACACGAGGAGAATTTGCAGGATTTCATTCCTCAATTTGGGCAATTCATCCTGGTGTCACCAAGATATATCAAGATCTACACCATCAGTATTGGTGGCCAGTTATGAAGAGGGATGCTTCTAGTTTTATAATGAGATTTTACACATGTCAGCAGGTAATGGAGGATCATCAGTGACTAATAGGGATTTTATAGAAGTTATGTATTCTCGAGTAGAAGTGTAAGGATTTCATGATGGATTTTTTGGAAGGGTTATCAAGGTCTCCTCGAGGGAATGATGCAGTCTGAGTTGTCATTGAAATACTCATGAATGTTGCACACTTTTTACTAATTAAGGAGACCATCAGTGTTTTTGAGCTTGGATGGATGTACATATGAGAGATTGTACATTTCCATTGGGTTATGTGCTCTATCGTAATAGAATGGGATGCCCATTTTACTTCTCATGTCTGACATGGAATATAGAGGGATTTAGGTACACATGTACTTTTGAGTAAAACATACCATCACCATACAGATGGCCAGTCTGAGCGATGATTCGGGTGATGGAGGACATTATTCAAGCATGCATCCTAGACAATGGATGTTCTTGGGAGATGCATATACCTCTAGAGAATTTTTCCTACAATAAATGTTTTTAGCAGACGATTCAGATGGACCCCTACGAGGCTTTTTATGGTAGGCCATTCCAATCACCCCTGTGATGGTTGGAGGTAGGAATGACAGCTAAGCTAGGACCTTGTCTTGTCCAGGATACCACTAAGCAGGTGGATTTGCTTCAGAAGAGGATGGTTACTACACATTCCTGACATAAATCTTAGGATGATCGATGGATATGTCCTCTGATGTTTGAGGTCAGTGCTCAGGTTTTCTTACATGTAGCACTGAGTTTGGGATACAAGAGGATGAGGAGATAGAGAAAGATTTCACCGAGATACGTTAGGCCGTTTGAGGTTTTGGAGAGAATCAGGACGATTTCCTATCAGTTGGAGTTACCGTAGAGGTACTAGGCTATGCACGACATCTTCCATGTTTCCCAGCTATGAAATCCATTCTTAGACCCTTATAACATTTTCAAACTCAAGGAGGTTGAGTTAGATGTGGATGCATCATTTGTGGAGAATCTAATCTGGATTTTTGATCGATGTTTGAAGGATCTCCATGGTCCATCTGTTACTGTGTTAAGGGTGCTATGGGAGCATGGGAGATTATAGGACGTGACATGGGAGAGGGAGACTGATGTGAGATGGCAGTGGCCGGAGCTGTTTGACGATTCTTTTTCACACCTACATAGGGAAACATGGGAAATAATTTCTTTATGGGAGGAAGTTTGTAAGAAACAGAATCTTCATTTCAGTTTTGAAACTAGATTAATAGTGTTTTCGAGAAAATGGTGATATTTTTTATATTTTAGAAGTACATGCCCTGTACATAAAAGTATACCCTGGGTACATGGTTTCCATGGGTTTTCGGTTACAGGTCGTGTAACGGCCCGAGACATGGGCATTTGGGGTGACCTAGAGATCGCTTAAATAGAGGTCTGGTTGAGGCATGTACCTGACATGTACATTAAATGAACACACCATGTAAATATTATTTTATTTCATTAAATGGACTGGAGCCACGTCTTATCATGATAATCGTTTTCATCTAGACATTGTTCATCCAGGAGCATCCGAAAGTGATGATTCTTCTTCGAGCCACCAATATTCCATCCATTCTTCGAATCAAACTTTAGTGGGTGTGTTAGAATCCCACCTGTGAGTCCTTCCATCTTCTTGAATCTCTCCTCCCGATTTCTCACCTCTCTCGAGTTATTCAAGGTTGAGTGTTATTTGATTTTTTTTCAATCTACATCATTCTAGGATGATTCATGTTTGAACATTCAAGAGTGATCGTCATACAATTTTGAGGTAGGTGGTTTGGGCCTTACCATAGGTTTTCATTGAATTATATGTTTTTATGTGACAAATTCCCTTATTTTTGGAATTGCATGTTTTGGAATTTAACTCTCTCTAATGCCTGATATGGTTCGTTTGAATAAGAAAGGGTTATTGATAATGATTAAGGTTTATTACCTTGATAATGGAGGTATTACCCTTGTTAGAATTGGTTATAGAGGTTTGTTATATAAATCATGTTAGAATTCTTTGTTTCGATTCCTAGTATTGTTAGGATAGATATTATGTTTATATGGGATTAATGTGTTTACATTATAAAAGAATCACCCGGGGGAATTGAGTATGAGATATTCCCAAAGAAGTGTATTTTAATTGTGAATTATTATAATAATTGATGAGAGGTATCGATTGTGAGAGCTTCCATGGGTCATTGACTAGAGGGGTTTGACTATGAGAGCTACTTAGAGGGTTATTATTAAATAAATGTTAGACCATAGTTCATTGACTATGAGAGTTTCCAGAAGGACATTTTACATTATTGTTGTTATATAGAACATGGGGTATTGAACATGAGTAAAACCCATGTAGTCCTTTGTATTTGATTTGTGCTATGTGAGACCAATGGGGGTTTAAATGTGTGAGCTTTCCCAGAGAGTCATTATTATTATTGATATGAGTATATGTGAAATCCAAAGGAGTTAGACCATTAAAACTTCCCAAAGGGTTGTTAAATATGATTAATTGTTGTATGTGATGAGTCCACCAAGCCAAATCACATTCTTGAACTCCATCTTTCTTGATTGTTAGATGTTCTTTTGAGATGTCTGTCTATTATTATTGTACAAGGAGATACAGAGCTTAGTCTAGATCCTGAGGTTACAATATTCAACATCTTTAATAATTTATAATTTTAAATGAATGTAATTGAAAACTGTAGGATTGTTTACTTTGTAGTACTTCCTAATTTGTTGCTTTATTTATACATATTTTATGCTATATATATTCACTGACAGTTAGGCATAGATCTTTTGATGGTTTCCTACTAGGATTTTTCGGACACTCTATTTGGGTCATGATTTTGGGCCCAAACAGATATTATGGTTGTTAGAATAGAAAATGTAAAGCTCCCTATAACATTAGGTTCTTCATTTCTATGGAGCTAGGGAGAATGTGACCAAGTTGAGGCTTGTGATGATATTAGAGTTTAATTAAGTTTTAGAACATTGGTTTCTATATTATATTATATCATGGTGACTTGTTTCAATGATTTCTTAGACACATGTGACATGCATCATTTATTATATATATATCTTATGATATTGATTATACTATCATTTTTCACTATTTACATGTTGTACTTTATTACTGCTTCCTCTACTACTATATATTTGTTTCCACTGTGTTACTTGGCCAATGAGGCCATAGTTTCCCCCACTATCACACCCTTGACCCTCACTGCAAGTTGGTAGTCTCTTTCATCTGATGAAATTCACTTGAGTCCATGTGGCCAACTGGGTACATGGTACATTTGGGCGACACCTGGAACTGAGATGTTACAAAGTCTTTCCTCTAGTAACATGCATAACTTTTTTGAATTCTCTAAGCTATCCTCTTATATTTCCAGATCATATTCACTTTCTCAGCCACTTCCTCTACATATTCTGGTCCCATAAACTTCGTTCCCTAAATTCATCCCAAAATTTGAATGTTTGATAAATCTTTCAGTACAATTCCTTAAAAGCTTCTATATGTCTATTGTAATTAAAACTATTATTATAAGAAAACTAAACTAATGAAATATGTTGATACTAACTTCCATGGTTGTCCATTAAACAATCCAGAAGCATGAATTCTATTTTATGAATTTTCTTCTCAGTATTTCTATGAGATTGGTGATGAAAGGTAGTGCTAAAATTTAATTTAGTTCACAAATTTTTTTAAGGACTTTCCAATAGTTATAAGTGATATTTGGATCATAGTAATATAAAATAGAGAGATGAAATCCTTGTAACCTAACAATTTATTTGAGGTATATTCTAGAAAGATGATATATAGAAAGCATGTCTCAAATAGGAAGGAAATGTATAGATTTATTCAATAAATCAATAATAACACAAGTCAAATAATTACCTAGATATTTATTTAGTAGTCCCACTATGATGTCCATGGATATATTTTCCCATTTCCATTTTGGAACTGAAAAAGTCTAAAGAACCCCCTTTGGTAGTTGTCTCTCTATTTTAATTTATTGAAAAGTCAAACATTTCTTTGTAAAAAAAGAAATATACCTTTTCATTACATCCCACTAGTAATACTATTTATGGCCTCTGTACATCTTATTGAATCCATGATGAACTAAAATCAGAGAAATATGAGCTTAAATTAATAATTATTTCTTAACATGGGAATCACAATGCACAAATATTATATTTCCAAATCACAATAAACAATATTTATCAAACGTAGATTTTGGAAACATAACATTATTATCCATTTCTATATTTATATATAAATAATTGTCTTCTTTATATGATTTATTAATTCTATCTCACAAAGATGACTGTACTGATGCCTGAGACAAAATTGATGAATTTTCTACACCAATAACTTCAAATTCGAAATAAATCAAATCATAAAGCATGAGGTTATGTTCTAAATGTAACATGGTTAATGTAGCATTATGTTTTGGACTCAAGTAATCTCCCACTTTATTCACTTTTTTTGAATGGTAATTGATTGTGAAATTATAATAATTTATCATTTGGAGCCATTTTATCTTCCAAAAAATCAATTCCATCTGTGTAAACTTATACTTAAAACGTTTATGTTCAATATATATTTCAAATTTCGATATATATAAATGATGGATCCAAATTTTCAAAGAGAAAACATCAATTTTTAATTAAAAATAATTTGTGCTATAATTTAACTCATGATATTTCATTTTTTTGAAGAATGAAAAATTAAATGATCATTCAATGTTAGAAGACAACCATGTCCCTTCAATGAAGACTCATTATAGATGAAAAAACACCATTTCCTTAAGGAAATTCCAAAATTGATGAATTCACCACTATTATATTCAATTTCTGAAAAAAAAATCACAACTTTCTCTCCATATAAATTTAACCCCTTTTCATGTTAACTTAGTTAGTAGGATAGAAAACCGTGAAACATGTTTAGTGAACTGTTGGTAATAACCTGATAATACAAGAAAAATAAGAATCATTGTAACATATTTATGTCTATTCAATTCATCAACCACTTTCATTTTGGAGGGATCAACTGCTATTCCATACTTATTAAAAATTTTCCCAAGGAACTAAATCTCTTGTAACCAAAAATCACATTAAAATATTTTTCCAAACAAATTATTTTCTTTGAGACTTTGCAGTAAAATCCTTAAATGTTTCTTATGATCCTCATAAATTTTTTAAAATACTTAAATATCATCAATAAAAAAATAGAAAACTTATCCAAGTTTTCATGGAAGACTCTATTCATAAGATACATAAATACCTCAAGGGAATTTTTCAAGACAAAGGGAATAACAAGTAACTAATAATGCCTATAAAAAGTCCAGAACATTTTTTTAAGAATTTCATCCTCCTTTACATTTAGATATTGGTAAACAGGTCTTATATCAATCCTTAGAAAATAATTAGCTCCATAGATCTGAAGAAACAATTCATCAATATGAGTTAATGGATACATATTAATAATTCTAAAGTTATTAAAATCTCTATATTCAATGAAAAACCTCATGGAACCATATTTTTTTTAAATATAGGATCACTCCATGGTGATAATCTTAGAGAAATTAAGCCTTTATCAAAAAACACATACTACTTATTTTTCAATTAAAGATGTTCCACTTGATCCATTCAATAGGGGGGTTTCTGAATAGGATTATAATTAAAATCTAAGTAAATGATAAATTCAAATTCCCAATGACGTATAAAACTCGGAATTTTTTCTGAATAAACATCAAGGTAATAATTTAACCTTGAAACATCATTATTATGAAATATTCCCTTTTTTTCTACAATGTGCGCAAGATAACCTTAATTTCCATATTTTAACAGTTTCATTACTACCAGATATGTTATCAATAGTATGGTTTTATTCATATATAAAAAGTGAAGCTCTTACTAAAAAAACCATTGTCACTAAAATGAATCTTATCATTGTAAAAATCAATCCAATACATACCCATAATAACATAAAACTATAGTAAAGAAAAACAAACAAGGATGACATGTAATTTCGTTCCACATACAACAAAAGAAATATTATTTTAATTATTTTTTTATTTAAAATTTTTCCTGGAGATTCATATATAATTTATGGTTTCATTTCTTAAAGTAAAATATCCAATTTACTAGAACATTTATCATATATAACCGAATATGTAGACCCCTTATCAAAAATGACATCATAAAACATTGAGTAAAAAATGTACTTAATACATCTTCATTGGATGTCCCAACATCTATAGACATAGTCCCAAATGATTTCACTACACCTTTCAACTTATATCATGGGTTCATTCCATCATTTCGATATTTCATTCTGAAGGTCTCTTCATAAAACCCCCTCTCCCCACATTTAAAACACATTATTGTTTTCTTATCATAATTAAAATAAATATCATTTTCATTAAAATACCATGAAACAATTAAAAGATTACCACATTTAATGAACTTCCCATTTTTGTTAATGAATTACCTAGGGATCTTTTTACCACACTTTTCACAAATTATAGATTATATTATCTAACGTTAATATTTATTTGATCAATTATTACCCATTTTCTTCCATCTAGACCATTTCTTATACTTCTTTTAAAAGTAAAAAATGATAATCATATATCATATTTCTACTCATCAAGTACATAAAACAAGGTTTCCAAAACATTTAAATTCATGTGAGGCCAAATAAATTTGATAACATAGCTTCAATATGGAGTAAAAAAAATTATTTTACTATCATGATCCAAAATAGGATTTGGAGAATACCTTTCCAATAGAGTGAATTTTTCTTCATACATATGCACTAAATATTTCTCCTTTTTATTAATTTTTTTTAATTTCTTTTCTATATAATATCAAAAAATCATAGGAATGTATTTTTGAAGGAAAATATACTTAAATTAATCCCATTCTACGGAATCAATATCCTTGCAATCCCGAAAATTATATACCACTGACCACTGGTGGTTAGATTCAACCTCAAAATGATAAATATAATGACTAACCATTCTATTATCTAAACACCCTATGTAATGATATATTTTTCATGTGATAAAATACATCTTTTATCCACCATTGGCTTAGAATTTACACAAAACGAAGAATGGGTTTTCCTCATAAAAAGTTTTAATCACATCATGTTACTTTTTAGTAGATTTGGTTTTTATATTTAATGGCTTCCATCAATATTAATTTCCTATAAAAAATGATCCATTTCTATAAAAAACTCCTCAGATCCAATTTATTCCATTCTAGGTGGTAGATTCTAAAGGATATCAATTTTTTGGTTCCATTATACTTTAGTTACCTATCTTCTTCTATAGAGAACTATTCTTAACAACCATATATCTGATAATGAAAAAAAAGTATTATTCAAATTATATATGTTTTAAATATAACAATAAGTTAAAAATAATTTATAGGTATACTATTAATATCATACTAACCCCAAAATATATCTAAAACATGCTATGGTACCAACTATAAGAACCCAAAATTAAACAATAATTAATCTAGAAAGTTATTTTAGAATTCACTTTCTTTCATTCTCAAATAAATTTTTAGTTTATAGTTTTATAGAATTTAAGAAATAAGTCATACATATCACCCATAATCATAAAAACTGGGTAAGATGAAAATATTATCCATTTATTCCACAATATAATATTGTTTTAATAAAACAGGAAATATTTCCATTATAAACTTCACACCATTCATCTTGGGTTCTTCTATTCTCTTATACATTCCCTAATCCATGTGATGTATTTAGAACATGGAATGAGCACAAAAAAATTAACGGAAATATAAATAAGTAAACTCTTAAACCATGAATACATACAGGCATACTAAATCATTTACACAAAGGCATACTTATCACCCATAAAGTATCATATAATTACTTTGTTAAAATAAGATATTTCTATAAAACATAGAATACATAAATAAAATCATAAAGGTAACTTGGGGAAAAAATTAAACATGATTATAAACCTTGTAAACGCCCTATGATTTGTAACCCTCATGGATAACTAAGAATTTAACCCTCATGACTACCTTTTGATGTAACCATTATGGATACCATATGATGTAACCCTCACACCAATCTAATGGGGTAACCAACATAGTTACATGTCGAATAACCATTATGGTGAACATACAACATAAAAATAAACAATCTATTGGATTTATATATAGGTACCACCCATCATCATAAACAATTCTAGAGAACTCTGACATAATTATAAAACATGAACACTTGCATCATATAAACATTTCTTTAGGAAAATCAATTAATTTAAAAAACTACTACGCAAATACAATGGAAATACGTTTCACTATAAATAAAAATATAATATTATAAAGAAAAAAACATTAAGGGATTTTGAAAACATGATAATACCCTCATGTCATGGAAGTTGAAAATAAACAATATTTTTTTAATTTTGTAAAAGAGACATTAAATAGGATTTTTAAAAGGATTGTCACTTACCTCAGTTCCATCGTTTATAACACCTATTAAAAAATTATTGTACATTGGTATAAATAGCGTTATTAATATATTATAGAACTATATTTATATTTAAAAATCCTTATTTGATATTTTTAAAACCATATTCCCACCCATTTATTTATAATATTTGTTTTATTTTTATTTTTTTCAGTTATTTTTATTTCATGGTTTCCATGGTTGGTTCATTTTGGGGTTTGTTGTTGAAAGGATGAAAAAATACAGAAGTGGAAAGAAATGGTATTCGTAAGTATTTGAAATTTTAAATTCTAACATATATCATTTTTTTGATATGGGGATGATTCATTGGAAAAAAAATTAATGAATATGATTTCACTTATTTTGGATGTTTTTATAACAATCATGAACATATATCATTTTAATTAATATCATGTTTATATATTGGTTCTAGAAAATTATATAACTTATAATATTTATAATAAATCCAACTTGACCATAAAATTAATTTTATGACTAGGATCTATGGTATTAAAGGAAAATATAAACACATAATACATGATGACAGAAAATTGACACATCCAGGACAATGATATAATTTTTTTAGAATAAGAGGAGAAGAGGAGGAGTTTTTTGATCTATATTGCATTAAAAAACAAAATTATAGTATATTTATGATAATAGAGTTATAATTTCACTTGGACAAGGGTAGCTGATGAGATAATAAGAAAAGAAATGGAATTGAAAAGAGAATTAAAAGATAATGAAAGTGGATTTTACCACATGAACTTCTTATCCGTGAGAATCTCATTATGGCACCTGTTTTGGCCTTTTTGTGAGAACATAAGGTCTTTAACATATGGAATAGGACCAGGAAGAGAACTGGATAGAAATTTAACAATCTAAATGGATTTATAGTTGTGAGGATTAGATGTTTTGAGAGTTGGTATTTATAGTTGAGGAGAAGTGTGTTTTTTTATTATTATATTCATTAATTTGTTATTTTGCCTCGTGAATATGAATATATTTAACCATATCCATGAATTTATTAAGATAAGGAAGTATATTTCGTGATAATGTGATTAAATCCACCGTACATCATTTAAGACAGAATAATTCATGTATTTATTTAAAGCTGCTAATTAAAGTATTTCAGTATTCACAAAAAATAACTATTTTAAAAAAATACAGAAAATCTACTCTAAACATTATTTAAGATGTATAATTAAAAAATGAACTCCATTTTATGAATTTTTGATATAAAATTTAGTAATATAATTTTTAATTAAAATTATCATTTATTAAAAAAATCAATTTTAACATTATAAGTGATTTTCTGACAATGTGACTAATTAAATAATGGTTCATAAAATTATCACATAATCACAAGACAAAAAAAATTTATTAATTCATTTTAGGAAAATAAAATTTGATTTAATTTATAATATTTATTAAAGAATTGTAGTAATATATTTTAAACTTACAAAAATACTAATACATAATTTACCATTTCTAAAATGTTTATTTACTTATACCACGAAACAAATATATTATATTTTACTTCATAAGATTCTTAAATTTTATTCATAACTTCATAGGGGGAGGTGACTATTGTATTTTTCCGGATTTCATAATTTTTATAAATGACCCTAATTTCATTATAAATTTATATTTAATTTAACTATTTCATTATGGAATTGTAAAAAATTATTTTATAAGTAACTTGTTTATTACGAGAGAAGTTACTTTTGGAAATTTTAGTTTCTTAAAAATAATAAAATTATGAACTATGGAGTTTGATTCTGATAAAATAAAAAATAAGGATGTCTTATATGTTTATGGGATAAGAATAAATTACTTAGTCTTAAAAAACATTGTGATAAAGGAATGGATGTAAATTTAAGGATGGATACATGAATTATTAGAAGTGTAGAAGATGGTAAAGTTGTTGCTATGGGAGAAAAAAATATATAGAAATCTCTTTCAAATTCTAGAACTTGATAATTCATGTTATTTGAGTGCTGAAAATGGGCATAAGTTGCGACATCACATGCTTATGTATCATGGAAAAAAAGTAGGAATAAAATTTCTAAATTAGATTCTATAAGTAACATAAAAACATTTATTAGAAAAGAATATGATATTTTTATGACATATATGAAAGGAAATTTTATTGGAAGAATTAATAATAAATTTTAAATTCAGTTTTCAAGGCCTCTTGATATTATTCACTATGATTATGTGGGATGATGAGACATCAGTAAATGAATGTGAATTTATTACTTTATCATCTGTATTGATAATTTAACATGGTTGGAAAACAATATTTTTAGGAATTAGAAATCAAAGGAAGAAGAAATGTTTATATTTTTAAAAATAAAAGGTTAGAGGTAAATGTGTGTTTATATTTTCAAGGTGGGAACTGATAATATAATAGAATACACACGAAATTCTTTTGAATCATTTCGGAAGAAACATATAATCAAGCAATAATATTATTCTTTATACAACCCATAAAAAATGGATTCCAAAAGAGGAAAAATAGTAGTTTGGTAGATCTAGAAAGAAGTATGATGGTTGATTATTAAATTTCCCACTTTTTTCTATAGATAATATACAAGTACTATAATATATATTCAAAACAAATGTTTTTTAAATCTAGAATCCAATATTATTTCTTATGAGACTAGGTGTTATAAAATGCCTATAGTGAAATATTTCAATGTTTTTAGAAGTCCCTACTTACTAAATAAAATAATATGTATATTGGAAAACAGGATGAAAGGGATAAATATGGAATTTTCATTAAATATTTAACCAATAAAATAATTTACAAATATAAGAAAAACAATTTACAGAATTTGGTGGCTTCTTATGACGTGAATGTTGTTGAAAATAAATCCTCATTAAAAATGTTTTTAAGAATGTTGTGAAATAAAATTTGATGTCTTCCAATAATTTAAATTAAATTGAAGAATATAGAGATCCAAAATAAGTTAAAAATGATTCAAAATAATATTTTAGCAATGGAAGTGAATGCGGAAGAAATGTAATAAAAATTTTTACCAGGAAGAAATATGTGAAATGTGACAACATTATTAGAAATTTGGAAGCAATTATTTAGAATCGAATAAGGTAGATATTAGAAAATAAGACATCACTTAACGCACTCCTTGAACCATAACTAGTTTATAATGCTACTAAATATAAATAATGGGTTGATGATATAAATAATTAGTTAGATGGAATAATGAAATTTGAAAACATGGAACATGTTTCACATCTAACATGAATTTTTTTAAAAAAATTAGGTTTATATAGAAAAGATAAAAAAAAAGTAAAAATCAATAGAAAAAACGCACAGATTGTTTTCAAAATATATTAAAAAGTATTAGGATTTTATTTAGAAGAAATTTTACCCCGTATTTCATGATTTGAAACCATCACATGTTCATAGTAGTGGATGAAATTTTTAGTTACAAATTTTATTAGTTAGATGTAAAGTCACATTTCCTAAATTTATAGACTATGGAAGATTATTAACTTGAGAATCATTGTAGTTTCTTACGTGATAATTATCAATCCAATGTTTTTAAGTTGAAGAATTCCTAGTATGGGTTGAAATGAGATCCACATGCCAGATACAAAAAAAATTGATATTTATTTTAAAGAGTTTATTTTATCAAAATAAAAACATGAACTTAACTAATATATGATAGAAATGGACTTTGGAACCAACATTTTAATCATTTATATTGAAGATATAATTTTTTAATGAGGGGGAAAAATATTTTGAAGAATATCACAAGGGACTGAAGAATGTTGTTAAAATGATAATGCTGAGAGAATTATCCTTATCTATGGGTTTACAAGTCCAATAGAGGGAATAACACAATTTCATTTCTCATGACAAGTAATTAATGGAATTGTTAAAATATGTTTGTAATAGAGGAATCCAAATGAGTTTATAATCTTAATTTAGTGGTTTTGAAGATGTGTAATGATGAAGCTGGGAATAATGTGAATCAAAATAATTTTTTCAAATTGGTATGATCTTCACAATATCTTATATATTAAATTCCCAACAACATTTATTCTATTACTTTGTGTGAAAGATATCAGAGTGATCTGAAGTAATCTCATATGTTGGAAGAAAAAATAATTTTGGGTTAAGCTAAATTAATGATTTCCTATGGGCTACTTTATATAAATTTTTTTATATTAAATTTTTGGTTATATAGATTCTGATTGGGATGAATATTATATTGATATAAAATCATCTTTAGGGGTAAATTTTATACTTAAAAGAATGTTGTGAGATATGGAATAGTATAACAAATGTTTAGTGAACTTAAACACAATATAAGAAAAATATGCAGCCACTACCTGAGCATGTAATAAAATGTTGTGGCTGAATGTTATGCTTGAAGATTTTAAAGTTGATGTTTTCAAACCATTGAAGATACTTTGACATTATTCGAGTGTAATTTTTTCCCTAAAATTATTTTTAATAATAAAGATCAATGAAAAATGATATTATGTATCACATAATAAAAATTAAAAGTTGATGAAAGGGATGTTATGCTTGAATATATTTCTATTAAATCCAAAATTACTAATGTTTTCAAAAAAGATATGCTAATAGAGAGATTTTTTGCATTGGGGATAAAAATTAATGCTTAGACACCATTAAATATATTCCAAATTTGGTAATTAATTCAGTTAATACGCTTTGGATTATGTTGAAAAAGGGAGAGAATGTATAATTTTATCCTCAAAAGGGAATATAATGTACATATATTTCTTGAATTCAATATAAATCTATGTTTATCATAAAATTGGGGAGGAATAAAATGAGGAAGAGTGAAAATTTGAGTGTTGAGATTTTGTAATAAAAAAAGAGGAGATAAAAGTGTGGAGAAGCTTATATTTACATAGCATGGGATTTAATTATTACTTATTGATGAAATAGCATCGAAAACATTACATTATCAAGTATCATGGTCTGTGGAACTTCTCTATGAAAAAGTATTTGAATTAGAAAAATTTAAGAAAACGAGATTTGTTTCAATAAATGAGTAGTGAATATGTATGTGTGATGAAATATATTGAGTTTTAGAAGTTGATAATGAATATTTCAAAAAATCCAAAGGGGTATATTGAGGATCCTTTATGAGGATTTTTATGTTTTTAATCCCTTCCAACTAACTTTGGTTATATCATATTGTAAAATAGGTGAGAAAGAATGATCCTAGATTTTTTTTATGAAGTTACTAAAAATAAAAAATCCAGATAGTTATATTGTTTAATTTAAGAAATTTATAACATAAATCAGATAAAACTTCTTTGTTCGATCAAATTTTTCAAATCATAAAATATATAATTCATGATAAATTCATATTAATAAGATAACTGAATTTTAGTTCTTATAAATTTAAAAATACAGCTTCTTAAAAAATCCCTCCTAAAAAAATTCTGACCATACTCCTATGAAGAAGTATTAAAATGATAAAGAAAGTGATAATATAAAGATGTCACTAAATGAGAGAGTAATAGAAACACTCTTGAAAAACATAATTCCTGATTAATTCATATGTTTTCAATGTTGTAATGAAAAATTATTTTGGATAAATAGATTGGAAAATCATTTATGATGTCTAAAATAAAGGAATGAAAATTATTAAATGGTGAAGTTTTTGTATAGAGGATGATAAAAACTGATCATAAAATAAACCCCTAAGATATATATTTTGTATGAAGTATCCACTAAATTGTTTTTTATGTGAATTTATTGAAACCATTTATCAAACGAGATTCAATAAAAATTTTATCATTGTAAAAATTTACATGTGAAGAAATAGTAATATTGCGAGAATTGAAAAGTTTCTAATTATATGGAATGGAGGTATGTTTGTAGAAGAAGAGTTTTTCTTGGAGTCACTATAAAAACCAAATATGAAAATTAAATATATTTTAAATTTTATGCTCTAAACAATAAAAAATCATGATCTATCAATGGTTTTTATCTAGTTTGTGCTTTATTTTCAAATTGTAAAATAAATACACAATGTTGATTTAAACAAAAAGTAAGAAATTTGAGAGTTTAAACTATAGTTTGTAGTTGAAGACTTTTTCATGAAATTTTATTCATTAAAAGTTTTAAAATTTTTGTAAAAAATCCTTAGAAAGTTTTTCGGTTATTTTCTGAGTTGGTAATGAACAATGGATATGGGTAATGAATCTTTTCTCAAAAAATAGTTTTTTTTATGATGCTGATGAGAAGTGTTTTATTTTAGGATAAGTAAATATATAAGTTGTGAAGCTCAGAATAAGTGATCCCTATAGAAATAACATAAAAATAATATCCCTGAGATGAAATTTTTTGGGGAGAATGTATCAAAAAAATTTCCTATAGAGGTCTCCAGTCAAAGAAAAATTGATGAAAATTACATTAGACAAAATTTTCAAAGGATGCCCATTATATTTTTTTATTAGAAGATTCATAGAGTTTTAGAAAATGTAGTATGATCTGATAGATATATTCTTAGATACTTTCTTGGAAAATATTTCTCTAGTATGGGTTTTCCTATGAATGATGATGATGTGATGTTTTTAATTTTGGTTTTCACCTTGATAAAAATGAGTAACTTTTATAAGCTCCTTATCGTGTGAAGTTAAGGAAGATTGTGGAAGGTCAAAATCACTGGAGAAATCATAAATTTTTACAAATATTAAAAAATACTAGAGAATGTTTGAGAGGTTACCAAGTGAAATTCAAACGTGTTTTTTTCATATTATGTTTCAAGAAAAAGAAATGAATTTTAAGCATTTTCCATTCTTAGAGAACCTATATAAAGGGGAAATTGTACATCATAAAAATATAGTTTTTTAAAAATAAAAAATTCAGTTAACTACAAAATTTGTGTGAGAAGTTAGTTACCAATATTATCAAATTTCAAGTTGAAGAATGTTTAATAGAATGAATTTTCTATTTGTAGAATTAGATATATTTTCCTTTGTTTATTGATAGAGATTTAAAGAGTTGAGTATCAGAAAAAAAATGTATTCATAATTTTGATGGTCTTGGTTTTTATAATAGGATAGATATTATATTATATTAGGCATGGGTATTTAGTGATGTGTAGAAAACAACCAGTAACAATATTTAGAAAGGCCACACCACAAAGGCATCTACTGGACATAGGAAATCATAAGGGATGATTTTTACGAAGAAAATGTATGGAGAAGAATTAAATTTTTTTTGTACTTTTTGAGGCTCAGTTTTGTATGAAAAAGATTGAAAACAGATTAGAGTTATTATAATAACAAATATGTGGATATATAAAATGTTTAATATGATTCGTCACAAAATTTATATTCCCTTATGACTAATATTAAAATTTCATAGACCCATGGGAGGATCCATGGTAAATACGTAGGTTATTACACTGAGGACATACCTTTTTAATAGTACACTCCTTGTTTTCTTTCTCATATATCCATGCTTGTGATATTGATATAAAATTGATAAGTAAGGTTACTCAAATAAGTTTCACTGGTTAAATTTCATAAAGATTTAATTTACTAAAAGGATAACTACTTATTTTACTCCCACATCATAGTAGTTTAAAAATCATTAGGAACTTAAAATATAAGAAAACAGTAAATTCCTCACTAAATATTACTATCTTGAAGGAATGAATTTTTTTTATAGAATCACACTGTTACGTTGGATAAATTTTATGAATTTTAAAGAAAGATAATTTCTAAATTTAAGAAAGTAAAAAATCAAAAAATATTTATAAGTATTTTATGTTTATTAACAATAGCCTTATAAGAATTATTAAATAAATAATTGATCGAAGAAACATTCTAAAAGACTGATAAGAACTAGTCTAAAGTATTTTTAAATATTTGGTAGAAGTATAATAAATTATTCTTGATGATCATAATGATTTTTATCCTTCTAAATTTAATGAGAATCTTCTTCTAGGGAAGATAATAAAACCACATCCACTACAATTGAGATGGGAAATGTCACATAGAGGGAAATTAATGATTAGAAATACATGAATACTACAATATTAGATTTTATTTTTTTATTTTAGAGAAATATTTTTTAATTTTTAATATTATTGTGATATATTTCTAGTTTTCATGTAACTAGATGATAAAACTGAAGTATAATGTGAAAAATAAATGTATTATGGGAATTATTATACATAAAAATCTTTCCTATAACGATAAACTGTTGAATGAGATATTATATAAAATTTCATCTAAAAGGGAGAAAAATGTGAATAATATTATATCAATTCATTTCTAATGATAAGGTGAAGGAAATGAGAAAGGCATATGGTTACCATTTAACGTAAAGATATAATGTACTTTATAGGTTCAAAAAATGAAATAGTTTCATGATTATAAAAATTTTGAAGATATTTTCATGGAGTCAATGGAATGAAATTCATTGGTATAATTCCACCCAATATTCTTCATAATTCACGAGTTATATTAGAAAATATTTTTTCATAAAAATAATCATTTCCTAAAAGTTCCTCAATTGATCCAAATTTTAACTGGAGAAGAGATGTATCTGTATCCCAAAACCCTATACAGTCTCTTAACGACTTTCCATTCAGTAACCTAGCTACACATTGGACCATATCAAGTTATACTCTTACTCTAATAAACCCTTTAAATTTATAGATAGGTGTAACATCCTAACCCAGGTTCCATAAACTAGTTCCCCAATCATGTAGGCCACATGACTTCAAGAGATTCTTCCCTTATGCTAGAGTATGACAACTAGTAGAAAGGGTCAATTATATAACATGGAGAGAATATTAACTATTTATAAATAAATTAATTTGTGTAAAATAAGTTAACAATTAACCACTAATATAACAAATAACCAAAATCTTTCTACAATCAACACATAAAAATTTGAAAAGATGAAAAAAACAAGATAACCAATATCCAAAACTTTAGTATTAGATATGTCATTCCATATTTCTATCAACTGTCAAAATGAAAAACTAAAATAAAGATACACTGAAACTCCCAAAAATGTGCTAATACATAGTCTAGTTACCTCATTAATTATCCAACCCAACACTTCAATCTGACATAAGAATATTTCATGTATCCTGTCATGCAAACATGATATCAATTTGGGTACTAATCAGGAAACCCAAGTAGGGTGTGAGTTCAAATCCACATGCCACCACCAATGGACTATAAAACAATATTCTATCAATAACAATTTATACACTTGTATGATGAATAAAGTAAAATAATACTAATATGTGTGGCATGATTCACTCTCAGTTTTATAATAACCCCTTATCACTCTGACTCTGATTTTCTTTGTTTTTTTCAAATATATTTTAATGTGGAAAACTTTTGCAGGCTCCTAGGGTTTCACTGTATAATAATGGTAACTATTATAAAAGTTCATTTTTCATTAATTAACCATACTAATTAATCGGGTTAATAATGACACACAAACTGTCAATACCTAATTCATTATGTGATGGAGTCTAAAACATCAACAAGGGATATCACATATTATATCCCATGGGTTTCACTTATCAATTCAATTAAATTTCAGCATCAATAAATGGGGTCCTAGAGTGAAATTCAGAAACCCCTTGGGTTTTTGGTGCATAATTCCATATATCCAAACTCAGTGATGACATATAAATTCAAAAACAGCATGGGTGCCTATAGTAGAAGTTCGGAACCTCATGGGTATTTGGAGTATAATTCCCTATCCTAATTCTCATATCAATAATATCATAACACCCCATTGTTGGATAAATCTTTAAAATTTCTATTTATCAATAAATCAAAAATCAAAATTCAATACCAAAAATATATCGGCACACCTGATGGGTGGTTATCTATTTCACAATTTGTTTAAGAACCCATTTCATAATTCCCATTATTACCAATTGTATAGCCCCATTATTCATCAACTCACTAATCAAATTTCTAATAAATTTTCATTTCCACAACATTTACTAATTCTTATTTTAAATTACCATGATTAACCCATTTTATTAACACTTGTAAATTCAATTAATCAATTCAATTTCCAATGAAATTCCCAAATAATGGAAAATGAAATTTCACAATTACATATGTCCAGAAAATCAAGACTATGTGAATTGAAATTTATACCAACTATGGCAACATCTTTGACAAACATTCCCTATACAGAATTACTCAAAATGAAGCATAACAATCAAGAACATGATAAAGAATGAGATCTAGAACAATAAACTAGGTCAACGATCAAAAGAATTAATAACCATCAAAGATCAGAATGAAACAATTTCCAATGGGAAATAAAACATTCCACTTCATCTAGAAAGAGATATTATAGAGAGGGGAAACCACATATGAATAAATTACACACCAATAGATATTCAGATCCATCAATCAGATCATTGATTAATTAAGAAAGATTTTCCAAATTCCTTGGAATCCTTTCTAGGACCTCCAATAAATGAGAGAACATATTAGTTCAAGAAGGTGAGAATGGGTGTGAATTTTACGGGGTATGGGAAATTTAAAGTAATCTTTCAGAGGAAATAATTCTTGGTACATGGTTTCATGGGAAGGGGCACATGATTTTCCAAACTGTGCTCCCTAACTACACACCTTACATAGGGGTAACATAGTTACTATTATGTGAGTTTATGGATTGTAAAACAATGAACAAACCATGTGACCCCCTATGTTTTGTATTACATGGTTTACTAGGGAAGGACACTCAGTTTGTACAAACTATGAGCAAAATTTGAACTACGTAAAACTCCTCCAAAATTTACCAACTGCACATGAATAATTCTTAATGTAAATATATATATATATATATATATATATACTCAAAATATGGAAAAATAGTAACTAAAAAAATAATGTGTAAGATTTAGGAAATGTTTGTATCATGCAATCACCCCAACTTATAATAGGTTATCCTCTAAATGTACTCTCAAAAACCTCTCATATTACAATGTAAAATGTTTGGACCACTATTCTATTATATCCACATCTCTATGCCATGATTCTCCCTGAACACATCCACGATTCAATAAAACTCATACTATCAACATCTCCTTTCTCCTTATTTTTTTAATTATGATCCATAAAATGTATCCAATGCATATCAAAGGAAGAATTGTCTCTAGATCAACATTATCAATATTGATCATCTAAGAAGGGTCAGAGTGATACCACTGATGTTGTTACATAATAAAAAAATCATGTGTAACATTATAAATCAATCGAAGATCATCCACTATAAACTAAAGGGGTCATGAATGTATATCATCATATGACTTTTGCATACTCTTTGACACATCCATTAATTTAAATATTATCAAAACATTACCAGAAATCTCCTACATGATACTTATTCCCAAAATATTTAACTAACCTACCACCATCCAACATAGTTGTATATTCATGGTCTGCTTTAATGTTTCAAAATTATTATCATATTAATAGTCACCTAATAATTATTCTTGTTCGTGAACACAACAGGTGCTAAAAAATTCTCCCATAACCCACCAATATAAATAAAACACACCCATAACATATTATTATATACCTGGATAGTAATTTTTGATTGACCATCGATCTATTGGTAAAAATCCATATTCAGAAACACATGTATACTAAGAACCTTATGAAATCCGTGAATGATGAACTAATTAATAAATGAGTCACAATTTGAAACTATACTCCATTACATCCCAAAAAGATGAACTATATTTCGAATGTACAAGTCTCCAAACTAATCCACCATTAAATCCTCCAGTACAAAAAATAAATATGCTAATTTTTTCAGCAGATCCTAAAAATAGAAATAGAATAATTCTATTGAGTAATCCATTGGAGACCCTCAATGAATTCCATGGTAATGTTGTCACAATTCCATTTTGGAATGGGAAAGAACTATAGTAAATCACCAGGTTATTGAATCCTAACCATCACATTTTTATAGGTGTAGAATCATGTAATGAACCCTACAAAGACCTTTTATCATTCTTAACCACCATTTTCATTAATGTAGGTCATGGTACATTTTGGTCAAACCTGGGTGTATCACCATCTTCGAGTTATAAATATCATACATATGTCTAATTTTTCTTGCTCAATGCCAAACATTCTAGATACTGATATAGCCTCTCCCAGATATAACTCATGAGTGTAAAATCAACTATTTTTTATGTGAGGGAATTCTACACCTGGAAAGCCTGAAACAAAACACGAATTTCAACTAACAAATTTATCATCGTCCACATAAAACTATAATCATGAACTACGTAGGTTTTATTTTTCCTTTTCAAAACAACAGTGACATAGTTCCCTTCCCAAGTATTTATAGTTTTTCTAAATAAAATGACATCATATACTCGAACCAAATATACAGTCAATGATGGAAATCATTTTGTTAAAAAATATAATTTATTCTATTTTGGTTAGGAAATCTATAAAATTTTATCACAATTGAAAACATCGACAACACTTTAGGGAATAAAAATCTACATCTAAATCAAGGTCATGCATTGGTGAATTCTATTGATGTGGCCTCAAATTTTGTGACCCATAATGCACAACATGATCCCCCAAAATTAACACTACTCCAAGATTGATCTGAGATGAATAAAAAAATATTGTATGCCCCTCCCTTAGCTCAGGTTGAATCATGATTGGTGTGGTTTTCAACTATTTATTCAACTCTTGGAAATAATTCGCAAATGTTACATACCAATCAAACATTATTCAATTCATAGTCATGTTCGAAATAGGTTCTTCCAACTGAGAAATGTTTTGGAAGAACCTTTGATACTGTCCCACTTATCTCAAAAATATAAATATATCAAATAAATTCTTAGGCTACTCCCATGAACCTATTTCCTACAATTTTTCTTGGTACACCAACACACATTCCTATGAGATAATATAACCCAAGAAATGCACACTATCAATCTAGAATTTCCTCTTATATTTCATGGTGTATATTTCATTCTCAATTAGTAAAATAAAAATGATGTCAATGTGTTGGTCATGATAATTATGAGTCTTGGTGAACTCTAATATTTCATAAAAAAACAAAACCACAAACTAATCCAACTACGAGTAGAATATTTGGTTCATCAAGTCCAAAAACACTACTGGTAAATTATTCATCCTAAAAATAATCATGATGAACTCACAAAGGCCATACCGAATTCAAAAATAAATTTTTGGTATATTAGATGGTAAAAATCTCAAATGATGATATCCTAATATAAATTCAATATTAGAGAATACACAATCTTCTCTCAAAATGTCAAAGAGACCATAGATATGTGTAAGAGGATATCAGTTCATCCCTATCATCAGATTCAACTATAGTAATCAACAAAAAACACAAGGTACCATCAAATCATTATAAAAAACAAGAGAACCCCATGTTGACATACATGGATGGATAAATAGCTTATCCATAAACTCTTCTAGCTATGTATTGAGCCCCCGAATATCTATTGTTTCCATTCAATATGGTTGAATAGAAACTAGTTTAGCTCTATAAATAAGATCAATTGTTAACCCCCAATCACTCTTAGGTGGAATCCCTAAGATGTCCTTAAAAAACACATCCTGAAAGTTTTCCACCATGGGTGAAAAGAAAGCATGAATCACACCCTCGTCATCTAAGAAAATACTTGAAACCTAGGTGGAGAGATCCCTTATTTACTAATGAATTGGATTTTCAGGACCTTCCTAGATATCTAAATCCCCATGAAAAACCTAATTATCACTATCAAGTGATGTAAATTTCACACTCCTACAGTAATAATCTATTTGGACTTGGTATGCTACATACCATTCCATAACCAAAATCATGTCAAATTAGGACATGTAAAGAACGTAATGACCTCAAAGAAAATAATACTCTCCAACCTTGATTGAACGCCCCTTTCACAAATAGGAGTATCTCGACCATAACTCCAAATGTGTATCTATTTTCATAATCCCACTCAGAGACTCATCTTTCATAATAGTCATGTTCGCCATTTTTAAATATATAAAACTATAATAGGATCATATATCAAATAAGGCACCAGGAAGTGTAAAATTTATAATAATAGTACCACAAACTATTAATGGTCCATCATCATTATCCACAAGTGTTGGAAGAACTACATGAAACCATCCTTCCCCTATTCCTCATGCTTCAGTTTGAGTCCCCTGACCCACAACTCTATAGTAACATGAGCTATATTTCCTAGAAGTACCAAATACACTTCCTTGAATTCCAAGACTAGTAAAACTGTAGAAGGAAGAATGATACATGGTATATAATCTCCTTCCATCACTCCAATTATACTTAGATTATCCATCACATACCATAGGTTTAGGGTTTATGAAATACCTCTATAAGTGACCCATCCAACCACAAACTCAATAATCCACTAGTGTGTAGGGATACTAGCTACAAATATGGTCTGATATACCTCACTGATAGAAGTACATATGGTTACTGCTCTGAGTAACTGATCCATCCCCCTAGCCACATTATTTTATATTTCCATAGTTGATGTTTAATAAATGATGCTTCCTACTCTTGTAATTCATACATTCTCATCTTCCATATGACACCACATGATTTCCACATGAAGAATCCTTATGGTTACCTTAAGATATGTGATCCCAATTCATGACATCAGAAAAAAATTCATCTAGAAGATGTTAACTTGGGACATAATCTCAAATTTCATCCAATCCTTAAAAATTATTTTTTATAGTAGCCTCATTTTCATAAACCAGCCCAGGTAACCTGGAAACCCGATAATTGAGCCGACCCTAACATATCCCGAAGGGCGTTCCAAATCCCCAATGGGTTGCCGACTAGCACCTTTGACCGTAAAACATCCAAGTGGGAATGATTTTTCCACAAAAATACGGAATCAAAAGAAAACAAAGCAGTATGCATAACAAAAGAAATTCCACAATGAGTGATGTACCATAATAAAATATGGAATAGAAATCCCAAAGTATTACCACCCAAGTAATAAAATGAAAAAAACAACCTTAAGGTCCCAAAGGACACAACTCACTATGACCAATGATCAACATCTATATCCACCTCCAAGATATCTCTTCCCATTGTTCGAACCTATAAGAAGAAAGTCTACAAACACCCAAAGGGAAAAGTATGGTGTGAGCATAAGCCTTATATGATACCACCCAAGATTCCATAATATATTCCAAATATAGATTATCCAATAAATGACATTCAATTATAAAGTAAACAGGTTTGGAAATTCAAAATCATATTTATAAAAACATTATATACAATTTCAAATTGTGAAAATAAATATTTTAAACATTGATTTTAAAAATGATGGAATATTTATAAAACAATGCCTTAAATTAAACATTTATAAAAAATAGTCTATATAAATTCAATAAGCATATAAAGTAGTTCAAAAGCATTGTCAGATGTTTATATCTCAAATATAAGTAGACAAGCGAGATACATGGTCATATACCAAAACGTACAATAGTATTAACCAGCTATAGGATTCCACAATCTCTATGTGAACTCGTAAAAATTCTTATACACATGTCCCTATGACACTGGCCAATGGGGACTCATCACCAACTCGTCAGGGATGTGACTCGTCACAATTATGTCTTAGAATGTTGTTGTTGCGTAGAGTGTATCCAAATAACTCACTAACTACCTAAGACATGTATGCGCTCTAACATTATGGTTGAACTATTTTAATAATACTTAAAATATGATCAATCCCATTATTCTATTTAAAAAGTGACAATTTTTTCCATTTAAAACCAAATAGGTTTTATTCTAAACCATGATTTTTCACAAGATAAAACCACTGTGTTTATATCAAATAATTTTAATCCATTTTAACCTATTTGAAATCGATTCAAAACTAATTCCATCATTACAGAATTTATTTCAACAATTAAATTCATCAATTTAATTGAAATAATTTCCATCAAATCCAAAATTTAAATTAAACAATTTTAATTGGCCAATTTCCATAAACACACACAGTTCAATGGAATTGGGGTTTTCCAAATTTTCATTCCAAAACAATTTAAAATATCTCGATTCACAGAAATCAAGTTTTTATCAATTTAATTGAATTAAAATTTGAGCAATTGAATTTTAATCAACAATTTCAATAAATCAAGAAAATACAATGATAATCATTTTGGCATGTCGGGACAGAACCACCAACCTCAACGCCGTCAATGTTAGCGGAAAATATAAACCACCCTATGTGGTTCAACACACCTCCTTGCGGCCTTATTAACATAAGCGTCGACATACTAATGGTCGATGTTTGTCAATGGTTCCTAGATTGAAAACCAAATATTTTATTTGAAAAGGAAATAAAATATCACAAGATATTATACGTTCTCTCTCCTGGGTAATGTCAAAATTATCGATTAAAATATTACAGGCCATGATATTTTATCTATCATGGTAATTTTGAAATTATCGATTAAAAATATTACATGTGATAATGTTTTATCTCTCATGGATAATAACAAATTATCTATTAAAATGTTATATGCAATAATATTTTATCACTCTTAGATAATTTCCAAATTATCGTTTTATAATTATAATATGTATCCTTTGAAAAAAAACACAATTATCCAATGATGATTTTGATAAACATGTCATGTGATAATTATTTACTAATAATCCTTAAAAAACATGACTTAAATTATCTAGATAAATTCATGAAATTATCCATAGATAATTGTTTATAATTATATTTTAAAATTTTGATGAAATTATCAATTGATAATTTTCTTTATAATCACCTTCCAATAATCTTTTTCAATTATCACCATAATATTTAATGTAGATATCTTTTTATATGTTTGAAAAAAAACATCCTTCGATAAATCATTGAAATTTTCAATTTCCAATTTCATTTAAAAATACCTTGATAATCTCATGTGATTACCATTTCATAAAAAAATTATCTTTTGATAATTTTTCACAATTACATTTTGATAATTATAATAATTAATCATTCGTTATATCTCCAAAATTTTCCATTCATAATTTCTATAATCATTCCATGTGATTATACTATTAAAATTATTTTAATAAATATATTTTGATAAAACACACAATAATCCTTTTTAAATTTCATTAAATTAATCCATTTAAAATGAAAAAAAAATCAGATTGACCAATACATTAGATCCATCAAATGAAAATAATATGATTTAGATCCTGCTTGTCGATACGAAACCAATGAAACAAACGGGGTGTAAATCCTATCAATAACATAAAAGATATTGATTTTTGAATATTGGATGATTAATAAATAAAAAATAAAAACTATGGGAATAGAAGAACTGACATCTTGCAGCACACCGAAGTGGTGAGTGGGGTGTCGATCAAAGAATTGAGGAACAACCCCAAAATCACCCATGGGAGTCTAATGTCCTTCAAACATGGTGGGATTAACCCTTAAATACTAGATCTTTAGGTTATTTAAAGCCCCCAATGTCCAGAATGTTTCTTCATTCCACAAAATTAAATCCCTATATTAAACCATATGTTTACCATAAATTTTCACCGGATTTTCAATACGGAGTGATTGACTCCATCATATTAATGTGTTGCAATAGAAACCTTTAAAAATGATATAGAAACAGATGATTTGGAAATCTTAAATCATCAAAAAGAGGACAACACCATTATTAAAGATGAATGAATAGTGAATTCTGATATTTGTAACTAAATTTATAATTAAATGAAAATAATAATGTCAATTTATTAATATAAATACTAAATAACATCAAATGTCTGATGAAAATAATGGTTATAGCATTTCTAGATAAAACACCTCATTCCGGACCCAATGGTGGTCGCATATTTTTCAAACGATGAACGATTTGAGAGATATTAATGATTTATTAATGAAAACTCGGAATAATTAATTAATTAATATAAACAGGGTTATTTTTTGAGTGAGACATCCAAAAACCAGATGCAAACAAATGTTATACCTTGCCTAGGATAAACCCACCATTCTAGACTCATCATTGGTCTCAGATTTCACATACCTCACACCGTTTGGATGATAATTAATTATCATAAAAAACTTATGTTAAATATTATTAAATAACTTTTTCTCACGAGCAAGACATCTAAAATATCGGCGCCATCTAATGTTATACAGCTCCTAGGGTAAACAGAATATTTCAAACATAATCGTGGTCTCAAATTTCTCTTACGACAAACTATTTTGAAGTTATTCAACTATTTTGAATAAATTTCTAATGCTTAACATAATAAATTTAATATTTTTATTCCATACTCTTAGAGACTTTTAAGACCTCAAAAACTCATACCTACACTGTGTTTAACATATAAAATATTAAATTGAATATTTCGGAGCATTAATTGGGCATTTTACTATTCTGCAACATGATTTCAAAAAAACGCAACATTTTACTGATAAAACATTTTTTTCCAATTAACATAATAATAATTTTACATAAGAAAGTTCAGGAATACCTGAAACAATAATGGGATGTAACAACCTCACTAGCATTGGAACATTTTATCCCCAAAAATCCTACGAAGAATCCTCCGCATCAAAAATATGATGCCATTGCTCTCTCATCAGTTCCTTTCTTTCCCACAACTCATTAGAATCAAAACAATGTTTCCATAGTACATGGACCCGAGGTATCGCCCTCCCATGAAGTACCTTTGTCTCAGAATCAACAACCCTGACTGGTCAATCAGTCACAGATAAATCTGGGTCAATCTCAAGATCACTCCTGCTCAAAATGTGAGATGGATCAGAGAGATAATTTTGAAGCTATGATACATGGAAGACATTATGTATTGACGTCAGTTATGGTGGTAGAGATAGACAGTAAGCAACTTTCCCTACCTCACTAACAATGTCAAATGGTCCAACAAAATGAGGACCAAGCTTCTATTGCATCCCAAGCTATTGATGACCTATCGGGGTGAAGCATTCAAGAAGACCTAGTCACCAACTGAGAACTCTTAAGGTCTACGGTGAAGATTAGCATAAGACTTGTACCTACTATGTGCTATCAACATTCTCTGATAAATCAAATGGATCTTAGTTGTCGTATTTTGGACCAAACTCAGTCCTACCAAGGAACATTAACCAATATATGACCATGATAAAGGAGATTTACAAGGATGACCATACAATGCCTCAAAAGGATCCATTTTTATCACATACTGATAACTGTTGTTATAAGAAAACTCAACTAGCCCCAGATGATCATTCCAAGACCCACCAATGTTGAGAATATATAAGCAGAGCATATCCTCAAGGATCTGTATTTCTCTCTCTGTCTGGCTATCTGACTATGGATGGTAGGTTGTGCTCAAACAGACATGGGATCCTAGTGCCTCTTTAAGGCCTCTCCAAAAGTGATAATTAAACCGAGGATCCCTATCAGAGACTCTAGCATATGGAACTCCGTTCAAATAAACAATTTCATTAATATAGATATTCCCCAACTCCTCATCTTTAGTTGTATATCATGTAGGTATAAAGTGATCTGACTTTCTTCATATGTCGATCACAACCCATATCGCGCTCTTCTTCCTCTGGGATTGAGGTAACCCAACCACAATGTCCATAGAGATTTCAACCCACTACCATGTATTGATTGGAAGTGGTTGAAGAAAACATAAATGTTTCTGGTGCTCGGAATTCACCTGCTATCATGTATAGCAACGAGATACAGACTTAGAAATTTCCCATCTAATACATGGACACCATAACTATTTCCGCATATCATAGAACATTTTTGTGGTTCTTGGGTTCACAACCCATCAGGAGTTATGGCAATCCCCTATGAAATTCTTCCTTGACACTGAAAACACAACATAATGGTTTCAATAACACACCACACCCTCTTTAAAAAACAACCACTGTGTATCAGTCTTCCCACCATAAATAGAGTCCCTTATGCTCTGGAACTCTTCATCAAGCTATTGTTCTTGAAGAATAAACTTGGGAAGAGAAGATGTAAACTGTACACTAGCTAAAGAATCTTCATCCCCCTGAACTCCAATATGTAACTGAGCAAAAAGAGTCATCATACACCACTCTTCTGAAGATTCTTTCACAGCTTGAGTTTTATGTTTCCTTCTAAATGCATCTGCAATGACATTCCATTTCCCTAGGGTATAGGCAATGTCAAAGTCAAAATATTAAAGGTACTCCTCCCAATGCCTTTGGTTGAGATTAAACTCATTTTGAGGAAGATAGAACTCAATATATTCTGGTCTAAATACATAGTAATCATTTATCAATAAATGTAATGTCTATAAAACTTAAGTGAGTTTATTACTGTTTCACAGTCAAGGTGATTGGTAGGATAGTTCTTCTCACGAGGCTTAAGCTGATGAGATCCATAAGAAACAACATTATTACCTTACATAAAGACACATCCCAAACCTGAACCCAATGCATCACAGAAGAGCACATAACCTATCCCAACCTTAGGAAGAGTTAACATCGGTGTAGTAGTAAGAAGATGTTCTTTCTCAACAAAAGAACTCTGACATTTATCATTACAGGAAAGCTTCACTCCCTTTCGAGTAAGAGTTGTCATTAGAGAAGATAACATTGAGAATTTCTTAACAAATCGAAAATAATATCATGCTAATCCCAAGAAGCTCTTAATCTTGAAAAAATTTTGTGGGTTTTCCCAAGTCATAACAACCTTCACCTTCTCTGGATCAATCAATATTACTTGTTCTGACACCACATGTCCCAATAATTTCACTTACCGAATCCATAAATCACACATTGAAAACTTTTCATAAAGTTTGTGATTCCTTAGTAGACTCAGAATTATTCTAAGATGATGCACATTATCCTCCTCAAACTTGGAGTAGACAAAAATATCACCCACAAACACTACCACAAAAGTATCTAGATACTCATGGAAAACATTATTCAAAAAAGCCCTGAAAACTACATGAGAATTTGTTAGGACGAAGGGCATAACAAGGTACTCATAATGGCCATACCTACTACGAAAAGTGGTCTTTTAAATGTATGATTCTTTTACCCTCAACTGATGGTAACCAGATCAAAGATCGATTTTTGAAAATCACGTCACCCCTTTCAATTGATCTAAAAAATCATCAATTTTTGGTAATGGAAATTTGTTTTTTTAATCATAAATCGATTTAGATTTTGATAATCCACACATAAGTGAAGAGAACTATCATCCTTCTTGGAGATGAGAAATGAAGATGCCCAAGGTGACACACTCGAGCTTATAAATCCTTTCGGGAGAATATCGTTTAACCGAGACTTCAGTTATTTTAGTTTAGCTGGAGCCATTCCGTAAGAGGGAGTAGAAACCGGTTGAGTACCAAGCATTATGTCAATAGAAAAATCAACCTCCCTTATAGGTGGAAAACTAGAGAAGTCAGAAGCAAACACGTCGGGAAACTTAGTGACAACCGATGGAAGATCCCCACACATTGAATCCCTCTCTAGATCAAAAGAAAACACTAATATAACTTTCCCAAAATATAGATATGAGGGTCCAGAACTACATGAACTTGGGTCCTAATCATCTTGAAAGACAAGAGGCCCACCACTGGGTGTAGTAAGGTAGAACTTCCAAAGATAACAATCGGTCTGGGCATTATTGGCAATGAGCCAATCCATCACGAATATGTCGTCAAAAAATTTCATGTCAAGAACCAAAGAACACCAAGAATGCTCGAAATATGATTGATAGAAGACACAATTAGGACTACCGAGACCCTTATATCTCTTCGTACCAATGGGTGTAGTGATATCCATCACACAATATAAAATCTCCATAAGTAAATTAAGAATATTAACAATACTGGTTGAAATAAATGAGTGAGATGCACCAGTATCAAATAGAGAAGTCACTAAAGATGAATCTATAGTAATGGTTCCTCTCACAGTTTTAGAACCTATGTCTACAACCTCTAGAAACTCTTCCACAATGTGAAGAATCTTCATTCTGAATGCCTGTGGATGGAACCCTTTTTTACGTGAAGCGTTTGATTGCCCCACAATTTTTGGAGGTTCTGATGATCTTGTTCCACTATGTGGAGTAGAGAAGTGATGGTAGAATCTCTTTATGTGCTGTAAACATTCGCAAGAGCTATAGTTATTGGTTGCCTCGGTGAAAACACTCTTAGATTTTCCTGGCTTTCCACACTAATATACAGTCAATGGAGCCCCTCCTGGTGCTACCAGAGGTCTGTAATGACTCTGTTGTTGAGAACTACCATGAGAAATGTCACACATCCATTTTCATTTTAAAAGAACCAACACTTTCACTATGAGAGAAAGGAACTCCCTTAAACCATGACATTATTTCCAGGTCCATCTCAACCAGCATCGCCCTATCTTTCACATCAGCATAAGTGGCCAGCTTCCGTAAGAATACCTGAGAATAGATATATGATCGAATCCCCAACTCAAATTGTCGAGCCTTCATCTTCTAATTAGATACAGTCACAGGAGAAAACCGTGCCAACCCAGTAAATGTATTTGAGTACTCAATCAAGGTTTTGTTTTCCTGATCAAGCATGAAAATCTCCACATCCTTAGCCAACACCATTGATTATAGATAGAACTAGTTAGTGAAAATAACCATGAAGTCTTCCCACTCCAAACCCTCATGTTTCCCTATTGTCACCATCGTGTCCCACCATATCCTACTTGTTCTCTCCCACACGAAGTTGGAACACTTCACCTTGATCGCATTAGGTGTCTCCAAGAACCCCAACAGACATTCAATCTTAATCAACCACTACTCATCATGTAAAGGGTCAGTGGAGCCTTTGAAAACGGGTGGCTTTTGGTATAAGAACTCTTGAGAACGATATTGGAGAATATCACTATGAGGATCCATAGTTGGAGCCTGAATAGGAACTGGAGGTGGTGCCTGTCCCAGAGGTTGGATAGTGTGAACAATCACCTCAACCAGACTCAGACCACAATAGGACTCTCTTGCTGAGATTCAGTAGAAACCTATTTTTGGATCTGATTTCCAAGTCTCATCAGAGGCATAATTCTACACAATAGCAGAAGATAAAAAGAAATTATATTAACACTAAAATTGAGTAACAAGGAAAACTATTCTTAATAGAGGGGATAAACAAGATTTGAATTCCACTATATCCAAATCAAAACAAGGGAAAATACAAGAACAATTCCACAAGTCGTATTTCCCTAACCAACCCTGGTGAATTAAGGTTCATTGTGGTGAGAGATGTCTAGGCACTCAATCACAACTACCTCCTATGTCTAGAAAAGAATACTCAAATTCATACTGTCATCAAGACAAGATGTTTAACCTCACTCTGATGCCATTTTGTCACAAACCAGCCCAGGTACCCTAGTAACTTGATAACCGAGCCGAACCTGACATAGCCTAAAGGGCGTTCCAGATTCCCATGGGTCGGCAATAGGCACTTGGAATCGTACAACATAAAAGTGGGAATGATTTTTCAACATGAATGTGGAAGAAAAAGAAAATCAATCAGTATGCATAACAAAAGAAACTCAACTGGGAGTGATGTACCAGAATAAAACATAGCATAGAAAGCCCAAAGTATTACAACCCAAGTATTAAAATGGGAAAATACAACCCTAAGGTCCCTAAGGACACAACTCACCAAGACCAAAGCTCAACTACTAGATCCACCCGCAAGAGATCCCTTCCTTTTGATCGAACCTAGAAGAAGAAAGTCTACAAACACACGAAGTAAAAAGTAGTGTGTGAGAATAAGAACAAGAGGATACCACCAAAGATTCTATAATAGATTCCAAATATAGATTATCCCATGAAAATATTTCAATTTTAAATTAAACAGGTAGGGAAATACAAAATAATATCCAAAAAAATATGATATACATTTTCAAATGATGGAAATAAATATTTTAAGAAATGATTTTACAAATGATGGAATATTTTGAAAACAATGGATTAAATAAAACATTTATATAAAAATATTTATATAAATTCAGTAGGCATGTAAAGCAGTTCAATAGTATTGGCATGTATTTATATCTCAAATATAAATAACCAAGCAAGTAACATGGTCATTTGCCAAAAGGTACGATAGTATTAACTAGATATAGTATTTCGCACACTCTACATGAACTCATAAAAATGTGTATACACATGTCCCTGTGACATCGGATAAAGGAGACTCATCACCAACTAGTCGAGGATGTGACCCGCTGCAAGTATGTTTTATAACATTTTCATAGCAAAGAGTGTATTTAAATAACTCAGTAACTACCTATGCCTTGCATGCGATCTTACATGATGGGTGAACTATTTTAAGACAGTATAAAATATGATCAATCCCATTCTTCCATTTCAAAAGTGCCAATTAAATTCCATTTAAAACCTAATATATTTTATTCAAAAACATACATTTTCCATAAGATAAAACCACTGGGTTTCTATCAAATAATTTGAATCCATTTTCACCAGTTTGAAATCCATTCAAACCCAATTCCATCATTACAAAATTTATTTCCACAATTAAATTCAACAATTTAATTGAAAAAATTTCCCTTAAATTAACAATTTAAATTAAACAATTTTAATCGACCAATTTCCATAAACACACCAAATTCAATGGAATTGGGGTTTTCCAAATTTTCAAGCCAACAACCATTTGAAAAATCTCAATTCGCTAGAATCAAGTTTTTATCAATTTAATTGAAAGAAAATTTTATCAATTGAATTTAAATTAATGAATGAAACAAATCAAGAAAATATAATGATAATCAATTTGGAAGGTCAAGACGGAACCACCTACCTCTAGGCCGGTGATGTTAGTGACAAAGATAAACCACCCTGTGTGGTTCAACACAACTTTTTGTGGCTTTATTATCATAATCATCGACACACCTATGGTCGAAATTCATCAAGGGATCCTAGTACCAAATCCAAAAAATTTATTTCAAATAGAAATAAAATAACACATGTGATTATACTTCCTCTCTCTTGGATAATTTTAAAATTATCGATTAAAATATTACATGCCATAATATTTTATCTATCATGATAAATTTGAAATTTTTGATTAAAAATATTACATGTGATAATGTTTTATCTGTCGTGGATAGTTACAAATTATTTATTAAAATATTACATGAGATAATATTTCATCTCTCTTAGATAATCTCCAAATTATCATTTTATAATTATAATAAGTATCCTTTGATGAAACAGATGATTATCCCATGATGATTTTGATAAACTTGTCATGTGATAATTAGATCATATTTATCCTTAAAACAAACTTGACTTAAATTATATTTATAAATTCATGATATTATCATTAGGTAATTCTTTATAATTATATTTTGAAATTTTTGATGAAATTATCAATTGATAATTTTCCACAAACCTGCCCAGGTACCCTGCTAACCCGATAACTGAGTCGTGCCTGACATAGCTCGAAGGGTGTTCCCGATCTCCATGGGTCGTTGACTTTCACCTGGTATTGTACGACATACATGTGGAACGATTGTTCCACAATAATGTGTAAGAAAAATAAATTAAAGCAGTATTCATAACAAAAGAAACTCCACTAGGTGTGATGTACCAGAATACCACATGTCATAGAAATCCCCAAATATTACAAGACAAGTACTTTAATAGGGAAAACCCCCAAGGTCCCTATAGTCACAACTCACAATGACCAAACCTAAATAGCTAGATCCACCTCCTAGAGATCCCTTCCCTTTGCTCGAACTAGGAAGAAGAAATTATACAAACACTCGAATGAAAATGTAGGGTGTGAGCCAAATCCCAATAAGATACCACCAATGATTCCATAACAGATTCCAAATATAGATTACCCAAATAAATCCATTCAATTTTAAAGTAAAAAGTTTTGGAAAAAAAATTCATATTAAAAAAAACCTGATATACATATTCAAATGATTGAAGTAAATATTTTAAGAAAATATTTTTCAAATGATGGAATATTTCTAAAACAATGTCTTAAGTAAAACATTTATATAAAATAGTTTATATAAATCCAGTAGGCATGTAAAGTAGTTCTAAATCATTTGTATATATTTATATCTCAAATATAAATAAACAAGTTAGCAACATGGTCATGTGACAAAAGGTATGATAATATTAATGAGTTATAGGATTCCAAACTCTCTATGTGAACTCAAAAAATTGTGTACTCACACGTCCCTATGACACTGGCCAAAGGAGAGTCATCACCAACCCATCTGGGATGTGTCCTGCTATTAGAATGTTTTTGAATGTTTTCATAGGATAGAGTGTATCCAAATAACTCACCAAATACCTAAGGCTTTCATGTGATCTTACAAGATAGGTGAAATATTTTAAGACTTTTTAATATACAATCAATACCATTCTTCCATTTCAAAATTGCCAATTTCATTCCATTTAAAACCAAAGATGTTTTATTCAAAAACATAATTTTTTCACAAGATAAAACCACTGGGTTTCTATCAAATAATTTTAAGCCATTTTCACCAGTTTAAAATCCATTCAATACCAATTCCAACATTACACAATTTATTTTTTCAATTTAATTCAACAATTTAATTGAAATCATTTCCATCAAATCCACAATTTAAATTAACGAATTTTAATCAAACAATTTTCATAAACACACCCAATTAGATGGAATTGGGGTTTTCCAAATTTTTATTCCAAAACTATTTCAAGTATCTCGATTCACTGGAATGAGTTTTTATCAATTTAATTAAACCAAAATTTGAGAAATTTAATTTAAATCAATAGTTGATATAAATCAAACCAATACAATTATAATCAATATGGCATGTCGGGACGGAACCACATACCTCAAGGTTATCGATGATAGCGGCAAAGATAAACCACCCAATGTAGATCAACACACTTCCTTGCCGCCATATTATCATAATCGTTGACTCACCAATGGTCGATGTTCTTCAAGGGTTCCTAGAACCAAAACCAAATATTTTATTTCAAAAAGAAATAAAATAACCCATGTGATTATACTTTCTCTCTCCAGAATAATATTAAAAATATCAATTAAAATATTACATGAAATAATATTTTATCTATCATGGTTAATTTGAAATTATCGATTAAAAATAGAACATGTGATATTGTTTTATCTCTCAGGTATAATTAAAAATTATTGATTATAATATTACATGCGATAATATATTATCTCTCTTAGATTATTTCCAAATTATCTTTATATAATTATAATATTTATCCTTTGATATAACACATGATTATCCCATAATGATATTTATAAACTTGTCACGTGATAATTACCTCATAATTATCCTTAAAAGAAACTTGACTTAATTTATCTTGATAATTTCATGAAATTATCTTTATATAATTATTTATAATTATATTTTGATAATTTGATGAAATTATCAATTGATAATTTTCTTTATAATCACCTTCTAATAATCTTGTGAAATTATCCCCATATTATTTCATGTACATATCCTTTTATATTTTTTAAAAAAACCATGCTTTAAAAATCATTGAAATTGTCATTTTCCAATTTCATTTAATTATACCTTGATAATCTCAGGTGATTACCACTTAATTAAAAATAATTCTTTTGATATTTTGTAAAAATTATTTTTTTATAATTATAAGAATTAATCATTCACGAGATCATCAAAATTATCCTTTGATAATTTTGATAATAATGCAAAGTGATTATCCAATTACAATTATTTTAAAATTTATATTTTGATAAAAACACATAATCATCCTATGATAATTTCGTTTAAAGAAACCATTTAAAATGAGAAAAATTGTATTTACCAATACATTAGATCCTTCAAATTAAAAAAAATATTTTTTAGATCTTACATGTCGATACGAATCCAACGAAACTGACGGTTTGTAAATCAGATCAATAACGTAAAAGATATTGATTTTAGAAGATTGAATGATTAATAAAAAATAATTTAAAAACTATGGGAATAAAAGAACCAACATCTTGTAATGCACCAAAGTGGTGAGTGGTGTGTCAATCAAAGAACTGAGGAACAACCCCAAACACACCAATTGGAGTCTCATGTCCTTCACACATGGTGGGATCGTCCCTTAAAAACCAAATATTCAGGTTATTTGAAGCCCCCAAAATCCACAGTGATTATCCATTCTGAAAAACTAAAACCCTATATGAAACCGTCTATTTACCTTACATTTTCAATGGATTTTCAATACAGGTGTGATTAATTCCATCATATTAATGTGTTGAAACGAAAATCATTCAAAATGATTCAGAAACAGATGATTTGGAAATCTTAAATAGTCAAAAATGGGGTAACACCTTTGTTGAAGATGAATGAACACTGAATTCTGATTTTTGGAATTAAATTAATAATTAAATGAAACTAATAATGTCAATTATTTAATATAATTACTAAATAACATCAAATGTCTGATGTGAATAAAAGTTATACCATTTCCAGATAAAAAACCTAATTTTGAACCCAATAGTGGTCTCTGATTTTTCAAATGATGAATGGTTTGAAAGATATTAATGATTTTTAGTGAAAACATGGGATAATTAATTAATTAAAATAAATTTTTTTTATTTTTTTAGTGAGGAATCCAAACACCTGATTCGAAAAAACATTATACCTTGTCTAGGATAAACCCACCAATTCGGACCCATCGATGGTTTCAGATTTCCCATACGTCACACCATTTGGAAGAAATTTATTTATCATTAATAAATAATATATTAAATATTATTAAAAAACTTTATCTCATGAGTGAAAAATCTAAAAGTCCGGCGCCTTCGAATGTTATACCCCTCCTAGGGTAAACACTATATTTCGGACATAATCATGGCCTCAAATTTCTCCTACGATGGACAATTTTGAATAAATTGACCATTCTTAACATAATAAATTTAATATTATTATTCCTTCCTCTTCGAGACTTTTCAGACCAAAAAAACTCAAACATACATAGTTTTAACATATGAAATATTGAATTGAATATTCTAAATCATAAATTGGAAATTTTACCATTCTGCGATGTGTTATAACAAAAACCAAACTTTTTTCTAATAAAACATGTTTTTTCCAATTAACATAATATTAATTATACATATGGAAGTTTAGGAATACCTAAAACATTAACAGGATGTTACACTCATCCTCTACCAGTGCTGGAGAAAAGAATTGCATATCTATAAATTGTTCTCTATATTCCATAATAGACATTATCTTATGGGATAGCCTCATGATCTATGCTAACCTCTCTTTTCTGAGATTATTAGAATAAAATTACTCCAAAATATTCTATTGAAATTCCTTCAACTCAAATTTTCTAGATGTCCACCCCCTGCGTGGATGTCCCACTTACAGATCACTGGCCTCATAACATATCATTAGTTAGTTTTAATCTATTCTCATAAGGTGTCTCTAAGATTAAATAATAATTTATATATACTCATTCCAGATATCTTTTGCTTCAGTTATACCCACTCAAATGAAATTTTGTGGGGTCTAAAAATAGAAGTCCCATGTATAGTTTGACATACTATTCAGAACCTTCCATGGGACCCTTTCCTTAAAATGAATAAATAGAGAAAAGTTCTAACATAACTTCTCTAATGATCCTTCATCAATCACTAACGTAGCCTCTATTCCCACTACTAGAGGAAAATTTCTAGTAGTGTTGTCCTGTCTCCATAGAAACAAGTATAATCAAGGATTCATGTATGTATAATGATAAACACATTACATAGAACAAAAACACATCATTACCACATTTTTATAATAGTGATGTATAATAATCCACAAAAACTCATCCTTCAAACCATTCCACAAGGTCAAAAATGAGGCACTATCGCTACCCCAACCATCCCCCATATGGGTCATGGCTCAAATTTGGTAAAATCATTCTCATAATCAAGTTTCTTAGTAGAATTTTTTTTTTGATTTCAATTTCAAATTTTTTCATAATTTAAAATTTTATTTTTAATATTGTACACCTTCTTCAATTAAATTACACACACGAATAGTACATTTTAATATTAACACAACATAGCCAAAATATTCATTTCCATGTGTTCCTAAAATGATGCATGTCATGTAAGAACTGTTAATTCCAATAATGATGCATGAATACTCAACCCTCATAACGTAATATCCCACAAGTCAAATCTTAGAAATCCTGGAAGATAATTACTTCAGAAAAAAAGTTAGTCACAAGTGTTGAAATAACATTAAACTATAGAAAAACATATGAATTAAAATAATTCCCACCCTAGGTATGTATCTTTTAACCCCGCATATTGGTTAGATACACCAATGAAAGAGCACTTAACAAAGGTCTGAATCATCCTACTATTATATATACATTTTCTAAATAGTAAGAAAAATGAAATAAAATAAAACAACTATGACGTGACATTGTGACATACTGACCTGAGTTCCACACAATGGTGCCCCAATCCTATTTTCCACATGACCTCAAGCACCCCTCCCCATATGAAAGGGGCTACTGAATAGTAATGAGGGTCGAATATATATCATTAGAGAGTATACACTCTTTATCAATGAAATTCAATAGTTTAAAAATACAATAAACCAATGATATACCCAATTAAAAAATCAGACCATTACAAAAACATAATACTATAACAAGATGATCCGAAAATAGATCACAAATATCCAATATTAAATTAGTAGATCTTTCATTCTATATACATGTCATGTTTCAAAATACAAAACCAAAAAAAGATAGATTAACACTCCCTGGAAGGTCCTGAAACCATGTCCAGTTCCCTTATCCATTCTCCAACCCAACACAACAATCTAATATAGGGATCCATCTCTATACTTTCTTGTAAATAATTATTTCATTTAGGTATTTATCATGAAACCCGAGTAGGGAATGAGTAAAAAATAGTATGACACTACCAATTATGTCTAAAATAATATATAGTCAACAAAAATGTGTCCAGTTCTACAAAGAATACTTTATAATAATGTAAATACTTAGCACATTTCATTATTCATTAATTAACCACATAAATTAACAAGGATCACGATGAAACATAAACTATCAATGGATACCTCAGCCTGTGCCGATCTCTAATCCATCCAATTGTGATATCACATATCTCATCTCATGGTTTTCACTTGTAATTTCAATCCAATTCCATATTCAAGAAATGGGGGCCTAGAGTGGCACTCGAGAACCCTATGGATATTTGGACCAGTAGTTTCTATCCAATGACTCAGTGATCACATAAAAATACATAAATATCATGGGGGATTAGAGCATAATTTTTGAATCTCATGGGTATTTTGAGTTGTAGTACCTATCCCACAAATAATATCAATCATATCAGAATACCCCATGGGTACCTATCAATTTACAATTTCCATTTATCAAACAATCACAAAAAACAATTTAATAATTTTAATATATCATCACCCCCATGGGTGGATATCTATTTTTAAATTATATAAATAACCCTTTTCAAAATTACCTTTATTCTGAATTTTATATCACCATTATTAAAAAATTCCATAATCAAGATTCTAACCAATTATAATTATCAGATCATTCACCAATTCCAATTTCAATTTCCCAATGTTAAACCCATTTCATTATCACAAGAAAATTGAATTAATCATTTCAATTTACAATAGAATTTCCCAATTTATGAAATTTAAATTTCAAAATAACATACACACAATTAAATTTGGACTATGGGAAATGAAAATTAGACCACCTACCTAAAGATCATTGATAGACATTCAAAAAATGGAATTCCCCTATTTCGAAGAAGAATGACCAAAATCATGATGTATAATGAGATCTATAACCGAAAAATAATTACATGATCAAACATATTTGGATAAATAATAACCTATACGTCATACCTTAGCAATTGGAAATAAAAAATTCTATTTCATCTTGAAAAAGAGATTAGAGGGGGAGAGAGGAGACCACACAAGAAGATATTACATAATAAGAGAGGTTTAAATCCATCAATCAAATATTTTTTCATCAATAACGATGTTTGAAATGACTTTTAATCCTATATGAGACCTCTAAAAATGAGATGGAACTTATTCTGTTGAGTGGGGATGAATTAGGGTGAAATCTAGGGGGATTAGGGAATTTTAAAATAATTTTCGGGGAAACTTATTCCACATGAATGGTTTCATAAGTTGGGGTGAATGAATAACTAAACCATGAACCCTTAACATGTGCTCATGTAGGGGTCACATGGTTATTGTAATGAAGGAGAATGGTTTAAAACCCCATTTTCCAATCATGAGACCCCCAATATTTTGGATTAAACAGTTTACTAGGGAATGGTCCATAGTCTAGGAAAACCATGTACCTTCCATGCACCACACAAAACTCCTAAAAAAATCCAAACTTTTTCCCAAAACCTATCCAAAGAAAAACCAAAATTAGATAAATTCAAAACAAGGAAAATGAGTTCCTAAAAAATATACATGATTCATCTCTATAAAATTTTTATATCATACATTAAGATAGGTTAACTATCCTCTAATCATAATTCATGAATTTTCTAAAAATAATAAAAACCTAAAAACATTGAGAAGGCCTACATATTTTCCTATATCCAATGAATTTTAAAAATAAACCTTCAGTTCACTATCATAATCTAATAACATTTTCTAGGGATCAACACATTTTTTTGTTGAACTCAATCAAAACCCATTATATCCTCACCTCAGTAATCCTATGTTTGAAGCTCCAAAAACACATGACACAAAATGTTGATATCAAATCCAATTGATTTTGTTTTTGATGATTTATAATTAATTTTTATCTATTTAATTTTTCCTTTTTAATATTATTTTTGGATGAATACAAGAAAATTATAAATTCTTTTCATTTTACTCCATATTTTTCCCAATTTCTATTCCCAGAGCATGAAAAAGTGAATTTGGTAATTATTTCTACCTAATTTCTCTTTGATATCAAAAAACGAGGATAATGTCACCGTTGACACTAAATTTAACATATTTTTAATTTGTAATATTTCAATCTTTAAATTTTCATATCTTCACTTACAAAAGTTTTGTGATCACCAAAAGGGGGATATTAAATGACTATTATATTATTCCAATTTCCCTTTAAAATAATATGTTTTTTGAATAAAATATTTATTTTTTGTATTACTGATGGGTTTCATTAAGTATGAAAAATGGTATATATAAGATTTTTAATGTGTTTTTTAATTTTATAAATTTTTATTGTATAATAAGATTTTATATGTATAGTATGCTATGTATGAAGATATTAATCATAAATATTCAGTATGAATTGAAATTTATTCTTTCGTATCAATTTTGACAATGTTTGAGATCTTATATATTAGTAAAATATGTTACACATGTGATTTTTTCAATTATCTATTGAATTTTATGTATAGATACATTTATATATTGAATGTAATGATATTATATGTCATATTGTTGTAAATAATGATAATTATGTTTAGTTAGATGGTAATATTACAAATACATGGAGTGTAGTATTGTTACCTATGATTTATAGAGGACCATATTCTTTTATATAATGCAATTGTTATAATATTCTTACAGATTAAATTTTCGAATATTTTTTTAAATTTAAAATATTTTATTTGATTATATTTCTAAAAAATATAATAGTTTAGTTAAAAATGGAATGGTTTTAATAATATATAAAATAATATTATTAATAGAAATTATATGATTAATTTTTTCCTAATGGGTATAAATACTTCTATATTCAAGGAGAATATCAAGGAATATTTTGACTCAATAAAATTTGGGATATTCTATGTATTATATTGAAAAAAGAAAATAAATAAATATAAAAGATAAATCCTAAAAAATATATAAATTTAGTCTATGAAAATATTTTCCATTGTTATTATATTATTTCAATGACTATTTTTGAATAGATAGTATAATTTTTAAATTTTTTTATTCACTGTTTTGAAGAAAAATAATGGTACATTACTTCTGTAAAATATTTATTTTTAATGATAATATAAAGCTATTGATATTTATGATATACACATTAGACATATATATTTTTAAAAAAAGAACATTTCATTTTAGTAATTTGGCTTCAGTATAATTGTGTCTTGTAACTATAATTAAATTTTGAATATAATCTATATTCATATAAGTGAACAATTTGGGCTATAAGTGTGATATAAAAACATTTATTGGTATTTATATAACGTAGGGGGAGTGACTCCCTGAAATATATTATGACCTTAAAATAAAAATATTCAACATAATTCACTTATTTGTGAGATACCTTGTTAAAGGATGTAAAAAAATTATAATTTTTGTAGTATTAGTTAAATGGAGTAGAGGATATTTCATTTGTAACTATAAACCACAACAAAAACCTACTATGGAATATCTTTAAATCATCTATTTTCCAATATATATTTTTAAAAAGAAAATGGGGATTATGAAAATTAATTAAAATGTAATGTTAAGTGTTAAATAGTGAAAATTTCAAGAACCCAATTCTCCCTATCTTTAGACACTTTTATTAACAACTAGGACAAAAATATATTAATGAGTAGTAGGAAAATCAAAAAATAATTTTTTTATAATATTAATAAATACAAATGATGTATCAACATACTCATAAGGTTCATATCAATAAAAATTTAATATATATGGGTTTTAGTCCTTCCAAATCAACAAATTATGATAACTTGAATAAAAAATAATCTTTGATAACCAAATAACCTCTATCCACTACAAATTAAATAATATATAGTTGGAATAAAAGTATTTTTCATGAATATAACTCTATTAAACTCAATATAGTCAATAAATAACTATAACCGATCACCTATACTTATTCAAAAACATACTGGTGCACTCCATGGTGTCATATAGAGTTGACGGAAACCCCTTAAAAAATCATTCACCAAACCATTTAGTTAAAAATCTTCATTGGTTTCATCTAATAATTATCGTTAGATGTGGGGTCCATATTTTTATGAATTTCATTGAATAAATCTATATATTACGATTAATCACCAAACCATTGAATTCATATAGAAACATATATTTGAACTATTAAACCACCCTTGAAGGAAAAAACTAATCCACTTATATTATAAAGGACACCAATATCACTTTATTTGAAGATATAATTTGTTTATTTTATTGATATATTATTTTCATATAATCTAATTCCCTTATAGACATGATTTTACTTCCTCTAAAATCCATGTTTGAAACTCGAAATTCAAATTATATTACTTCATCACAGATATAAGATATCCAGTCTATGCTAAGGATATAATTTTATAATCACATATATTGAGTTTAGAATTCCCAAAATGATGGTCATTTATTAAAAATATCACATTACTTCTTCAAACATCATAAAAATAATAAATACCATAATTCAGTATATCTAATACCATTGGTTAATCCACCATTTCAATAAAATTAATTAATTCCTAGACAAAACATCATGAAATGAAAAAACATGTTTAACCAGTATCCAATCAGACAAAAGTGTATAAATTATACCTTATGCCAACATTGACCCAAATTCCATTTCCATGACTACTTCATAAAAAACCCTTGATAGATTCTCCTCTCCAAGACGCATAAGACCCCCTAAATCCCTTAAATTAATCATTTTATAGTCAACATGGATATTGAGTATTGAATATATATCTGCAATGTACTAATCCTTAAATCAATAATTATTAATACAAAAAAAATTAATTTATTAAATTATTCAACACTTTAAAAATTTCTTAACCTTTTTTTGATCATATGTATTGTTGGAAATATTATATACTAATGTCTAGCCACACTATAAGATTAACATATTATACCCAATTAATTATATGATGATAAAGAAATTCCCACTCAATATACCTATAACATCACAAAATATGATTAATGATAACACTATCATCAATATTCTGGGATTGAATGACCCATGATTCTCAATAATTACCTACTCTGAATAGAACCCCCATCATACATATTTTAATTAGATATATCATTATCTAAGAACCACTATTTAATCAAAAATCACTCTGTAAATACTCAAAATGCATTTATTAACACATACATATATACACAGAAAAACCCAAATTTATTAATTTAAATAGTATTTTTTGTACCATATTTAGGGAATTGTGAACCAGTATTTCAAATCAAGAAAAAAGCTCTTAGTAACTGGATTAGACCTGCCTGATTAATAACATCTCTTACTAGAATACTATTAAAAGATTAACTCATAGGAAATATAAGAAAAAAATACTGTAACTATATATAATGATAGTTTATCTCATAATAATTATAATTTATTTATCTCTACCACTAGAGATAAAAATTTCTCCAATGAAAAATATTTTTTCAACACAGCGAACCTTGATAGAGCCCACAAAAGATAAAATACGATCTAGACCAGCACTATCCACTTGTTTTTCACCTCATATAAAACCCAAATCTTTAAATTGTGTGAAATATATTATAATATCAAACAATGATGTACTCATTGATACATACCTATCATTTGGGAATATACTCAAATGAATTGAATACATGACCCAAACATTAGAAGGATCCCAAAAATTTGTTCATTACTAAAATAAATTTTATGTAAAACATTAATATCTACAATAAACATGTGAATAATATTTTCAATTCATGGATCAAGATAAGGATGTATATGATACTTTTCATATTTTCTTACCCCTTAAAAATTGTTACATCCTAGAGTAACGACACATAGATAATCATGAACTATATGTAACAAATGAGAAATTATCAATCCAAAATAGAAGTTCCCTAAATATAACACAATAACCCATTAAAATTATTAATAGATAATAAAAATACCATTGTATGATAAAAATAACTTTAAATTTAGAGAAACATTTTATAATCATAGAACTATAATTTTTTTAACTAAAACTAGGACATTTATAGAGCATATAAATACACACAAGTATTGATAATTACATCATACGTACTTAAAACCATTACTGTAAACCACTTTCAAATTAATTTATCCAATTATGGATCTAACTAGACCATCTAACAGGAAAAATGTATCACCACAAACCCATTACCAATCGAATATTATTTATGAATATCATCAATAGTTTTTAGTATCTCTAATGGTAATAAATATCCTTTAATAGTAATTTGTCTCCTATAAATAAAAATTAGAAAATAATAAATACAAATATAACTATAAATATTTATTTAGTAAATATCATATTAAAACTTGTATGAGTATTAAGAAATAAAAAACATGAAAAGGTAGAAATAAATCATAAAAATCCATTGATAATAATACGCATGACGTGAATTATTTCTTAAGGGAGCCAAAGGAAAAGAGTTATCATTGGATGTCATGAACTGTCATGACCCCTACACACAATGTGTACCCCTCCTAGGCTGGAAATGTGAGAAGGGAGATAATGACCCCTTATGTCCCACCTCCAGTAGGCCCTGGGTTGGTGACTAGCACCAAGGGTATAGTAAATACACAGATGGGAGGCGTTACCCTCTAAGAGAAAACATGAATAAGAGAGAGATAAGACAGACCCCACCCAAATATAACGTTGGAAAAAATATAAAATAAATACCAAGTACACATATGTAATGTCATGTAAAACTACTACAACTAGAAGGGGAAAACTGCAAGTACCCAAAATAAAGTAAAAACAATAGCATCCACGAAATCCAAACAGCTCCTGCAACCCCAAACTAGTAGAAACTGGCCTGATCTCAAATATTCTCTAAGTGACATCAAAATTTGATTATATATACATAGGGTGAGTATAATAGTATACTCAGTAGGATCCTCCCCAAATTCTCTCATGAAAAAGTAATGAAAGCATGCTAAAGCACAGTGAAAAACAAGTGAAACAAACTCATCACCAAAACAGGTATACTAAGTTCCCAGCCTCACTATGGATACTCTCACCATGTTACAAATACAAGTGTAAATAATATAATAAATAATATAAAGGTACCCCACTACTACTTCCCCACTGGTTTGCCACTTTTCCCCAATGTCTCATGTCCTAAGCATCTCTCTCAAGAAAGGCTTGCCTGCAGACACATGAGAAAAGCACCACAATATGCACCTCATGCAACAAAACCAGCAAATACACATAAGAAAGTAACCAGGTAGTTTTTGAGTGCCACCACATCTTGTATAACATGTATCATACGTCTGGAATTATACCTCCAACTATTACAGCCCATACACCGAGTAAGGATCCTCAATCCAGCACAATATATACTCGATACACCCATAGTTGTCCATATGAATCTTTATCCAGAATATATGTGTGTGAATATCCACAAGCCATTACACCCCTCTACACACATATAGGGTGGAAAATAACTATTGAGGCTACTATTACAAGTAACTACGAAGATAAGTGAGTGAGGCCAAATGGGCTAGTCAACCGTCCATCCTCCCACCGGAATGTTGGGGAAAACACCAATGGAGCTCAGAATCCTCGGGGTATCACTTTCCCCTACTGACGGGGTGGAGTAGTGTATATAAAAACAAAAAGTACAATTAATATTATAGCTCCCAAACACACTATGGGCCTAACATAGTGTTAGAATCAACTACTGCTAACATCTTGGACTCCCGACTGCCACTTCTATGACTAGGAATCTTATAAGTATACAACCATTTAACAAGCTTTATTATATTACTTTATTCCCTTCTTATTAGTTTCACTTTAAATTAATTATTTTTTTAAACATTAATTAACCCTTAACAATTTCAACATTCAATTTCATTAGCTTCACATCAAAAGTTCAATGTCCCTATAAATTGTAACCTCAGCATTGCGTCCCAGCAAGCTCCAACTCCTTGGGTTAACATCATTTATTCAATTATTTAATTATAGCATTACATTCCCATATTCTCAGGAATTCTAGGAAAACATTATCTGCTACTAAACATAAGGGGGATCAATATGGTGAGTAGATGAACTACCTATTGACTCTTTACCGCCTATAGCAAAAGCATAGACCCATCCTCCCCCAGGAAGATAAACACAGAAAGCCCATCGCATAACCCATGCATCTTCTCCCCATTTTGAAAGGAGGGTATGCAAGACCATCTTCCTTGACCAGTGGAGAAAGTAATGTAGATAAAAAACCAAATAAACAACAAGAATCCAGACATTCACATCCATCCCATTCCATCATCTCTAGTGTCCTCTCCAACACCCACATGCATAAACCTATGCATCTAAACACACTAGGTGTCAACTGCTGCCATAACCAATTGGCCTCCCCACCCCCACAAATCAAAATATACTTCCATGATCAAATCACAAAACAAGAAGTAGGGAAACAAGCATCATATCAATTGGGCTCTTGGCCCTTAAACATGCAAGATAGTAACTAAGAACTCTATAATAAAATATCTTTTATCAAACAACCAGTTCTTTAATCCATCTTGGATTAACCGATTTATTATTTGTAAGTTCCAACTTCGTGAAACAAAAATAGTAAGCTATCAAAAATAATTAAACATTCTTACAACTCCAATTTGATTAACATGAAATTACTACAAGAAGAACCATATTCTTTTACAAACCTCTTTATCTTTATCCAAATTATTATCAATTAATTCCAGCTTCACATTCATTTCCAATTTACATCATGAACGAATAAATAAATACATAATAGATATCAAACTATCACGTAACACAAGAGAATATAACATACGATCGATATCAATTTATTTATATGGTTGTAATATTTAATATGTCAATTGCATTGTTATCCAGTAGGATAAACCATACTAACTATTCAGTTGCACATAAAATAAAAGAGAAGCAATAAATCCCCTACCTCAAATAGTTCATGAAATTATTTATATGAGAAAGATCCACTCAACAGGTAATGATCACCTCCCCTATGACAACCTTTGTTGAAGATTGATCGATATTTCTTGGTTGCATCAAAATAGATCGGGACCAATCCTAGGAGGGAATATTGATCATAAAATTACAATGGGATGGAATGAAAGGTTCGAGCATCTCACTATTGAGAACAAGGAGGAACAATTAGGGGTGAAGATATCTTGTCCCATTAAAAGATTTAACGATGCAGGTGTTTAAGATACGCTTGAATTTCCATCAAAAATGGATCACATCGAACCACACCATTTGACCACGTAAAAGAATCCCGAGCCTTAGGGTAATTTATAAAGGAGTTATGGCCTTTGAATCGGCCTTAGAGTCCTCAGAACAAGGCTTTAAATTCCTTTTATGTCAATGGAAACATTAGAGGGGTGAAAATGTAGGAATCTGGAAGCCCTATTCATGAACATGAAATTTGGAAAATTAATGATTTCACCATTGGAACCTCACCGTTCTAGAAACACTTTTCATGAACTCAAAATTTGACCACGGAAAGAGGTCATTGTTGGAATCTCACCATTATGGAAACACTATTATTTAAGATAAAATTTGAAAAATGATAGAGGTCACCGTTGGAACTTCACCATTCTAGAAACACTATTCATGAACTCAAAATTTTGTAGAGAAACGAGTTCACCATTATAACCACACCATTCTAGAAACACTCGTCATGAACTCAAAATTTGGCAAAGGAAAGAGGTCACCATTGGAACCACACAATTTTAGAAACATTGTTCATGAAATCAAAATTTGGCAAAGGAAAGAGGTCACCGTTGGAACCTCACCATTCTAGTAACACTATTCATGAACTCAAAATTAGGCAAATGAAATAGGTCACCATTGGAACCTCACCATTCTAGAAACACTATTCATGAACTCAAAATTTGGAAAAGGTAAGAAGTCACCGTTGGAACCTCACCATTCTAGAATCTCTATTCATGAACTAAAAATTTGGAAGAGGCAAGAGGTCACCATTGGAACATCACCATTCTGAAAACACAGTTCACGAACTCAAAATTTGGAAAATGAAAGAGGTCACCATGGGAAAATCACCATTGCACTGTTCACAAAAGGTTACCGATGACACTGTTCACATAAGGTCACTGATGTCACAGTTCACATAAGGTCACCATTGCACCGTTCACATAAGGTTACTAATGACATTGTTCAGATAAGGCCACCAATGACACTATTCAAAGAAGGTTAATGATGACACTATTCACATAAGGTCATTGATGTCACTGTTCACATAAGGTTACTGATGACACTGTTCGTAGAAGGTTACTAATGACACTGTCCACATATGGTCTCCATTGCACTGTTCACATAAGGTTACTAATAACACTTTTCAAATAATGTTACCGATGAAAATGTTCACAAAAGGTCACTAATGTCACTGTTCACATAAGGTCACCATTTCACTCTTCACATAAGGTTACCGATGACACTGTTAACAGAAGGTCGCCGATGAAACTGTTCACAGAACTGGAAAGTTTGAAATGTGTTGAAGATAAGTCACCTTGACCTCTTGGAACACCTTAAACACCAGATTTTTGCAATGGAATGGAAGAGAGAGGTCCATTCCAATACATTAGATACCATTCAAAACATTATCGTCCTTGAGAATTCAAAACCAACCTAAAAGGAAACAGAGAATAAGTATGAACATCCACCCATCGAGATACCTCTCAAAAGAGAGGACGACATAAGAAGCAACCAAATAAATCCATCTCTAATCACAAATGTATATAAACTCAATGTGAACATTGTTATTTGAAATGAATTAAACATCAAACATCTCTGGGTACTTGTAACATCCTTGTTCTGGAAGCCACCCAAAGGCGCCCCGTACCCAAATAGCCACATGGCTTCAAGTTCATTTCCCTGAATGCCAGAGGCTACCGACTAGGAGCGAGGGACTTGGGTGTGATATTGTGGAAACTATTCCTTCATTGGTAGTGTACACATCGGATGTAAACAACACATACAATAGCCAAAGCAGTAAATATCCAAAAATGGTAAATAACGGAAGACTGTAATACTAAACAATTGGAGCTGATATATATATGAAATACTTCATGATACATATGTCAAAGAATGTATCCAAACATGTCACAATGCTGGGAATACAAACAGTGGAAAACCAAACTAAAAAAAGATAAACAGCTTCTCAGCATCGTAAGCCATAGTTTGGTCCCACGCTCTCCAAATCCACAGCAAGCCAAGTACATGAAATAGAAGGGTGCTTCCCCATATCTATACTTGAAATAATATAATCTCTTTGGGCCTAATAGAACGACTCAAAAAAAATCTGAGACTAAATCCCAGTAGGAAACCACCTGAAAATCTGTGTCTAACTGTTAGTGAATATATTGAATGCAAAAGTACAGAAAGCAGTAAATGTGAAGGTGCTTAGCATTAAAAAATCCACAGTTTCAAATAAATCAACAGTGAAAGAAATAGATAAACCTCAAATAGGCAACCCTCTAGAAAGTACTCCGGGCCATCCCTTCTGGTCCTACCTAAAACGTATAAACAAATCTCTAGGAAGTAATCTCAGCCTAACCCCTCTTGCTTAGTCATAAGAATATAATAAGACTCTCTAAGGAAGTGCCCATAGTCCATGCCCCTTATAGTCAATGGTAAAGCAAGAATCTCAAAGAAAGAACACAGAATCTATTCCCTGTATAGTCTAGATTAGTGAGGGACACTCTAAAAAAGATCACATGGTCAATTCCCCTTATATCCCCAAGGTCTATGACTCTCTGAGGAAGCTCACCAAGTCAATTCCCAATATAACCAAGGTCATACAATTCAAAAAAAGACTCTATGGGGAAGCTCACGTGGTCAATCCATTTATAGTCTAATGAAAACAAGGACTCTCTGAGGAATCTCACTCGGTAAATTCCCCTTATATTCCCAAGCAGTTCTAGGATCCATGAGGATACTCACTCAGTCAATCCCACTTATACCCTTAGTGCTTAATGACTCTCCAAGGAAGCTCACCCGGTCAATTCCACTTATAGTCTACTACACAAAGTTCTCACAGCCCTATGTAGGTCAACAAGAATAGTAGTGTAATATGGCCATAGTAAACATACAGAACTCTTCGGATAAACAGTCTTCAACACATCAAGCATGTGAGAATACAAACTCTCTATCCTATAGCAATAGACATGGAAAATAGGAAATGCCACCAAAGGCTAAAAATGACCAATCAGTCATAATAGAACATGGAAGGGAAAAACATCCAATGCATATAAATTATTCCTATTCGTATCCAATTTACCTCTACATAGGCATACAATCTTGGTAGGCCAACAACATGGGTAAAATGGTAAACACACAATACCACGTTCAAGGTTATTGGTGGAATTTGAACATAATACTCAAAGACTTCGAACAGAAAGGCACAAAAGACCTAACTGTGGGTTAGAATATCAATATACAAGAACCTTGAATCTTCTTATAATTCCATAGATCTAAAAAAATGTATCAAACGTTCAACCCATGATAACATGGAAAAGAAATGGAATCATGAAACGAGGTTCGAGAAGAAGAGGGAAATCACAAATGCAATTCCAATGCAACTCACAGTGTTTGAATCAGAGGATGGATGGAGGCTCGGGATCTCGTCGAAGATTCACAGTTATACAGACACACTCAGATGAATGAGACCAAGAAGATGTGTGTTCTCTCTGTCATATGTGACCTCAGTGCATTTAATAAAAAAACAAAATACATGGCATGTACTTTTGGAGTAGATGGTGTGTACTTGGTATTTCAATACCCTGCATTATGTGGCATCCAAGTCACTCCCACACGGCCGGGTGTGTGCCTACTACACAGCCAGCACACAGCCGACTATGGAAAGGAAGTACACGGTGTGTACTCATAAAGTACACGACGTGTACATAGAAAATTTACAGAATTTTCTCATTTTCTCAAAAATGACTAGAAAAGGAAAGACATTCCTGAAAATAATGTCTGAGTTCTTAAAAACTTCCCCCCTTAATGAAATTCTTCCCCGAATTTCTCTAGTGTGGCATAGAAGAAGAAACCTTGAACAATTCCAGCCATTGTGATCGTACATTGGCTTCCCTCTCCCATGTCTCGTCCTGCACCCACCCGTGCTGCCATAACACTTGTACCAGAGGAATAGACTGGCCATGGATAACCTTTGTAATATGATCCACAATCTGGATAAGATTCTCTTCAAACGATGTATCCACTTTGAGCTTAACCACATCAGGTTGAAACACATGAGATGTTTTTGAAATGTATCATCGAAGTTGAAATACATACAAGATATCATGCATAACTCTGTACCTATGAGGTAACTGTAACCAAGAGGCATCCAGCCCAACTCTCTCCACCACATCAAATAGCCTGATGTACCTCGATGAAATCATACCCTGTCTCTTAATTATCTTGGGTTACAACCTCGGTATGACATGCAATAAGACCTGATCGCTGACCTCAAACTTCAGAGGTTGTCCTCGATGATCAGCTTAACACTTCTGTTGAGACTGTGCAGTAGCCATCCTCTTCCGAATCATCTCTATCTGATCTGAGGTCTCCTGAACAAGAAGATGTCCCAGCAAAGCTACCTCTCCTGTCTCCATCCAATAAAAGGGTGATTGGCATGGTCTACCGTACAAATCCTCATATGGTGCCATCTGATTAGTCGCTTGAAAAATATTGTTGTAGGCAAAATCCATAAGATGTATATGCTTCTCTCAAGAAACTAAAAATCCAAGATGCAAGCTTGGAGCATGTCCCCAATAACCTGAATCATTCGCTTGGACTGGCCATCCATCAGGGGGTGGTAATCTGCAATCAAAAGTACATGTGTACCAAAATACTTCTAAATCCCCTACCAGACCCGAGAAGTAAAACTTGAGTCAGTGTCTGAGACAATGGAGTGTGGAACTCTATGTAGACGTACGATCTCACGGATGCTCAACCATCCTATCTCATCAACACTGAATGTATTTTTAATCATCATGAATTGATAAAACTTCATGAGTCTTTTAATGACAACCCAAAATTCATCATTCCCTCAAGCCGACCTTAGAAAACCGTTCACATAAACCGTTGCGATGTCATACCACTTCCACTCAGGAATCGGTAACTGTTGTAAAAGCCCCGCTGGTTGTTGATCCTCCACCTTAACCTGATGACAAGTGGAACACCTCATAATGGAACTAGATATATCCCCCTTCATACTTGACCACCAATTCTGATGGTGTAGATCATAATACATATTGGTGACACCAGGATAATCTTCCCAAATTGAGGGATGAAAATCCCACATCATCTCCTCACGTATATCTTCTGGAACCCATATGCATCCCTGGAAATGCAAGATATCATCCATTTATATGGTCCATCTAGGAATAGGGTTCTCTCCGGACACGCTTTCTATTAGGACCAGGCATTCATAATCTGATAGCTCCCTCATTCGAACTCAATCCAGAAGAATGGAGGTAATAGATATAGAAGAAAGAAACTTCTGCTGCTGACTATCATGCCCCTCCAAATTAATCTCAGAGAAAAGGTCCTTAATATGACAATCACTACTGGCCTCCTAATCATCATGTATCATAGTCTTCATTCTCAATGCATCATCCACTACATTTCCTTTCCCATGCGTTTAGGATAGCTCAAAGTCAAAGGACTGTGGGTACTCAACCCACCTGTGCTGTCTAAAATTCAGATCATGCTAAGTGAAGATGTACTTTAGAATTTTGTTGTTGTTGAAAACCCAAAAATTCTCTCCCAGGTGATAATTCCTCCAACAACGTAAGTCATGAACAATAGTTTCGAACTCTGGATCATGTGCTGAGTAATTCCTCTCATGGGGCTTTAACTGCCGAGACCTGTATGCAACGACTCCATCTCCATACAAATGCACAACTCCCAACCCAATATCTGATGCACCACAGTAAATAGTATAGCTCTTGCCTGGCTCTAGAAGGACTCGTATCGAGGTTGAAGTCAACCTCCCATTCAGCTCCTGAAAGGCTGACTCATAAGAATATGACCATAAGAACATCGTACCCTTCTTGGTCAGACCTGTCAGTGGTGCTACTATGCATGAAATTTCCGGTATGAAATGTTTGTTGTATCCAGCCAACCCTAGAAAACTCCGCACGTCAAAAAAGTTTTTCAAATTCTCCCAGGAAGCTACAATTCTCACTTTCTCTAGGTCTACTGATACTCCTTCCACTGAGATAACACAACCTAGGATGTGAATCTGATCCATAAAAAAGTTTCACATTGAGAGATTAGCATATAACTGATGCTCTCTCAGTGTACTCAAAACGATATCAAAATGGGTAGCATGGTCTTGTCGAGTGTGAGAGTACACCAAGATATTGTCCACGAAGTCCACCACAAAGGAATCCAAGTATGGATGGAACACTCGAGTCATTAGTTCCATGAATATTAAAGGCGCGTTCATGAGAAAGAACAGCATAACCAAATACTTGTATAGTTCATACCCACTACTGAAGGCTATAAGAGGTATATCTAATGGTCTAACGCACAACTCATGATAACCGGACCTCATGTCAATCATTGAGAACACCTGGGATCCTCGAAGAATATCAAAGTGATCATCAATCCTTGACAAGGGATATCAGTTCTTGACCGTCAACTGGTTCCACTTATGATAATCCACACTTAGCCTGAGGGTATTATCTTTCTTCTTAGAAAATAGGACAGGAGAACCCCAAGGAGAAGTACTGGGTTAGACGAAACCCTTTCCCAACAACTCCTCCATCTTCTTCTTAAGCTCCTGAAACTCAGGTGTAGCCATCCTATAAGGAGGAATAGACACTGGTGTTTCTCATGGCTGAAGCTCAATCGAGAAGTCTACCTCAATCCCCATAGGAAAACCTGAAATGTCCTCTAGAAAGACATATCTGAAACGATCCACCACTAGAGTAATGTATAACTATGATGTCCCCTGGTCATCCAGATAAAGACTAGCAATCTAGGCTGCAACTCCTCCCATCCCATGATGCTTTGGACCCACTCTTCTCACATGGACATCCCATTTTCCCCTATGATGAAAAGATCCACCCTCTGGTGATATGGAACATACCCCACAACAATAACATTCGATGACTAACTGGAATGGAAGTAACCAGTCCTTATCGAGAATGACTTCATAGCCTGTCATCTCTAGGACATAGAGGTCCCACAGAACCTGAAATCCACCAACCTATATAGGGCACTCTCTGCACTAACGTACACTAGTCGTTCTAGTCCCCAACATAGTTTCTAGAATCAAGATATCAGCAGAAGAATAGATGTAGATCCCAAGGCTCTCCATGAAATCAAAAGATATAAAGCTATGGGATGCCCATATATAAAAAAGAGGAAAATCTAAAACTGAGGATACTAAGATCATACCTTGAACAGTAGATGATCCGGGATCCTGCCCCTGCTGGGTCGGTTCCACTGCAAATGTCTGGCCTGTACCATTGCCCCGTGACCCTGCCTGACCACTCTGAGCTGATCCGCCCTGATGTTGCTGAAAATCGGGTGACTGGATACCACGACCACGACCTCCACCTCGGCCCAACGGCCGAAAGAACTCCAGTTCCCAGACTAGTGAAAAACTGGTGGTGCTTCTCCTGAACGAGGAGTCATAGAAGCACCCCTGTCACCATCTGCTAGTGAGAAGAACTGACAAAATAACTGAAGGTGACCCATATTTCTACACGATCGGCACTCCACCGGGTCCCTCGGGAAATGTGACCTCATATGCCCACTTCTACAACACATGTAGCACACCTCCTAGCTACCGGAAGATGCTTCCCACATACTCTGATCTCCTCTTATATCCTTCCTACGGTGCTTCCTGCTATCAGTTGGCGGAGCACTAACTCTGTATGTCGTACCACCCTAGATCACAGCTCTCACTACAACAAAACTGTCCCCTAGCGGTAGTTTTTTTCATTTAGCGGCGGTTTAAACCACCACTATAGGGTTTGGCGGCGGTTTACAAAAACCGCCGCGAAATTGGGCATCAGAAATCTATTAGCTGCGGTTTGTACTATTTCACGGCGGTTTAAGAAACGCGTCGTAGATGCCTCTTTTCGCGACGGTTTTTGTCCATTTTGCGGCGGTTTTATGCGTAGATGATACTTTTTTTCGTGGCGGTTTTAACCGCCTCTATATTCTAGCGTTTGATGCGCCTATGTCGCGGTGGTGAAAACTGCCGCTAAATTTAAACATAATACATTTAACGGTGGTTATAACCGCCGCTAAATGCTGACCAGTAGGGCATTAGCGGCTGTTAAAACCGCCGCGAAATGTTGACCTGAAAAAAAAATAATTCTGCTCCTACCACACCACTGCCCTGAAAAACAAATCAAACCAGAATATTAAATAGGAGACACCATACAAACAAATAACATGGTAGTATTCATTGAAAAATAGGATATGAGAAAATGTTGTATGTTATGGAGTCTAACCTAATGAAAGGTATGTATCACAATTTGGTGAGTAACCAATCCATGTGACCCCCAAGATGTGTAAGTGTTTTTAGCATCTTTAATTTTTTATGTGTTTTAAGAAGGGTTGATTTATATTATATGGATACTAATACACTATATAATAAATGGTTATGAATTTTGATACAATTTATGTGATCATTCTAACCACGGTGATGTGTAATGATATGTAATTGGTTATGCTCTAAGTTGGCCGATATAACATCCATGGGTGGATTGTGATATGGGTTGGGTTTTTTTAACAATGGATTTTTGTTATGGGATAGAACAAATTATGTTTATATGGGTATATAATTTGTTCCAAAGATGGATGTTTGAGTAGTTATAGAATGTATGTTATGGTATGGTTTGTTGTGTGTTTTGGGTTAGTTGTTAATTCCTACTATAGAAAATGGGTAACTTGTGAATTGGCGTGTGTTTTAGGTTGGACAACACGCTAACCGTTCATGGTGCTTGAGAGAGTATGGTTTATGATCTTGTAGGTTATACATGATTCCTATTGAGGATTTGAGTTATGTCATTGGATATGAGATAAGAGATTAGTGTATACATCCCAAGATGGTCATCATGTTGCAGGTTGGATGGGATTCATCATGATATAGTTGTTATTGACTTCGTTAAATAAAATAGGTTTGAGTTTTTTAAAATTTCAACAACTTATCTAATGTTTTCGTAAATACCTTATTGGTGGAATTATACTTAACCAAACAAAATGATATTGAATTTTCACAATAGTTATTATCATAAGATAATGTCATTAATATATATGTGCTTGTATGTGATCTTTATCCTTCAGGGGAAGTATGGTGTGTCGATTTCTAGTTAGGATTAGTAACCAAGATTTCATAGTTGGATTGGTTATGGGATTTGTGATATGCATGAGAACCCTCAAGTGGGTATATTGGCCTATGATTTTCCTCGTGGTATTTGAGATGGGTTCATAGATGCTTCTCCATGAGTTGTATCCTATATAGGATGTGACATGTGAACTAGGGTTGAGAGAGACTAGTAATATTGAGATGTATCTTGGGATATTGGTGATTGGAGTGTTCTAATCAAGTGAAATAGCGATTCTCATTTCAACCTGATGAGGGTTTTCTTGTATGTATGTAATCCAAGAGAGGACTTATCCTAGGTCTATGAGTTCATTAAAAAAATGAAAGTAAGTTTACACACTTTTTTCTATAGTGATGGTATATAGGTGGATTGTGGTTTGGTATTCAGTTAGTAATATCATTGTATTTGGTATTGTGAATGTAAAAGCATGGGTAGTGCTTGTGTTTTGTTAGGTCTAACATGAATAATTGACATGGTTATTTGGGGGATAAGATAAGTTAAACTATGATTATTTGGATGTTATTGTAATGATGCATATTAGGTGTTTTGATAGAGTGTATACATTCTTAGATTCATGTTATACTGATAACGGTTAAATTTAGGTATTGTGGGAGGCTTCCAAGATACACTCTTTCCATGTCACTAAGAGCGTGAGTTCTTTATCAGCATAATTGGTATGTTGGTTGTATAGTCTAAGATTAGCCTGTCAGGTGGGAATTTCTTCATGCCTGTGTAATGTGTTGTGGCTCATTGGTCCTTGATAGTGATGGTATGAATTGGGCTTACACAGCTAGGATACCCAGGTGCTACTATGGAGCAACAATGATATGAATGGGACTTACACAGTTGGAATGCCTAGGTACTTCTATGAATCAGTTATGGTATGAATCGAGCATACACAATGGGGCTACCCGAATGCTACTATATAGTAGAAATTGTATGAATATGGGTTACATATATGGTATTCTCATTGGATGTGGTACCAATTCAAACACAGGCCTAAATGGAATGATGTATACCACACTCGAGAAATCAAGACATAAAATGAAAAATCATAAATAAATAAAATGCATAGAAGGAAACATGAGAAATCAAAAAAATGTTAGGACATGGAAATTTTTGGTGGCAACTATGTGCCATATACATGTTACATATACAAACCAACTATTCTCATACTTGTTCAACACATCAACAACACTACTACTCATCATCTGATGCTGCATCGTCACCCTCTCCACCTTCATCTCCACTACCTGCTACCACCTATAAGAACATTATATTGAAAATTAAATATTGTTGCATATTTATAATTAAAATTAAAACCAATAAAATGTGAAAACTAAATGATTTTGATTTTTTTTGTGATTTACCTGCTCACCACTAGCCGATGCACTACCTCCAGGGGCATATCTGCTCATATGCGGACGTATTTCAAGCAACTCTTTCTGCAAAGCAGATATCTGATCCCCCTGCTGGTGAACTGTGTTTCGTAGAGAAAACATCTCCCTCTGAGTATCTTCAGGTATGAAATGACTATAACCAGGAGTAGATGTAGATGAAATCCCTGATGTCCTGCCAAAGACCTCAGATGGTACGGGTCCAAAACCCATCCCGCGCACTCTACCAGGATGCTCCTTCCTAAGGACTTTACCAACCGGGTCATCCTGGGAGACTGAGTAGGATTGATCAGGATTGACATCCCATATTTCTTTAATTTTAACTTATAAATAAAATATCAATATATATTACCACATTAAAAACTGATAATAAGTTATTATAATAAATAATTGACTTCATACCCCAACTTCTCTGGCAGGTTCATTAACAAAACTTCCATCTATTTTTTTATGAACATCCAGCCACAGTTCTGTTCGGGATGCTTCATGCCCTAAACTCTGTGACTGCATTAAAAAAAGATGAATCAACAATTAAATATTTTAAATAGATAATATTGTCTTATAAATATGTAAACTAATTAAAAGATTACCAATGACATTCGGCTTCTAGAAAAGCTTTTTGAGCCCGCAGTGTGTGGGATGACTTGTTTTTCCCGGTTTGATGCATTCTGTCTTGAGAGATACTGAAATAAATAATATTCAATTTAACAGTAATGTATTCAATGTCTATCTCCTCTTCATGTACATGTTTAAATTTAAAATGAGGACAATATAATAATATATATTTCAATACCATACGCTTCTCATCATGATGGCTATCGACAAAAACTATCCACTGTTCTTTCGGTACCCCACTGGGTAGCTTCTCATAAATCTGCTGCACGGTCAATGAAGAATCATTGGCATCACACCACAACCTCCATTTGAAATCATTCCATTTGTTTCCAAGATTTTTCAATGTCCACTTTCGTGCTATCACATCGACAACGGTAAAGTGGAAGAACATCTGTATACCTAAATTCATTTTGAATATATTAGTAACATGACATTCAATTAAACCATAAAGTAATAAAATTACCTTTATCTGAGAATCAAAAACTTCATTTTTCCAGTTTGGAGGCATATGCCTCCAATCATCATATGAAATAGGCAAGGAAATGGGCTCCGCTACCAGCGGACCTATAATCTGACCATGTAAACCTACGGCGTCATCCGTCGAGACCCCATAGGAATCAAACGACCCCACTATCTTCTTGCCATTGATGTTCCAAACATTAGAACTTTTTAAGTGTTTTTCCACGGTTTCTTTTTTTCATCTGCAATTAGCAAACAATTACTATAAACAAAATGCAATAAATTAATTTAATTAAAATTTGTACCTATGACTGTGACCCTCCAGAATGTCCATGATGAACCGGAAGGGGCGTGTCGCGGCCCCGCTGCTGAGGCTCCTGTAGGGGAGGTGATGACTCATCCTCTAATGAGACATCCACTTACGGTGTCAGTGATGGTGCAGGGGGAGATGATGCAGGGATGTAGGAAGTTGCTGCCTCAGATGCCGTGGGGACAAACGGATCACCATCTGTCGCAGAAGTAGATGAAATGGTGTACCGCTTCTTCCTTGTCATTCATGTCATTTAATCAAATAAAATTAAGTTCAGGATATATATTTCAAAAAATTTATGTAGATAAAAAATTAAAAATGATAATAGATGCCCAGTACTAACAAACAAAATATATATAACAATGATAATGAATAACTACAAAAATGAAACAAGTGGTTGCTGAATGAATAAATAATTTTACATACAATCATTTTCCCCTTCAATCATGTCGGTTTCCTTCTCCATTGCTTCATCCACTTCATTCATCCTTGCTAGACTAATATTTTTAATATCATGATGGATAAATAATTTTGCTTCCTATTGTTGATGAAATTCAATTGCAGAGGTCAAATCTTCCACTTCATCACCCATATCATACAAGTCTATTTGTATTATGTGAGTAACTACACTCCACCCTTCATCCACAACATCATTCACATAATATACCATTTTTGCATGCGATTCTAGGATATATGGATCATGCAGTTCACGATCACCAACATCTATCAAGCAAGAGAAGTTTACAGAAGTAAATTGCAAGGAATCTCTTTTAACACCTCTGATAATATCGACCCATTTTCATTTGAATAAAACAACAGAAAAATTCCCGTGGTAGTTTAATTCAATAATATCATGAAACTTTCCATAGTATTCCACTTCAGAAAATGTAAATATACCACTATTCTGTGTTTTTAAACCCATTTCTCGATCGACTGTATGAAATCTAAAACCATTCACATTATAAGCGTCGAACTTTCTAACTTGTTTTATAGGACCTCAAGCTTGAAACTTCAAATCTTCTGACAAGTCTGCTCGAGTATCAGTATTCATGATCTGAAGAATAAAAATATAATTTAATAGATTGGAAAATTGTATGTGTCAAACTAATATTCGTATTTATTGAAATATTTATAAACTTACACGTCATGAAAACCATTCTACCAGCTCTTTATTCACATCTTTCGTTATATGTTTTTCATTTCATGTTCGGCCTCTCATTTGTCTCTTTGTTTGTATCCTCAACACTTCTATAAATGGATCTGGAATTTCACTATTCAGTATCACATATCTATGTGCCTGTAATAACTCCAATTCTGTCAGTATCGCGTATGAGGTCCTCCCAACTGATCGGCCAATAGCAGGAAATATTTTTGATTTCTGATGCATTTGAGATTGTGTTGATGTGTCGTCAACACATCCAACTCGATTAAATCTTGTCTCAATATCATCCAAATGTCTGGAACAAAAGGTGAGACACTCCTCGTCCAAATAGCCTTCAGCAATAGAGCCTTCTGGTTGAGATTTATTTCTCACGTATACTTTCAAATGCCCAAGATATCTGTGAAAAATAATAATAATATTATGCATTTATTTAAATTCCACATAATGTTTACTTAACTGGAAACATATAAATAAAATACCTCTCAATTGGATACATCCATTGATAATGAACGGGGCCTCCTAATTTAGCTTCGTCAACCAAATGCACACTTAAATGCATCATGACAATAAAAAACGATGGAGGAAAGATCATCACCATTGCACAAAGGGTCAATACAAACCTCTCATGTAGGTTGTCAAGCTGTAAAGGATGCATAGTTTTCTCACATAATTTCCTGAAAAATGTGCAGAATTGCAGTACAACAGTAGTAAATTTTTCAGGTAATAATGTACGCAATGCCAATGGTAGTAACTGTTATAACAAAACATGTGAATCGTGACTTTTAAATCCATATAACATACGATTCTTCAAATCAACACACCTCAAGATGTTACTCGAATACCCATCATATACCTTCACATTGATTAAAATTCGAAGGAACGCATCTTTATCCCTATTTTTAATTGAAAAAATGGCAGGAGCATACTTTTCATTCTCATCTAGCCAGAGATCATGTTTTATGTTCATTACATGTAAGTATTTGTGAGCATTGAGATGATCCTTTGACTTTCCATGCTCATTAAGTAATGTGAAAATCAAATTATCACATACATTATTCTCAATATGCATCACATCAATATTGTGGCGCAAAGAATTAAATTCCCAATACGGAAGTTTGAAGAATATAATTTTTTTCTTCCATTGTTGCGTTCTGATTTCACTTGACGATGCACTTCGCACTCATTTTCCGCTATCAGTCAAATGATGAACCTTCCCAAATTCGGTTTTAACATTTTCAAGCTGTGTCAATATTTCGGAAATGGTTAACAAATTTGGAGGTGGTCTATGATCTATGGAACCATTAAATTTTGATTTGTTCAGCCGAAATCTATGAGATGCATCAATTAATCTTCGATGGCACAAGAAGCACCATTTTCTACTGTGAGGTAGCCGTTCAGGCTCGAAATCAAAGTTACAAACAGGACAAGCCAAACCCATATAAGTGTTCCAACCAGATTAATTCCCAAGCCCAGGGAAGTCACTAATGGTCCACATTAAAGCTGCATGCATTTTGAACATTTTTTTTGAAGAAACACCAAATGTCTCAACACCGTTGCTCCATAACTCCTGCAATTCTTCAATCAAATGCTGCAGGTATACATCAATATCATTTCCAGGCATTTGTTTTCCAGGAATAATCATCAAAATGATAAAAGATGTTTGTTTCATACACATCCACAGAGGTAGATTATAAGGGATCAAAACAACTGGCCAAATGCTATAACTCGTACTAAAAGTCCCAAATGGGTTGAATCCATCGGCAGCCAATCCCAATCGAACATTCCTAGGATCAGCTGAGAAATCTGGATGTAATGAATGAAATGTCTTCCACGATTGGGAATCTCGTGGATATCTCATTAACCCATCATTGTTATTATCTACAAAATGCCCCTTCATGTGTTTGGCGGTTTTTGATGACCTGAATAATCTTTGCAATCGAGGCTTCAAAGGAAAGTAACGCAAAACATTTGCAGGTGTGTTCCTTTTCTTCTTCTCCATGAAATTATGTTCAGTCATACTTCAAACATCACCTTTTGACTACTATCTTGAAGATGAACATTTCTTACAATTTTGTCTACTTGAATCCTCTCCCCAGTAAAACATACAATCATTGGGACACGCATGTATTTTTGAATAATTCAGACCAAGCTTGTTTACATCTTTTTTCATCTCATAAAACGATTCTGGGATTTTTGCTTCAGGAAATGCATCACGAATCAATTCCAATAACATGGAAATTTCCTTATTTGTAATTCCACAGAGACATTTGATATGGTACAACTTCAGCAGAAATGAAAGCTTTGAATATTTCAAACACCCACTATAAAACTCTTGATTTCCATCATCAAATAAGTCATGAAACACATTTTCCTCACTGAAGTTTTCCCTTACATTTGGCTCCACAGAATCAAGAGGAGGATCCAATGATATGTTACAATCTTGATCTGCTTGTGCTACAGTCTCAAAAACATCACTTGTCACGTTGCAATTTGTAGCACCCTCTTCTGGTTGTTCTGATATGTTTTGAGGCTCATAGTGGTGTGTTGCAGTGACGAATGCATCATTTATGAGGTTTTGCATTTCATTTTCCATTGGCGACAAACATGGGACCTCATTCTGTGGATTAACATCAGTCCTCAATCTTTCTGTATTGTTTGATTCTCCATGCCAAATCCAACACAAATATTGATCAAGGAATTGCTTCAGTATTGAATGTTCATAAACTTCATCTCTCTTCAACCATGTTCTAAATTTACATTTAGGACATGGACATCTTATTCTCCCTTCAACGGATCGATTAGAAATTGCAAAATCTAAAAACTCATTCAAACCCTTAACATATTGAGGTGTGTTCCTCGGTAATGTGACCCTGCTTTTATCCATGCATATCACAATGTGCCTACACAAAATATATGATAATGTAAGATTACAGAATCATAATATAATAAAGATGAACCATTGATCATAAAGTATGCATAATATAATAAAGATGGTTCATTGATCACATTTACCACTTTAGACCAACCGAACAAGTCTGGTCCATAAGAGACAGCGTCAACACCTCATTGAGGAGAAATAAGAATATCGGGTTACACACTTATCATAACACTATCTACCCAACTATTTTTATGGTTTCCAATGGGATATGTTTATAGAACATGAAGAACCTAATTAATTCATTATCCATGACAAGACATGTCGTTATGGACCAAATTTACAAGGGAGAGAAATCACATGGATTTTTGAAAAATAAACCATTGGAATTGAAATTGGTCTATAGGATGGGATTTAATCTATTGAACATATCTATATTATTGGAAAGAGTTGAGGTGTAAATAATATTAAGTGATATCTCAAAAAAACCAACTGCTCAATATAAATTCCAAGAAATTACTCAAATTGTGGATGGATATTCTCACTTTTAGTAATGAATACATGAATAAATGTAGGAGAAATATATAAACCACAAAAATAAATAATCCACAATTACTATGCATGACTTATCCGTCGTTTATGAGAAGCAATCAAATAATCAAGGAAGAACTAAAAATTACCAAAGTCGAAAGGGGTCGCGGGGGGCGCTGGGCAGTGCAGGGGTCGCCGGAAGCCATGGGGGTGTCGGGGGTGTCGGGGTCAATAAAAAAATTACACCCATGAAAATAGAATAGAGAATTATCACTAAGCATATACCTAGGTATGAAATCTATACTATAAAACCATTCATGGAAAATCCAATACACATAATATGAAATCATACCTTCTTTAAATAAAAAAATAAAGATAAAGTGATGGTCAAGGATTCTATAATGACATGAACTTTATAATTAACTACATCATGATGATTCTCTGAGAAAAGTAATATAAATTTACATTCATATTTCGACGTACAAACTACATGCACTTGATAATTTATACTTAGAGCATCAATAATGAAATTTCACATTTTAGAGTATAATTAAAATCCAAATAAAATGACTAAATATATTCATCCTATATCCTCTATCATAAATTTTTTTCCCTATGATAAAATATTTACTACATGTTTTTTTATTTGTAAATGCCACAAAATTGTCATTGAATAACTAATTTCATAAACATTGGAGGGCATGCATAACCATGGCTAACTCAATATCATGAGTTGGATAATTGTTATCATTTATTATAAGTTTCAAGACCCATTTACTAAAACTCATTCCTCCATATCAACATAAATCATAACATCACATTGGAGGACCCATTATTGACCTTATAATGCATCCTTGGCTTTGGTCAAATAAGAATAGGTGTAGATGTCAATATATTTTTTAGCTCATAAAATGAATCTTTTTATTTATCGTCCCTCTAAAAATTCACTCCATTCCATGTCAATACTATATTTTTAATGAATATGTGAGAAAACTCCAAGATAATGCAAGAATAAGAAACCACATGACCAATGAAAATATGAATCTCAACAATATTAGTATGAATCTATTAAGAAATTATAGATTCTACTTTCTCAATATCCCCTAATTTCCTAGATTTAGAGAACTCACGACCAAAAAATGTCACCTATTGATTATAGAAATAACATTTCAATATATTGGCATATAAAAGATGATATCTCAATGTGTCTACGAACATAACAAACTATTCTTCATCCTCCTCATAGGATCATGAGCATACCGATATATCATTGATAAATATAGTCCCGAATGAAAAGAAAGGATGAAAAATGGTTTATCAAAGTTATATACACATATGGTTTAACCATTACCCTAAATAGAATTACAAAAAACACAAAATTACTATATAGTGTTTGAAATTCTATCTTGGACATACCTTTAGCTCAAACCTTTAACCGCTGATAACCTAATCGATGAACAATCATCAAAATCCATAAAGAACCTCTAAACTGATTGAATAAATCATAAATTCATATAAAAGGATACCAATTATTAAGAGTAACATGATTTAATTTATAATAGATAATATAAAATCAATAACTCGCTCTTGCAATATTGGTAAAAAGAAATGGATAACCCTATGTAGACACACTCAGATTAATAAATCCATTGAATTAAAGATCTCCCAACTAAATATTTATCTATCTAATATCCCATAGAGATATATAGTAATGGGATATTGTGATAGACTCGATACCTTGTACTAATTCACTCATAAACTCCACCTCTATCTCTAGAGGTAACCTTATAAAGTCCTCAAAAAAACATCCTGACACTTATTAATTGCAGGAGGAAAACAACACTTGAAACACCATTAGCTAACCTGAGATCCATCCATACCACTAGAGATATAGTAATCCCCATTCTCCAATAATCATATCTTAATCAATTGGAATTATAATCTTATTCACCTAGAATAACATATTATTTATCATAAGATGGAGAGAATTTCTCTCTTTTCTAATAACAATAAATACATGCGTTAAAATGTGATAACTAGATAACTTTCCTGAAATACAAGATTTCATATTCTATTTGATAAAAACAAATATATTTATGTAGATTTAAAATTGTAGATTTTAGGTTCAAGATATCATGATTTGAGCGATATAGATTTATAAAATCATATAAAAAATATAACAACTATTGAAAAAACACAAGTAAACATTTCCTAAAATGAAGAAATAATATAATAAAATTTAAATCAATATGCTTTATAAAATTTATAAAAACAATACTATAGATAACTCAGGTTAAATTATAAAAATAAAAACAAAATTGAAGAAAACAAATTTCTATAAAATCAAATATTATTTTTTTATCTGAAAGGATTTATCAGTGAAAATCCATGTCATGAATAAATGATATTAGAAAAGATTATTTCCAATGCATTAGAATCATAAAAACATTTAAATTCAATCCTGTTAACCAGATCATAAGATTATATCCCATGTTCACCGGATGAAAGAAATACTAAACAAATTTAAGGTTCATTCCAATATACCAAAAGATAAAATAATACAAAGTATGCATGTTGGCTAATGAAATATACATACTTGGGTATTTAGAGTGGGGGGTGTCGGGGTCGCCGGATGGTACAGGGGGCGCGGGGGGCACGGGGGTCGCCGGTTGTCGAGGGGGGCACCAGGGGGTGCGGGTTTCGCCGCAGGGCGCGAGGAGTGCGGTGGGTGCGGGGGGCGCAGCGGTCACTGAGGCCGGGGAGGGGGGGATCGGGGATGAGTGTTTGGGGAACGCGGTCGGGGTTGGGGAAAGGGTCATGGTGTTTTAAAAAAATTTGGGTTTCGCGGCGGTTTATTAAAAACCGCCGCGAAACCTTCACCGAAAATGTTTAGTGGTGGTTTTGTGAACCGCTGCCACAAAACCGCCGCTAAACCTAGTTTTTTTGTAGTGTCTAGAATCCCTTATATTACACTTTATGAGCAGAACCTGGTTGATGATAGAAAATATTGAAGTCCACCGGAAAATGTTCACTAGTGATCGGATGTCGTGCCTCAGACCATCATCAATTTTCTGAGCAAGGAACAACTCATCACCTCCTGTAATAGTCTTGAAATGCTACAGCTCCATAAAGCAAGAGGAATAGTTCATAACAATAACAGTACCCTGCTCCAGACTCATAAAATCTTGGGCTCGATCAGCCCTCATAGTCTCTGGATATAAGTCATCATTGAAGATACGCCGAAATGCATCCCAAGCCATATTCTGCTGGCGTCAAGCTTGCGATATCACATCCCACAACCTCTAGGCGGAGTCTCGAAGCATGTAGGTAGCAAGCTTCACCCTCTTTTCTTTAGGTATCTCCAGATGCTCAAAAATCATCATCATGGCCTCTAGCCATGACTCTGTAGCCTGAGGTCCTCCATCCCCTGAGAAGGTGGGAGGATGTAGCTTCTAGAAGTCCCATGTCAAATTATCCATTGATGAGACATGAGGCAGCACTCCCTGAAATGTCTACATCATCCTCAGAAATACCTCCCTGAACCGTTCATCAACACCTATGTCAGATACTACGGCTGGTGTCAAGGCTTCCAAAATAGGAGGATCTGTAGGTTGTCCCCAATCGGCCATGTCGGGTGTCTGGTCACCGTCTGGAAACTGGCACACAACTGGAGGACATCTCGGTGGCATGAATCTTCAAGGTCCAGCACACACATTAGATCAAGATTATAGAGGAATGAAAACAAGGTGTGTTAGATGGGAACATGTGAATGAATGCTCCCATGTTTTAGAAAACAGGTCTACACAGTATGTACATATACTTCACGGTGTGTTGCCTAAAGTCATTTACATTGGAATGTACTCCTACCTGGACTGGTCATGTAACACCCTAGACAGATAGTGTGTTGTCTCCACACATGGCGTGTACTTGAGTCCCCTTTCCCTACACGAGTCCTTATATATGGTTAATCCACACAACTCTCCTATGGAAAGACTATACGTGGGGTAAAATTCCTACACGGTGTGTACAAGACAAGATTTACCTGGGTTGTGTTGTTAGTTACATGGCCTAACACACATCTCACACTACGTGGCACATTCCCGATAGACAAGACATGTACGAAAATGGATAACACCAACATGTGTTGTTCCTAAAACAACCGGGTTCCTAGGATGGACAACATGGTGTGTTCAAGGAAGACACAACATGTACAAGAAAGGGTGACACCACCCCGTGTTGTTCATGACACGGCTGGGTACCTAGGTCAGACTACACAACGATTTTATTTGGCACACGATGTGTATTAGACACGAATCAGCAAACCTGTGTTATTAGTGACACATGTGGGCATGGGGTCAACACTACATGTCGTGTTTGACGAGTAGACGATGTGTTCCCACCAGAAATTCCCCATCCCGTGACTCTATCCACAAGGCCTATGACACAGTTAGAGACTACATGGCTTGTAGATAAATTACACGGCCTATACTTAAGAAAAACAGTTTCATCCCCAATAGAAGAACACAGGACGTGTACTTAACATTACACGGAGTGTATTTTGGGTTTTTCTAGATAGTAAGCCTCAGAAACTACTCTAGATCCTAGAAAACACTAAATAAGTCATTGACAGTGCCAAATTCTGATCCTGGAGGGCCCATACTCCCAGGGAATCAATGTTTGGAATCTTATAGAAGTTATAGCAAGGCAATCAAGTCAATGATCCACCAAATTCCAGTCCTTGAGGTCCCATGAAACCCCAAGAACCAAAGTTTGGCATTCATTAAAGCAAATATCTTCACAAACAATACCCTATCAAACATCAGGTATTTCAATCAAGGGAAGTATCACAAAAACATGCACATTTTACATATCATCTATCACAAAGACATGCAATTTTCAATGCGTCCTAGATGGCATGGCAAAAATGCATGACATGTGATTTTCTAAAAAGTTCCTATATGATGCATGAAATGGAATACCATCATATCATTGTTTTTCAATAGAAATAGCACCTCAATAGCATAAAAAATATCAGCAAAAATCATGTGAATCACTCAAGGTGAAATCAGATCAATTTAAATAATTAAAAAACTAGAAAAAATGAAATTTAAACTTCTTAGAATGGATTTTCTGTGTACATAGGTTAGCTACTCTCAGGCACAACCTATTACTAAGTACCTATTCCATCGTATCCCTGGATAAAGGCTCCAATCAAAATCAAGAGAAAAGAAACCCTTTGATACCACATTATAACATCCCGGTTTCGAAAGCCACCCAGAGGCGCCTCATACCTGGATGGTCACATGGCTTCAAGTGCATTTCCCCTAACACCAGAGGCTGCCGACTAGATGTGAGGGCCTTGGGTGTGATAGTGGGGAATCTATGCCCTCATTGGCAGAGTACACAGAAGAAGTAAACAACACATACAGTAGCAGAAGCAGTATATATCCAACAATAGTAAGTAGTGTAAGACTAGAATACTAAACAACTGGATCATATATATATATATATATGAAATGATACATGATACATATGTTTTTGAGAGAATCCAAACAAGTCACAATGCTGGAAATACAAACAATGCAAAACCAAAGTACAAAAAGAATGAGAAACCGGTCCTCAGCATCGCAAGAGATACCTTGGTCACATGATTTGCAGCTCCATAGCAAGTCAAGTACCTAAAGTAGAAGGTCACATGCCCTTATCTATACCTGCAAAAATATAATCTGTTGGGGACAAAAAGCATAACCCAAACACGGTGTGACACTAAATCCCAGTAGGCAATGACCCGAAGATCTATTCCTGATAGTTAGTGAATATATGGCAGGTAAAAGTATTGAAAGCAGTAAACATGAAAGTTATCAGTAGTAAACTAACCACAGTTTCAAATCAATCAAAATTGAAACAAACTGCTAATCCTCAAATAAGAAACCCTCTAGGAAGTACTCATGTCCATCCTCTCTCGTCCTGCCAAAAAAAGTACAAACAAACCTTTTGGTAGTAGACTCTTCCTAACCCCTCTAGTTCAGTCATAATAATATAATAAGACTCTCCGATGAAGCACTCACAGTCCATTACCCTTATAGTCAATGGTAAAACAAGACTCCCCGAGGAGGCTCACGCAGTCCATTCCCTGTATAGTCTAGGGTAGTCCAGGACTCTCTGAGGAAGCTCACATGGTCAATTCCCCTTAAAGACCTATGGTTGAGTACTCTCTGAGGAAGCTCACTCGGTCAATTCCCATTATATCCCAGGTCGTAAAATTCAAACAAAGACTCTCTGAGGAAGCTCACGTGGTCAATCCCCTTATAGTCTAAAGTAAACAAGGTCTCTCTGAGGACGCCCACTATGTCAATTCCCCTTATATCCCCAAGTGGTTCTAGGCTCTCTGAGGATGCTCACTCGGTCAATCCCCCTTATAGCCTTTGTTCTCAAAGACAATCTGAGGAAGCTCACCCGATCATTTCCTTTTATATTTTACTACACCAGGTTCTCGTGACCCTGTGAAGGTCAACGGGTATGGAAGTGTAATATGGACACAGTAAACCTAAATAGCTACATGACTAAGTAGTCTACAACACATCAAGAATTTCATAATACAAACCCTCTATCATATAGAAACAGGCATGTAAAACATGCCATGTAGCGAAAGGATAAATAAGACAAATCAGTCATAATAGAACATGCAAGAGAAAAACATACAAATCATAGAAATTATCCCTATTCATAACCAATTTACCTCTACACAGGCATACAAGCATGGTAGGAAAACAACTGTTGGAAAATGGTAAACAAAAAGTACCCCGTTCAAGGGTATTGGTGGAATTTGCACATTATACTCAAAGACATCAAACATAAAGGCACAAACCACCTACCTCGGGGTTAGAAGATTAATATACTTGATCCTCGAAGCTTGAATCTCCATGGAACGTCATATTTCAAAGAAAAATTATAAAATATTCAACCCACGATAACATGGAAAATAATAAGAATCATGAAACGAGGATCCAGCAGAAGAGAGAACTCACCAATGTGATTCCAATGCAACTGACGGTGTTCAAATCAGAGGATGGACGGAGGCTCAGGGACTTGTCAAAGATTCACTACCGTACAGACTCTCGTATATGAATGAGACCTAGAAGATGTGTGTTCTGTTTATCAGATGTGACCCCGATGCGTTTAATGAAAAAAGAACAAAATAAATGGCATGTACTTTCGGTTTCCGTACTCTGCATTAGGCCTCCTCCAAGTCACTCCCACATGGCCAGGTGTGTGGCTATTAGACAACCAGCACATGGCTTGCTACAACAAGGATGTACACGGCGTGTACTAATAAAATACACGACGTGTACTTAGAAAATTTCTATAATTTCCTCTTTTTCTAAAAAATAACTAGAATAAAAACAAATCTAAAAATAAGTTCCAAGTTCTTACAGTACTGAGAACGTATCTGGGATGCATGTTCCCATGTACTCTCCACAACATGACAATGTCACCAAAAGACACTAACCAAGAGAATAGAATTACAGCGCAACACCTTCTCTTTACGATCTTGGATCTCCATAGGTCGCTCCTCAAAGGTCACATCATCATCAACATCGATCTCTCCCAAATCAAATACATGATAGTTATCATGAAGATAATGACGGAGCTGTGATACATGGAAAACATCCTGTATCTGGCTCATTTATGGGTGAAGTTCTGCTCGATACGGTAGAGCTCTAACTTGATTTAACACCTCAAAAGTCCCAAAAAACTGGGGAGAAGGATTTCTCCCAAGAACAAACCTTCACTACCCATGACAGGTAGTCACCTTCAAGAACATGTGATCCCCAAATCAACCACTAAGGGCCTCCTCCTTAGATCAACATATGATTTCTAATGATCCTTCATTTTATTCATCCTCTCATGAGTCACCTGAACCATCTCTATTTCGTTCTGCACCTGTTCCGATCTAAGAATTGCTGACTCTCCAACCCGAGTCCATCATAATGGAGAATGGAAATTTCGGCCATACAAGGCTTCAAACTGCACCATTCTGATGGTGGATGAAATATATAATTTTAAGAGAACCCCACAAATGGTATGTGCCTCACCCACGAACCTCCAAAATTCCGGAAACTAGAGCGTAACATGTCTTCAAGAGTCCGGATGGTCCGCTGTATCTGACTATACATTTGAGGATGAAGGTCAGGGATATGACATAGTTGATAAATGAAAGAATGTTGGAGAGGTCTCCACTCCCTAGAGGTAAAATGAGGATCTCGATCAAAACTGTTCATCCATGGGACTCCTTGAAGTATCACCACCTCCTCCAAATACTGCCTCAACAAAAATTCCACTAAGCTCGACTCCTTGACTGATATAAAGTGGTCCGATTTTTTCAAACGATCAACTACCACAAAAATAACATCATGTCCTCCCTGAGCTTGAGGTAAACTAGTAACAAAGTCTATTGAGATGTCCTCTAACTTCTACTGAGGAATATCTAATGGATGGAGCAGACCACTAGGATCATGGTGTTTGGCCTTCACCTTCAAGCAGACCAAACATCGAGACACAAACTCCACAATAGCATGCTTCAGCCCATGCCACCACAACTGACTCCTCAAGGCTCAGTAAATCATTGTCACTCCAGGATGCACCACTAAAGGTGAACTATGGAACTCTCTAAGAACCATCTTGTACATGAAAAAAGCAACAAAAAGCCTTCCATGATAAAACACAGGATGTTGTTCATCCTCAGACCAACCATCAGGGGCCTCACCGCACACTACTCAGTCTCTCCAGACCTCCATCTTAAGATCACTAAACATGGACTCTTCCATATTCTTCCCTAGAGATGACTTCACCATCATCTGAAAAAGGCAACCTCTACCCCCAACTTCTCCCATGCCGATATGTAATGCTAACAGTTATTCAATTAATCTCCAGGAATCACAAGATTCACACACTACATCACCACGTGTCTTCTGACTCAGGGAATCATCTAAAACATTACCCTTTCTATGTGTATACAATATTTCAATGTTTTACTCCTATATTAACTCCATCCAATGATATTGTCATAAGTTCAAGTCATGTTGGGAGAAAACATACATCATGCTCTTATGATCGGTTAAAACCACAAAGTGACCTCCAATGATGTAATGTCTACAAAACATCAGAGAAAACCCCACGACTGCCAACTAATGATCATGGGTGGCATAGTTACATTCATGGGGATTTTACTTCCATGACCCATAAGAAAAAAGTAATATTTGCTGCATCAGAACACAACCTAACCCTAGATGTGAAGTATCGCAGAAAACAAAAAACTGAACTCCCTCTTCTGGAAGACCAAGAACTGGAGCACCTAACAACATCTCCTTTAGATACTTAAAAGGTTCCTAGCACTAATAAGTCCATATAAACACCTAATCCTTACTGGTCAAAGCTATCAGAGGAGTCACAACTCAAGATAAATCGGCTATGAACCTACTGTAATATCCTTAGAGACCAAGGAAACTTTTTTCCATTGACACTGTCATGGGGGCTGCCCAAGACACAACTGCTTCAATCGTCTATGGAGTCCCTGCTTCTCCCTAATGAGACAAAACATGGCCCATGAAATGGACTTCTCGAGCACAAAACACAAACTTCGATAACTTCCCAAATAGATGATGTTGAATAAGAACTCCCAAAACAATATGTAGTTTCTCTACATGATCCTCATCAGATGTGGAATAAAATAGGATGTCATCGATGAAAACCACCATGAACTTGTCCATGTACTCACGAATATAGCATTCATCAATCCCATGAACATAGCTGGAGAATTTGTCACGCTGATGACTTTACAACGAACTCATAATGCCCACCATGACAATGGAAATTAGTCTTTGGGATATCCTCATCCTTCACATGCATATGATGATATCATAACCATAAATCGATCTTTGAGAACCAACTTGAACCCTTAATTTGATCAAATAAATCATCAATCCATGGAAGAGGATAGTGATTCTTAACATTCACTTTGTTTAAGCGATGATAATAGACACACAACCGCAAACTGATGACAACCTTCGTCACCAGCATAACTAGTGCACCCCACAGTGACACACTCGGCTGAAAACATATGCATTGTAACAGACCATCAAGATATATATGTAGCTCTCGCAACTCAGAAGGGGCTATCCTATATGAAGACATAGAGATAGGAGACGCTCCTAGTTGTTTCTCAATCCCAAACTCGATCTCTCATCGAGGGGGTAAGGATGCATCCTCTTTTGGAAAGACATCATGGTACTCTTCTATGACCCTAGGAAACATCAAATACTGAACCTATGAATAAATAAACATTAGCTCAGACATCATGGATGATAAGTATAGAACATGCCTCTAACCCATCCAAGGGTCTTGCACACCAACAAACACCAATGTCTCTCCATCGGCATCAAAGAATGCAACATACTTCCTGAATCAATCCAAGATTTCCCGCACCGAATATAACCAATCCACACCATGTAAGAAATCATATTGTTGTATTCATAAAAATAGAAAATCTCCAAAAGAGCGAGGATACCCCAACAATAGCTCAAAGTTTATACATACTTCAAACAAGTCATCTCGACCACCAACATGCCTAGTCAATTCCACGGGCACTAGAAGCCTCTTTACCTCAAGCCCAAAAGCGTGAAAAAAGTTAGGTGATATGAAGAAGTGTGTCACTACTGAATCAAACAAGGCATATACTGAGGTAGAAAACAAGAAAAGGGTACCTCGTACAATGTCTGGATCACCGAGAGATGGAAACTCTAAACAATGAAGTTGACCACGACCTCCTCTATGGCCTTTCTAACCCTAATGATGACCGCCAACATTGACGCGCTCTGCTATACGAGGATGGGAGCATCAAAGTGATTTCCTCTGCCTACCCCATCTACCCCTTGATAATCTAATGATACTACAACCTGCTATTGTTGCCTCAACTAGAATTGCCTCAATAGAGGAACCTGGATTGGGACACCTGTTGTGTGATGACTACTTTGAAAGCTCAGACACACCCAATACTGATGAGCTTGACCACCACAGGAAATAAAGTGCATGATCCCTTGGCATAGGCTTGAGAGTTGCTACCCTGGGAGAAACAATATGTTGAGGTCTAGGACCGACCCCTGGCCAAAAAGAAAGTCTTCTACCATAGAAACTGGAAACTCCATAACACAACTCTACTTTGTGAGGAATCATGACAACTCCCCTCTTGCGATGATCCGGTTCTGACCAATCTTCTCTTGATGAACTCTACCCTTTCTAGCACTGGAAGATATGTCTTCAGCATAAGTGGGGTGACCTAGCACTGGATCTTTGGACGAAAAGCAACTTCGAAATGCATCTCCTAGGCCTCCTCATCTGAAAATAGGTCTGAAGAATATCATAAAAGGTTCCCGAAAGGGATTCAAAACTCTCGCACAATGGAGCTCCCCTGTCTAAGGGTAAGAATATCCGGGCGACTGGACGCCTTTGCGGCCAAAGAAAGAAACTCGACTCTAAACATGTCTCGGAACTCCACCCATGAGATTACTGACTCCACAAAATCCCCAAGGAACAAGAACAACTATTTCCTCACTGATCCACACAAAATTATTACAACCAAGGTCACCCAATGCTCTTTTCGAGCACAGATCAAACTAAAGCCCATATAAACCTCCTCCAAGAAGTATTCAATGACTGTATCTGAAACAGATCCCTCATAAATTAGTAGACTCTAGCACTGAAACTCTCAGAGTGTCCTCCTCCACGTGTCTTCGTCATCACATTCTACCCTATGATGATCTGCAGGCACATCCAGCTAGACATATTCTATATGATCCTAAAGGGTCATCGACTTGGAGCCATACATGAAAAATAAAAAATCGTTAGAGAACCTAAAACTAGAATATGGAAGACTCAACATTAATTAATTAATTTTTATCTTTTATTCATTTTATGTTAACCTATCCCGAGGACCAACCATTCAAATACAGGCACACAGATGAAAGATGCATGATCCTTTCCTAGGTCTCTACCCTACAACTAGTATCAACTTGTTTATTAGCCATTGTAAACTGAAATGTCCACACATCAGATTATAGGTGTCCCTAAATGCATATTCCTCAACCGGTATCTAATGTTTACATCACCTGCTAAACATGAGTAAAACTGTTTTCCTACCAACCAATGAATCGTCACCTATTCCTAACACCAAACTCCATTCTATCCCTCAACCTGCCTCTGATACCATTATGTCATGACCCCCTCCCCACTAAAATTACACCTCTTGGTCCAGCAATGTGAAAAGGGAGATAATGATCCCCTGAGTCCCAACTCTAGTGGGACCTGGGTTGGCGACTAGCACTGACGGTATATTAAACACATAAATGAGAGGCATTACCTTCTAAGCGAAGACATGCAGAAGAGAGAGATAAGACAGAAACCAACCACCTCCAACACAGACAAAAATATAAAAGGAATCAGATGTAAACATATGTAATGTCATGCTAAAAACTACAAATGGGCGGTGAAAACATCAAGTACCCAAAAGAAAGTAAAAAAACAGCAACCTTGAAGCCCAAATAGCTCCTGCAACCCCAAGCTAGTAGAAAAAATCATGATCTCAAACATGTTCCAAGTGACCTGAAAAATAGTTTATATATACATAGGGTGAGTATAACAGTATAATCAGTAAGATCCTCCTTGAAGCCTCTTGTGGAAAAGTAAATAAAGCATGCTAATGCCTACTCAACAACAAGTGAAACTAACTCATCACCTAAACATGTATACTAAGATTCTAGCCTCACCATGGATACTCATACCAAGTAATGCATAAACGAGTATATAATATAATAATGAATAAAAAGGGCACCCCACTACTACATCCCCTCTGGTTTGCCGCTTTGACCCAAAATCGCACGTCATAAGAATCTCTCTCCAAAGAGGATTGCCCGAAGACGCCTAGGCCATGAACCACAACATGATTCTTGTGGAACAAAACCACTAGATCCACATAAGTAAGTAATGAGGAAGTTTTTGGGAGTCACCATAGCTCATATAACGTGTATCATATGTCGAGAATTATACCTCAAGCCATTATAGCCCATACACTGTGTAACGATCCTCAAGACATCATAGCCTATACACGTTACACACATAGTAGTCCATAGGAAACTATATCTAGAATATATGTGTGAGAATAACCACAAGAAATTATATAACTGAACACACATATGTGAGGAAAACTAACAGTTGTTCCTATAAGAACATGTAACTACCAATAGAAGAGAGTGAGGCCAAAGTGGGTATTCAACCATCCATCCTCCCACCAGAATGTTTGGGAAAACTCCCCTCAGGGCTCAGAATCCCTAGGGTGTCAGTTTCCCTTACTGAGAGGGTGGAGTAGCATATAGAAAAAAAAATTATATAATATACTATAGTTCACAAACACAATTTGGGAATAAACTATTCTTTGACTCAACAATAGTAAACGGCTCGGACTCCTGGCTGCCAATTCTAAGACAAGGTATCCTATAAGAACAAAACTATTAAAAGAGATTTATTATATTCATTCAATATCTTATTATCATTTCAAAAGTTAATTAACTAATTATTTAATCAATAATTAACCATTAACAATTTCCACATTTTATTTCATTAGCATCACGCACGAAGTTCACTGTCCCATTAAATTGTAACCTTAGCATTGCGTCCCATCAAGATCCAACCCCTTGGGTTAATTTCATTTATTCAATTATTTATTTACATAATTACTTTACAGTATTCATAATAATTCTAAGAAAACATTCTATTCTACTAAACACAGTGGGGATTAGTATGGGGAGTAGAGGAACTACCCGTCATGTCTCTTTCGCCTTTCAAAAAAGCAAAGACCCATCCTCCCCCAGGAAGTTCATCATGGAAAGCACATGGCATACCTAGTGCATCTTCGCCCCTTTTTGAATGGAGGGTAAGCAAGACCAGCTACGAGGATAATTGTGGAATGTAATGCATATAAACAACCAAAGAAACAATAACCATACATACATCCACATCCATCCCATTCTATCATACCTGTTGTCCTCCCTAACACCCACATGCATAAACCAATGCATATTTCCACTCATGGCGTCAAATGCTGCCACAAAAAATCATCCTCCCTACCCCCACACATCGCAACAGCCTTGTAGGATAACATCAAAACAAAAGAAGTAAGAAAAAAACAATTATATCCATTGGGCTCTTGGCCCTTAAACAAGAAAGAGGGTAACTCTGAAACCTACAATGAATTACCTTTTTTCAAACAACTAGTTTTTTAATCCATCTTGGATTAACCGATTTCTTATTCGTAGGTTCCATCTTCATGAAACATAAACAATAATATATTTAACAGCCTAGGTAAATAAAGAATATTACATTATCATATTTATTAATATTTGTGAATAAAATATAAATATTACTTTAAAGGGGATGCTATGTTCGATGGCGTACCAAATACGCAACAACGAGTTTCTTTGAAATCTTACGTTGCACATTAATAATATATTAAAATTATTTTTAATGCCTAGCCATTGTAATGGAGGGAATGACAAGACTAACTAAAAAATTATTATATATTTTTGTCAAATATTTTTACTTTTATCCAATAAATGATAGATTCTTAAAATGCGAATGAATCCAAATTTAAGCGTAAATATTCAAATATTCGTTAAAAGGTCGATTAACTGCCTTTTGATTGCGAACCCTTTTTAAATCAAATTTTTGAAAATTTTATATGTTTTATTGGACCAAATAAAATCCTTCATTATAATATGGACATCAAAATTTACTTCGGGTAAATTTATGTTATTTTTCCGATAAAGAACATTTTTAGTGAAAATGTTGTATTCTAATTCAAACCCACTTTTTCATCTGATTTATTTATATGGATAGATTATTTTTTTAATTCGTTTTATAGTATATTTATAATATATTTTTACCATTTAATACAATGGTTTTCATTGGAATTAATATCACTTTGAAATTTGACTTAAACTATTGTCAATATTTTGATATATTTTGTTTCATAAAAACACGCTATTTGTTTTGACAACGGGAATTAATTATTAAATTGATTAATTTAACTTATATGTTTTGAATTTTTTAAAATATACATCATTTTTGAATTCGGAATATCAAATATATCTTAGGATGAATTTTTGGTATTTTTCTGAAAATCTTCAATTTTTGATGAATACTGAAACCACAAAGTGGTAGTTAAAAAACTGAGTTTTCATTTAAATGAAATTTTACCACCTCTATTATTTTAATTTCAAAAATCTGACATACATGGTTGTAATTAGGATGTAAAATGTGGTTAAATGGGATGAAAATAATTTTTGGCAATGAGTAACTTTTAAGTTTTATTAATCATGATTAAAGGTAATTAGTGTAATTTAATGTAAAGGTAATGTTATAATAATATGAAATGACCTTGAAACATGTACTAAACATATTTTATGAGTCATGGAAGACCAATAAAATCAATGGGTCAACTTGGTGACCCCATGTAGCCACTTGGGTAAGAAAATGACATTAATAACTTTTTATTTAAAGTTAAACTAAAAATCTCACAAACATGTATTGTTTAACTAAAACAATGTTTACATGGGTTTATACAAGTAATATTTTTTACTATAAATATTAATTGTAAATATAATAAGACTTATTACATCATAGTACTTTTTTTATAATTTTTAGACACTAGATAAATTCATTTATTTATGGCCCCATGATGATGCTGCGATTACATCATTAATGAACGATTTAAATTAAATGGAAAGATAATGTAAACTCTAAGACATAAACATGTCGAAAACCTATTGGATGGGTGGATTTAGAAACCTTATCACCTTATCCTCGAAATATAAAATTGTTGGACCTTTGATATCTGAAAATCATTTTATAATAAAGTAACTTTTCCAGACTTTCCAAGAGTGCCCCTCCTACCTCTTATAAATGGCACATAACTCTTCCTCCTTACCCTCACCACTCAAGCCCTTGGATCGTCAAACCTAAGATAATATTGTCTCTAAACATCCCTATATTACTACTAGAAGCCTCACTTTGTGCAGAAGTATTTCCAAGGAAGCCTTTGAGCTCAAATCAAAAAGAGTTATCTGATTTGAAGGTAATGTCTTCTCTTATGTTCTTTTGTTTTATTTTTCTTATCCAACCCCCTAAACTATTTTTATTCCTTTAATTTGTAAAAAAACATTATCATAAATATAATAGTATTATTTTCTTAGGAGTATTATAGCTACACTCATACACACCTCCAAAAAATGGTTAAATAACATACTGTTTTTGTGGGTGGCGAATTACTGCCTCACAAAACGATGATTGTTCAATCTTCTTTTAACACCTCTAATGGTGGCCATTAAGATGTCACTATATTTATATATGATATATGAATTAGGTTTATTTATTCCTTATTCTTCTATATTTTTCATTTATTCCATACAGTTGTGGTTTCCATAATGGGTAAACACGATAATTCCATTTTAGGATTACGGACTACCGCCCCCTCAAAGTGGTTTGAATCATTAATACTATATGTGGGATGTATAAAGGATGGATTTAATGATGTTATATATTATATTATACTGTAATTATAATATATATATGTATCATTATTTTTTCATTCCATTATAGTATGAAATAGAAATGAAAGTAGCGTTCATGTGTACGTTTGACTTACCCTCTCCATGAATGGTACATTTCATTTCATATCTCCAAATGTTATATAATATTATAAGTACATATATATAATGGATATATATGTCATATATTACATCTAAATTATGGATATCATTCTGTAATTATAATATATATATTTAACTCTCTCATTTACTTTTAATTCAATTAATATGACAAAGAAATGAAAATAGCGTTCATGCGTACGTATTGCCTACCGTATCCATGAACGGTGCATTTCGGTTTTTTATCTCTAAATGTTATGGAATTGTATAAAATTAATATATATTAGATATATATGATATTTAAATCATTAATAATATTCTGGAGATGATTTACCTATAACTACATGGAAAATTCGTTTCCAACAAGTTCAATTTTTACTCATGTACTGAACATCGACAAAAACGTCTGATATAAAATCAAATTATTAACAAATTATTATAACATTATAATATGTGATATTAAATGAATAATAATATTTAAATGAGGTACCTAAGCAATTATAAATTGACCAATGTTTATTATTAATTAATATAAAGAAACTAACAAGACAAGTCAGACTTGAGGTAAGGGATCCTACCTCTCTCTTTGTTTTTAAGTACTATCTTTTATGTAATTTATTTTAAGATAATCTTTATTATATTTGGGGATGTTATTTTAAATTCCTAATTCTATAATTTTATGTTCAAATTATGAGAGACCCTATTTGATCTCATAAATCCATTTTTGGAAGTTTTAAGTGGAGCCGTTAGGCTTCCGAGTTTTCATAAGTGATTTTTCATCTCCATTTTATTCTCGTGAGATTTATGCTACATTTTCCACCATTTCCTTTGAGTGGTGTATTTACTGCCCATTATTATAAACTTTGTGTAATATAATTTCATTTAGGGGTATTTACATCAATTTTGTATACTCCTTCTTTCATGGGGTGTACGTTTCGAAAGTTATCCAAGTCGGTAAGGGAACCTTTCACCCTCTTCTTTTTAAAAGAATTATTTTTGTTAGGTCTTTCAATTTACATATTATTATGATGGGATATGTTATTATATATACTTATTGTATTAAATGTTATGTCCAAGTGATGAGATACCCTTTTTATCTCTCATAATCCCATTTTTTGAATTTTAAAGTGACGACGTTAGGCTGTCGAATTTTTGTAGGGGAACTTCTTAACCCAATTTCAATTCTTTGGGCTAAACCTCTACTTCCTGATTATGTCATGATATGAATATTTTTGGATGAACTTTGATTGTTTTACTCTTAATTTCCACTTATATTGGGTATATTTATATTGTTCGCACATAATTATGTAATTGATTTACCCTTAATCTAAGGATACTGTCTTTGTAAGGGACTTCATCTCAATCTCCTTTCATTGAGGAATATTTTGTTCTAATACAAGAAATTATTTTATACACTGTATAAAACACCTTTGAATTTTCATTTCATTCAAAATGGAATCTTTTTCTATGAAGCGTTTTACTAAACAACAAAAATGAATGTTTCTTTTAACGTACATAGTGACAACGACCTTTTCTGCTGTCGTGAGTGTTGTTTGGTCTTTGGCTTCCTCAATAAGCCATAATGTTTTTAAAATGAAATAAATATCATATACAATTTTATGTATTTTGGTATTGGAAATGGTTTTTATAATGGATTTGTTATGTCAATATATTTAAGTGATATATTGTGATTGAAATGTGGAAATGTTTTCTTTCCATTATATATGTTTTATGTCTTATGATTTTATAATGGTACTTGGACATTTGACGGGTGGTTACGTGATAAACCATATGACAGGTGGTGCTGTGAATACTAGGACGAGTGGTTACATTATAAACTCCAATGCATTGGGTATGGAAGTCGGCCGTATGGCTATTCTATTCAGTGATATCTGTGGAAGTCGACCCTATGGTTATTCCATTTAAGTGAGTTTATGTCCCAAGTTACCTTTATATGATATGTGTTCTTTATATGGGTTTATGGTAATCTCTTGGTTACAATGTATATGTAGTGATCTTTTATTCAATGAATAATATTTAGTACTTCATAAAGGTAAAAATTATTACTTTGATAAAGTATTCATGGTTTACTTGTTGTTTTGAAAAACTAACTGTTTTCCTTCATTGTGTATCCTTTACTGGGATTTTAATGCTCATCCCATGTTTTTGAAATGTTCTCCATAGGACATAAAGATTAATATGGTCAAGGATGGGATCAAGGAAATACATGCTATCTAAATCATGGAACTAGACATGTTTCTTTTTAAGAGGTTTTATTTTATGGAAACTTAGCGGAAGTGTCTACTTTTTAATCTTTTGAGATGTAATAGTTATGTCCTAATTCTCTAAAACTCTAAACCTGAAAAGATACTCAATGTGAATTATTCATTTAATTCATGATTATGTAATGTTTTAAGGCTGGGTCCTTATAGTTGGTATCAAAGGTTGGTTTAGATAACGTTAGAGGTTGGGGTATTCTTTAAGCGTAAGTGACATTACCATAAAGATTAGGATTTAAGAAAGAGTCATAGTTTTAGATAAAGTGAATGAGTTGAAGATAACATGAATAATTATACCGTAGTATTATATGATGATTCTAAGGATATACTCACACTGACAGTTTTGGTTTTTGTAAATGGCTGGATCTAACAGGCACCAAAGTAACAGAGGATGTAAAGGAAACTTTGACAGTTTTTTTGAGTGAGAAACTGAATGATACGTGAGCTGTAATGAGAACTCTTATGTTTATCCTCAACCAACTATCTAGAGTCATGATTGACCACTTAAACCTTGGAGATTTTAATAAGGCATCATATATGCGAGAAACCAATCCCTATGGAATTTCAAGTAATAATCATAATGGAAAGTGTGTTCAAAAACCTATGTGTCAAAGATGTGGAAAGAAACACCTAGGAAAATGTTTCAAAGGGATAGAAAGATGCTACAAGAACCTACCATGGAAAAAGGAAGCATCTAGTTGACTCGAGGAAAGGGAAATAATTTCTTTCTGAGGGATCAATTGAATGTTTTAAATGTGGTGTGCATGGACATTATTAAAACACATGTCCTACAAATAATATTCGGGAATGGGATCACCAAGATCATAAAAATATTCATTTACCAATACCTAATGCAATTCCAATTGAGGATGAAGAAACTTACAATGACCAACAAAAGTTATGGATTATTTCTTAACACATGTTTTCCTATTTTTGGAATCTTAGGATATGATTCGTGATTTTGTTTGTAGGAAAAAATTATTTCAGAATAAGTTGGAAAGGAATGGTTAATGGATCATCAATAATGTTGAATGAGTATGAATTCAACATATATGGGATTCAAGAGTTATGATAGATTTTAGGATGGTGAAATTCTTAACAGTATTATGTCCCTTTTAATGATGGGTTCCATTAGAAGAATTTTTATAGTATGCGTAACCTTGATGTTTGATATATGAATATTTTATTCATGGAATACTTATCTATTCATTTGTGGACATAGTTATAAAAAACCATTTGGGTTTGTATGACCCTTACTTTTGAAGTAATTATGGGTTACAATATATTATGATGGGAAAAAAAGACATGAGATAAAATTGAGGTAAAATTATGTTATGGTTATTCTTGATTATTTTATCTCTTTTTGGGGAATGTTTTAAGAATTATATAGTTTCGAAAAAAGTACAACATGTTGACCGTGTGAAAACCCGTCGCGTCGGTCGAAGCTTCGTGAATCGAACCCACAACCAAAGTGTGACTGATATTTATTGCCTACCACTGGATTATGTGAAGTCCCGGATTAGTATAATTAATTTTTTTTAGTTAGATGATCTTATGAATCAAGAATAAGTTGATTTTGAGTTATCTATGAAAATTATTAGACTATAATAGAGGATATGTGATTAGGTTAATTACTTTTCAGTATGAGGCTTTAAGAGTAGCTGATGTTATTTAGAGATAAATGTTATGATTTATCTTTGAAGACTATGTGATTAAATCCTTTGCAGATTTGGGTTTAATTCTTATTTTGGATTACATTGATGAATTTTGTGGACAACTGTTTATTCAATGGTCTTTGTTGAACTTTTGATAATGTTTGAAAAATTTAGGAGATGAAGAGTAGTATTTCTTTTTATAAAGGATTAGCCTTTTTTGGTATTATCTGATCTCATACTTAAAATTTTGGTTTTGGATTTGGTCTAAATACACGAGAAATATATAGTTCTCTTAAGTGTATTAGGTGATTCTCTAAAAGTTGATTATAGTGCTCTTAATGTGAACAAGTCATCCTAAATACTCGTCTTTAGGAGAAAATATGAGTTTGGGTAAGAAATATAGTAAAAGATGAAAGTCTACATGACAAGTAAGTGTGTTTCCTTATGATTTAGTTACGCTCATAAATAAATTCTTCAATGAAAAGTAACTTAAAAACAAAAATGTTTTCTGTTAACTTTTCCTACTGGGGAATCAAATACCATTTAACCCATCACAAGTTTGTGATTTTCTGGTGGTTAACTTTCTCCTAAACATTTTTTCTATCACACTCCATCAGAGCATGACCCTTTTTTTCTCTTCAATTTCCATGTTTTCATACATGTAATCCTAGTATGGGTTATGTTGGGTGACCTTTGAACTTCCCTTTCTTTCTTTTAAAGTGACAGTTTAATTGACTATTTTTTTGATGTGGGGCTTTCAATGAAGTTTTGAAGCCCAATATTAAAATTGCGAGGACGCAATTCCCAAAAGGGGGGAAGGATGTAACATCCTACGTAAATAAAAAATATTACATTTTCATATTTATTAATATTTGTGAATAAAATATTAATATTACTTTAAAGGGGATGCTATGTTCGATGGCGTACCCATTACGCAACAATGAGTTTCTTTGAAATCTTACGTTGCACACTAATAATATAATAATATTATATACAACGCCTAGCAGTTGTAATGGCGGGAAGGAACAGAACTAACTAAAAAATGATTATATATGTTTGTAAAATATTTTTACTTTTATCCAATAAATATTCGTGGCTTAAAATGCGAATGAATCCAATTTTAAGCATAAATATTCGACTATTTTTTAAAAGGTTGATTAACCTCCATTTGATAGAGAGCCCTTTTTAAATCCACATTTTGACAATTTTATATGTTATATTGGACCAAATAAAATCCTTTATTAGAATATGTACATCAAAATTTACTTTGTGTGATTTTTTGTTATTTTTCTGATAAAGATCATTTTTATTGAAAATGTTGTATTTTAATTCAAAACCTCCTTTTGATAAGATTTATTTATATGGATATATTATCTTTTTAATTGGGTTTAATGTGTAGTTAGAATATATTTGTACCATTTAATCCAATGGTGGTAATTGTAATTAATTTCACTTTGAAATTGGACTTAAACTACTGTCAATCTTTTGATATGTTTTGTTTCATAAAAACACGCTATTTGTTTTGACAACAAGAATTAATTATTAAATTGATTAATTCAACTTATTTGCTTTGAATTTATTAAAATAGACATCATTTTTGAATTCGGAATATCAAATACAGCTTAGGGTAATTTTTGGTAATTTTCTGAAAATCTTAAATTTTTGATGAATAGTGAAACCACTAAGTGGTAGTTAAAAAACTGAGTTTTCAATTAAATGAAAATTTACCACCTATGTGATTTTAATTTAAAAAATCCGACATACATGGTTTTCATTAGGATGTAAAATTTGGTTCAATGGGATGAAAATAATTTTTGGTGAATAGTAACTTTTATGTTTTATTAATCACGATTAAAGTTAATTAGTGTAATTTAAGGTAAAGATAATGTTATAATAATATGAAATGACCTTGAAAAATGTCATACCTTTGTTGGATGAGTCATGGCTGACCAGGACAATACATGGGTCATCTTGGGGACCCCATGGAACCACTTGGGTAAGAAAATGACATTAACAACATTTTATTTAATGTTTAAATAAAAATATCACAAACATGTATTATTTTACTAAACTAATTTTTAAATGGGGTTATATAAGTCATATTTTTGACAATAAATATAAATTTTAATTCTAAAATTATTTCCTACATCATAGTAAATTTTTTATAATTTTTTGACACTAAATAAATTAATTTATTTATGACACCATGATGATGCACTGATTACCTCCATAATGAACGATTTAAATAAAATGAAAAGATAATGTAAACTCTAAGACATAAACTTGTCAAAAACCTATTGTATGGGTGTATTTAAAACCCTTATCAACTTATCATCGAAATATATAATTGTGGGACCTTTTATATCCGAAAATAATTTTATAATAAAGTAACTTTTCAAGACTTACAAGAGTGCCCCTCCTACCTCTTATAAAAGGCCCCCACCTCTACCTCCTTAACCCCAAATATCAAGCCCTTGCCTCATCCAAACTCTACTCATACTGTCTCTCGACATCCCTCTCTTACTCCTAGATGCCTCACATTGGGAAGAAGTCTTTCCAAGGAAGCCTTTGAGCTCAAATCAAAAAGAGTTATCCGATTTGAAGGCAATGTATTCTCTTATGTTATTTTGTTTTATTTTGCTTATCCAACACACTAAATGATTTTTATTCATTTATTTTGTAACAACACCAGTATCTTTAATATACTAGGATTCTGTTATGAGGAGGATTCGAGCTACACTCATACCCACTTTCATCTAATGGTTAGAGAATATACTGTTTCTGTGGGTGGCGAATTACTGCCTCACGAAATGATGATTGTTCAATCTTCTTTTGACACCTCTCATGGTGGCCATTAAGATGTCACTGTATTTATATATGATATATAAATTATTTTTAAGTATTACTTATGCTTATATATTTTTCATTTATGCCATACCTTTATGGTTTCTGTAATTGGTAAACCTGATAATTTCATTTTAGGAAGTGCTAACTACCGCCCACTCAAAGTGATTTGAATCGTTAATACCATATATGTGATGTATAAAGGATGGATTTAATGATGTTATTTATTATATTATACTATAATTATAATATAAATATGTATCATTATTATTTTTCATTCTATTAAAGTATGAATTAGAAAGGAAAGTAACGTTCATGCGTACGTATGGCTTACCATCTCTAGGAACGGTACATTTCATTTCTTATCTCCAAAATGTTACGTACTATTATAAGTACATATATATAATTGATATATATGTAATATATTAAATCTAAATGATCGATATATTTCTGTAATTATAATATATATATATATATCATTTAGTTTTAATGTCATTAATATGACAAAGAAATGAAAGTAGTGTTCATGCGTACGTACGGCCTACCGTCTCGATGAACGGTGCATTTCATTTTTTTCTACAAATGTTATGGAATAGTATAAAATGAATATATACTAGATATATATGATATTTAAATCATTAATACTATTCTGGAGATGATGTACCTAAAACTACATGGAAAATTCTTTTCCAACAAGTTCAATTTTCACTAATGTACCGAACATCGACAAAAACGTCTGATATGAAATCACATTATAAACCAATTATTATAACATTATAATATGTTATATGAACTGAATAAAAATCTTTAAAGGAGGTCCTTATGAAATTATAAATTTACCAAAGTTTATTATTCAGGAATATAATGAAACGAATAAGACAAGTCGGACTTGAGGCAAGGGATCCTACCTCTCTCTTTATTTTAATTACTCTTTTCATGTCATTTATTTTAAGCTAATATTTATTATGTTTGGGGATGTTCTTTTATATTCCTCATTTTGATGTTTTATGTTCATATTATGAAAGACCCTATTTATTCTCATAAATCCATTTTTGGATGTTTTAAGTGGCACCGTTAGGCTGCCGAGTTTTCGTAAGTGATTTTTCATCTCACTTTTGTTCCAATGATATTTATGATACATTTGCCACCATTTACTTTGAGTGGTGTATGTACTGTTCATTATTCTACTATTTGTGTAATATAATTTCATTTATGGGTATTTGCATAAATTTTTTATAGTCATTTTTTCATGGGGTGTACCTTTAAAAAGTTACCCAAGTCGGTAAGGAAACCTTTCACCCTCTTCTTTTTGAATGACTTTTTTTGTTAGGTATTTTAATTTACATCTTATTATGATGGGATATGTTATTATATATCCTTATTGTAGTAAATTTTATGTTTAAGTGATGAGATACCCTTTTTATCTCTCATCATCTCATTTTCTGAATTTTAATGTGACGGCGTTAGGCTTTCCATTTTTTGTAAGGGAACTTCATAACCCAATTTCATTTCATTGGGTTAAACTTCTACTTCCTGATTATGTCAAGATATGAATATGTGTGGATGAAATTTTATTTTTTTTAATCTTAATATCTACTTATATTGGATGTATTTAAATTGGTCACACATAATTATGCAATTGATTTATCCTTAATCTAAGGATACTGTCTTTATGAGGGACTTCGTCTCAATCTCTTTTCTTTGAGGCATATTTTGTTATAATACAAGACATTATTTTATACATCGTATAAAACACCTTTGAATTTTTATTTCATTCAAAAGGAATTGTTTTCGATTAATCATTTTACTAAATGATAGAAAGGAATGTTTCTTTTAACGTACACGGTGACAACGACATTTTCCACAGACACGAGTGTTATTTGGTCTTTGGATTCCTCAATAAGCCATAATGTTTTTAAAATGAAATAAATTCCATATACTATTTTATGTATTTTGGTATTGGAAATGTTTTTTATAATGTATTATTTATGTCAATATATATAAGTGATATATTGTGATCGAAATGTGGAAATTTTTCCTTTTCATTATATTTGTTTTATGTATTATGATTTTATAATGGTACTTGGATGTTTGATGGGTGGTTACGTGATAAAACATATGAAAGGTGGTTCCGTGAATACCAGGAAGGGTGGTTACGTTATAACCTCAAATGCATTGGGTATGGAAGTCAGCCGTATGGCTATTCCATTTAGTGATATGTGTGGAAGTCGACCGTATGGTTATTCCATTTAAGTATGTTTATGTCCCAAGTTACCTTTTATATTTTATGTGTTCTTTATATGGGTTTATGGTAATATTATGGTTAAAAAGGATAAGTAATGATCTTTTATTCATTGAATAGTATTTACTACTTCATAAAGGTAAAAAGTATTACTTTGTTAAAGTATTCATGGTTTACTTGTTGTTTTGAAAAACTAACAGTTTTCCCTCATTGTGTATACTTTACTAGGCTCTTTAAGCTCAACCCAAGTTTGTGAAATGTTCTCCACAGGACGTAAAGATGAATAGGGTCAATGATGGGATCAAGGAAATACATTCTTTCAAAATCATGTAACAAGACATGTTTCTTTTTAAGAGTTTTTATTTTATGGAAACTCAGTGGAAGTGTCTACTTTGTAATCTTTTGAGATGTAATAGTTATTTCCTAATTCTCCAAAACTCTAAACCTAAAAATAGCCTCTATGTGAATTATTCATTTAATTCATGATTATGTAATTTTTTAAGGCTGGGTCCTTATAATCTATCACAAATAATTAATCATGATTACTGCACCAATTTGTTTGAAATCAAATTACAACAAGAAGAACCATATACACTTACATGCCTCTATATCTTTTCCCAAACAATTATAAATTAATTCTAGCTTTACATTATTTACCAATTTCCATTAATAATGAACAACTAAACAAAGAAAGCATCGATACCACACTATCTATAAACAAAAGAGGAAATAAGAGATGATCAATATAAATTTATTTATCTGGTTAAAATATTTAATATGTCAATTCTATTATCATCAAGTGGGATAAAACATGCTAACTATACAGGTGCACGTAAAAGAAAAGAGAAGCAAGAATCCCCTACCACAAACAGTTTTTGACGTTGTTGATATGAGAACGATCCACAAAACGAGTTACGATCACCTCCCAAGTGACAACTTAAATCAAATATTGATCGACATTATTTGGTTTCATGACAACAAAGAGGAACCAATCTTAGGAGGAATGCTTAATGGAACAATTCCTACAGGATATAATGAAGGGTTCGAGCATCTCATAGCAGAGAACAAGGAGGAAGAATTAGGGTGGAAGATATCTCATCCCTTTATAAGATTTAATGGAGCAGCAGTTTAAGATACACTGAATTTTCCATTATAACCGATCACATTGAACCACATAGTTTTAATACGTAAAAGCATTTTGAGCCCTAGGAAAATTCATATTGGAGTTATGGCCTTTGAATCGGCCTTATAGTCCTTATAACAAGACTTTAAATTCATTTTACGTCAAAGGAAACATTAAAGGAGAGAAAATGTAGAATGTTGGAAACACTGTTCATGAACACAAAATTTGGCAAAGGAAAGGGGTCACCGTTGGAACCTCACTATTCTAGAAACACTGTTCATGAACTCAAAATTTAGCAAAGGAAAGAGTTCACCATTGGAACCTCACCATTCTGGAATCACTCTTCAAGAACTAAAAATTTGGAAGTGGAATAAGGTCACTATTGGACCCTCACTATTTTGGAGACACTGTTCCAGAACTCAATATTTGGCAAAGGAATGAGGCCACTATTGGAACCTCACCATTCTAGAAACTCTGTATATTAACTAAAAATTTGGAAAAGGATTGAGGTTAATGTTGGAACCTAACCATTCTAGAAACACTATTCATGAAATAAAAATTTGGAAAAGGAAAGAGGTCACTATTGGAAAATCACCATTCTGTAAACACTCTTCATGAACTCATAATTAGTAAAAGAAAAGAGGTAACCGTTGGAACCACAACGTTATGGAAGCACTATTCATGAAATCAAAATTTGGAAAAAGGAAAAAGGTCACCATTGGAACCTCACTATTATGGAAAAATTGTTCATGAAATCAAAATTTGGCAAAGGAGAGAGGTCACTGTTGGAACCTAAGCATTCTAGAAACACTATTAATTAACTCAAAATTTGGAAAAAGAAAGAGGTCACCATTGGAACCTCATCGTTTCATTTTTCACATTAGGTTACCGAGGAAAATTTTCACATAAGATTACTGATGAGACTCTTCACATAAGGTCACCGATCTCACTGTTCACATAAGGTCACCGTTACACTAATCATATAAGGTTACCGATGAAACTATTCACAGAAGGTCACCGATGTCACTGTTCAAAGAAGGTTTCAGATGACATTGTTCACATAAGGTCCTTAATGTCACTGTTCACATAAGGTTACTAATGACAATATTAACAAAAGTTTACCGATGAAACTATTCACATAAGTTTACTGTTGCACTATTCACATAAGGTAACCAATTACACTGTTCAGAGAAGGATACCGATGACACTAATCACATAAGGTCGCCGATGTCACTTTTCACATAAGGTCACCATTGAAATGTTCACATAAGGTTACTGATGACAATGTTCATAGAAGGTCACTGATGATATTGTTCCTAGAACTGGAAAATAGGAAAACTGTTGGGGATCAGTCACCTTGATTTCCCAGAACACCTCAAACATCGAATTTTCACAACAAAATGGACCACTGTGGTCCAAGACATTACATAAACTATTATTACATTTTTATTTTTGGGTTGTAGTGTAATGAATTTTATTACATCATTACACTTAGGACATGTTTTTTTGGTGTTGGATATCGTTATTAGGATATATACTAGGGCTATTATTATTACACTTTTGTTTTGTTTAAATTGTATCGTATTTGAGGAAGCGGAATGATGTTTGAGAAATTAGTTTCATGAAACCAAATATTTTGTTGTATCAAAACCCACTATGCTATAATGTTATTTTTATATATTAATTTGGAATTACTATTGACCTGGTTATAGGGATAAATAAGAATAGAGATTCCATCATGTTTCTTAAATATTTATATGATGAATCCTTATGACATCATGATTATAAGTGTTTCCACCTTGACTTTTAGGTCTCCCTTTTTAATAATTTTTTTTTATTGTCCCAACTTTGTATTGGCTCCCTTTTTCTTCTTTTTATATTTAGAGACTCCATTGTTCTCTCTATTCCTTATAATTATAGTATTAATGGTTTTTGGTTTCTTCTCTCTTGAGGTTGGATTGTCATCAATTGATGTAATGTAATTATTGTATATTATTTCATTTTCATGATTATATGTTATTGAGGGGGTTTTATATATATATATATATATATATATATATATATATTTGTGATCAATTTTTATAATATTTTTTAGATATATCAATGAACGATTGATCTGCATAGTTTTTATGTGACAAGAGAATTTCTTAAATAAATATTAATTCATTTTAGATGAGTATTATCCCACAATAAAATATGAGAATTTAATTCATATTTGAATAATAAATACCTAATAAATGTAATGTTTTCGTTTCTTTGGGGACACTTATTTTATTAAATATCTTCAACATCTCTGAAAAAAATATTCTCACATAGGACCCCTATTAGACAAAGCATACGTAAAATCCCTCTTTATAACTTGGGAAAAAAGAAAAAAGAAAAGAAAGGGTGAGATCAAATGATGAGCAAGGGAATACATTAGAGATATGAATCAATGATCATAAGTGATTAGAATATAATATTAAGGGTATTATAATGTGATCAAAACTTATTAAAACATATCTAGTAACTCATATAACATAAATAATGAATCATAAAATAAATTTAATCATAAAAAATATATGAATCATAAGAGTATAAAATCATAAATAATTTATCAGGAGGAATGCGGTTATATTTTAAGAATAAGGAATAATTTTTTATCCTCTAAATATACATAGATAATTATTTCTATAGTCATGGAACACATTTAATACTATCACATTGGACATAGTTTCATATTGGATTTGGTTTACTACTCATTCCCAGAAATATAGTGGACAAAGTCCCATATTATATTTAGTTCACTATAAATTACCATTAATATTATCTCCTTAGATATCCGGCTTTAAAAGTTGCATTGTATGTATATATAATTATAGGCCCACCAATCACATTATGAAAACCATATATATTGGGGTCAAAAGAGCATGAATGAATTCATCTATTTATCATATCCAAATTAACTTATGGGAAAGAAACATGGTTCATGAAAGCATCATTAATATATAATAATCATAATTAATATATAGAAATAAAGCGGATGATACTATTAGATAATATAATTAGTGATATATATGATTCATTAAATGATGCTTACACAGTTGGAAAATTTTATTATAAATGAAATATAAATATTCTTAAAAAAAATAAAATATCATTTAATTATTGTAAATATTAAAAATTAAAATTAGCCACACAATAGGAACCCAGTTTTATTTGAAAACCATGATAAATTTTGAACTAATTGATGAAATAAAATTATAGTTGGAAAATATGGTCATACTGTATGAATTTAGGAAAAACATTATTTTCACATTTTTTTAAAGAAATTAAAAAGTTATTTATATAAAAAATAATTGAAATGATTATTTTTAATCATTTTTAATGAAATTAAAATTTAGTGTAAATTTTTATAACAATTGTCTATGTGAATATAAAAACAACCAATTGGTTTTTTAAGAACATAAATTTGGAGGCTAAATAATCCAAACCTAAGAGAAGGGATAAAGTTGATTTTTATTAAAAACATTCATTCAATGAATTTGTAACGCCCCGACCCCAGCTACCCAGAGTCGGTGCATTAATTACATAACATTGGCATGATCATGAGGAAGATCAAGTCTCGAAAGACCGATTAGTTTAGTAGCCTTGGAATAACTAGATACATCCATAAATTTTTACATTATATCATAAAAAAAACATCTTGTCTTCATATCCCCTCCTACTATCCCTGCAGGTCATTCATAAATTACTTCTTCATAATCCTGGAAAAAATAAAAGATTGAAAGGGGTGAGCTCGGATGCTCAGTAAGGATAACATTATAGCAGAAGCTTTCATAAATAAGCATAAACACTTAAGGCAATTTATAACTAAAACAAAAGCCTTTTAAACTTGAACTTCAGCATAAAATGGCAAAGGTAAAATGAAATAATGACATTTACTTACTCACATGGATATTCTACTAGTCGAATGATCAAATTCAATATCAATAACCACTTTCATAATGATGGAATGCATAATGCCAGACTATCATAACCACATAGCCAAGGCCTCGTGCCAAGACTACAAATAAGATTTTGCCAAGGCATTGTGCCAAGACACTAGTTTGTCTCATGAGACCTACCGATGCATCGAGGAGCTATAGCGGGCTCCACCCGTCACTTATTAAGTCCAATGCATTCCCATATGAAAAGGTTTAAACATAACGTAAACATTCGTATTAAACTAGCATACGAAATGTCAATACTTTCACCACAAACCATGAATGGTATAAAAATAGCACATCCACAGTCAAACATAATTCATTCGATACAATATGGAAGATTGTATTGTATCACATTAACCTCAATCAATAATAATGAAGGATGTTGACATAGATGAAAATAATCATCAATACTATTTGAGAGAAATATCCCCCTTTTCTTGAAAACATTTAAAAGTCACACTATTTGTCAAGAAGCCATTTAAAAGTATATTTTTGAATCAAAGTGTCCCATACCACTTTGAAACTTTTAAAAGGAGTTTTAATTTTAAAACTTTAATGTCCATATAAATAAATCCTTAAAACCATTTTTAAAATATGGACATTAATGAGCATGATTTAGAAGAATAATTCTTTAAAACATTTTAAAATGGTATTTTGGTTAGAGTTTCTAACCAAAAGAGAGACACTTGAATACAAATAATTGAGGTAATCAAAACATTGTAATATCATGAGAATAAAGGAATTCATGATATACTATGTCAAAGTACATTATATACACCACATAAAAGTGATTTGGTGTATATCATCAAAGAAGTCTCAATGGAATGTAAATTGAGATGAAATTTCTCAAAAAGGTTGTATCCTTAGGTTAAGGATAAATCAATGACATAATTATGTGTGACAAATATAAATACACTAAATATGATTGGATATTCAGTGTAAAACAATCAAAGTACATTCACACATATTCTTGTAAAAACAATACCAACGAATTGGATGTTTAACTCAACAAATGGAGAATGAGTTAAAATTACTCTTATCAAATTCATATCAATGACTTGAGAATTACCAATGGAGTGATTATGTGTACCAAACTTCTATCCACAGGAAGGGGAGTGGAAATTATGACATAATCAAATGAATAGTGATTCCACACATAATCTTGGGGTAATATAATCAATGAAATATGTGTAAAGCCAAATGAGTGGAAATTGAAATCTCAAATTCCCTTATCGATTAGGTAACTTACGAAACATACACCCATGAAAGAAGTATCATACCATGATGATGTAAATACCCATAAATTAAAGTATATTACACAATGAATACGATCATGGTCAGTACACATACACCACATGCAATAATTAAGTGGTGATCAATGGAATTCTCACGGAATTAAAAGTGAGATAAGAAAACCCTTACATTGTACTTTTTCCTTGGTCGATGGTAGGTTTACCTCCTGTATAATGGTGAAATAATTGTTATTGAATAATAAAAGAATCATTTACTTTAATATGATATCATATATGATCTTTTATCATTGATTTGTTAATAATATTTTAGAATTATCGTCATTTCGGGTGTTAACGGGTTCATTTTACTTTATATTCTTTGTTATGTGAGACATATTCGTTATTAATGGGATGTATATTATTCATATCCAGAATTGTATCAAGTTCTTAAACATAATTTTTAAATCATAAAATGATAATTATACTTGAATGGATACGATGGAGAATGAATCTCATCGCGTTCGTGGAGACGGTAGTCCGTACGTACGCACGAACACTACTTCCATTTAATTTTTATTTTAAAAGAATCGAATCCAAATTATACATAGGTATATTACTATTCCAGTATAATATAATATTTTATATATGTTACTTAAGTTCATTTACACCATCCTTTATACGTTCCATGTGTGGTATGAACGAGTCATATCATTTTAAGGGGGCGGTAGTCCGCACTTCCTCAAATGAAATTATCGTATGTATATACAACATGAAACGAATAATGGTATGAAATAAAATGGAATTACAGAAGCTTATATATAAAATATATATCATTAATATCATATTTAATTACAGTGCCATCCTAATGGCCACCATGAGAGGCGGTAAGATGTATTTGAACAATCATCGTTTCGTGAGGCGTTAGTTTGCCATCCACAGAAACATTATGTTCATCATCCATTAGATGGAGTTGTGTGAATGTGTAGTTTGAATCCTTATTATAACAACATCCTAGTATATTGAGGATACTGTTGTTGTTACAAAATAAGGGAAATAAAAAGATTTTGGGGGTTGGAGAAGCAAAATAAATGAAAATACTTTAAGAGAAATTGTTACCTTTAATTTAGGTAACTCACTTTGGTTGGAACCAAAGGACTTCTTGAAATGCTTTCTGCCTAAGGGGAAGCTTCAAGGATGAGGAGAGGGATGTGGGTAGCTTAGTTGGGCAGAGTTTGGACGAGCCAAGTGGCTTGAGAGGTGTGAGGAATGAGTAGAAGTGGTCTCCTTTTATAAGGGAGAGGAGGGGCTCTTTAGGAAAGAGTGAAAGTATTACTTTATAATATAATTATATTCGGTTTATAATGGTCCAAAAATCATTGAGGTCGAAGATAAGATGACTAATATTCTAAATAACATCAACCAATAAGAATTGGACAGGTTTTAGATAATATTTTAATCATTATAATCTTATTTATTTAAATGATTTATTAATGAGGTAAACATTGCATCATTATTGTGTCATTAATAATTTAAATTATTTGATGTCTAAAAATTATAAATAAAATATCATTATGTAGGAAATCTTTTTAGCTTTCTAATGAATATTTATAATAGAATATCCAACATGTATAACCCTATGTAAAAATTGTTCTTCTAAAAGATGTAAGCTTATGCCATTTTTATTTTTATTTTAACTTTATTAATATAAAGTGTCATTATCACTTACAAGTGGATCAATGGGGTCCCAAAATTGACCCAAAGATGCCCATGGTCGACCATGTATCAACCAATAGGGTTAAGACACGTTTTAGGGTAATTTAGTATTATTATAATATTATTTTTTAACCCTTATTTACCGGATTTACCCTTAACCATGGTAAATAAAATATTTACCGCAGTAATTATTCAAAATGTCTAAAAATAAAAGTTACCTATTTACACAATTTGAACATCCTGATTCCAAATATGGAATCCATTTTCCTAAATTCAAAACACAGAAGTGGCAGAAATTAATTTAAAATTAATTCCCGCTGTCAAAACAAAATGCGTGTTTTTAAGAGATAATAACTATCAAAAGATTGACACTTGTTTATGTTCGGTTTAATTGTAAAATTATGTCCAATGACCAAAATTATATTAAATGGTAAAAATATATTCTAAATATACTTTTAAACCACTCAAATTCATAATTTATCACTATTAATTATTTTGATTAAAAAAGTTGTTTTTAATTAAAATTTAGTAATTTTTACTATTCATCAAAATATGAAAGTTATCCGAAAAGTACCAAAATTTCACCTTAGGCTAAATTTGATATTCCGAATCCAAAAATGAAGTCCATTTTGAAATATAAAATATATATAATTTCAAAAAATTAAGTATTACTATTCATAACAGCTAGTTTGATCGGTTGTGGTGTGTGTTAAAACTCGAAGTTGCGTACAACACACGCTACTGTTTTATTCAAAGGAAAGTGTACCGTGGAAGCTTGGGATGTTTTATTTTAAATTTTTTGATGTCCCCATGTAGTCAAAAAGTTTAAAATATTTTATTTAAAAAGGGTTTACTATTAAAAGTTGGTAAAACTACAATACTGAAGATGAATTTGTTCTTACATTATGTCTAAGAAACTCATAATATGGATTCTAAAATTATAAGGATTATATAAAGTTTAAAATTTAGTTAATACTATTCATAACCTTTTTTGAACGGCTTGTTTGGTAAGTCATGGTGCGCTTGAACTCGATGTTGCGTGTAGTGCAAGTTATTGAATTATTTTGAAGAAATAACACACTATGAAATCTTGGGGTGTTACATTCTCCCCTCCTTCAATAAATTGCGTCCTCGCAATTTGAAATTGTTCTTCGAAAATAAGAGGTTGAAAATAGAAAATTTATTTGTGGGAAAACCCACATCGGAAATTGGTTTACTAAAATTTAGTCTTAATATGAGGAAAAGAGAAATGAAAGGGTCACCACCAAATTATGATCTCGATTAGGAGAACATTGGTGGCATTTAGAGACATATAATTGGAGGAAAAATGTAAATATTTATTGGTATTGATTGAGGTCATCAATCACAAACAAGTGTAAAATTGAGGTGCTTAAATTCATCAATCTATGATGATTTGAAATACCATCGGTTCAACAAAACATAGGGTATTAGGATAACACATTTTTGACGTTTCAAAATATCTTAGTTGAAATCCCACATCGAAAAATGAATTAATGAGGACTCTATTTAAAATAAAGAGTCGAAAGTATGAAGATTACCGAAAATAACACATACTAGGGTTCCATGAAGGAAAATATGGATATGGAGGAGAAATCTAACCATCCATTATCTGATGGAGAGTGGTAGAGAACATGGCTATGAAAAGGCCAAAAATCCCAAAGCCATAAATTTGTGATGATTTAAGGTACCATCTAGGACAACATTTTTGTTCTATGTTTCTTTTATTAATGTTGGGGAATTTATTTATGAGATTGGCTAAGAACATTATGAGATATACTTAAATTTTAAGTAGATTTTCATTCTTTAATAAATTTCCACCACTAACTCAATTTTTTTTAAACGATGAGTATTCAAGAAGACTTGGTCACACTGGAAGAGCTAGAATAAACTTCTATAGAATCACATGATCCATGCAGGATAAACCACATATTAATCAAAACCAAAATGGTTAGTGAATGATCTAATGATCCCCCAAAAGGATATTCATTGAGATAAATATGCACTAATCTTAATTTCTAAAATTAAACCAACAATACCCCAAAGTTAAATAGATACCATTCAATAACCAATTGTCCTTAAAATCCTTTAATATAATCCAAACTAATATTGAAACCCAAAACACAGATGAATTTGATTATGTAGTCTCCCATGTTACATTGTATCTCCAAATTACATCAAATACTCTTAAAGTCACATACTTAAAAGTAATCATCACATATTCTCTGTTATAGGTTAATCATTTCCATAAATAACCCAAATCACTATGAATCAACAATAAAAATGTAGATAAAAATCCACCGTTACACTACAAATGAAACCTCATTGTATTCTATTTTCCTTGGGCATATAGTGTTCCTAACAAAACGAACATCTTCCAAAATAACACTTATCACTTAATCACCAAATCATTTTCCTATACCAAGGGTATTCATTTGATAAGACATAAGAACCCAAATCATCTTATTATTGATCAATAAAATCATTTAACAAAAAAAAAGTCACACTAACCAGGGACTTCACGTAGTCCAGTGGTAGGCGATAAATCCCAATCGCACTTTGGTTGTGGGTTCGATTCCCACGGCTTTGTCCGACGCGATGGGTTGTCACACGGTCTACGTGTTGTCCTTTTTCAAAAACTATATTTTATAATATTACCAAAATGAGATAAATTCCTCAAAATAACATAATTTAACCACAAATGTTATATCATACTTTGCATTTTCATCCCAAATTATAATAACTTATCATTTTATCAAACCCCAATGATCATATAAAACAAAATGGTTATTTATACCTATATCCACAAGAGAAGAGACAATTCTTTCTCAAATATCATTCTCACATGGCAAACTGCGGGGTTACAAATACAAGAGAAAATTATTCCAAAGTAAACCCTTCAACAAGGAGTGCTAATACTTTTTAAATATTTTCTCCAGCCATTTATTTCCACATAGCTTCTTCTTTGACCAAGAAAATATCCTATAAAATAGGACATTCACTCGGGTAATGGCCAGGTCCCCTACATTTACGACAAATGACTGTAAATGGACTCTTGGGACCATTTTTATCTTCTTCCATAGTACTCTTCATTTTTCTTCGGCAATTCTTCACTTTATGTCCTTCCTTCCCGCACGTAAAACATTTCGTTGTCCCATTGAGACACTTTCCTGGGTGTCTCTTTCCACAATTCCTGCATGATGAAAATTGAGGTTTCTTTTCTCCATGGTCTCCATTGCTGGAGATCTTATCATTTATCACCTTTCTCTTCCTTGTTGAGTCTGGGAGTTGGTTAATATATATGTTGTTGATCATATTTTTGGAAAACTGATTTGGCATAAAGACGATATCTTTTACGCCTATCAACATTCCATTTTGTTGCTCATTGCCACCACTGTTCCCAACTTGTACATCATTCTCAAAGTCACTATGACTTCCTTGGAATCCAGCCATTGACTAAAACCAGAACGCATTGTGTGAGTAATAGTAGTCGTAAAATCATTTAGAGATTAAAATGTCACCATATTCTCAATTTGAAACATATTAGGATTAACCAAGGTCATTTTCTCTCATCTTATGTATATATTACTTAAATCGGTTTGTAATGAAAATGTAAATTATCCTAAGCATATCCCCCGGGAGTGTCGTAACCAAGAGTGCAGCAAGGCCCGTTGTCGTGCACCAGTTCCCGTTCGAGTCTAGCTCAAAGCAGTGTTTTCGGGTTTTACCCCTAGGTACATCTGTGCCAGAGCCGCCTCTACCTGCTCGTATCCAGACAGAGATGTATTGCTCGGAAAACTCACGAAATCTTTACAATACCAAAATTCTAGGAAGTTTTTTTTATACTAATCCTCAAAGTTCATCTTAGGTCTACGTGCTCTAATCAGAGTTTATCTAAATCTAGCTACCAAGGTTTGTACTAAACTTCCTCTGATACCAACTGTAACGCCCCGACCCCAGCTACCCAGAGTCGGTGCATTAATTACATAACATTGGCATGATCATGAGAAAGATCAAGTCTCGAAAGACCGATTAGTTTAGTAGCCTTGGAATAACTAGATACATCCATAAATTTTTACATTATATCATAAAAAAAACATCTTTTCTTCATATCCCCTCATACTATCCATGCAGGTCATTCATAAATTACTTCTTCATAATCCTGGAAAAAAATAAAAGATTGAAAGGGGTGAGCTCGGATGCTCAGTAAGGATAACATTATAGCAGAAGCTTTCATAAATAAGCATAAACACTTAAGGCAATTTATAACTAAAACAAAAGCCTTTTAAACTTGAACTTCAGCATAAAATGGCAAAGGTAAAATGAAATAATGACATTTACTTACTCACATGGATATTCTACTAGTCGAATGATCAAATTCAATATCAATAACCACTTTCATAATGATGGAATGCATAATGCCAGACTATCATAACCACATAGCCAAGGCCTCGTGCCAAGACTACAAATAAGATTTTGCCAAGGCCTTGTGCCAAGACACTAGTTTGTCTCATGAGACCTACCGATGCATCGAGGAGCTATAGCGGGCTCCACCCGTCACTTATTAAGTCCAATGCATTCCCATATGAAAAGGTTTAAACATAACGTAAACATTCGTATTAAACTAGCATACGAAATGTCAATACTTTCACCACAAACCATGAATGGTATAAAAATAGCACATCCACAGTCAAACATAATTCATTCGATACAATATGGAAGATTGTATTGTATCACATTAACCTCAATCAATAATAATGAAGGATGTTGACATAGATGAAAATAATCATCAATACTATTTGAGAGAAATATCCCCCTTTTCTTGAAAACATTTAAAAGTCACACTATTTGTCAAGAAGCCGTTTAAAAGTATATTTTTGAATCAAAGTGTCCCATACCACTTTGAAACTTTTAAAAGGAGTTTTAATTTTAAAACTTTAATGTCCATATAAATAAATCCTTAAAACCATTTTTAAAATATGGACATTAATGAGCATGATTTAGAAGAATAATTCTTTAAAACATTTTAAAATGGTATTTTGGTTAGAGTTTCTAACCAAAAGAGAGACACTTGAATACAAATAATTGAGGTAATCAAAACATTGTAATATCATGAGAATAAAGGAATTCATGATATACTATGTCAAAGTACATTATATACACCACATAAAAGTGATTTGGTGTATATCATCAAAGAAGTCTCAATGGAATGTAAATTGAGATGAAATTTCTCAAAAAGGTTGTATCCTTAGGTTAAGGATAAATCAATGACATAATTATGTGTGACAAATATAAATACACTAAATATGATTGGATATTCAGTGTAAAACAATCAAAGTACATTCACACATATTCTTGTAAAAACAATACCAACGAATTGGATGTTTAACTCAACAAATGGAGAATGAGTTAAAATTACTCTTATCAAATTCATATCAATGACTTGAGAATTACCAATGGAGTGATTATGTGTACCAAACTTCTATCCACAGGAAGGGGAGTGGAAATTATGACATAATCAAATGAATAGTGATTCCACACATAATCTTGGGGTAATATAATCAATGAAATATGTGTAAAGCCAAATGAGTGGAAATTGAAATCTCAAATTCCCTTATCGATTAGGTAACTTACGAAACATACACCCATGAAAGAAGTATCATACCATGATGATGTAAATACCCATAAATTAAAGTATATTACACAATGAATACGATCATGGGCAGTACACATACACCACATGCAATAATTAAGTGGTGATCAATGGAATTCTCACGGAATTAAAAGTGAGATAAGAAAACCCTTACATTGTACTTTTTCCTTGGTCGATGGTAGGTTTACCTCCTGTATAATGGTGAAATAATTTTTATTGAATAATAAAAGAATAATTTACTTTAATATGATATCATATATGATCTTTTATCATTGATTTGTTAATAATATTTTAGAATTATCGTCATTTCGGGTGTTAACGGGTTCATTTTACTTTATATTCTTTGTTATGTGAGACATATTCGTTATTAATGGGATGTATATTATTCATATCCAGAATTGTATCAAGTTCTTAAACATAATTTTTAAATCATCAAATGATAATTATACTTGAATGGATACGATGGAGAATGAATCTCATCGCGTTCGTGGAGACGGTAGTCCGTACGTACGCACGAACGCTACTTCCATTTAATTTTTATTTTAAAAGAATCGAATCCAAATTATACATAGGTATATTACTATTCCAGTATAATATAATATTTTATATATGTTACTTAAGTTCATTTACACCATCCTTTATACGTTCCATGTGTGGTATGAACGAGTCATATCATTTTAAGGGGGCGGTAGTCCGCACTTCCTCAAATGAAATTATCGTATGTATATACAACATGAAACGAATAATGGTATGAAATAAAATGGAATTACAGAAGCTTATATATAAAATATATATCATTAATATCATATTTAATTACAGTGCCATCCTAATGGCCACCATGAGAGGCGGTAAGATGTATTTGAACAATCATCGTTTCGTGAGGCGTTAGTTTGCCATCCACAGAAACATTATGTTCATCATCCATTAGATGGAGTTGTGTGAATGTGTAGTTTGAATCCTTCTTATAACAACATCATAGTATATTGAGGATACTGTTGTTGTTACAAAATAAGGGAAATAAAAAGATTTTGGGGGTTGGAGAAGCAAAATAAATGAAAATACTTTAAGAGAAATTGTTACCTTTAATTTAGGTAACTCACTTTGGTTGGAACCAAAGGACTTCTTGAAATGCTTTCTGCCTAAGGGGAAGCTTCAAGGAGGAGGAGAGGGATGTGGGGAGCTTAGTTGGTCAGAGTTTGGACGAGCCAAGTGGCTTGAGAGGTGTGAGGAATGAGTAGAAGTGGTCTCCTTTTATAAGGGAGAGGAGGGGCTCTTTAGGAAAGAGTGAAAGTATTACTTTATAATATAATTATATTCGGTTTATAATGGTCCAAAAATCATTGAGGTCGAAGATAAGATGACTAATATTCTAAATAACATCAACCAATAAGAATTGGACAGGTTTTAGATAATATTTTAATCATTATAATCTTATTTATTTAAATGATTTATTAATGAGGTAAACATTGCATCATTATTGTGTCATTAATAATTTAAATTATTTGATGTCTAAAAATTATAAATAAAATATCATTATGTAGGAAATCTTTTTAGCTTTCTAATGAATATTTATAATAGAATATCCAACATGTATAACCCTATGTAAAAATTGTTCTTCTAAAAGATGTAAGCTTATGCCATTTTTATTTTTATTTTAACTTTATTAATATAAAGTGTCATTATCACTTACAGGTGGATCAATGGGGTCCCAAAATTGACCCAAAGATGCCCATGGTCGACCATGTATCAACCAATAGGGTTAAGACACGTTTTAGGGTAATTTAGTATTATTATAATATTATTTTTTAACCCTTATTTACCGGATTTACCCTTAACCATGGTAAATAAAATATTTACCGCAGTAATTATTCAAAATGTCTAAAAATAAAAGTTACCTATTTACACAATTTGAACATCCTGATTCCAAATATGGAATCCATTTTCCTAAATTCAAAACACAGAAGTGGCAGAAATTAATTTAAAATTAATTCCCGCTGTCAAAACAAAATGCGTGTTTTTAAGAGATAATAACTATCAAAAGATTGACACTTGTTTATGTTCGGTTTAATTGTAAAATTATGTCCAATGACCAAAATTATATTAAATGGTAAAAATATATTCTAAATATACTTTTAAACCACTCAAATTCATAATTTATCACTATTAATTATTTTGATTAAAAAAGTTGTTTTTAATTAAAATTTAGTAATTTTTACTATTCATCAAAATATGAAAGTTATCCGAAAAGTACCAAAATTTCACCTTAGGCTAAATTTGTTATTCCGAATCCAAAAATGAAGTCCATTTTGAAATATAAAATATATATAATTTCAAAAAATTAAGTATTACTATTCATAACGGCTAGTTTGATCGGTTGTGGTGTGTGTTAAAACTCGAAGTTGCGTACAACACACGCTACTGTTTTATTCAAAGGAAAGTGTACCGTGGAAGCTTGGGATGTTTTATTTTAAATTTTTTGATGTCCCCATGTAGTCAAAAAGTTTAAAATATTTTATTTAAAAAGGGTTTACTATTAAAAGTTGGTAAAACTACAATACTGAAGATGAATTTGTTCTTACATTATGTCTAAGAAACTCATAATATGGATTCTAAAATTATAAGGATTATATAAAGTTTAAAATTTAGTTAATACTATTCATAACCTTTTTTGAACGGCTTGTTTGGTAAGTCATGGTGCGCTTGAACTCGATGTTGCGTGTAGTGCAAGTTATTGAATTATTTTGACGAAATAACACACTATGAAATCTTGGGGTGTTGCAGAATTTGAGTATGATAGTGGTGTAAAATGGAAAGAATAATTGAAAAATATGTCAATAAATATTTTATAATAATACATATGGGGTTTAATATATTCAGATCATATTATTTCACTAATTAATTTTCAATCATAAACAGTTTTGATTAAAAGTGAGATTGGAATATAAACCCTTAAATCAAGTCATGACATACATCATATATGATCTATCTTAATATGAAATAAAATTAAAAATATTATTAATATACTCAGTTAATATAGTAATAGTAATATTTATGTATGTTATTCTTTTATAATTTCAATTTATCATTTTTTATTAATTCTTCATTAAAACCAATATATTTGTGGTAGTTATTATATTTTCTATGTAGAATTCAACTTTGAGATTCTAATCAATTAAAATAGATACACTGAAGTATGCATAGGGTGAAAATTGTCACATATCAATGAATTGGTATGATCATGCTCAATCTATTTAATTAAATAGGGAATAATACACAATCATAAGAGTCCTAATTGAAATTTGGTCATTCATACATGAATAATTTTCTCACAAATGTAGAAAAGGATTCATTGTATTAAAAACATCTCAATCTTCCTAGAACTAGAGTCTCATGGTCATTGGATTTTCATTTAAAAATTACAGTGTGGATGAATTCCTCTCAATGATCATAGGGTTATGCAGATAACCATTGAAATCTCGCTATAATGAAATAATTATAGAGGTATTTAAAATTAGGTTAATTAATAAATTAATGAAATAAATTTTTTAATAAACACCCTAAACAATCTACCAATGCCCTCAATATCTTAACATCCTATGATGGTCAATTTGAGGTCATGCTAAGGGAAAACCTTGCATTTTTTTCTAAATCGTGGTCTCAGATTACTGAATTGACATTAATTTCAATATTTATATAATTTTCATTAAGAAAATTTGAATCCATAATATAATATGTTTTTAATGTTTTTATAAAATAAATTTCAGGTACATAGGGTCTTGAAATCGCATGTCGTCTTAGCATCTGGCTCTAAAAATATATCTATAAATTTTAAAATGTATTAGAAAAAAATAGGGTATTTACATTTTCTAATGTCATGAGGTCCACCTATTTTAGTAACCTACAATGATACCTCTAGGAATGGAAATATACAAAACAAGGTAGACAATACATGTAAATCATAACATAATGAGAATAGAGTAGAAATATACGAATATTTGAGGAACAAAAAAAAAGAATAACAAACTATATGAGAATCTCATGAAATCAAAATTCAAAATGGGTATCATAGGATATAGACAATAACATTCGGAGATTTTATGATATATTTACCTAGAAATAAATATTATTTCATTGATATATTTCTTTACAATCAACATCATGTTTAAATGATCCATGATATACTATTGAGAAATTATTAATTATTGTGATAGTTATTTACTAGCCATTTTATTGGTTGGTATTAATATGATTGAAAAATATATATTTTTTGATGTAAATATTTTGAATATATTTTCTAATATTTTTAAATACAAGAATTTAGATGGTGTTTGATTCTGAAGCCCAATGACCCTAATACTGATGCTATAAAATTATTTAATATATTATTCCCAAAAATGTTGATTTCATGAAAAAGTGTAAGTAATACCAAATGGGGAATTATATGAGAAATATGAGACCTATTTTGTGTGTGTAAAATGGTTTTCACCCATGATGAGACATAATATTTTTCAGTGTAATTTGTTATGATAATGTACTATAATTGAAAAATGGAAAAGTAAATAAATAAATTTTTTACTCTATTATGTTATTAGGTTACCGAACAATGAAATAATTAAAATATATAATTTTTTTATGGTGAATTAAAATGGTTATCCACATATTCATAATAATTGAGAGTGATTGTGTGTGTTATTAGAAGGTTTGGAGAATGATGATAACTGTTTGATGATCATTCTTATGAATGCAGTTCGAGGATATCATCAATGTGGATGAAGTGAATTTTTTCTTCATCAGTGATCAATATGAACTGAGGTAAGATTTTTTATATTTATTTTATCCATTTTTTATTCCATTATGAACACAAATCAATTCTTATTCAAGTTTAATTCATTGGATGATCTTTCTTGAATTATCAGGTAAATATTCCCAAGATTGAGGATTTGATTTATTTCATAACATTAATTCTTCTAATAGAAATTAAATGAGGAAAACCATAAGATATATGTGGATAATTATTCATTTGTGATATATGAATTTATCCCTCATTTAATTACATATTCATTATCATCATTTTCTTTTGATTTTGGGGCAATGCATATCCAGCATTCGATCATTGTGTGTCAGTTACATGGATCAATGAATTGACTCTCTAGGTGCAGTAAAAAATCAATGATATTATCAAGATGAGATGAAGGAGGATTATTATATGTTGAATAAATCAAAATGGTGATTCTTTTTCTTCAAACATTGATGTATGATGATGAAATGAGGCAACAATCGATGATTTTCAAGCCTTTTGGTAACGAACCGTTTTTTAGAGCGGATAAAATGCGAAGGTTTTTGAACTTTTTCTTTTATCAGCAGGTCTGTTTTAAAACTGAGCTTCAAAACGAGGTCCCCAGTTCTGGATCCGTTTTAAGCGGTGATATCGGACCGCGCGTTGTAGGTTTAACCGTGCGGGTTAGGCGTGCGAGGTACCCCGGGCAACCGGTAGCAGGCGCGCGGGCTGCACGCTATGTTTCAGGCGGTGCGGGTAAAACCGTGCGGGTGGGTGCATTTTAGTTTATGTTTAAAATTAAAATAAAATAAAATAAATTAAATTAAAATAAAAGAAAAAAAAAATAAAACATAAGCTATCCTCCCTCCCCTTCTCTCGGCAGGACCCCCACGCACCCCCTCCTCTCCCCTTAGCCGTGCGCGCGATCCCCCCCCCTGACGGCGCCGCCTCCTTTCCCGACCTCTCCCTTGGTCGATTTCCACCGGATCTCCACCGGTTTCCGGTTCGAATTGCCACGGTAAGCTATTCTCTCCCTTATCCTCCCGGTTTCCGGCTTCATTTTGACCTAATCGGCGCCCGGTGAGGTATGGCCGAACCCTAGGGCTTTGAGGTGGTCCGGTTTTTCTTCTTGCTCTTGTTCTTGGTCGGCGCGGAAGGTCCGTTGGGACTCCTTGGCGCGCGTTCCGGCAACCGCTACCGAAGGCGAAGCGGTTCGGGTGGTTTCGGATTGTCGGAATGGTTTCGGGGTGAGGTTTTCACCTTTCCCCTTATTTTGCACTTGTTAAATTTGGGGATTTTGATGTTTATGAGTCCCTGGTTTGTCGTTGGCAGTGCGTTGAGCTTCGCGGTGTGGTTTGCCTTCGTTTTGGCCTGTCGCCAGCCCCCGAGGTAAGGGTTTATTATTTCTGGTTGGTTTTTCCTGGCCTAAATTGGTTTATCTTTGTGTCTTAATGTAGAGACCCGTATCTTGACTTACATGGACATTACATTACATTTGCGGAATACTTAGTACATAACAAAAACACACACACAAGGATCGTAATAGTTTAGTGTCTTTGGAAACTCGGAACGTAATCTTCTAATCGTGGTGAAAGATCTTCAACATCTCCTATAAAGATCTTCCCTTTTTTTTAGCTAAAACCTTTCTTTATATCCTGGGGAAAAGAAAACATAAAAGGGTGAGCTCAAATGCTCAGTAAGGGTAAACAAAAGAAATATCAATCACATCGTATTCATAAGAACATAACATTTTGGAAATCTTAACCTGCAAAAGAGAGCATAATTTCATAACATGGGATAAATCATGGCAGTGAAATGTAATCACAATAATCATAACTTAAAACATGAAACTTTGTGGCATTCACACATAATCATAGAGAATCATTTCTTGTTAGTCATGACTCATTGCCAAGACTATCTTAGTGGACAAAGTCCCTTTCTGAATCCAGTAACCCTCGTTTCAGTCCTGTTTCACTGAACCGGTATAACCTACCGTTCCAGCCCTGTCTATCTCATTAGATATAAAATATTTACCCAATGCATTGGAGGGAGATATAGGTCCCACCCATCTCATAATGAATCCTTTCTTATGTGTGCCACATAATCATAAATCATACATCATCGCATAACACATGTAACAAAAATGGGATTCTTGAAACATCATGACATCATAAAACAAATCATGACAACATAATCAAATCAATGTAATAATAGGGATAAAAAGAGAACCCTTTATTATCTTAGATGGAAAATAATTTTGATAAAACACTTGAATTGAATTCTTGAGGAAAATATCTTTTCTTCTTCAAAATCAATTTCTTTTCACAAAACATAATGCAATTTTAAAAGAAAGAGATTTTATTGAAAATAGTCATGAAATATTTTGGAGGAAGGTTCATGAAAATAAGGCTTTCTAAAACCGTAAAAATCCGTTCGTGCTGTATAAGTTAAAAAAATATTCTTCATACTTTTGTCAGAAAAGTCAAAAAGTACCTCGTACGAAAAATGACAAAAGATTCCTTTCATATCTTTTACAAAAAACTCACCGAAGGGTAAAATTGGATATAAACTATTGTAGAAGGATGGAAATAATTTTACATATTGAGGTAACATGGATGTGGATGATAAAATACACCCCAGTAAATACCAAAGTAAAAACAATCTCGGATAAAAATGAGATTGTGATATTTCCCTTACCTTAGGTCCGATTTGCTTTGTACGTGTCCGAAGCTCCTGTATAATGGTTTAAATAATGTTATTGACTTATTACAGAATCATACATATTGATATGATATCATATACGGTTATATTCTTAGCTTCTTATTAGTAATATTTCATTGTTACTTGTTACTCGGGTCTTTATTGCCTTTTGTTCTTATGCGTGTTTTGTCGAATAAATTCTTATTCTTCTTTTAAGGTTATAGATACCTTATATCCAGAATGGTATTAGTGTAACATATATCATATTTATTCATTCAATTCATTTATATAATTACTATGTAATGATGATCATGTAGAACGAGTCGCTTCACATCGTGGAGACGGTATTCCGTACGTACGCACGAGTGATGATATCGTTCCTATGATCGTGGAATTGTATTGGAGTATATATATATATTATTTCAGTATCAATATTAATTTATAATAATCATAAATAGTTACTCATTACACCATTATACCCATCCTTGTAAAGTGATGGTGGAAAATAGATTACACCACGGCGTGGAGACGGTACTCCGTACGTACGCACGCGCGGTGATTTCCTTTTTCCATAGGATGGATAGATGGTGAAATAGGGTTGTTTCATACTTATAATAACATATCAGTATATGAGTGATACTGATGTTATTACTTCATAATGAAACAACCTAATAAGAAGAAGTGGAAGAAGAAATAAAGATGAAAGAATTGGTAACGGTAATTACCTCTTCTTTGAAGCGCCTCTTTGAGACCTCCTCTTAGGGCACTAAAATTGGTCTTTGAGGAAGACCAGAACCTCTAGGATGTTTCTAGGGAAGTGGATAAGATATTTCGGCAGGGGTTGGCCGATATTGAGTGCTCAATTTGGTGTGACGAGGAGGGGGAGGAGGTGTCCTTTTATAAGGGAGGAGAGGGGCACCTTAGGAATATCTCAAAATATTATTTTATATTATAGTCAAAATCGGTTTATAATGGCTCCAAAGGGTCTTATTTCGAAGCTAAGGTGGGGATGGGTCGAAATCCTATCAACCAATAGGATTTAGACAAGTTTAGGGTTTTATTTTAACCTTATCAATTAGATTTAACTCTAAGTTAAATAATTTAACTTTTACCATGTCTTTTTGTTTTCTTTCACTATATGGTTAATACACTTACTATAACATGCCAAACGAACCCCAAATTGTTAATTATTAATATATATATCTTTATCTAAGTCATTTGTCCGAACCTTAGATTTTTAGGAATAGAATAACAATTAGTAATATAATATTTGATTTAAAAACTATTTTGTGTCAATTTTGACACTATTTGATATATGATTTTTGTGAAAGTCATAACAGAATTATATGTTCGAACCAAGTTAATTACATCAACACTAATATATCATAGTAACCTAGAAAATTAGTGGAATTCATCAAAAGTCTCAAATTACATTTATTTTGGTGTTTATAACATCCATTATGTCAATATTTCATTAATAAGATAATTACTGCATCATCATTGTGTCATAAATAAGTTAAATTATATAATGTCTAAAAATTATAAATAAAATACCATTATGTGGGAAATATTTTTAGCTTTCTAATGAATATTTACAATCGAATGTATCTTATGTATAACCCCATATTAAAAATGATTTACTTATTAAACTTTGATTTTAACTATTTTAACCCTTCTTTAAATAAATTAATAATAAATGTCCTAATCTAATCCAAGTGGGCCTAAATGGTCATATTATATTCATAAGGTTGTTTTTGGTCGAATTACACTTATCCAATAGAATTAGGACATGTGTTAGGGTAATAGTAATATCATATTTACCCTTAGTTACCCTATTTACTATTAACCGCGGTAAAAAAAGGTAAAAAGTTACTATTCACCAAAAAATTATTTTTATCTCATTGAATCACATTTTACTTACTGACATCAACCGTGTCTGTCGGATTTTTGAAATTCCATTCACAGAAGCGGTAAAATTAAGTTTTATGCAAAATTCAGTTTTTAACCTACCACTTAGTGGTTTCACTATTCATCAAAAATTGAAAGTTTTTAGAAAAAAGCCAAAATTTCATCCTAAGCTATATTTCATATTCCGAATTCAAAAATGAAGTCTATTTTACCAAATTCATAACATAGAAATTGCATTAATTAATTTTATAATTAAATCCCGCTGTTAAAACAAATAGCGTGTTTTTAAGAAACAATATCTATCAAAAGATTGACACTTGATTATGTCTGGTTTAAATGTGAAATTACATCCAATGACCAACATTGTATTAAATATATTCTAAATATACTTTAAAACCACTCAAATCAATGATTTATCACTATTAATTATTTTGATTAAAAAAGTTGTTTTTAATTATAATTTAGTAATTTTCACTATTCATCAGAATATGAAAGTTATCCGAAAAGTACCAAAATTTCACCTTAGGCTAAATTCGATACTCCGAATCCAAAAATGAAGTCCATTTTGAGAGCTAAAATTTCTATAATTTTAAAAGGTGGTTATTACTATTCATAACGGCTAGTTATAATAATATTTTAATAGCATATCGTTGTTTAGTAAAACTCGGTATTGCGTACTACACACGCTATCGAGGATGTTGCGATTGCGTGTAATGCAAGGAAAGTCAAAGATGCGTGTTGTGCAAGCTCCTTTTGGTGTAGCGTACAACACAAGAAATTAATAAAATTAAAAAGAATATTTTTCATAAAATCTCGGGTTGTTACATTCTACCACCCTTAAAATGAATTTCGCCCTCGAAATTCGTTGGGATTATAAATGGTTTACTATTCGAAAGTTTCTTTAATAGAAACCCATATCGTAAAAAGGAATATCAAAACCAATCTTTAAAAACAAAAGTATGAAACGTAACGGTTACCCAAATAAACTAATCATTGGGTTTCCACATAGGTGAAAATATGGATATGGAAGAGAAATCTAACAATCATGTTCTGATGGAGAGTGGTAGAGAACATGGCTATGGAAAACCCAATGATCACAAATCCATAAATTTGTGACGATTTAAGGTACCATCTGATTCATCAGGTATAAGATCACTAGGACAACATTTTTTGGTTTTCAAGATCATTTCCCTAAAGTTGAAAATTTGAATCAGAATAAATACTTTCTTTATTTTGGTACAATCTCACTGTTGTTCATGCCTTGAACAATTTCCACTTAATCTCTTAAAAAAATGAAGTTGAATTTGTTATTCGTGAAGTGTTAGCAGATCATGTGATAGAATGACGGGTCATTCCATCTGTCTCAAACAGAAGGTTAGCAAAAATTATATACATAAGTCGATCTATAGTGAGATTAATCATATATGGTTCCTAAAATGGACTTATACTTCATATATCATACTGCTTAATATAATAAAACTAGTTTCTACTAAACAGGGACTTCCTGTAGGCCAGTGGTAGGCGATAAAGGCCAGTCGCACTTCAGTTGTGGGTTCGATTCCCATAGCCTTGTCCGAAGCGATGGGCTATCGCCCGTCCTGCAGGTTGTCCTTTTTCTAAAACTTCATTACTATATCATCCCATCAATAATATCGAAAAAAGAACTTCTATCCTTAAACAATACTATTTTATGTCCAACATAATCCATTCTAGTCTTCAGGCTTATCCATAATACTGCAGTCCACTTTCATAACATAGTGAAAATGATTACCAGAGATTTAATACCATCGTTGAACCCCATATATCATAAGATATGTTTTTTTATCACATTCCAAACATTCAAAGTCCTTAATCATGTATTCTCTTGAATACCCATTGAACCTTAGTGAAAACTTGAATGCAGTTAAAAGTTAATACTTTCCACATACCAAAATCCTCAAAATTCTATATACTCAAACCATGATATCACTTAGTCCTTATATCAATCATGAGCTCATGAATACAATCAAACATCTCATTATCTTCTTATCCTTTCAATATGCACTTATCATCTACTTTCCAAAAGTATCTGAATAACCTTTCATGGTTACTGGTACCATTCATCATACACTTTCAAAACTTAAGGAAAGACAACAGTGTAACAATCCTTAGATGTCTCCTTATTCCATGAGATTACTTATACAATATTACACATGATAAACATATAATCATTCCACTACATTCTTAGACCATTGACCGAGCTTCAACATTTCTTTCATCTCACATATCATTTGTAGTTTCTTCATCATCATCAACATAAATACTTCCCATACGACCATACTGATTCTCTTCATGAGACTTTCCCTTAGGGAATTTGTTTGCATAATGCCCATACATTCCACATTTAAAACACTTAACCATTTTTGATGTCATAGCAATACCATTATCCTCATCCACGGTGTTAACTGAACCTTTTCCTTTGCACTTACTTGCTTTGTGTCCTTCTTTTCCACACCCAAAGCATCTTCCAGTTCCTTTGAAACATTCTCCTTGATGCCTCTTCCCACATGATTTACATAGGGGAAATTGAACTTTCTTTCCTCTATGATCATCATGAAACTCCATCTTTCTCTTATTAGCCGAGTCAGGAAACTTACCAAATTTTACTTTATTGATCATATTATGAGATTGCTGATTCGGCATAATAATGATGTTTGGACTTCCAAATCCCATTTCATTATGAAGAATATCATTCCATTGTCCATCATATCCTCAATTATTGTGAATCATCTTGTCTCCAGCCATTTTCTAAAACCCAAAAAGAATAGTGTGAGAGGCAAAAAACATGCTAGGGAAAACGACATAATAAAGGGGGAGTAACTTCAATATCTAACATCTTAGGTTAAATTCTACGATCGTTAGCGAAATTCTAGGACTGTATCTTATACGTATACTTATCCTTAGGGACATCCCTAGACATACCTTAGAAATAACTCTATGGATCTCACTAACGTTTTCGCATCCTAGTTTCCAAAGGTTGACTAAACCTTTCCTCTGATACCAACTGTAGAGACCCGAAGCCTGTCTTACATGGACTTTACATTACTTTTGCGGAATACTTAGTACATAACAAAAACACACACACAAGGACCGTAATAGTTTAGTGTCTTTGGAAACTCGGAATAAAATCTTCTAATCGTGGTGAAAGATCTTCAACATCTCCCATAAAGATCTTCCTTTTTTTTACCTAAAACCTTTCTTTATATCCTGGGGAAAAGAAAACATAAAAGGGTGAGCTCAAATGCTCAGAAAGGGCAATAAAGGAAATAAAAATCATATCATATTTTTTTGAAAATCATAACCTGCAAAAGAGATCATAATATCTTAACATGGAACAAATCATAGAAGTGAAAATGACATCCCCATAATCATAACATGAAACTTGAAACTTTGTGGCATTCACACATAATCATAGAGAATCATTTCTTGTTAGTCCTGACTCATTGCCAAGACTATCTTAGTGGACAAAGTCCCTTTCTGAATCGAGTAACCCTCGTTTCAGTCCTGTTTCACTGAACTGGTATAACCTACCGTTCCAGCCCTGTCTATCTCATGAGATATAAAATCTTTACCCAATGCATTGGAGGGAGATATAGGTCCCACCCATCTCATAATGAATCTTTTCTTATGTGTGCCACATAATCATAAATCATACATCATCGCATAACACATGTAACAAAAATGGGATTCTTGAAACATCATGACATCATAAAAAAAATCATGACAACATAATCAAATCAATGTAATAATAGGGATAAAAAGAGAACCCTTTATTATCTTATATGGAAAATAATTTTGATAAAACACTTGAATTGAATTCTTGAGGAAAATATCATTTCTTCTTCAAAATCAATTTCTTTTCACAAAACATAATGCAATTTTAAAAGAAAGAGATTTTATTGAAAATAGTCATGAAATATTTTGGAGGAAGGTTCATGAAAATAAGGCTTTCTAAAACCGTAAAAATCCGTTCGTGCTGTATAAGTTAAAAAAACATTCTTCATACTTTTGTCGGAAAAGTCAAAAAGTACCTCGTACGAAAAATGACAAAAGATTCCTTTCATATATTTTACAAAAAACTCACCGAAGGGTAAAATTGGATATAAACTATTGTAGAAGGATGGAAATAATTTTACATATTGAGGTAACATGGATGTGGTTGATAAAATACACCCCAGTAAATACAAAAGTAAAAACAATCTCGGATAAAAATGAGATTGTGATATTTCCCTTACCTTAGGTCCGATTTGCTTTGTACGTGTCCGAAGCTCCTGTATAATGGTTTAAATAATGTTATTGACTTATTCCAGAATCATACATATTGATATGATATCATATATGGTTATATTCTTAGCTTCTTATTAGTAATATTTCATTGTTACTTGTTACTCGGGTCTTTATTGCCTTTTGTTCTTATGCGTGTTTTGTCGAATAAATTCTTATTCTTCTTTTAAGGTTATAGATACCTTATATCCAGAATGGTATTAGTGTAACATATATCAAATTTATTCATTCAATTCATTTATATAATTACAATGTAATGATGATCATGTAGAACGAGTCGCTTCACATCGTGGAGACGGTATTCCGTACGTACGCACGAGTGATGTTATCGTTCCTATGATCGTGGAATTGTGTTGGAGTATATATATATATTATTTCAGTATCAATATTACTTTATAATAATCATAAATAGTTACTCATTACACCATTATACCCATCCTTGTAAAGTGATGGTGGAAAATAGATTACACCACGGCGTGGAGACGGTATTCCGTACGTACGCACGCGCGGTGATTTCCTTTTTCCGTAGGATGGATAGATGGTTAAATAGGGTTGTTTCATACTTATAATAACATATCAGTATATGAGTGATGCTGATGTTATTACTTCATAATGGAACAACCTAATAAGAAGAAGTGGAAGAAGAAATAAAGATGAAAGAATTGGTAACGGTAATTACCTTTTCTTTGAAGCGCCTCTTTGAGACCTCCTCTTAGGGCACTAAAATTGGTCTTTGAGGAAGACCAGAACCTCTAGGATGTTGCTAGGGAAGTGGAGAAGAGATTTTGGCATGGGTTGGCCGAGCTTGAGTGCTCAATTTGGTGTGAGGAGGAGGGGGAGGAGGTGTCCTTTTATAAGGGAGGAGAGGGGCACCTTAGGAATATCTCAAAATATTATTTTATATTAAAGTCAAAATCGGTTTATAATGGCTCCAAAGGGTCTTATTTTGAAGCTAAGGTGGGGATGGGTCGAAATCCTATCAACCAATAGGATTTAGACAAGTTTAGGGTTTTATTTTAACCTTATCAATTAGATTTAACTCTAAGTTAAATAATTTAACTTTTACCATGTCTTTTTGTTTTCTTTCACTATATGGTTAATACACTTACTATAACATGCCAAACGAACCCCAAACTGTTTATTATTAATATATATATCTTTATCTAAGTCATTTGGCCGAACCTTAGATTTTTAGGAATAAAATAACAATTAGTAATATAATATTTTATTTAAAAACTATTTTGTGTCAATTTTGACACTATTTGATATATGATTTTTGTGAAAGTCATAACAGAATTATATGTTCGAAACAAGTTGATTAAATCAACACTAATATATCATAGTAACCTAGAAAATTAGTGTAATTCATAAAAAGTCTCAAATTACATTTATTTTGGTGTTTATAACATCAATTATGTCAATATTTCATTAATAAGATAATTACTGCATCATCATTGTGTCATAAATAAGTTAAATTATTTAATGTCTAAAAATTATAAATAAAATACCATTATGTAGGAAATCGTTTTATCTTTCTAATTAATATTTACAATCAAATTTATCTTATGTATAACCCCATATTAAAAATGATTTACTTCTTAAACTTTGATTTTAACTATTTTAACCCTTCTTTAAATAAATTAATAATAAATGTCCTAATCTAATCCAAGTGGGCCTAAATGGTCATATTATATTCATAAGGTTGTTTTTGGTCGAATTACACTTATCCAATAGAATTAGGACATGTTTTAGGGTAATAGTAATATCATATTTACCCTTAGTTACCCTATTTACTATTAACCGCGGTAAAAAAAGGTAAAAAGTTACTATTCACCAAAAAATTATTTTTATCTCATTGAACCACATTTTACTTACTGACATCAATCGTGTCTGTCGGATTTTTGAAATTCCATTCACAGAAGGGGTAAAATTAAGTTTTATGCAAAATTCAGTTTTTAACCTACCACTTAGTGGTTTCACTATTCATCAAAAATTGAAAGTTTTTAGAAAAAAGCCAAAATTTCATCCTAAGATATATTTCATATTCCGAATTCAAAAATGAAGTCTATTTTACCAAATTCATAACATAGAAATTGCATTAATTAATTTTATAATTAAATCCCGCTGTTAAAACAAATAGCGTGTTTTTAAGAAACAATATCTATCAAAAGATTGCCACTTGATTATGTCTGGTTTAAATGTGAAATTACATCCAATGACCAACATTGTATTAAATATATTCTAAATATACTTTAAAACCACTCAAATTAATGATTTATCACTATTAATTATTTTGATTAAAAAAGTTGTTTTTAATTATAATTTAGTAATTTTCACTATTCATCAGAATATGAAAGTTATCCGAAAAGTACCAAAATTTCACCTTAGGCTAAATTCGATACTCCGAATCCAAAAATGAAGTCCATTTTGAGAGCTAAAATTTCTATAATTTTAAAAGGTGGTTATTACTATTCATAACGGCTAGTTATAATAATATTTTAATAGCATAACGTTGTTTAGTAAAACTCGGTATTGCGTACTACACACGCTATCGAGGAAGTTGCGATTGCGTGTAATGAAAGGAAAGTCAATGATGCGTGTTGTGCAAGCTCCTTTTGGTGTAGCGTACAACACAAGACATTAATAAAATTAAAAAGAATATTTTTCATAAAATCTCGGGTTGTTACACTTAAGGTTCGTAGTGGTTGTCTTATAGTGCGTTGGAGGTTTCAGTATGTTTTTGGGTTGCCGGAGAGTAGGCGACTCACCTGCGCAGGCATAGGTACGTATTTATATGTACGTGGGTTCCACTGGCGTGCATATATTCATCCATGGCAGCGAATATACACATGTACGGGGCTAGTTGTCCCCATTACATATATAAAAAGTGCCTGTGCAGGTGAGTGGAGACAGGCTTATGTGTATAAGCATATGTGTAATGATCCCCTTGCGCACGCTCATGGCCATGCGGAGCGTGTGCATAGGGGCTAGGTGTCCTTATACGTATGTGAAATCACATATGCCTCGTGGGGGGATCAGCTGCGACAACTTTAGTTAGAAAGCGCCAAGAGCCGGAGTGGACAGATGGATCCACCTTGAGGTAGGGTCCCTCTCCTTGCCCTTTAAATTAATGTAAAGTACTAGTGAGTTTAATATCGCACTTAGTATTTTAATTATGGAAGTTTAGTTCCGATTAAATGCTTCTGTTCAAATCGTGTGAATTGCAGGAATAAGATAAAAGAGTTTGTTTGGTCACTAAACTAACGATTCAATAATAAAACCCCTCTTTCGAGGTGCGCTGCCTTCAATCTAAAAATGTAGCAATAGAATTTCATGATTGCCTTTCCTATTGATTGGCTTCTTACCTTTGTTAAGTGTTGAATGAGTTTTAAAGAAAAGGATAAATATCACTAAATGAATTGTTTGATAAAGTAATGACATGTTTTCTAATAAAACTCCTCCAATGGAGGTGAGCAGCCTTCAAAATAAACGTGTAGTAGCAGATTTCTTTTTTTGTAATTGCTTGCTTAAAAGCCTTATGACACTTTATGCTTGACATTATACATGATCAATGGTGTGCTTGTACTTGTACCATCTAAGGTCATTAATCACCTAACATAGAGGCATGTTGGTGCCATATGCTTTTGTTTACCTTCTATTGCTCGTGCAAGTTACAGAATGTTGAACAAGGATAGTTAATTATGAGAATTGATTATAAAAAGTTGAGATCTGATTTGGATAACTAAACGTGAAGGATTAATCATGAAATGAGAATTGCGTCGATTGATTAATTAAGTGATAAATGAATGAGATTTTTGGTCCTAGACATGGCGTTCTAGATCGACTTAAAATCTGGGTTTGGACATGGCGTTCCACCCCAATGGTTATCCAAGCTTGTGATATAGGGTGTTGGACATGACGATCTACACTGAATGAGATTTTGGGTCCTAGACATGACGTTCTAGATCGACTTAAAATTTGGGTTTTGGACATGGCGTTCCTTCCCAATGGTTATCCAAGCTTGTGATATACGGGGTGTTAGACATGGCGATCTACACCGAACGAATGATAATAATGATTTATGAAAAGAATGAGAGATGTGGGTAAAACCTGAGTGAATTTTGATCAAATAAAGAAAGGTAAGAATGAGTGGATTTCCAGTCTGAGTTGAAATGATATGAAAATAAATAGAGTAAGTGAGCAAAATGATAAAAAGTGTTTTTATGCTTGAACCAAATTTACTTGTGTTGTTTTAAACAGGTTTTCATCCCGGCTATGGGCCGAAGCAGGTAGTGCCGCCATGTGTCCAATCTGGAACCTGGACGGGCGTTTATTGTTTGAATTGTGTCGTTATTGTTCGAAAATACCAGCACTTTGTTTAATTATATTTCATGGTCTAGAGTGGGCTAGACCCCGGTGGTTCCAGCCTACTGAGATATACATATCTCACACCCTACTCGGGCCGCCATTGCACTGGGGTACCCGAGTAGATTCCATTTGGTTGCAGGACCGTGTTGTTGCTGTTTCTTGTCCTTGGAGTTAAGAGCAAAGGATCGAGTTGGGGCTCGGGATGCTCATAGAGATCACCCTCAGGGCTGGAGACTTTTGTTCATTCACTTCTGCATTGATGTGTAAGTATGTCGCGTGATTTAATGCTTTAATTGTATCATTAGCATGTCATGCATGCATCTCTTATATAAACTGTCGTTCGCCAAATTTATTCAAACCATATAAATGAAAAATGTTTTCCGCTGTTTTCTTATTATTATTTACACTACTTCCGTTGCTGTATTTTTGGTCCCTTTGTTCCACTTTGATAAGAGGGTATAGTCTCCCCCCTGACTCACCTTACACCCTCACCGCTAGTTGGCAACCTCTGGCGTAAGGGGATACGCGCTTGAGGCCATGTCGCGGCCCGACTCAGGTGACCTCGGTGTCCGGTTCAGGGTCAACCTGGGTTGGTTCGTGACAAAATGGTATCACAGGAGGTTTCATTCTTTTCCATTGTCTTACTATTTCGGGGATGGTAGACATGAGACTAGGAATGTGTCAGTGCTTGGGTTAATAGCCATGATTGGGACTGATCGCCCCATGTACGGGAAATGACCAAGTGGCCAGGGCTGGGAATTGATGTTCATGTTGTTTGCTGTTACAGTTGATGTGATTTCACCTTGGGTGAATGTTGTACTTTCCACTGCTTATTTTTTTATGAAGTGGTTTTGAAAATTTTCCTTGGCCCGATATGGCCAGGAAATCGCATTTCATGCATCATATTAGACACTTATAGATTCACATGTCATGAATATGTGCCATACCATGTAGTTGCATTAGTAGGATGCCTGCTGATTTTGATTGTGTGCCTTGGAAATATGTCAAGTCTGGATTTATTTAGCACGCCTCTTTAGAAAGCATGTTTCGGTTATAGTTAACATGTTTGGGTGATAATATGTCATGTTTTCTATCTTTCTTGTGTGTCATGCTTTGTGTTATAGCATGTTTTAGTGAATTCTGCTTTTTTTCTTTGTGTTAGCTGTTTGTAGTGGCTTGTTAGCTTGCTGGAAAGCGCTTGGTTGCTTTGGCTGAAATTGTTGGTTGCGATTACGACGGAACCAATTTTCCATTATAAGGTGTATGGGTGCCTTATAATTGGGAAAAGGGTAAATCGTGTTTTCAAACTTTTTAAAAGATGGCTGCTGAAGTTTAAATGTTAAATGGAAAAATTTATCTGATAAATGGGAACCAAATTCCAGCGGTAAGGTGTATGGGAACCTTATTGATTGGTAGGTGGCCACCCATGTGATTGAACCTTGTTTAACCATTGCATGTGGAAAATGGTTATAAATGTAAAACTGTTGAGTTTTGATTGAAATTTTAGTGTACTTTTAAACATGCTCAACTGGACTGAGTGGGTCAGTTGGGGGATGTTTTATTGAAATGAACTGTGATATGGTTTCTTTTTGATGAACCTAGTTTTAATGAATGGGACCTTATGAGGTCGCCTCTTTGTTAAAAGAAATTTAGATGCTAAATTTTATGTTTATGATTGGATAACATTAAATGTTAAATGTTGAAGAGGAAGTTTGTTGCAACTTGCTTGTTTTTCCCGTGGGGCGTTGTTTGAAAACCAAGTACTTTTTTGTGAAATAGTACTTGTGGGTTTGTTAAGATCTTCTTTCAAATGATTAAAGGTTGAAATGAATTAATGAAATGGATAAAACGGAAAGGGGTTTTGAGCCTAGTAATCCTTGTTTGCATGACCAAGAGTTAGGGTCGACGCGTGTGCTTCGTAAGGGACTAGCCCGTGCTATGTAGTACCCTTAGAGCTTGAGTTTCCTTGTTTTCGGTGTGAGCTTATGATGCGGTGATCGTAGTTCGAGGAACATCACCCGTGCATTAAAGTGTTTCAAAAATAGCGCGCCGGTGAGCGGCTAGTTCTTACGACGACATGGACACTCCTAAGGTGGGTAGTGTTGCACGGGTTTCTGTTTTCATGTCGGTGCTTGCTTGGTAGCACGATTGTGATAAGGTTGGTTGTGTGCGCAACACATTAGAAACTCCGTTAGTGCAGGAAGAGTTTCAGTGGTTAAGCTTGGACGAATACGAATGCCTCGGGTGGTATAGGCATCCGAGTTTGGTCTGATTGATCTTCTCAGCGACCTTGGTTTAATCTTAGTGTACTCTGCTGGGTGAGACGAGCATGTCCCCCATCCTGACGTCATCTTGGATACACCAAGATAGTGTCAGTTGTACGCCGCGCTAAAGTTAAAAGTTGTTGGTTTGTTTCGTAATCTCTCTCTGGTGGTGTGTGGGATGCACGGTTTCTTGGAGTTACGCTTCATGCTGAGGCATGATAGTTTTATAATAGTCTTCTGATGGCTTGACTTGAGAATATCACCGAACGTCGTGTAAGGACTTCGGTGCACGCGTGGTTGATAATGGGACAGTTTTAAAATCATGTCGTCGGATTAAGGGAGAGTGTGAATCTCGTGTCGGCGATGTCTTTCGAGGAAATCTTGCGTGACCAATTTTAGTTGGTCGATCGTGATTCAACCGTTTTCTTGGGTTGAGGTCCCTATAATGGCCTCGGATGTAAGCTCTGCTTTGATGTTTCAGTTGTAACGTGAGCATTGGCCCGAGTTGTAAAGGCATAAGTGCAGTCTTCTTAGAAAATTCTTAAAGCTGCTTTGGGCATTGGAAACACAATACAACCGGTTGATTGAAACATCACACCCCTTGTGAGTTGGGTGATGTTTTCGTTGTTTTCCAAAGGCTTCTCGGGGACGAGAAGTTTTTCTTAGGTGGGTAGTTTGTAACGAACAATTTTTTTAGAGCGGATAAAATGCGAAGGTTTTTGAACTTTTTCTTTTATCAGCAGGTCAGTTTTAAAACCGAGCATCGGAATGAGGTCCCGAGTTCTGGAGCCGTTTTAAGCAGTGATATCGGACCGCGCGCAGTAGGTTTAACCATGCAGGTTAGGAGTGCGGGGTACCCCGGGCATCCGGTAGCAGGCGCGCGGGCTGCACGCGGTGTTTCAGGCGGTGCGGGTAAAACCGTGCGGGTGGGTGCATTTTAGTTTTTGTTTAAAATTAAAATAAATGAAAATATATAAATTAAAATAAAAGAAAAAAAATTAAAACCTAACCTATCCTCCCTCCCCTTCTCTCTACAGGACCCCCGCACACCCCCTCCTCTCAACATAGCCTCGCGCGTGACCCCCCCCCCCCCTCGACGACGCCGCCTCCTTTCCCGACCTCTCCCTTTGTCGATTTCCACCGGATTTCCACCGGTTTCCTATTCAAATCGCCACGGTAAGCTATTCTCTCCCTTCTCCTCCCCGTTTACGGCTTCATTTTGACCTAATCGGCGCCCGGTGAGGTATGGCCGAACCCTAGGGCTTTGAGGTGGTCCGGTTTTTCGTCTTTCTCTTGTTCTAGGTCGGCGCGGAAGGTCCGTTGGGACTCCTTGGCGCGCGTTCCGGCAATCGCCGCCGAAGGCGAAGCGGTTCGGGTGGTTTCGGATTGTCGGAATGGTTTCGGGGTAAGGTTTTTCACCTTTCCCCTTGTTTTGAACTTGTTAAATTTGGGGCTTTTGATGTTTATGAGTCCCTGGTTTGTCGTTGGCAGTGCGTTGAGCTTCGCGGTGTGGTTCGCCTTCGTTTTGGCCTGTCGCCAGCCCCCAAGGTAAGGGTTTATTATATCTGGTTGGTTTTGCCTAGCCTAAATTGGTTTATCTTTGTGTCTTAAGGTTTGTAGTGGTTGTCTTATAGTGCGTTGGAGGTTTCAGTATGTTTTCAGGTTGCTGGAGAGTAGGCGACTCACTTGCGTAGGCATATGTACGTATTTATATGTACGTGGGTTCCCCCTGAGTGTGTATATTCGTCCATGGCAGCAAATATACACATGTACAGGGCTAGTTGTCCCCATTACATATATAAAAAGTTCCTGTGCAAGTGAGTGGAGACAGGCTTATATGTATATGCATATGTGTAAGGATCCCCTTGCGCACGCTCATGGCCATGCAGAGTGTGTGCATAGAGGCTAGGTGTCCTTATACGTATGTGAAATCACATATGCCTCGTGGGGGGAGCAGCTACGACAGCTTTAGTTAGAAAGCGCCAAGAGCCGGAGTGGATGGATGGATCCACCTTGAGGTAGGGTCCCTATCCTTGACCTTTAAATTTAAGTAAAGTACTAGTGAGTTTAATATCGCACTTAGTATTTTAATTATGAAGGTTTAGTTCCGATTAAATGCTTCTGTGCAAATCGTGTGAATTGCAGGAATAAGATAAAAGAGTTTGTTTGGTCACTAAACTAACGATTTAATAATAAAACCCCTCTTTCGATGTGCGCTGCCTTCAATCAAAAAATGTAGCAATAGAATTTCATGATTGCCTTTCCTATTTTTTGGCTTCTTAACTTTGTTAAGTGTTGAATGAGTTTTAAAGAAAATGCTAAATATCACTAAATGAATTGTTTGATAAAGTAATGACATGTTTTCTAGTAAAACTCCTCCAATGGAGGTGAGCAGCGTTCAAAATAAACATGTAGTATCAGATTTCTTTTTTTGTAATTGCTTGCTTAAAAGCCTTATGACACTTTATGCTTGACATTATACATGATCAATGGCGTGCTTGTACCTGTACAATCTAATGTCATTAATCACCTAATATAGAGGCATGTTGGTGCCATATGCTTTTATTTACCTTATATTGCTCGTGCAAGTTCCATAATGTTGAACAAGGATAGTTAATTATGAGAATTGATTATAAAATGTTGAGATCTGATTTGGATAACTAAACATGAAGGATTAATTATGAAATGAGAATTACGTCGATTGATTAATTAAGTGATAAATGAATGAGATTTTGGGTCCTAGACATGGTGTTCTAGATTGACTTAAAATCTGGGTTTGGACATGGCATTCCTCCCCAATGGTTATCCAAGCTTGTGATATAGGGTGTTAGACATGACGATCTACACTGAATGAGATTTTGGGTCCTAGACATGACGTTCTAGATCGACTTAAAATTTTGGTTTTGGACATGGTGTTCCTTCCCAATGGTTATCCATGCATGTGATATACGGGGTGCTAGAAATGGCGATCTACACCGAACGAATGATAATAATGATTTATTAAAAGAATGAGAGATGTGGGTAAAACCCGAGTGAATTGTGATCAAATAAAGAAAGGTAAGAATGAGTGGATTTCCAGTCTGAGTTGAAATGATAAGTGAATAAATAGAGTAAGTGAGCAAAATGATAAAAAGTGTTCTTATGCTTGAACCAAATTTACTTGTGTTGTTTTAAATAGGTTTTCATCCCGGCTATTGGCCGAAGTAGGTACTGCCGCCAGGTGTCCTTTCTAGAACCTGGACTGGCATTTATTGTTTGCATTGTGTCATTACTGTTCGAAAATACCAGCACTTTGTTTAATTATATTTTATGGTCTAGAGTGGGCTAGACCCCGGTGGTTCCGGCCTACTGAGATATACATATCTCACACCCTACTCGGGCCTCCATTGCACTAGGGTACCCGAGTAGATTCCATTTGGTTGCGAGATCGTGTTGTTGTTGTTTCTTGTCCTTGGAGTTAGGAGCAAAGGACCGAGTTGGGGCTCGGGATGCTCATGGAGATCGCCCTCAGGGCTGGAGACTTTTGTTCATTCACTTCTGCATTGATGTGTAAGTATGTCGCGTGATTTAATGCTTTCATTGTATCATTAGCATGTCATGCATGTATCTCTTATATAAACTTCCGTTCGCCAAATTTATTCAAACCTTATAAATGAAAAATGTTTTCTGCTGTTTTCTTATTTTTATTTACACTACTTCCGTTGCTGTATTTTTGGTCCCTTTGTTCCACTTTGATAAGAGGGTATAGTCTCCCCCCTGACTCACCTTACACCCTCGCCGCTAGTCGGCAACCTCTGGCGTAAGTGGAGACGCGCTTGAGGCCATGTCGCGGGCCGGCTCAGGTGACCTGGGTGTCCGGTTCAAGGTCGACCTGGGTTGGTTCGTGACACTTTTGAAGGCTGGAATCAAAAGTGTAATGATTGTTGATCTTGGTTGAACAGGATCTATGATCCATGAAAAGGATTTTCTATATATTTAATAGTTGGGGTGTCATGGATGGAATACATGTAAATAACCCATGAGATCTATAAAATACCATGTTATATGGAATATACTATGAAGAAAAATTTCTATTTGGGGCCCTGGATATGGCGCTAGGGTTTCATATAAACTAAAATATAACAAGTCAAGTGACACATGTAACACAACATGTAAATTGATGCTACTGGATTAGAATGTACTCTACGAGTACACAAGCATGGAAATGGCTTGGCACATGTACATGAGTAGAGAACACTAGCATAAACCGATAGTTTAACAAAGCTAGAGACATTGGCATAACTAGGTGTACACATGCATGTATAAGTGTACACAATCACATGAAACGAAAAAATGGGAACAAACATGGGAAGTTATTGTTTATAAGAACATATAGTGTACCCAAAATACATTTTGTTTACTTATTTTGAGATAGATTGGGGATAACTGTCATTTATTATTGACCAGGTTCAGTTGAGTATGGTTGCCGAGTCCATCCCTTTGAGGGTATAGTCTGAAATTAAATCCATTGAATAGGATTGTGTTCCCATATTTGGGTTATGTTTTGGGGAGATTTTTGGTGTATCCCTTAATGAGGCCATGTTGGGGTCCTCAATCATTCCATCCTTATCCAATTTATGGATTTGGGTACCTCTGTGAACACCTCATGTAGGGTATCAATACCCTTTATGGTTTGTTTTTTCAGATTGTGTTAATGGAGTCCCCTATCATTCTTTATTATGATAACATGTTTTTTATCATGATTTTGTAGATGAAATGAATATATCTAGGGTGGGGCCTAATGATCATGACCTCTTGGATTTGCTTCATTAGTGATATAATGGGTCATGGAATGAGTGATACTGGAATGGGAGTTACCTTGAATCCTCGAGCTAAATCATGTAGATTGAAGTGGATGGGACCTCCTTGTATTATAGAGTATGTTATATGTATATTTGGGTTATTCGTATGGTTATAATTATCGACTTTTTCAAATATGATGTTCATTCCTTTGAGTTGATGGCATTATTATAATCGTGATGCATTATGCTTAATGGTATTAGGATTTCTTATTAGGTAAGTTTATACTCAACCCCACTTAGGATTTTCCTCACATGATATGTCTTATAATGATTTCATGGCTTTTGATAGAGTACCATGAGGACCAAGGGTAGACATATATTTTTTTGTGATAGACATAATGTGTTGTTTATAAGAGTTTCATTTGACTATTGTCCTTTGATTTTGATCTAGTTGAACTCCTTTTCTTTTATTCTGTTTGGGATTCTATTTTGACCCATTAATTTCTTTTAGATCTTTTGAATACTTTAATTTTGGGATAGAAGGTTTTCTAACATTGGTATTAGTTGAAATTTAAATAACACTATGTATGATCATGGATATAGGTGCATGTAAACTGGTACATTGTAAAAGAGATCCCATGTTTGAGATGTTCTTTCTAGGAACTAGTTGGAAGCCCCTAACATATTTGAGGTAGACTAGGGCTGTCAAAATCATCTTAATATCTAGCCTTCATGCCCTAGTGAGTCATATCATGATAAGGAAAAACTAAATTATAGAAAATTATTTATTTTTATGTGAATAAAATGATTTCATTAGTTATTAATTAATTATAAATGAAAATAGAAATCATTTTAAAGAAAATGAAATTACTTTCTGAAAAGATATTTTTATGCATGAAATGTGTTTTAATATTTATATATTAAAGAAAATATTATTGGTGAATTCTTTAATGAATTTCATAAGTTATATATTTAATAAAAAGTTTTAAAAATCATATAATTTTTTTTCTAGGAATGGGATAAGAATAAATTTAGATTTCTTCCTAAAAATAATTCTTTTTTAAAAAAGGGTTTCATATCTTTTTTCACAGTTATATTAAATTAATTTATTACACATATAACAATTTAACAAAAAATGTGGATTTAATATTGGAAATTAACTTATTTAAATTTTTAAATAGGTCCCATTAATTTTTTGTTATCATGAATTGTAATGCTGGTAAATGTTTGTTACCTTAGTAAGGGGAAATGAGTAAAATATTGTTGAAATGATAATTTATGTCTTAAAAATTACTATAAAATGTATAATTGGGTTATTTTTTGAGTGGAGTATTAATATTATCATCCATTTCTCAATAATATATCCACATGATTCAATATTTCTTTGATTATGACCTTTACGTTAAAAAAAGGATAAATATAAAATGTCACTATCCTGACATTAATAACTCTAATTTTTTATTATAGGAAAAAAGTTGGAAAATATTGATTATATTACTTTTTAAAATTAAATTACTTTTTACCATGTTAATTTATGTTTAATTTATTAGTTGTGAAATTAATACATTGAACTTTTACTCAAGAATAACATAGATATTGTGATGTCTGTAGAAAAATATTGGAAATATTTATAAATAACTCAAAAATAAATTTTGTTTGTGTAGGTTATGGTGATCCAACAAATATATATTTTAATATAACATATTTTAAATGTTATAATGGTTTATATTAAAGTTAATTTTTTATATGTTCGTCTTAAAAAGTAATTTAAAAGAATAGTATCAAAATTTACATTAATGTTAAATAATAATTTCTTAAATTATATAATTGTCCTCAAAATCATTATAGTGCACAAGTATGATGATAAATAGTCATTAATTTCATAACATGTCCATTTAGGATCTAATTATCACCTTCTAAGAATAATGTTATTCCTTTAAAATTCAAAAAATCATATTACAATATTTTGGATTATAATTGGATAACCAAGGGGTAGAATAAAAATTACATTTAAAATGACACCAAAACCTAAATATATTTTATTTAATGATCCTATTTCAACATTATACTATTTTTGATCAAATATATCATCATTTAGAATCATTTTTCTATAGAATGCATTTATTATATTATAATGGTTTAGTAATTCCATATTTGTACTTTCATTCCCTTATAATGGAATGACTCTTATCTATTTTATATACATCACATTAATCTATATATAATGATTTAAACAATAAAATTATCCTCCCTAATACAAAAATTATAATATTTTTACTTATTAAAAGGCCATTTCATTGGAATTTAAAAAAGGATATAAAGGATGGATCCTGAAGAAGGTGGGGTTAGAGCTCTTTTGAAGAATGTTCAACAAGAAGAAATGGATTTTCATCTCACATTCATTATTATGTAAAATATGAAACACTCAAAAGATATTTATATAATGTGGATTACATAGTACCCTTGATTATATTTTAATATTTTTCTCATAAAATTATGTCAATTTACATATCCATATAATGTTCTATTATTCATGGGATTTTAATTTGGGTGTTATTGATGTGGCAATGAATTTATGTTTCAATCCCTATTTAATCAGGATTGTTTATTTTTGAGTTTTCATAAAAGGAAATTATATGATAAATTCCAAATAAATAAAATTAATTTTCTTTTTTTCTACTTATTTCTTTGGAATACATGTTCTCATTTAATTTTACTCGCATTAAGTACTCAATATCCTAACCGAATTTTTTAATGAATACAGAATTTATTCCTCTATTGTCAAAATATATTTTCTTCTAAATCCATGTTTTCAAAAAACATGCTCATGAGTATTTTTACCAATCTACAATTATTATTTAAATTAATTTTCCCATGTCATTGTTTTAAAAAAATGGTTTAAAATGAATATTTATTCCTTTTTTTGAATGAGGTTCTTTAGATATTTTTGAAAATGTGAAAGGAATATCTATTTTAATATACAAGAAAAGAATGGAATTTATAGACATCATGAACACTTAATTATTGTAATCTTCCACTAAAATTTTCTATTTTTCTTTTTAGATATGTTTTTCACTAACATTAGGAAATTTATATATTTTAATATTCCATTTAAAAGTAAAAATATTGTTTCCTAAAAATAACCTAGTCTTGTTTTAATAGATTTTTTTCAATGATAACATCATTTTATGATACGTAGGATATAGTGTGAATATGATCCAATGATACTAAATTTATTATTTACTTGGATTATTTTTCATTATAATAATTTAATATCGATAGAACATGTCTTATATTCCACTAATTAATGTATGATAAATTATTCCATGATATTGTGGGTTACATATGAGAATATTTTAGATAATATACTAGGTAGAATGAGAACTATATAGCGGTGCAATTATTTGGGTAATGATTAATGGTCTATAATCTCATAAGGTAAAAACAAGGATATAATAAGCCTAAAAAAGAGTGTATATTGGAGGTTATACCAATCATAAATGAGCATACATGGGAGGTTATCCAAATCCAAAATAATGTGTATAATTTGTTATTACAAGAAAATAGTTTATGAATATCTTGGTCACTATCCATGATATATTATTTATATTATTATGATTATTCCAAACATTTTTACACCCTTTTATAACCTTATCAAATTCCAATGTTTTTATCTCATAGATGGTGTTCATTGATCCCTTTATAATTCTGGCTTAATGAACATTACTGGTGTTTTCCTTGAATCATGTTTATGAAACACGAATTGATGGTTATGATTCTCAATGGTTATGATCATATTCTCATAACAATTATTCTCATGTTTTTCATAGATTATCCAGGATATGTATGTTTTCAACCTATACTTTGTATCTCATCTCACCATTTATTATGTTTTATTTTCCATATAATATAAATAAATGTTTCTGGTATGATGTGTCAAAGAAGGGTTCTAGTTTTAAAGAAGCGAGTAGGAGATGATGTAAATATTTTATGAACCAATTATTTTTGTATTCATGTTTCCAAAAGAAACATCCCTTTAAAGTTATTGTATGGATCATTAATTTATCTATTGAATTTTCATCTTATAATATTAATTATTTTTTGTATAAAAAATTTGGGTCTCTATAGGTGGTATGAGAGAAATATTTATTCACATTTGGGAACTAGGGTGGGGAAAATTTAGTGATAACCCATAAGAAAACCCAATATATACGAGAACATCCTAGTTCATGGTAATGAAATAAGTGTGTTTTTCTGAAAAAACTTATCTCTTAGGATTATACAAGTTGAAATTATTTTTGTTTTGAAGCATCTTATGGTAATAACATTTAAAATAGATGGTTCAATATCCCTAAGCACCTATATAGTTAATGGCGAGTGTTCCATTATTGAAAACCTAGTTTGAAACACTTAGGAGATATTCATGGGTTAATTCATATTTTATTTATTAACCATCATGAATAATTCAAATAAGTGATAATAGTGGTTGAACAAGGATAAACCTAAGTTTTCATAGATGAAAAAAGGTGTCTTGATTTAGAAATAATAAAAACAATTTTGATGATAATTTAGTTTACCACTATAATTAAGGTTTCTCACATAGTGATTATTGGTTTTAGTTAATGTCTATAACCCAAAAAAACTGTGTTAATTTTGAATTTTATGTTTAATTCAATTATTACCCTCTTATAAAATGATATGTTATTGGAGATGTAATGAAAAATATTTGGGCTATAATTAACTAAATTTCTTAATTCATGAATCATAAAGAGATTAAAAATGAGTAAAGGAGGGATCATAATTCCCTTGAGTTTATCATAGGCCTATACCCCCCTAATTGTACTAGATTTTATGATCCACTAGTTGGTGATAAGAGGATCATTACAATTGAAATGGAATTTTCTATTTTCAGTGTTCAATGAAAGAAAATTTTATTTTGGTTTTCAATCTCTGAAAGGTGAATTAGATCATTGTTGTGATCTTATAAAGAATATGAGTAATTGAGAAAAAATTTCACCATGGAGTGGGATAAGCTAATAATGTTAATTTTTAACATGAATTTTGACCATATAATTTGCATGAAAATTTAGAAGGAATGCAAATAGATAAGGAAAAGGATGATGAGTTCTTTAGTGCATATGAGGATAATATTTCATGACACATGTGGTGTGCTTATAGTATAATCATTGAACCTAAATGTATGATTGATTGAATCTTTAATCGCATAAGAATAATTCCTCGAAGGGTTTCATCCTGAAGTTACTGTGCAACCAAGGTAGAAATGTGGATTGGATTTACCTTTTAATCTCGTAGTTTATATAAGAAAATAAGTATAGAATTTTTAAAAAATTATAATAATAAAAAACATGCATGTAAGAATAAAATCCTTCCATTATTCTTGACATATAAATGGATACATGGAGAATATAGTCTTAAGGGGACTATAAAATTAATTAGGTGTAGAAAATATGGTCATAATGTAATGTAATGCTGATGTGATGGGAAGAATATAGCCAATAAAGGAGTAAAATCACCATTGAATGAACCAAATTTGTTTTAGTTTATTAAATCTAATGCATATATGAATAATTATAAGTAGTGTTAAAACTCTAAGGTTAATAATGACAATCATTTCCAATAACCTATTATTCCCATTAACAAAGTTAAACCAAAAATGATTATACTACTAATGAGGGATTTGATAATGATGTGCTGAAAGGTGAAATTATTATCCACTCAATATCTCATAAGGTATTATTGTATTTTATTTCTAATGAATATTTTATATCTGAAGAATTTTAGAAGGATTTGAGAATACCAACTCAATTATTAGATGTTAAATTTTTATTGAAAATAGCTAATGGAATGATGATATAATCTCTTGCTTATGATTATTTAACAATTGAATTTATTAGGAATAAACTTCTTGTAAATCAAATTATTCACCCTCTAGTTGAATTTGGTATTACCTTAGTCATCGATTAGATTTATTTACAAAAATTATTAATAAATTGGAGAGGAAGGTAAGTCACTTTTAATATTGACCGTTGGTGACTTAGTCTGTATTTGATATTATAAACCATGATATGACTATCTATTATTGAAATGATAAATATGGAGACATTCTGAATGCTTCATCAATTTCATGGTGTTTGATTCATTTTTAAAATGGATGATAATCTCAGACGGTTGGGGAGAAAATATACATTGAATATATTCATATTGTATTTGCGTTTTTGATATTTTTATAGAATAATTTCTGGGTCTTCCTCTAAATTATGATGTTTAGTTTCAAATAGAACCCATTCCTTGGGTTATTTCTATTGATAATATTCCCAATAAAATGTCGCTAACTGAGTTATAGGAATTTTATATGATACACTAGGATAATCATTACAAGGGATTTATTCATTCAAGTGTATCACCACGGGATTCTCATATTCTTTTTTAGGAAGGAAGAAAGGTCAAAGAAACTCTACACTAATTATTGTGAAATTAACTGCCTCATTGTTGATAAAATGTGTCTTCTACCCCATATTTATGACTAGTTTGATCAACTAGGTGGAGGTAAATACATTTCCATGATATAACTACATTTTAGATACCATCAATTAAGGATTAAGAAGGAGGATATACCCAAGAAAATATTCCATAAAATTTATAGAAACTAGGAATTTATTGTGAATCCATTTTATCTTACAAATTCTACATATATCATCATGAATTAAATGAATACTGTCTTTATAGGATACTTAAGTCAATTTATGGTATTCATTATAAAATATAATATTATATATTCGAAGTTAAAAAACATAATAAATATCAAATTAGGATTTTACTAATGACCCTATAGAAGGAGAATCTATTTGATAAATTAACAAAGTGTGTTTTCTTATAAAATATTTTTTGGGTCTTATGAATTCAAGAGTAGGTATATTTGTGGATTGGTAAATGGTGAAGGATATTGGTCATTGTCCCAGACCAACCATTGTGATTGAGATCTATAGTTTCCTTGGTTAATCTTGATTTTACCAATGATGATTTGAGAATTATATATATATCGAACCTTAAAACCAAGTTAAATCTACAGGGATCCATGATCATTTGGATAGATGAATGTGAATAAAATTACAAGGAATTGAATAAAAGGTTAATCAATGCACATGTGCTTAAATTATCTTATAGTGTATATGGGTTTCTGATCTGTAGTGATACATTGAATAGAGTACTAGGATGAATCCTCATACCAAATGATATGGTGATATACTATTCATCACCCCAAAAGAAGATTCAATATAAAAATTACCCAATTCAAGATTTGGAGTTAGCTCTGCTGATTTTTTAATTAATTATATAGTGGAATTATCTTTATTGATAAATTTTTGATATATGTGAGGATTATAATGTTTTAAAGTATATATTCAATAAAAAAGATCATAATATTATCCAATGAATTTGGTTAGAGTTAATTAAATAGTATTAATGATTAAAACATTACCACTATGGAAATGTGAACATGGAGGATGATGCTTTGAGCTGAAAATATCCTGAAATATTATCTATGATTAGTTAAAAAAGGATCCATTTTTTGGACTTGAATAGGATTGATAGAGAGATAATAATGGAACATTATAAATATTATATTTCTAAAATTATTTTTCAACCGTATATCCATATGATGATTAAATATTCATAGAATGATGATATATAAATATAGAAGAAGTTTTGAAATTTTCCCAAACCTTGTATGTTTTTCATAAAAACAAGAACATTTATATTATAGAATATTAATCTAAGAGATTGTTATGTAATCATGTTAAAAAATAGAGAAAAAATTATAAGTGGATTTTATGAAAATTTCCCTATCAAAAATAATAATGGAAAAAATCACCATGTATTTTTTCATTGGACTCCCCAAAATATTCTAAAGGGAATTATTCTATTTAGGTTGTAGTTAGTCACCATAAAAAATAAGTACATTTAATTACTGTCATATATTATTTATCTCTTGATGATCTTTCTAGATTATACATTTAAAAAGCTTAAAGGTTTTTAGGAGTACTAGAATATATTATATTTTTCTAGGATTCATTTTTTACCATGAAATTATTGATAATTCATCATATGGATCAAGATAATGAGTTATGTTTTAGTACATCATATTGTCCTAAAATATATATATATCTAGTACTTGGGTTCCCTTCAATCCATTGAAGATATTATGATATATTCTTATACTGATTTCGATGTTAGTTGGGATCAATATTGTCCCATAGTCATGTTTTCATAAAAAATATATATTTTATTTTAGGGATTAGATGGATCTATATGAACCCCACAATAGAAACAATTTGAGAACTCCAATAAGAAAGAATGTAGTTAGAGAAATAAATAAATTTTTACATGAAAAATACATTTAAATTATAGATAATCTAAGATCTCTTCAGTAGTATATCAAGGAATCTTATTTTCGATAAAATAATTATGCTGATAATCATCTCTGAAATCTAGAATTTGATGTTGCTGAGACGATATTTGTGAAATTTTATATATGGATGAAGGTTATGTGATTTTTATGGAATGAAAAAAAATCCCTAGGTATATTGGACCCTTTTATATTTTTGATTTAGTAGTGATCGTAGATTATTGATTGGTTCTTCCACCGAACCTGTCTTATATCTATGATGTGTTACATGTATATATATATATGAAGTTTATACATGATCCATCACATGTAATGATCTCATAGGTCATACCACTATATTTTCATATCTATTATAAATAAAAATCAGTATTAATCTAAGATCATAGAGATACATTTATATATAACCGGACTAGTCCATTGTTTTATGTTCTTTAGTGGAATAAAAAATTCGAGGAATCTACCTCGGATATTGAGGATGTGTTGAAATAAAGATATCAACATTTTTGTCTATTAGAGTTTTTGAATTTTTTTGGAAAAATAATTTTTAATGGTTGTAGAATGAAACAACCATAGTTTTTTTAATATATATCTCTATAAATAAATTTTATTTCTTGGATAACATTCATTACATGCAACACCAAGCTTAGAAAAAACATGATATAATATTAAATTATTACTATTAAATGCCCCAACTATCACCTTTTCAATGAAGTGGATGGTCTATATAAGAATAAGTAAATTATGAAAATTTTATGGTTTAAAATTGTATAAAATTAATTATCTGGTTATTAATAGATATTAAATGAAAATAAAAATAATCCAAAAGTAAAAGAGATGTTTTTTTTAAATGTTTTTTTCACCCACTATGAGTTTATCATAATAAATTAAATTAAAAACTATTGATAAATAAATTTAATGATATATATATATATGATATGGTAAAATGTTTTACCTTTCATATAATTTATTTTTCTAGACATGTAAAAAAATAAATCCAGTTTTATAATTGAATATATATTTTTCAAAAAAAAGGTTTTCGTCACATGTTATGAAATTTTTTTAAAATTTATTTCATCCCCTTATAGAAATTGTATCATAAAAAAAGGATCCCATTTCTGGAGCCATGATATTGAAATTCAGAAAATAGGTCAGTTTGTTTTTGAACATTATGAATAATAGATTTGGGATAATTTTTTCACCCCAGTAAAGGAAAGATAGGTTAAAAGAGGTTAAAATTCTGGGTTAAGTTTTAAAAATTAACGTAAAAATTTCAATTATCATTTCTTGAGTGGATTTAGATAAATATCATACAAATTTTGAAAATATTTCCACTATGTTCCATTTTTATTTGATTATGACCTTTATATTATTTTATGAAAAGGATAAATACAAAATTCTATACTCTTGACTTTAATTACATGTAATCGTTATAATAAGGATAACAATAATGAAAATATCAGTTATAAATTTTTATTTTAAAGATAAATTAATTTTTTATAATGGTGTTTTTAATTTTTAGTGTCTAAATAGCATCCTTAAATTCTTTCACAACATTTAAAATGTGCTTTAACAAGTAGTAGGAAAATAAGTTAAATATTTAAAAAAAACTCTAAAAGAAACATTTTTTGTTGATTTATAGTTACCTAGGAATTTTATAGAATAATATAACATATCAAATATGTTTTAAAGTATTATATTTCAATTCCATTACTATCATGTTATATTTAAGGTCAAATTAAATTAATTGTGTGAATAATGACAATAATGATATTTTATGTTAATTAATATATTAATAAATTATTTAAAAATAATAAAAATAACATAAGATATAAATAAAGAATGGATATCATTTAAAATAACATCTCTTGACCCTTTATGTGATAATTGGAACCTTAAATGTATAACTATAACTCATTAAATTAAAAAAAAAATATTAGATCCATTAATATAAAAATATGTAAAAGAAGGGGTTAAACTATTTGAAAAGTTTCACAATGAAACAAAAACCTAAAAAAATTATATTGGATGATGATATTTAGTAATTATGATATTTTTATTAAAATATATATCAATTTGGAATAATTTTTTTTGAAAATTAATTAACAATATTATAATATTTTTTATAACTCAATGTGTGTCATTTATCTCCCTTAATAAAGGACACCTCTTCTCAATTTTCATTGTACCACTTTGAGCCATATATCTTGACCAAGACCAAAAAAATTATATTATAAAATTCATTAAAGACAAACTGAGAAAATATAATTAATAAAATACCCTTCCAAGGGATATTTATAGAGGATATAAAGTATGTATCTAGAAAAATAGGAGGTTAGATCGTCTTCAATGAAAGTTGAACTTGAAGAAAACTTTCTTTATCATACTTTTATTTCTATAAGAAAATTCCATAATAACCAATTTTTTATTTTACTTTGGGAATATACTGTATGTGAATATATTTTATAATACTACTCTAAATATTTATGTGGATTTACATATCTATAATTTTCTCACACATTTATGTAGTTTTTATTAGAATGTTATAAAATTGTTAAGGGATTTATTTTTTTCAATATCATTTTAATCATGATTATTTATAATTAAATTTATATTAAATAATATTAAACATCCACTATTGAAAAAACCCATACATATTATTTTACTAAGTTTATTTCTTCTATAACAATTCTTTACATGAATTTTCCACACATTAAGTACTGAAGGGACTGAAATATCATCTATAAGGAAAATTGAATTTATTTTTCTCTTCGGTAAAAATTTCATTTTATTCTATATCAATGTTTTTAAAAAAATATTTTATATAATATTTTACCTATTCTTATGTTATTTATTAAATTAGTTATTAACTATGTTTACATTTTTTTAAACGGTTTAAAATGATTCTTCTTTTCTTTTTTCAAATAAGGTACTCATGAATTTTTACCAAAAAATTGAATGAAATATTTGTTTTAACACATGACATATGAATGAAATTTCCAAATTTCATGACCCATCAATGATATGACGATTCATTTAGAATATTCTGAGGTTATTTTCAAGGAAAATTATTTCCATAATATTTTGGGAAAATTTGTATTTTAGTATGTGATTTAAAAATGAATAGTGTATTTTCCTCATGAAATAGTTCAAGGATATTTTAATGGATTTACTCATATATGATAACATTATTTGATGTTAGTTATGATGCTCTGGGTTTATGCTTAAATGATATCATATTTATTCTTTCCCTAAATTTTTTATGTTTATGGAGATGAAACATCAATGAAACCCATTTAAATTTCTGTGGGTGAAGTGATAATGAATGTTTTCATGATCTTATGTCAAACATATGGATGGATATATAAATATAAGTTTGGAGGGAACCTAATTATATAGCCCCACTATTATTAGTCTAATGATAAATTTTCTATGAACTCATAGTGTAAATAAGAGGTTATAAAAATCCTAAACAAATATAGAACAACTGAATTTGTCCCAAGATTGAAAGAGTGTACATATGAGGTCATCTCAATCCTGAAGTAGGTACCTGGGTGGTTACCCTAAGACTAACATATTATGAATTTCTTTTCCAGTTTCCTTTATATATTTTTTAAATTATCATTATTATGCCACAAATTATTCCCCACTTTTATTTCATGGTCTTGTGACTTTTTCATATTCCCATGTATCATGTTCTTGGATACATTTATGATTCCGGTCTTATAGACTAACAAGCTCTATTCCATGACTCATCCTATTGATCCATGAATTTCTGGGAATGATTTTCTATGTTTTTGACCTTTTTCTCATACTAATTATTCTTACGGTAATTTTAAAATATCAATGAGTTCTACCCTTATTACCCTTATTATGAATCTGAGAGATCCATTTATTATGTTTCCTCTTCCCTTGTATATATTGAAATGATCGTCTTGAAATACAACTTAAATCAGACTGGAACGAATGTATGTTTGAGGAGCTTTCCAACAGAAAAGAAGAATTAAGTGATTTGCTTCTTAGACAAGAACGCCAAGTGAGAGAGGACGCACGTATAAAATGGCTCCAGGAGGGGGATAAGAACACCTCATACTTCCATGCTTGTATCAAGGAGAAGAATAGGTGGGTGTTCCCAAGAATTGAGCTTGAGGATGGGTCCTTTTCTGAAGATAGGAATACGATTGGAGAGCTTGCATGCGGCCATTTTCAAAACCCCCTTGCTGGTCCTTGTGACTCTTCCTCACCTGGATATCCTGAAGATGTTTCTGGTTTCTTTGATATTGTACAGTCTACATATACCGATCGGGACAACGTGCTTCTGAGTGTCATTCCTCATGAGGCGGAAATTCGCGAGGCCATGCAGAAGCTTGACCCTGATAGCGCGGCTGGGCCGGATGGGTTTCCTGGAGTGTTTCATAGAGCATCGTGGGATACAGTGAAAGGATATCTCATTGAGGTGATTCAGGACTTCTTCCGTGGAGGTCCGCTGCCTCGAGCGGCCTGCGCTACTTCTATAGTGCTTATTCTGAAATCTAAATCCCCCTCCTCCATTGAACACTTTTGACCGATCAACATGTTCAATATGCTTTATAAAATCCTCGCTAGTATCCTCAACTCCCGCCTGGACATGCATCTCCCTATCTGCATCTCACCCGGGCAGCACGGTTTCGTTCGGGGCCGATCTATTCAGGGGGCTGTAGCCCTTGCACATGAATTGATCAAAGATATTAATCGGAATACCCGGGGATCCAACATGGCTGTCAAGTTAGACATGAGTAAGGCATATGATCGAGTCGAATGGTCCTTCATCACCAAAGTTCTGAATGGAATAGGTCTGTCCACTTGGAACATTGATCTGATTTATTGCTATTTCATTTCAACATGGATGTCATTAATCTTCAAGGGAAAATCCTTCGGATTCTTCAAAACATCTCGTGGCCTTCGACAGGGAGATCCCATCTCGCTGTCTATTTTTATCATCATGGAGAAAATTCTTAGCCACCTTATTCAGCAAAACACCAGCAGCGGGGGTATTCTTCCTTTTTGAAGAAGAATTCATCTTCAGTCGGTATCTCATCTCATATTCGCAGATGACTCCATTGTTTTCCTTAATTCATCAAAAAGGTCAGTAATGGATCTCAAAGGAGTTTTGGAGGCGTATAGCAAGTGGAGTGGACAATTCATCAACCGAAGCAAGGGTAGCTTCTTCATTTTGAACAGATGCCCGGATGGTCAGATCCTCGCTGTCATCAACATTCTGGGAATCCAAAAGGCTGAGTTTCCTATGAACTACTTGGGAGACCCTCTGTCTCCAAAAGACCTTTGTATCCGCGACTTTGATCCCCTTGTAAGCAGAGTCACTGAGAAAATTCTCAACTGGAAAAATAGGTATCTTTCCTTCGGGGGGAGGATCACGTTGATCAACAGTGTACTCCTTTCCAACCCGGTGCACGTACTCTCTACCATCAAAGATCCTAAGGGAGTTGTCCGGAGCCTGGATAAAATTCATGCAGGCTTCATATGGGATCCCCATTTCAAAGGTAAACGACACTGGGTTTCTTGGGACAGGATGGCGAGGCCTAGTAGTGATGGGGGGATTAATATACACAGTCTTCAAGATACCATTGCATGCATGCATGAAAAACTCGCTTGGGAAGTTCTGGAGAAGCGCTCGTTGTGGGGCACTGCCATGAATGCATGCTATAGTAAAGAAGAAAGCTCGACTACGCCTCAATCCTCTAACCTCTGGAAGGCAGTTTCTTCACGAATCGGATCCATCTCATCTCAGGTTCGTTGGATTATTGGTACAGGCGACATCTCCTTCTAGCATGATAACTGGAGCGGCACGATCATCGGATTTTCAGGATGCCCTGCTACGAACCTCACTTTCAGGGAGGCTTCCTGCTATCCTTCTTTCATTAACGCTGTTTTGGACCGAGATTATTAGGAGATTTTTCATCTTATTGAACTTTCAACTTATCCCGACAAATGTGTGTTCACTCCGTCCTCCTCAGGTGTGTTCTCTAACAAGGAATACTGGCGCACAATTTCATATCCCAATGCAGGTGACCCCTGGAACGATACTCTATGGGATAACCTCATCCCTTCAAAGTTCACTTTTCTGGTCTGGAGAGTCCAAAACAGAGCAATCCCCACTGACGAAAACATTAAAAGATGCGGCATGAAAATGGCTTCCATGTGCATCTGTTGTAAGGGGAAGCAGGAGGAGACGTCGAAGCACCTATTTTTTGAAAGCGAGTGGGAACTGGCAGTTTGGTCTTTTTTTGGTGAATTCACTGCAATCTGCATTCCACATATGAGAGAGGATACTTTCATGGTCTGCTGGTTTCACGGCTCGGATGCGGCGAGCTCTGAAAGAAAAGCATGGACCCTTATACTATAGGCTGGATGCTGGTGTTTATGTCAAGCATGAAACAAAAACTTTTTTGAAGGGGTGGTGTCATCCGGCCGTGAGATTATCTCCAGAACCCTTTCTCTCCCCCTCGACATGAGAATGGCTCTCAAGTTTTGTAGGGATACTCCTACATTGCAACGTATTAAGTGTATATCCCATAACTCTTCTACCTCCACTAATCAGTCTTTAGGCAACTGGGTAAGGTGGCTTCCTCCGGATCAGGGGCTGAAACTTAATATCGATGGTTCATGCAAATCTGGAGTAATGACTGGAGGTGGTATTGTACGTGATTTCTCTGGTTCGGTTCTCTTGGCTTTCTCTGCCCGGTTGGGGCATGGTACCTCTCTCGTGGCAGAGGTAAAGACAATGTACATAGGGCTCTCTGTGTGTAGGTAGCGCAACCTGCATATCATGGAAGCTGAAACCGACTCCTTAATGGTCCACAATTCTATTCAGTCCATGGGACCTACTCCTTGGTCGATTGAATATCTCATTTGTAAGTGTCATTCTCTCCTCAGCACTCATACTAAGCTGTCTCACACTTGGCGGGAAGGAAATAGGGCGGCTGACTATTTGGCATCTCTTGATTTTCCTGGAATTGAGTACATATATTTTCATGACCTCCATTGTTTGAAACCAATAGGGGTTACCATTCTAAGAGGGGATGCTTTAGGTCTTCACTATTTTAGACCCCTGTAGATACATGTCTCTCTGCCCTCCCTCCTTGTGGATTGGGTTGTCGTTTTTTCTTTCCTGTTGCACTCTTTTATTATATTTAAATTGATGATGATGTATATATTGAAATGTTTTATATGTGACATTTCTATGAAGTGGGATAGTATGAAGAAATGAGTTGGATACAATGTATAAATTCAATAAAATAGTTTTTTTATATATCCAACATTTCAATGACACTAAATCATCATAGTTCTAGCATGGATTGTAATGTCATTAATTGAATACCCATATGATAGTATATGTTATTTATTTATTAAAAATTTGGATCACTACACAAACAAACACACCCACATGTGATCACAATTATGTTAATTGAATCTAGTACGTAAAAATATAAACTATATGAAGGAAACATGTATAAAATATATGTAAAAAAAGAAAAAAATCTCTACTACAAGTTTTTTTATGTCAAAAATGTGGATAAACCACCTAGTGTGGTTCGAAAGCTAGAGTATAAACCTCTTCATCCAGGAACACCACCTTACAATTACCCAAAAATTTATAAATAAAATTCCCCTATTGAATAAATGTCTTTTCATATATAATGGTTATAAAAAGAACATGAACATGTTTTGATTTTTTATATCAAATTAGAAGTAAAATAAAAATACTTATCTTTCCAATTGATAATATATATGTTGAAAGTTTTTCACTTCATTAGTATAAATACATGGTTTTAAAAATTCCAATTGACATAGAAAAGAATGTGATGGCCTCAACCACTAAAATCATACCAGAAAAGCGTATTTTTTAGTGATTACAATGGAGATATCATTACATATATTTTCCCATAACCACAACCATGATGAGATCTGACAACTTAAGAATGGTCAATACTATTAACGAGACATGTTCAATCTCATCAAGATAATGACCCAATCCATGTTTTCCAAACAACGACATTACAGTCTGATAATCACACACCTTATATTTATAGATTTTCCTATCATATTAGAAGGTTACATATCATGATAATAGAAATATGAGTATGAAAATTATTTTATATAGTGTAATGAAATAATTTTTTCATCCTATTTTTTTAATTTTAGAAATTTTTTCTTATTTTGGTTCAATAAAACAAAAATAATATTTTTAGTAAATATTCAAATAAAATTAAGGATTTTATTATGTAGAATTAATGGATTTTTAATGTAAATAATATTTTAATAAAATATTATTATTAAATATTTTTTATTAAATATAAATGATCATATTATTTTTATGATTTCAAATGTAATTTTTACAAGGGTATGAAAAATATTATTGTCAAACAGAACACATCATTTCTTAATAAATTTCAATTTCATTTTAAAAGAAAAAAATAACATATTTATAAATCTATTTAGATAAAATGAATATTATTTTTTGAATCCAAACATTGAAATTATCCAATGGTGATTTTTTCATATTTTTTGAGATAGTCGATTTTTCAGGTAAACATTAAATACCTTATAAATATTCTTTATGTTTTATGACATCATAATGACCGAAATGTGATGTAAAAAATACTATAAAAGGTACCCAAAACCAAATATATGTTTTAACCTTAAAATAATGCGATTTAATGTTTATTTTTTTATTTTATTAAGATATTATAAATCCTCCAAAACCATTAATATATTATAAGGTTTTAAAATCCTTTTTAATCGAATGACTGACCTTCACCTAAGAAAGGAAATAATTTTATTTTGTACAGCCCTTGGAATTATAAAATATTTATAATCATTAAATTTGGATGAAAAATTTGTAATAACTATTGTATGGTTTGGGGTTTGGGTTATTATTTTATGTTGAGTCCAAAAGAAACGTTATAAATAAATCCATCTCCCTTCCTTTAAAAACCTAAAAATTCTCCCTTTTAGATTCACTAAAACTACTAAGATAATGTATATACACTTACCTACACTCTCTAGAGTCCTCCCATGTTTCCCCACACTCTCAAGAAGTTCTTTCCATGAATTACACACTCTTGTAAGGGATTTCTGTCCTTTTATTTTCATTCTTGCACTTCTTTCATGTAATCTAACATAAATTCTATTTTCTTATTTTGGGATATGTTCTTATATACTACCATTAGAATCTATTAATTTATAAATAATACAATACACCTTTAACTCCCATTAATCCTATGATGACACTTTTTGTGCACCCACCACCATGCCAAAAATATAGTTAGGATTCCTTTCTTTATTATTGTTTCTACATTAACTTATGCCATCTATTTCAAATTTATAATGCTGTTATATAATATTCCATGTCCCTATTACTTCATATTTTATGCATATGTGATGAGATAACCCCTTCTCTCTCATAAAAACTTATGAATATTTAAATTACATCTATATGTTTTCAAAATTTTACCACGATTTTCTATGTAAAATAGTGAATATCATACCTATTTAGTATCAAGGGTTTTCAAATTTATGAACAAATAATTTTTATTTGGGATTGACACACACACACACACTCACACATAGACACACACACACACATACACATATTCCACACTCCTTGATCATTGAATAAATTATGGTAATGAATGGGTCCTTGTTGTATGATATATATGGCACACCTAAGAATGATAATGAAAATAATTCGACTGGTGTTCCCTGAATTATATAGTGCTCCAATGCATTGGGTAATGTTTTGTATAATTATAAATCATGTTGGGATAGGGAGTGAACTGAATTTCTTAATGGGACCATTTATACCATGATTTCTTTGTTGTTTATCTTTGAATTATGTTTATCATTCAATTTTTTAAGTCATAGAAACATTTACCATGTTAGGATTATAATTATATTTCATGTATCATTGTTAATGTTTATGATTCCACCAATTTTTATGCCCCATTGATATTCCTATGGTATAGAACCTATTATTCTCTTCATGTTATTCAATTTTTATTCCCTTAATTGGCTTTATAGCTCACCCTTTATTATGTATGTCCCCAGGTCATCCCGTGTAGTTTTGAAATCTAGGGAATTTTAAAAGAAAAATAAGGATGTTTTCAATAATGTTATGGTACCCATTTTTCATGATTTTATGATTAGTATCTAATTTTAGAATACATAAAACATATCGATCTTTTTTGTTTTATAATTTGTACATTGATGCAAAAAATAATGTATTAGTTTTCAATAAAGAGAAGGGTTGTTATAGTTTGTATCAAAGAAATATTTTAGTTATATTTGGGATTGAGATTAGAAAAAATATAGAGAAAAAAATTGTAAAAAGACTGTTTAAAAGAATGAATATATATATTTTGGTATGTATATATTAAGAGGTTTATCAAGAAAATAAATCGCTCTCTAGACACTACAAATGGATGTGGTTTTGACATAGATGTACATAGAAATAAAAACATGGACAAGGTGTGTTGTTTCTAACATGATGTAACCTAGTACACATCAATGGGGGAATACTGTGCACCATGTTTGAGATTCCTTGGGGATATGCTTTTTTAAATTCATAATCTCATTATGAACCAATATAAAGGGAACAAAAAATAACCCTATAAATATATGTTAGGATATAGATCAGGGGTAATGGAGATTGAAGCCTAGAAATTTATAAGTTAAGAAATAAATTTAATTTATAAGTACTCCCTGTAATGTCATTGGAATCTTGTTTATGAGTAAAATTGTATGAAATACACATCCATAAATATTAATTTTATTTGAGACAATGGAAAAAAATGTGAAGAATCAGGTATAAAATGAATGTGATGAGAAAGGTGATGAATGAACCAATGAGATACCCACCCTAATGAGGAAAGGAATCAGAATCTTCAAGATTATACTTGTTTAGATGACTCAGGTTCTGAATAAAACCCTAGATCATGAGGTGTACCAAAACTACCCAATGAAAGATGAAACTACAATTTAATGATTTATATGACAAAGGCCTCAGTCTTTTGAATTATCATCCAATACTTTAGTCACATAACATTCGATCAACTCCATTGATAAAGGATTATCTATAATTCAATGTTATGAACAAGTGAAGGTTATATATGATGTTTATCATATAGGGGGAGAAGATCACCCACAGTGGAAATTGATCAATAAAAGGATTCTTGAGGAAGATATAGAATAGATTGAATAGAAAGAACTACAGAATTGTTTTTAATAGATAGATTTTTCACACATTCCATAATAACATTTAAAAGGGTTTTCCTCTCCCTAAAGAAAAAAAGATTAATCTATTGGGGAGTACGAGGAAATCTTCAAAAAACAAGAATGATATTCCCTTGTATATTTTTGTTACCTCCAAATGCATGGTTGAACACATTTTTTGTGGGATAAAACTTAGTCTATGAAAATCCATGGCGATCTGATACATTAATATATATGATGAAATTATCTGATGTTCCCTCAATGTAAAAATAGAGATTAGTGAATCTCCAGGGTACCATGGGGATAATCTATTGATGTTGGAGATTAATATTGGTAGTCTGACAGAGAAATATAATGGCACTATGAAATTTCAACATCACACATTTCAATGTTATTGAAAGAAGTACCTGAAAAATTTCCTCTCGGGAACAAAAAAATGATTTAGGTGTGTGAAGGAATGACACTTACAAACAACTGTCGATAATATAAATAATATAATGTGATGGAGAAACGAAATACTCCAGTCAACCCTCAGTGGATTGTTCATTTCATCAACTACATGAAACCACTAAAATTTGCAAGTCAATGAAATATTCCTGGGGTTTTTGAGAGAACCAAAAATATCCATGGCGTCAAGGGAGGTATATTTCTATCAAAACTACAAAGGTGGATTCTGAAAATAAAGTATTGAAGGATATTATAATTATTCATTCAAGAATAGAGAATGTACATTTTGAATCGTGATCTATGAATTCTTTCATATCACAAAAATGTTGGTAAAACAATTCAATGACCACCAAAAATCATGGAAGTAATGCTATATGTGAAAATGTGAAATGGGGTAATTATTTTATCCCAATTATAGAACTACTCCCATATCACATTTTTTTTTGGAAAAACCACCCATAAAACATTTTCATTCTTCCTATGGTGGTAATTTAGGCAATTCTAGGTGTGGATTGTCTTTCCCAATATATATCCAACATAAATATCCATGATATGAAAATCACTCTCCCCATTCATAATTAGTTAATGTAGTATGTTAAATCTTCTTTAGCTCTAAAATATTAAGCGTGATTATTTTTTCCCTATGATGAATAATATCTAGATCAAACTATTAAGTCTATGGTAAAGTTAATCATTGTATACATTCCCATTGTGAGGGAATACGTTGATGTGTTTCCAAATAATTTTTTTAGCATTTATCCTATATGAGGGGTTTAATTTCCAATCGTGATTATTCTTATGGAATTTAAATTATCCAAGAATCTATATAGATTGGATGTTTTGGAGCTTAAGGATATGAAGAAAAAACTAACTAAAAATCCATATAAAGGGATCATATGTCCATGTGATACACTATGGGGTGCCCCAGTACTCTTTATCAAGAAGAAGGATGGGTTCATGCACCCTTTCATTGATTGTCGTGAGGTCAAGAAAACCATTATAATGAAAAAGTATCATTTTCCCAAGATTAATGAATTTTTTGATCATCTATATTGTGAATAATACTTCTGTAAGGTGGACCAGTGGTCTGTATATTCCCATGTTTAGGTGAAGAAGGAGGATATCCCCAATTCTAATTTTTATACAAGGTACATGCCTTATGAGTTCATAGTAATTCCATTCAGACTCAATAATGCTACATAAATATTCATGGACATGATGACTACAATCAATAAATATTAAGAGGAGAAATTTATTTTATTTTTTATAGATGATATTATAATATACTACAAAACAATGGAGGAACATTAGTTATAAATCAGCAATATTATAAAGCCCTCGGGAAAAGGAGAACCATTTTTTCCATGTACAACAAATGTGGGTTCTCATTGAAGGAAGACACATTATTAGGGAATATCATCACAAAAAAGAGATAAATTTGGACCCTTAAATGAATAAATCAATTGAATAAATGACAAGGGAAACATATGTGACGGATATCTTTAGTTTCCTTTGATGTTCTGGGTACTATCATCAATTTTCTAGAAATTTCATATAATTGTATAACTCATTATCAAAGATAACTAGGCGTGGAGTTAATATTTTTTAGTGTGATGATTGTGAAGATAGATTGAAGGAGTTGAAAATGAAGATTATCACTACCAATGTGTAAACAATAATGAAAAGTGGTGAAATTTTCATAGTATTTAATGATTATACAAAGAAGGTATTGTGGTTTTTCTAATTATAAATGAAGAATTCGAAGCCTATACACCATGTTTGTTGAATGATCCTGAACCGAACAAACCAATGAATGATATGGAGTTGGATGAAGTGATCTTCAAATTGAAAATATTAAATCATTTTATATTTGGGGAGAAGTGGGAAATATATAAGGATCACAAAATCCTCATGTATTTATTCACACAGAAGGATCTGAATCTGTTCCAATGATGATTGTTTGATAAGATCAATGAGTATTACTTCTCAATTTTTTTCCATCATGGTAAAGTGAATAAAGTGGATGTATCTCTAGGTATAATGGACTTATTTATTATAGCATTGATAATAACTGAGAGGGATCCTATATTATTTTATTTGAAAAAATATGGGAATGTGAATCATAATGGAAGGATCACCATAAATAGTTTCACAAATGAGTACTCAACCATCCCTTATAGATTGTTCAAAACATTCTCAAAGAGAAGATATTGGAATTTAGAAGAACGTGGATACTATAAGAGAAGGTAAATAACTGGATTTTAGTGTTAATGTAGGAGTTGTGAGATTTGGTTCATGACTATGTGTACCATCAAATCCTGAGTCAATAAGATGAACTATTGGATGATGTACATAGTTTGACACCCTCCATTCACCTAGGAAGAACATATATGTATTGAGATCTCTATTATAAATATTTTTTAGAAAATATGAATAAGTATATCACTTAATATTAATCAATGTTATTAGTATGTTATCAAGTGAAGGATTAAAGGCATAAGTCAAATGAGATGATGTAACTATTACACATAACATTATGTAAATGGGAAAATGTCACCATGGAATATGTCACCATACTTCTTAATAAATTCAAGGGAAAATATATATGTGTTGTGGAGGATTATATTAAAATAAAAACTCACATAATTGCGATTAGAGAGTATTTTTTAATTGTTCAAATTTTTTGGATATATATCAGAGAAGTGGTAAGACTACATTTCGTACCACTACAAATTGTATTTAATTGAGATCCGCGATTCACATCCATGTTATTTAATGCTCCCCAACATGATCTAAACACTACTCTAAACATTAGTACATCCTATCATAATCAAACTGATGGTCAATCTAAGTGTATTATTTATAAACTAGAAGATATGTTGTTATCTTATTCTATATATTTTAATAGAGGATGTGAATGACATATACCTCTATTTGATTTCAATTACAATAATAGTTTCCACTCAATGAATCCAAATGTATCCCTATTAATCCCTTTATGGGAAGAGGTGCAGAACTACTGTATGTTGGAATGACGTTTTGGAAAAAATCATCTAGGATCTGAAATGGTTGTGGAAATGATGGAAACTTTTAAGACCATTCAAAATCATATAAAGGATTCTTAGAGTTGATAGAAGATCTATGATTTTAATAATTGATGTGACATAGATTTTAATGTTGGAGAAATGGTATTCCTCCACAAATATTTATGAAATAATGTCATGAGATTCATGAAGAATGGAAATATTACACCAAGATAAATTGTCCCAACTGAGATCCTTGATCACATAAGAGTGGTGGCCAACCAACTATCACTCACATCTATCCTATCTCAAGTACATTATGAATTTCATGTATCCATCTTGAGTAAATATATACCAGATCTCTCACATGCACTCAATCCAGAGGTCGTACTAGTGGGGAATAACATTTCATATGTTGATAAGCCATTGAATATCAAAGGTAATACAGATGAAGTTAAATGAAATAAGTTGACGAAACTTGTAAAAATACTATGGAGAAACATAAAATTGAAGAAGCGACATGGTAATTGGAGGAAGTAATGAAACCGAGTTACCCTGAACTATTTTAGTATGAAAATGAGAATTTCATGTGTGAAATTTCATAATGGGGGAAAATTTAAATGACCCGAATTGTTATAAATAAAATTCCCCTTTTAATTAAATGACTTATTATATAACATGGATATAGAAAACACATGAAATTATTTTTATTATTATAACTAATTTTATTTAAAACATGCAAAGTTTCTATACAATTGATAATATATCTATTCAGTAGTGACCACTTCATTTGTCTAAATATATGGTTTTAACCAATCCAATTGACATATGAAATGGAAGTTAAGGCCTCAACGAATATTATAATACCAAAATATTACCATTTATCAGAGCCTCTGAGGGAGATATCATCACTGGTATTTTACATTGACAATGGTATAGATGAGATCCAACATCTTAGTAATGAATTAAATTGTTTACTAAATAAGTCTAAACTTATTGAGATCCTGAACCAAACCATGTTCACCGAACAACCCCATGAATGTCCCACCATCGTGAACCTTTCCCTTTTGGAGTTTGATGATTTTTTAATGTCATATGTATAAATACACTATAAATTTGAGTATTTAAATTAATTTTTATTGAATAATGAATATATTTTCATTGTGTTATGGTTATAATATAATATATTTTTATATTTTGGTTCAATAAAACACAAATAGAATTTTTGTCAAATATCGAAATTCAATTAATGAATTTATTATGATAAAATAATGTATTTTAAAAATAAAATTTATTTTAATAAAATATTTTTAATATATATAATTTAAAAATATAAATAATCGTAGAATTATCCGGAAGTCAAATTTAATTTTTATTAGGGTTTGGAAACATTTGTTTTTGTATAAAAACCCATCATTTCATAATAAATTGAGATTTTATTTTAAAAGTAAAAAAAATAAGATTTAAAAAGTTATTTAGATAAAATGAATATAATTTTTGAAATGAAAACATTGAAATTATCCAATGGTGAATTTTTAATAATTTTTTAAGACAGTCATATTTTCCAGAAAAATTCAATACCATTTAAATATACCTTTTCTATTATGACAACATAATGACTGAAAAGTGGCTTAATAAATACCATAAAAAGGTATCCAGAAACAAAATTATATTTTTAATTTAAATTTATCAGATTTTATGTGTATTTTATTAATTTATGAAGACATTATGAATCCTCCAATAACATTATATATTTTAAGGTTTTAGAATAATTTCACTAAGAGTATGACTCACCTCCACATATGAAAGGGAATAATTTTATCAAGTTATCACCTTGAACATATAAAAAAAATAAGGACCACTACAATTGGGTAGAAACTATGGAAAAAAATAATGGGCTGTTTTGTGGTATTGGAAATTTTATAAGTAGTGTCCAAAACCTGAATAATAATGAAATACCCCTATTTTCCAATATAACTCTTCAATGATCACATTTCAATTTGCTAAAAATGCATGGAGCATGACCATACAGTTCCATATGCTGTATAGATTCCTCATAACACACCCACAATCTCTCATGAATCCCCTCCTAGGCATTTGGATTCACACAATCATTTAAGGGATTTATCTCTTCTCATTTCCCCTATAGATCGTCTTTTATGGTGTTTCTCTTAAATTATATTTTTGATTTTTAAGATATTCTTTTCTATATTCCCATTAATATTCATTTGATTTATAAATTATTAGAGACCACATAATCTCTGATTAATCATCCCATGATTCTTTTTTACACCCATTACCATACTAAAATATAGTTTGTACTATTTTATTTATTCATGTTTCTTCTAAACATATTCATTATATTTCAAATTTTTAATGTTGGTATATGTTATTAAATGACTCTATTACTTCCCATTTTATTTGTACCCCCTTCTCTCTCATAGGGAAATTTTTGTGAATTTTTAATGATTTTTTATGCTATTGAAATTTCACCGTTATTTTCCATGTCAAAACAATTATATAGTGAATAACATACAATTTTTGTATCAAGGGTGTTCAAATTTATGAACATAAACATTTTATTGAGAAATTACATATATATGTATTTCACACTGCATGAAATTTTAATAAATTCTTATGATGAATGAGTCTATGTTCTTTGATCTATGTGGCACACTTAAGAATGAGAGTTAAATAAATATGATGTTTGTAACCAAAATTTTCTCGCAATCCAATGCAGTGCTTCATATTATTTCTCATGAGACATCATATTGAGATGTAGTGTAAACAATATTCCTTTATGGGTTTTTTCTACCATGATGACTTGGTTTTTTTATCCTTTACCTAAATTTATGGTGAAATTTTTTATATTGTTGATATCATTATGATGTTATGAATATCTTTATATATCATGTCTCATTGTTCATGTTTATGATTCTTATAATTTTATGCTGAATTAGCATGAATTTTGTCTATAATTTATTATTATCTTCATTGTATTCAAAATTTATTAACTTATTGGGTTTATATCCCACCCATTTCATTATGTATGTCCCAAGGTTATCCCATGCTGTTTGAAAAACATTAAATTTTAGAAGCATTTTATGGATGTTTTCAAGAATATTGATTAATCCCAAGTTTAATATATTATTCTATATACATAAATAAAAAAATAGAAATATCTATCTTTTCTGTTGTATTATTTGGAAATTAATATAATAAATAATGTATTAATATGAAATAAAGATAAGGGTTGATATATTCCTCCTGATCTATATTATTATATTTATCATCAAATTACTATTTAAGGATTCCTAGATAGAAAACCAACAATTATATTTACAAAAGAAATAAAATATCACATATTAAATTTTTTATCTCTGATAGATAATTTATGAATAATGAAAATATTCAGACACATGTACTAGTAATATATTCCTCAAAGAAGAATAGTAACATCGCATTCATAAATACTCTCCCCCACTATAGTAATATGAATGTGAATATTATTATTTATTATTATGTGATATTTCAGAGTAATAATTATTTTATTTTTTCTGAAAATACAGAATAATAATTTATTAATCATTCTAGGAATAATTTCTAGACTGTTATCATTTAAAAATTATTTATCCCTAATTTTCTGAATGACATCTTCATAACTCAACAATATAATTTTTACAAAATAATGATAATATAAAATATTAATTACTACACGAAATTTATCTCTTATAAGGGATTTAATCAAGAAATATTTGAGGAGAATGTATATGTGCCAACAGGAAATTGAAAGGAAGAGCCATATTCAATTATGGAGGACATCCCAATCCATGTTTAATGAATTATGGGATTCTCGTTCCCAAAAGATTTACCAAAAAATGAAGGCTCTTGGGGTTAAAATATTTTGAAGAAAGAAACCACATATATATCCCTATAATTATATCCACCAACTAGGTTAACAATTTATATTTTCTCCAAACCATTTTGTGTTATTAAATAATTTAAACCTTCATAAAATTTTGACTTAAAGGAAATGAATTAATTTTATTTAATCTCATGATTTTTGGAACATAAAATCATTTAAAAAGAGTTATCAGGTGATCGAAAGAAGTATAAAGGAATAAATGGATTCTAGAAACACAATTTCCACTAAAATGGGCCCTATGTAAGGGAAATATAAGTACCTTTACAAAGTGTTAAGTTACTCTGACATGAAATTTGAAAAAAATAGGCTACCATTAACAAATCTGTTGTTTACACTTACATAGTGTTGTACTTCCCTTACATAACACCCTCATTAAAGTCGGTACACTTATAAAATCCATGATCTACCATTATAAATGCTTTATATATTAGGACCAACCTTATGTAACACCCTTATGTGAGTTGGTATGCCTACGAAAATTGTAGGTTACTCTTACATAGAAGATTAGTACGATTATGTGTCACATGGTTACCATCATGTAATGCATTGGTATCCTTTTTCAGTGCATGGTTACCCTTACACAGAAAATGAAATCTTAGGGTACCCATAGTTAGTGTGGTGTAATAGGGTATTAATGTTAAGAAAGTCATAGAAAAGGGAATCTACCATTACATAATCCTTAAAATAAGGGTCTTACCATTACATAGGGTGTATAAAATCAACTTGACCCTTGTACAAGGATATAAAACCATTTATGGGTTATTTAAATTGAAAATTTATATTTACAAATAAAAAATTAAAAAATTATGTCAAAAAGAGTGTTCGAGGAACAATTTTAAAATTTTCCAATACTACTCCCCCTCTAATGTCTTCTCATCCTTGAGAATTATCTTTTACTATCTTGTTTGAACAACCCAAGACAATGAGCTCAAACATTATACTCATAGTACCATATGTACATCGGGAACCATCTATGCATCTATAGGATCCATAAAATTAATACCATCGTCCCCCAATGTACATTGTCAACCTAATCTACAATCTGCAATGGGTTCCCCGCATAAGATCCATTTGGGTAAAACTCAGCATCCGCATTGTATAAAACTTTTTCTAGATTGGGAACATATCTCTAGAGCTATGACACATGAAACAAATCATTCATACCTTGGTAGTGAGAAGTAATGTTCTGAAAGTATTCTAATTCCCAACTCACTCAATGATTACAAAAGTCTCAATCATATACACTTAGATCTGGTGAAAAAAAATATTGTATATATATATATATCAATTTTAAATGTATAAATACCATGGATATATTAATATTAGTTTTTATTGGATTTGTAAAAACAACATAAAATATCTATTTTATACAAATAATATACAAAAAAACTGGCTTCCCTCTATCTAGATACATTATTGGGGCCAAACATTTATCATCTTTTATTCATAGCTATCCAATGAAAATCATTTAAACTGTTATATTAGAACAAATTTTCTCTATATGGGTTTTTTAAAATAGGGGTAAAATCCTTTAATTATATATTATAATAAAATATAATGAAAAAATATCATTTTATATAAAAAAATATATATTATAAATTATTTTACCTAATTTTAATCTAGGGGTTTCAAGAAAAATTCATATATAATTCTGTTAAAAACATTAAATATACAGAAAAAATTGAAAACCTACTTTATATAATAATAAAATATTCATTGAAATAACCCTATATTTATTATTTAAAAACACTGAATACTTTACCTTGAAATTAATATCACTTGGAGGTTATAGGTTAACTCCCCATTCCTCATTTTCATAGACTATATCTGTTAATATTTTTAAATATTTTATTTTAAAGACCACTTATCTCATTTTAATTTCATTAAAATAACTCTTCAATAACATAACCTATATGAAATTTATTTTCAAAGAGGAAATTAAATACATTTATAATAAACACTAACATAAATTACCGTCAATTCGAAAACATACTTTTGGAAATAAATTCAGCATTCTTGAGAATCATTAATAATTCCTAAAAACTAGAATTCAAACAAAGTTTTTCTAAACATGTTTGAAATTACCTTGAAAACTATTGTGCATGAACATACCTATAATTATGAATATAATCTATATATTTTAATGATCATTTAATATTAGTTGTATAAAATGATGATATTGACACATTAAATCTGACATGAAATTTTTTTAATAAAATTTTCGAAACAAACCCCTCTTAAAATAAGATTTCAAAATAACATAAAACGTCCTTTACCACATAGAGGGTTTTATAATAAAAAATAAAAAATATCAAATATAATAAAATTTCCATAAATAATTATAGTTCTATAGAAAAATATTTTTCACATAAAATACGGGTTTTTAAAATTATCAAATAATAATTTATAAATTAATATCCCTCAAATAAAAATGGAGAATTGATAGACAAAATATGATTTTGTCTATTATAGAAAGGGTATTATTTTAAAAAATATAGGCTTGATAAAAAAATTCCTTATCTTATAATGTCTTTTGTAGAATGAAACATATGAATGCTTAAGTAGTTAAATTTTGTACTTAATGTGTTGGGAATGAATGGTTGGAATGAGGGGATAAATTATTGGGGAATGAGTGGGATACTATTGGATAAAAAGATAGTATTTATATATTATTTTCAAAAAATGAAATTTTATAATTGTAATCATATATTATAAAATTTTTATCCTACTAAATATTGATAATGATACCTATATATCATGTTATTAGATTTGTCATCTTTTAGTGTAAGTCCATACTTAAATCCAATGGAAGTAGTTAATAAGTCTGGTTATCAATTTATCTGAAGAAATTGATGGTAAAAATCATGGAAATAATAAAAGGGTGTTATTATAAAGATGAAATATATAAACATATTTTTAGTGATTAAAATAAAATCAATTTATGATGTCAATTTATTGTGACTAAAGATTACAAAATCAAAATGAAAAATATTTATTGATGTAGTATATATATATAATTATTCCTCATCGCCATACTCACCGACAATCAGGGAGGAAGAAACCATACATGAGAAATACCATTCAAAATGCAGGCGATAGTTGGTTTTAAATATTTTTTTATTAGTATATATATATTTTTATGAATTATTTTAATCAGTTCATTGAATTTTACAAAAAATCATATATGGAAGATGAAAATTCCCATATGTATTTTATGATGTCACAACTATCAATATAATGCTATTTTTTCACCTTGAATGAATCAAACATTGAATATCCTGTTGTCTCTGTGAATATCTCATGGGTTTTATTGATTTAAAACCACAAAATCAAAGTGATAAAGATGTCAATAGTAATGTTCTAGAAGAGATGTATTTTCATGAATAGTTTTTCACATTTTTGTGGTTTGATGATTAAAAAACTACTATAAAAAGATAAAGAAAATGGAATTGAGTTGGGAAATAAGATTATAGGTAGGGTTAAAGATTATGAATGGTTTTATAATAAGATAAAAAATATTGGTATTGATAAGGTTTTATCATGATGTAGGATAAAATAAATAGGGAGATCATACATTTCAAGATCAAATTATCAAATGACCCATGTTTCAAGAGGATGTTTTTAAGCATATCAATAGTACCCACGATTTATGTGACGCCTCGTCCCCTGGGGCCCGTATTGTGACCACCCCAAACCCGCCTTCCATAGGATAGGGGATGGTGAATTGAAACAATGGCGTAAATCCCTAAACTAGGAAGGCATTGCCTTTATAATAGTAAACAAACACAACAAACTAAACAACTGGAAGTAAAACACTATGTAAAAATGTATTCAAAAGAGAGTGATAAAAGTAAAGGGGGCTGAAATCAACGGATAATCCCCAAAGGTATGAAATCAATGGATAACCATTACCTAGGTATATGCCCCTAAATATACCTAAGTTATCTAGTAACCCATCTCAATAATGAGGGAAACACTAATGTCATTGACTCAGCTCAAAACTAGGATTTTAATCTAGGGGTGGTAACATGTAACACTCTCAGTCAAACTTTTATAACCTCATCTGCTAGTGTACTCATCCTCTATATGGTATTTTCGGCCTACCACGTCACACATAGGAGTTTCCCACTATCATGGACTACTGTGGTACTCCTCCCATCATGTACCGTTGGTCTGCTGCGTCAAACATAGGAACTCCTCACTATGGGTATGCCACGTCATCTAGAGGCGCTCCCCCTCATAGCCTACTGAGGTACTCCTCCTGTCGAGTATCGTGGGTCTTCCACGTGACACAGAGACGCTCCCCACTATGGGTCTGCCGCATCACATAGAGGTGCTTCCCACTGTGCTAGTCGAAACACTCCGAGTCGAAAGGTCAGTAGTCATCAAGTCTCATCCAGCTACAAGGTCTCCATACTTCACTTTCTCATCTCCTAGAGGATTCACTCCACATGCTACTTGTAGATAGACCAACTATCATGAAGTCCAATGTAGAAGTATCTCAAAGGTCCTCCTCGTCGTAGGAGTCTCCATGCAACAGACGGCACGTCAATCATACGCCTGGTCAGTGAGTTATTGACAATTCTGTCTCGGGGGCTCGGTTGGTTTATTGTTTCAAACCAACCTGACCATACTCCAAATGTGTCCAAACCTCATGGGGGATATTCCAAAAGAATTTTCTCACTCCATGCTTTCCATCGCTAAAGGAGGTTTGTTAATCGAACACCCGTAGCCCAAGATATCGGCACAAAAGTGTTAATGGGTCAAACGGTTTTAGACTAGGGTCTGACCCGGTCCGTGGGTCTGACCCGGTCCATGGGTCCGACCCAATCCAGGGGTCCGAATTGGTCCACGGGTCAGACCGGGACTAAGGGGCGGCCCGTGTGGCCTGGCTGGCAGCCCACGCGACCTGCTGGTGGCCTGCTTGGCTGGCTGGTGGCTCGTGTGGCCAGCTGGTGGCCCACGTTGCATAGCCAGCCAGTGGCTGGTGTGCCCTATGGGGCTTGCCCTAGCCAGGAGAGGGTGGGGGGGGGGGTGCCGCACCCCCTGACATCCGAAAAGAACTGGCACTAGGCACCGGTTTAGTATCCCGCGGGACCCGGGGTGGTCCCGCCTTGTCCAGCTAGCCGAGCAGCCCGCCGTTTCAGCTCCGCCAGTGGCCGGCCCAATTCCAGCTGCCCCTTCCCCTCCACCGCTGCCCACACTAGCCGTGACTCACCTTCACCACGAGGCATGACGGCTTCGCGACACCTCTGTCGTGGCCTGACATGGCAGCAACCCCCTTCTCATCTGCGCGGAGTGGCGATGCCGCACTGCCTCCGCCGCGGCCTTGCATGGTCGTGGCCCACTGCTCCTCCGCGCGGGATGATGGTGTCGCGCCCTTCCGGTGACACGACGTCCTTGCGCTACAGTTTCCTTCGCGGCTGGATTTCTTCATAGCTGGTTTCCTTTGCGGTTGGACCAATTCTGGCAGCCGTTGCTCCGCCTCCATCATCAACAAATGAAAACAACATGGGGGAGGGTTGGGCAGTGGTCATGTGGTCCGAGCCCTCCTTGTTATGGTGATATCAATCAGAAATTCACAATCCATAAATTGAATGATGTAGAATAGGAACAAATTCAACTCAAACCCCTACCTCGTATTTTTTGATCTTCGACAAAGTCGCGGAAAGGCAGCATCGATTGTTCAATGTCTGAAAAATTAGAGGATATCCGTCATTGGAGGATGAGTGTTCGGAGTCGATGAAGTCAAAGATGACATTCTCTGTGGTCGAATCCTTGTCTTTTGGCATGGTTGAAGATTGTTCTTCATTGGAGAAATATTTTTTCCAATGGTTCTCCAAGTTCTCCCAAGCCCTTTCTCAAAGCTCCACCAAATGAATTTCCAACCATGAATAATGGGTTAAGCTAACACATTATTTAACTTTTTGGCCAATATATTCAAAATAATTCAAAAGGTGTTTTAATTAAATGAGTTATCTCACTTAATTAAATGGGTGGAGTTGGCTCAATTAAATGGAAGGGAAGGTGAAGAGTTTTCTCCCCCTTTATATCGAGTTAAGGGTGTTTAAAGACCTTTTTGTCCCCACCAAGGATATCCAACCATGGGAGGTTATGTTCCGGTGGGACCCACCACCATAACCTCTTATGGGAGGTTATGGTGTGGTGGCCCCCACCCCCAACCTCCACTTGGTGGTCTTAACCACCAAAATAAAAATAATTTGCTCACTTTATTTTTATTTAAATTATTCTTTAAAATCCCAAAACTAGCTTCCATTCTCAACAAACTGCCATTGAGGTGAAAGTCTTCTTAAGTGAATTCTGGCATTGCGAGTTCAACGGTGCCCTAGGATTTCAATTATGAGCATTAATTCAAAAGATATAATATCCCGCTTGAACGTTTAGTAAATGTACCCGAACAAAACATCAGAAATTGATTCTGGGAACACCAGGCCTTGGAATAAAGCACCATAATTTTTTGCAGACTCATAAAAATCCCATGAATTTATGAAAAAAAATTCCATGGAATTTTCGGGTAATTACATTCTCCCCACCTCAGGTCATTACGCCCCTATAAGCTATAAATTGAACTATGGGAACAAATGGGGGTACTGAGCACGCATCCGAGCCTCCAACTCCCATGTGCTCTCCTAGTGGTTCCCTTAAAGCCAGTGAACGCGTACCAGAGGTATCGACCATCCACACAGGACCTGCTCGTGTTGATCCTCAATCTCCAATGGAACCTCCATGAATTTCACCCCGTCATTGATTTCCATCTCCTCGTGGTCGATAATGTGGGATGGGTTGGGCATGTATCTCCTCAGCTGAGATATGTGGAAGATGTCGTGAACCTAGTGCAACTGAGGTGGAAGAGCTTAGCTATAAGCCACCGCGCCTACTCTGCTGAGGCCATGGAAAGGTCCGAGGAATTTTGGAGACAACTTGACGCATCGTCCAAATCTCTGTATACCTCATCGAGGTGAGACCCATAGAAAAATGTGGTCACTATCCTCGAACTCCAAAGGTCTCCGTCTCCTATCAGCATATGACTTCTGCCTATTTTGTATAGTCTTCGTCCGTTTCAGGATGATTTTCACCATCACCATGGTAGCCCGTGCCATCTTTGGTCCCACTAGTTCTAACTCCTCTGGGTCTATCCAACATAGTGGAAATCTACATTGTTGACCATACTGGGCCTCAAAAGGTTCCATACCTATTGTTGAGTGATAACTGTTGTTGTATGCAAACTCCACCAAAGGCAAGTGGTCCTCCCAACTATGACCGAAGTTGAGGAAAAATGCATGGAGCATGTCCTAGAGGATCTGAATGGTCTGCTTAGTCTAACCATCGGTATGAGGATGGAAGGTGATGCTTAGACGAAGCTATGTCCTAAAAGCCTCCTCCAACTGCTTCCATTACCGGGAAGTAAACCATGCATCACAATCAGAGACAATAAAAGAAGGTACTCCAAGATAACACACAATCTCTTGTACATAGTGGCATCCCAAGCTCTCTACTGAGCCCTGCTCTCTAATTGGTAGTAAGTGAGATGACTTGGTGAGTCAGTCAATGATCAACCATATCAAATCGTGACTCCTGGATGTACCTGGATGACCCATCACGATGTCTATGGATATCCCATATCACTTCCACTCTGGGACCTCTTAGGGCTGAACCATGCCTTCTGGTACCTAGTGCTCCGCCTTCACTTGCTGGCATGTGAGGCACCGAGAGAAAAACTCTACAACCACCTTCTTCATACCTAGACACCAGTGTTGTCGTCTAAGGTCCTGATACATCTTCACCACTCCTGGATGTACTACTATAGGGGATGTGGGGAACTCCCCCAACACTTCCTCTTGATGTTCCACTAGTACCATGGTACTTCCTCTGTAGAGGATGACATGCTTCCCACCTTTAGAAAATCCATCAGGTGCCAACCTTGTGAATATCTGAGCACGTCATGTCTCAAAGTCAGTGTCCCCATACTGCACCTCCCTGACTCACTGAAGAAGTGGAGGAGTGACTATAAGAGTCTGTAGGAATGCTGCTCCATCTCTATCCACAAATGATATCTATAAAGCAGCCAATTTCTCTGTCACCTCTCCATAGAGTTGAATACCAGTTCTCCAGTAGAGTGAATCTGCAACAACATTCCCTTTCCTAGGAGTATAGACTATCTCTAAGTCATAGTCGTGGAGGAACTCAAGCCATCACCTCTTTCTCGGGTTCATTTCCTACTGGTAGAAGATATACATGAGACTCTTGTGATCAGAGTACATGGTAAAACGTTCTACAATCAGATAGTGCCGCCACGTCTTCAAGGAGAAGAAAACTGATGCTAACTCCAGGTCATGGGTATCATAGTTATGCTAGTGTTGTCTCAGCTGCTGAGAACCATACATGATCACAGCTCGATCCTACATCAGAACACACCCGAGTACAGTCCCTGATGGGTCACAGTAGACTACGTACCCTATGCCTTCCTCTGGAAGCCTCATGATGGGGGCACTAGTCAGCCTCTGCCTCATCTCCTAAAAGCTCTATAGTCATCTCCATGACCACACAAAGGGTTTCCACTTCTTCTTCATGGATAATTGTGGTACTGTAACTATAGAGAAGTATGGAACGAATATCCGGTAGTATCCAGCCAAGCCCAAGAAACTTCGTACCTCCTTTACACTCCAGGGTGGCTTACAAACAAGTACCACCTCAATCATTGCTAGATCCACTGCAACTCCAGCCTCCGAGATTAAATGTCATAGGAAGTGAATGTCTTGATCCAAAACTAGTACTTTGAGAGCATACCATAAATCTGGTGCTCTCTATGTGTGTCCAGTACTACCTACAAATTGTAGGCATGCCCCTCCTTTTTAGTCGAGTAGATTAGAATGTCACCGATGAAGACTACGACAAAGCGATCGAGGTATGGCTGGAATATCCAGTTCATGAGACACATGAACACTACTGGGGAATTAGTAACAATGAAGGGCATAACCAAGAACTCATAGTGGCCGTACCGACATATGAAGGTCATATTCTGCACATCCCCATCTCAAACTCTGAGCTCATGATAACCTGATATGAGGTCTATCTATGAGAACCACCATGCTCCCTTGAGCTGATCAAAGAGGTCATCAATCCTTGGAAGTGGGAACATGTTCTTCATGGTAACCTGGTTCAGGTGACAGTAGTCAAAACAAATCCTCATGCTCTCATCCTCGTTCTTGGCGAATAGAATCAGGGTTGCCCAGGGAGAAACACTAGTCTGGATGAATCCCTTCCCCTGTAAGTCATCCACCTGTACCCGCAGCTCATGAAGCTCAGCGGGAGCCATCCAATATGCTGGAGTAGATACCGGTGAAATCCTTGGGTATAGTTCAATGTATAATTTCCCCTCTCTGTGAGGAGGTAGTCCTGAAACATCGTCAAGGAAAACATCCGCGTACTGGTCCACCAATGTATGATAAGTCGGATCCTCCACATCAACTGCTCTGAGGATAAGGCAAGAAAATTATTGAGTGATCGGCTGCACCCTCATCCAATTAAGTCTGTCCTGTGCTGAAAAGGTTCCCTTCTCGCCGATGAAGGTAAACCTGGTCCCATCTGTGTAGACACACTACAATTTTGTCCTAATACAGTCAATCTGAGCATGGACTGTACATAACCAGTCTATACGCAATATGACGTCATAAGGCCTTGACGCCAATATGAGGAGATCCTAGCTGAAGCTCTCATCTCCTAGAGTAAGCTCACACTTCCGGAACCAGTGCGTAATCCTCTAATCTGCTCCCGTTGGAGTCTGTAGCTGTAAGGATTGTGCCAATGGCTCCGTTGAAATGTCCGAGATCCAAATTAGGGCAGTGGATATAAAAGAATGACAAGCACCTGTGTCAATAAGAAATGAAAATAAGGTGGAGTAGACACAGATAGTACCTTTAATCATCTCTAGAGAACCATGGTCGTATGACTCAGCAGCCTAAAGTTGAGCTCTCCCCTGCCCGCCTGCTCCCTATGGGCGGGGTGGTCCTCCTGGTTGTGGTGGAGGAAGCACCTCGTAATGTCCTCCACCTCCACCTGCACGACCAGATTCTCGGTCACATCCACCTACACCCTGCGAATAGCCACGATGGAATATCTGCCTCTACCTGGGAGGTCCCTCTACTATCTTTTGATCATCTGCACAACATTTCAGACAGTCACAATCCATGTGACCATGCCCACCGCATAAACAGCACTGTCTGCTCATGGCAAGTATGTCACTGCCCCGGGTGCCCCGCACAACAGATCCTGATTCCTACGGTCAACCACCCATGGGTATGGTCCTCTTGGACCTCTGCGTCATCTGTCTATTTCATTTGCAGAAGACTCCACTGCATGTCGACTAGTGGTGGGTCTCACTGATGGTGACTGCTCAGTAAGGAAACAATTCAATGTGAGGGATCTCTCTAACACCCCTTCCAATGTCGAGATTCTGAGGGAGATCATCGATGCCCTGATATCTTTCCTGAGCCCCTGCTCGATGGTTTGGGCCCTGAAGAATGGGTACTGCAACATATCTGTGGAGTAGCGCGAGTGGTCGGTGAATCTTGTTTAGTAATGTGTTACTATCATGCGGCCCAGCTATAGATAATGTATCTCTTGTATCCATACTTCTCGTAGGGTCGCTAGAACAAACTCTGCCCAGAACTAGCTCTCAAAGTCTGTTCAGTGTAGTGTTGCCTCTTCGTGCATCTGTAGGATCCGGATCCTCCATCTGCCTGCTGCTTCCTAAAGGAGAATCGCAATAAGGACCACCATGAGGTCTGATGGTGTCCTTACTATCCTGAAGAATCTCACCATAGCCTCTATCCAATCCTCAGCCACCTATGGGTCCATCTCTACTCGGAACCTGGGTGGCCTATGGTGATGGAACTCATTCAATGCGCTCAAGCGGCGTGCATCGTCTGCTGCTGGGGCTGGTGGCATCAGTGGCCCAACGGGAAGTGGTACATTTGGTGCCTATACTGGTAAAGGGAACTTCACTAAGGCCTCGTCACTCAGTGGGCCTGTCAGAGCGTACGACTCTCAGGGCTCTGCTGGGAGGAATCCTGAAAGAAATAGATGTGACATGGTCAAAAGTTTATACCTGGTGAGCTGACCTGGTCAAGGTGACTTAAATAAAACTTTTGAAAACACACAAAAAATCAGTGTATTCATGTACTGGGTCGGAAATAAGAAGTCAGGGTCCTGGTGTATGGTTACGCCATCCGCCCACACCAACAATGGATTCCCTGAACATTAAACCACACTTAGTACCCTTAAGACTATTTTTTCACATAAAAGAATTATTAGAGTCCTAAGTTCTGTGTTAGAACCTCCCTTTGATACTAATTTGTCACAACCTGTCCCCCGGGGACCATATCATGACTACCCCAAGCAAGCCTTCGACAGGCCAGGGGCTAGTGACTAGCACCAAAGAAGTAAATCACTAAACTGGAAAGGCATTGCCTTTTTAACAGTAAACAAACACAACAGAGTAAGCAACTATAAGTACAACACCAAGTAAAACTGTATACAAAAGAGAGTGCTGAAAGTAAAGAGGGCCATAAATACAAGCCCAAGAGTAAAGTAAAAGGAAATAGAAAAGTACAAGCAAAATTAAAGAAGAAAAGTAAAGTAGCCATTGGGTCATCCTCCAGGGTTCCTACCTGAAGGGTAGGCATAGATGGACTTCTCAGCACTCGACGTTTATCCATCCACTCTATGTACTGTCTCGCCGAGTGGTACACCTCTGGGTATTGTCCAATCCTACTACTCTCTACCTCTTTCAACACTATCTATCATCTGCAACCAAAAAAACTAGGTGCAGGCATATCCCGTGTAGGTGTGAGTATAATGATACTCAGTAGGGACCCCAAGACCCTCAACGTCTCACAAAATCCAACAATGATAAACCAAAAAGGTATGAAATCAACAGATAACCATTACTTCGGAATATTCCAATACATATACCTAATTTATCGAGTAACCCATCTAAATAAATGAGGGAAACTCTAATGTTATTGACTCAACTCAAAACAAGGATTTTATTATAGGGGTGGTAACATGTAACACTCTCAGTCAAACTATTGAAACTTAATCTACTGGTGTACTCTTCATTTACAGATTTCAGTGGTCCTGCCACGTCACATATAGGCACTTCCCACTATCCATGACTACTGTGGTACTCCTCCTGTCAAGTGTTGGGTCGGAACAAACGAGGAATGATGGAAAGAGGGGGGGGGGGGGGTGAATTGCCTTTTAAAAAATGATTAACAATTTAAAATCAAAGTAAAGAATGCAGCGGAAATAAAGAGGCAAGACACACAAAATTGATAACAGAGTTCGGCCAAAACCCGGCCTACGTCTCCGCTCCCAACTCAACCGTTGAGAGATTCCTACCGCTTGCTTTTCAATGGTTTTAGCAAGAAACCCACTAGGCTTTGAGGTAGCACTAGGACCTATTACAGCTTGCTTTTATTGGTTAAGCAAGAACCCACTTACTTTTAATGGTAAAGTAAGAACCCACTAGCCTTTTTAACGGGTGAAGGCTAGCTCACCGGTGACACAAGCCTTTTAAAAGGAAAGGCTTGAAGAAACCTCTTCACACCTTAATGGTGATGTGAAACCCAAAAGAAAGGGGGATGAAGAAAGAGTTTGGGGTTTGTAGGCACAAACCCAAATTTAAGCTCAAAATGAATAAAACAATGAAAAACCGTATTTGAGGAAGTCTTGGGCGCCTTTGATTGATTGGAGATGTTGAAGGCCGCTTCCAAGCTTCTTGGGTGGAGCTCCTTGGATGTGGAAGTTGTTGGAGCTATTGGGGTTCCCTTGGAGGAAGTCGCCGGAGGTTGGCCAATTGATGCAAAATATGTCCGTGGGCTTCCGTATAGTTCCGGTTAGTGTCCGGGGCTTCCTTGGCCTTTATTTATAGGCATGGAACCCTTGGGGAGGCTTTGGAGCCGTTGGAGAGGCTAAAAGAGCCGTTGGGAGCCAAGTGGGCCAGCCTGGTCAAACTGCAACGGCTAGTTTGACTGGGCCCACCGGCTGGCCGGTACAGTCCCACCGGCTGGCCGGTGTGTGCAAAATGGAGAGGTCTTCGGGCTCAAGCTCCACCGGCTGGCCGGTGCCAGAGCCACCGGTTGGCCGGTGCTGAGACAGTAGCTCAGACTGTTCTGGCTGGGAGGCAGTAGCTACCCCTTGAGTCTGGGTGCCACCGGCTGGCCGCTGGTGTGCCACCGGTTGGCCGGTGGTCTGGACAGAAGGATGCGTTCTGTCCAGGCTCCATCGGCTGGCCGGTGGTGAAGCCACCGGCTGGCCGGTGGACTGAATTTCAGTCCACTTGAGATGCTTTCTTGGGCCATTCCTTTGGCAATCTCTTGCCTATCATCCACAACACTTAAAACACAATATTAGATAAATAAGAAGGTGATTGTGATCATGAAAATCAAACAACGAGGGGAACGAGATGTACAACAATCTCCCCCTATTTTGATGATCACAATCACCAAAACAATTAAAATAAAATACTGAAATTGAAAGGAAATGCTAAGCATGATGAAAAGGATTCTCCCCCAATCAATCAAGAAATTTCTCCCCCTTTGTGATTATCAAAATAGAATGGGGCATAAAACTTGATTGAGGGAATATTGAAAATCAAGATTTTTGAAATTGAAATAAAAATTTGAATAACAGTTTGAATTTAAAGTTTTGAATCAAAAACCAATTGAAATTTGAAATTTGAATTGAAAGTTTTGAATCAAAAGTTTGAACTGAAAGTTTTGAATGAAAAATTCGAATTGAATATTTTGAAATGAAAATTTTGATACCAAGTGTTGAAATTGAATGTTGGAATCGAAAATTTTGAAATTGAAAAAAAAAGTCTTAATTTGAAATTGAAAGTTTGAAAAAAAACTTAAACAAACCTAACTCCCCCTAAATAAAAACAAAAAGTCACCGGGGAGAGGGATTTTGAAAAGAGACAATTTTAGGCCCGAAGAGACTCGCTAAGAGGGATTTTTCAATCCACACTTGCCTTGTAGCGGGTCTTCTCCTATAGAATTCATCCGAATAAAAAATCGATTTGGGCCTACCATACCGGGCGTTTTTGCAATTACATTCATATATCATGTGCCCGGGTTTTTTTACAATAGTTACAAAATTTATAACAAGACCTCCCCCTTACAAAAACAGTTGGAGCATGGGAGGAGGAGGCTTGGTTGGTATAGCCAAGTCCTTGAGTGGTTCTTTAAATTCGTTGGGAACCTAGGAGATTGTTCAGATTTTGTTCCCCTTGGGTGAACATAGCTAGGGTCTCCCTTAGGTCTTTGATGGTTGATTCCATGGAATCAACATTTGGAAAATTTTGGATTTTAAGGGTCAACTCTTCCTTCTCTTTAAGAATTTGTTCTTTTTCGGAAGAGAGTTTTTTGAAATTCTTTTTTAAAGCAACAAATTTTGACGATAAAGCATGAAAACCTTTTTCTAGTTGGTCTCTAGAGTGTGAGAGTTCTTCATAAGATAAATGATTTAAAGAATTGGAATTTGAAGAACAAGAGGAAGAGGAGTCGGAAGAAGTTACCTCATGGAATGCCATTAGGCATTTTGTACCTTGGTCGCTCGAGGAGGAGGAGGAGAATGAAGAGGTGGAGCTATCACTCCATGTTGCCTTTGATGCCTTCTTCCTTTTCTTCTTCTTGGCCCTTTTCTTGTGAAGTGGGCAAGCGGGTACGGATTTTGCATCGGGTTCTTGCTTTTGAGCGGGTTCTTGCTTTGGAGCCTTGCTAGTACCTTCATAGGTTAGTTCTAAAAATTTCCAAATATCATGAGAAGATGTGCAAGAAGAAATATGATCAAAAACATTACGATCTAACCCACAATGTAGAGCATTCATGGCTTTGCCATCATGCTCGAAATTTTCAATGTCAGCGGGGGTCCATTTAGACTCATCGGGAGAGGAGTGCGTAAAACCATGCATAACAATTCTAAAAATAGGATAGCCAATACTTTTAAGAAATGTGGTCATGCGGGTTTTCCAAAAACTATAATCGGCTCCATAAAAGAATGGAGCACGATCCAAAGAATTTCCTTCGGGGGATTGGGAGGAAGAAGCGGTAGAAGCCATCAAAAAATGATCTTTGATTTGAAACCGGTTAGGGTATTACTCAAAGGTCCCTTTGATACCAATTGTTAGGCGGAGAAAAACGAGGGAAAAGAGATGTACAACATCAAGTACCGTGGGTCTGCTACGTGACACAGTGGTGCTCCCCACTGTGGGTATGCCATGTCACACTGAGGTGCTCACCCTCTTTTCTTGCTTCGATACTTCTCCTATCGGGTATCATGGGTTTTCCACATCACACAGTGGATCTCCCCACTGTGGGTATTCCTCTTCACATAAAGGTGCTTCCCACTGGGCTCGTCAAAACACTCAGAGTCGAAATTTCAGCAGTCATCCGGTCTTAGTCAGCTACTAGGTCTTCATACTCCGCTCGCTCGTCTCTTGGAGGATCTGCTCCACGTGCTACTGGTCGATACTCCAACTATCACGAAGTCCCATGTATAAGTATCTCAAGGATCTATCTCATTATAGGGGTCTCAACGCAATCGACAGTGCGTCAATCAGATGCCCGGTCTGTGAGTTATTTGCATTTCAATCCCAGGGGTCTGATTAGTTTTTTGGTTCAAACCAACCTGACCGTACACTAACTATTTCCAAACAACAAGTGGGATATTCCAAAATAACGGTCTCACTTCAATCTTTCTATTTCGAAAGGCGGTTCATAAATCAGACACCCGTAGCCCATGATATGGGAGCAAAAGTGTTAACAGGTCAAACAGTTTCAGACTGGGGTCCGACCCAGTCTGAGGGGGAGGATCGGTCTGAGGGCTGCCCGGCCCATGGGGGTGGCCTGTTTGGCTTGGTCGGTGGCCCACGTGGCCAGTTGGCGCCCCACGTGGCCTCACCGTCCAGCGGTTTGCGGCACCTTGTGGGGCCCACCCTAGTTGTGGGGGGTGGGGGGGGGGGGGTGCCGCACCCCCAAACATCCAAACGGAACCGGAGATGGGTGCCAGTTCCGTATCCCATGGGTCTCGGGGGGTCCTGCCTTGTCCGGCCGGCCGAGCGGCCGACCCGACGCTGATCTCCCCTTCTCCTCTTCCACGGGTCACCTTGGGCACGACTAACGTTTACTGCGTGGTATGTCGGTGTCGTTCTGCCTCTGCCATGGCTCAGCCTGGCCGCAACCCCCTGCTCCTCGGCGTGCCACGATGGTGTCGCGCCCTACTGGAAACCCAACGCCTTGTGCCGCTGGTTTCTTCGCGATTATATTTTTTTCACGGATGGTTTCCTTTGATGTCGGCCCAACGCTGGCCGCCGTTGCTCCGCCTCCGTCAACAACAAATGAGAAAAACAAGGGGGAGGGTCGGGCTATGTTAGTGCGGTCTAATCCCACCACGTTATAGTGATATCAATAGGCAATATCCATTCCATAAATTGAACGACATAGAATAGGAAAAAAATTCAACCCAAACCCCTACCTCGTATGTTTTTATCATTGAGGAAGTCGCATAAAGGCGACGTCGTTTCATCAATGTCATAAAAAGAAGGGGATATCTGTCATTGGCGGATGATCATTCAGAGGTGATGAAGTCAAAGACATCGTTCTTCACGGTCGAATCCTTCTCTTTTGGTGTGGTTGAAGATCGTTATTTGTTGGAGAATTAGTTTCTCCAATTGTTCTCCAAGTTCATCCAAGCCCTTTCTCAAAGCTCCACCAAATGAATTGCCAATCAAAAATAATGGGTTTAGCGAACCTATTATTTAATTTGTTGGCCAAAATATTCAAAAAAAATTAAAAGGTTTTTTAATTAAATGAGATATCACACTTAATTAAATTGGTGGAGTTGGTTCAATTATAAGGAGGGGAAGGTGAAGAGTTTTCTCCCCCTTTATGGGTAGTTAAGGGGGTTTAAATCCCATGTAGTCCCCACCAAGGATATCCTCTCAAGGGAGGTTATGTTCGGGTGGGCCCAACCACTATAACCTCTTATGGGAGGTTAAGGTGTGGGGCCCCCACCCCAACCTCCACTTGGGGGTTTTAACCACCAAAATAAAAATAAGTTGCACACCTTATTTTTATTTAAATAATTATTTTAAACCCCAAAACTAATATCCATTCTCGACCAACTGCTATCGAGGTGAAAGTATTCTTAAAAGAATACTGGCACTGCGAGTTCAACGGTGAACTCAGATTTAAATTCTGAGCATCAGTTCAAAAGATATAAAATCCCCCTTGTACGTTTTCTGATTTTACCCAAAAAAAACTCCAGAAATTGATTCTGGGCACACCAGGCCTCATAATAAAGCATCGTGATTTTTCGCGGACTTGTAAAAATCCCATGAATTTAAGAAAAAAATTTCCATTGAATTTCAGGGTCTTTACAATTTATGTCCCAACATCAATGTCCTAATAATTATCACATATTCATATATACTTTTGCAATTATTCCAATTCTTGAGTCATTATTGGGCTTCATCTCCCACAATACTAACACACACAATATGGAATGGGCCGAACTACCCACCCCTTTCACACCACTACAACAACTTTGTAGTAACTATGTATAAACATTATTCCCAGTGTAGGTTCTAACATCCCATTTTTACCATGTGTATATACTAGCTTATTCCTAGGCATGGTTGATCTTTGTCCCAAAATGAATGTTTGAGCTAGATAGTGTACCTTGGGTGGTAGTCCAATTTTTTTATAGTAAATTAATTTTAATTATCTAAAATGAACATTGAAAATATTTATTATTATTCTCATACATCAATTTTTTAATTCATCATTAAATCAAATATAATATTATTAAAAAATTTAAAAAGTATTTATATTAAGAAAACATTATATTTTTGGTATATTATAATTTTCTACCTTGGAGTTCCAATTATTTTTTAAACATTACACATTAAAATCATTGAGTGATAACAGAGAATTACAATTTAAATAATGATTTTATAAATATTTTAACTTAAATCATACCTTATAAATTTTTAAAAGGTTTAAATGGTCAAATGATAAAATTTATATTCCTTATTCTATAAATATCCCTTTAATTAATATTTTCATAAACTGAAATCTATTCATTCTAGTTTTCTCTAATGTAAGGACAGTTCTTCATTTTATGATTATCACTATTCTTTTACCAATTCTCTTTGGTTTATTTTTATTCATAGATGATCCTAGTGAAGTGGAATATTATTTTTGGAGTTATTATATTTATAATTTTTTTTTCAACGTATATATTTAGTATTACTAGAAATTTAATAATGCCAACTACCTGATAAGAAGAATACTTTTATATTAGGAATATATATTATTTTTATTGATGTTTGGATATCATATAAAAATTTCGTTATTTTTTGAGTTTAAAAGTTATTTATTAATAAATTTTATTTGAATAACATATTTAATTAAACATAAGAGAACTTGAAGTGATCTTGAGGGTTTTTACCAATCATGGTGCTTGTTTTATTTTTTTTTTGCATATGTTAGTTGCCTAATCGAGGAGTCACTCTAATAAAAATCCAATCACAATCAGCTAAATCTATAGGGATCCTCTTAAAAATGAAATAGGATATCTACCTTCTATGAGTGGATATCAACTTCATTTGAATAAATTTAACCCCCAAAGAGTTCCACTGAATAAAATGAGGCCCATCAACCACTACCTGACCTACCTTATAGCAATAAGTGTTGAATGGAATTTCCTCCTATAAATTTACATGTATGGTTCCATATAAAAATATCATGGTAAATATTATTACATGATCGTTCACCCTGGGATAAATGATCATCCCCAACATCCTTAGAGATTAGAATGTAATATTATATCATATAATATCATATAGTTTTCATATTGTTCGCATGACTATTCTTCTCTCATAGGATGCTATATTGTGTTCCATATTAGCCGAGTCCCTAGCTATTTCTAAAATACCTACAAAAAGTGTGATGTTAAACATGAATATATTTCAAATAAAATCCCAAAAGAAACTCTATATATGAAAATGATATCACAAACATAAAACATTTCTAGATCCTCTACTAATTGAATCTGTCGAATTGAAAATAACTAAGAATCCTTCATTAGATGATTAAAAATCATCCATATAGAACAAATACTCCACATGTTACAATGTCTATTGTGATGTACTCCCACATTCAATTGGTCATTGGAAGTGGCTAGATGAAGCCACCAAGATGTGGGTTATCGAACAATAGTCTCTAACTGTTAAGGCATCAGAAAACAAAATTTGTGATGTTCCCCTATATCCTAATCCACCCAAAATATCATTATAATTAATAGTACATATTTTAGAACAAGGATTTACTAACTATATATAATTATATAACTACCTCATCAAATAATATCTAATGGAATTAGTTACCACTACACTACCATGTTCAAGGATCTCATCTTCATCTATCAATGTCCACCTGAGTATCATGTCACCACCAACTAGTTATTACTGCATTGCAACACACTATGGTTCTTACTCCAGTCGTACCATTTACTATAATTATAAATATATTATATTATATTAATATTTTTTTTCATCTAATTATATAATTTCTTCAATAGATTGTGTTACACGAAACATTGAGTTTAATTGAACCAAAATATGATATTAAAATATTATTATTTAATTTAATTTCATTGATGTTGGAATTATGGGTATGAATAAGAATCACTAAATTAATAAGATATTAATTCTTACACATGTATAAATGAATTCAATGGGTATCTATTAATTATAAAAATACTTAAAAACACTTGAATGGAAACACATATTAGTCTAAATTTTTTTTCATGTGCATAGTCTATTTTTCGTATAATAAATTAAATTATTCATTATTGGTAAACTAATTTAATAAATATTTTATAATATAGAGTTATATTAAGGTTTTTAAATTTATTTAACATTCATCATTTCATGATATAATTATAAACAATATTTTATAGCTAAAAATGAATTTTTATCTTTGAAAAAGTATTTTTCATCATATGTTGCAGTGCTTATTTTATAATTAATTTCTTCTAGTGTAAGAAATTAAATTTGTTAAAATGGATCCTATAATTTTAATTAAGTGGTTAAATTTTTTATATATGTACCTTATATTTTTTTTAATATGAACAAAAACTATTTTAAAGTTTATCACATTGATAATGGGTAAATCAGGTTAATCTACATTAACACTTAGTGATAAAGCCATACCCTTTCATCCTAAATCTTATTATATTTTGGGAATTTTAAAGTTAACACCTTATAAATGAATGGTATTTGTTTTGTGGACACTAATATATGAAAAGTATCTATATGATATTTAAATAATATAATGTTACAGAATGAAACGCTCTTAGTTTTAAATACCTATTTTGAGTCCACATGTGGAAAAATAATGTTACAAATAAATATAGATGTATGTTTTTAGATTAATGAAATTATTTTCATGATATATATTTTTTTAAATTTTATTATTCATTATTTAATTACATTAAATTCATATGAAACACTGATGTATTATTTTCTCAGTTAATAAACAAAAATTAAAAATGATTTTTCAATTATTTAAAGTAATATAATTTTTCTGAGTTTACACTTGAATTTTTTTATAGATGAATTTTCTATATTAGTGATATGATAAATGATTATAATATAATTATAACACTTTATTAATGTCTCTTAATAAAAATTAAATTAATTTTGTCTAAATTGGAAATAATGATATTTTATGAAAACAATATTTTATTAAATTATCAAAAATAATAATAATATTAAATTTCAAAAATGGGGATAAGATATGAGGAAAATTTCATCCATTTATAATTTATATTTCATTTTGAATAATTTTCATTGAAAAGTAATTTAATATTTAATGAAATTCTAAGAGGCTCCCTCCCCTCAATTATTGAAGGGCACCACTCCCTTATATTCTTTACACAATATTTTGAATTATAGACTAAAAAAATATAATATATTATCTTAAAAATGAATTATCCATATTCTATAGGTTTTTGTATTCACAAAATATCAAGCCTAGGACCGTTATGAGGAGATCTGAAGGGGTTCTTTTAAAGGAGAGGAAATCGCCTTAATCAATCATTTTTTAATAGTTATTTTAACTTATCAAAATATATCATACTATTAATAAAACAATAATGTGAGTATTATAAATATAATTAAATTTTATTATTAATATTAAACCACTATTATTCACAATATATTTATAAAATTTTAATGTGAAAGTATCAATTGTGCATACGTACGTCTAAACTTCTCCACATATTGATAAAATTTCTTTGTCATCACTAGATTTTATATATGGATGTTTTGATGGATTACATGTTTATACAATACAATTGTGAAATAATTATTGTGATTTAAGGATAACATAATATCTAACTTTTTACCATCCAATATTTTGGGAATGAAAAACACTGATCATGCGCATGTGTAGACTACAACATCAATGAAGTGATGTGGTTCATCTTTCATTTACATTTAACTGTAATTGTAATAAGGTTTTATTTAATTAATATATGTCATATATATTATATAATAATTATTATATAAAGGTCAATTATTATTTACCCTTCGTTCATTCCATCCATTGAGAAATTTAAACAATGTTTATGCCTACATATAAATTACCATCTCCATGAATACTGTAGTTAATTTTTTAATATGTATATTTTTTAAATTACACTATTTTTTTAATAAAAATTTATGATAATTATATCATTATTAACATTAATGATATGATGATACCATGATTTAAATTTAAATAGAAAAACCATTGAACTAAATCATACATGAAAAATGAACTAGATAAAAGATGGAACAATAATTTAAATAAAGAATTGTTAAAAACAATTCTTAAAAGTTTATAGGAAAATCGTATACAATATGATATATATGACTATTTTCTATAACATATGTGTAATAAATATTTATTTTTTATATATTATATTCAAATGCATAAAAAGGAATTATAACATGAGGTAATGGATTTTGATATCACTTTTATTTTTGTGAACAATTTCTATATTCACCACATGTATTTTTTATGTGGTCTATATACATTGAATCATATTATTTTAGATTATTATTTTGAATTTCATGCGTATTTCAATATCCAACTATGTTTCGTTCTTTCATTCATTTTATGATTGAAATGTTACCAGAGCAGTAAGTGTTTTATGTTGTAATATCATTATTTATGGACATTTTTTATAGTTATGTTTATGTTGATGAAATATTATGATATAAATCACAATAAAATAATAAATATTATTCTACTGTGGATATTTCAGGGAAATAATTTTTTTCTTCATTTTTATCAATATATGTACTCAAGGGACATAAAATATGTTTAAATGGTAAATTAAATTTATTTATCTCTCTGATATAAAAACCCTTTTCTTCCACATATACATTTTCTAAAAATGTTTTAAAGAAGGTATTTCACTATTATACTATATTTTATTAATGTAATTTTGACCAATTTTCATATTTTTTAATGTTGGTTTTATGAATGAATCTTATTTTCATTCTACAAATGGGGTTGTTTTTTTTGACATTTTACAAAAGTATGATGGTAATGTTTTTAACTTTACAAAATGAATATAATTTCCCACCACCACAACTGGTCATTTTTTAGAAGATTATTTTTCATTTTCACATGACTATTTTCCAAGAAAATGATATCCATAATTTTTTCAGTTCTTTTTATTTTATAGAATTTATTTGAAAATGGATAGGATATTTTCCTCATGAATATTTAACAGTATATTAATGTTATTTGTATTCATAAAGTAAAAAAATAATGATTTCACATATGATTTTCTGGGGATATGATCAAAGGATACCATCATTATTCATACTCTAGATGGTTTATGTTTGTTATTAATGGTTTTATATGAATTTTATTCCTTTTTTTCTGGTTATTCACTGATGAAATGATGATATTGGTATGAAATGTATTTATTTTTCATGGGTTATGATATGAATAGATTTTAATGAAAACCATTTCCATTCATAGATATGGAAATGCTTAATTTTTTATCATATTTTGGAACACATATGTATTATTTTCATTATAGTATGTGTGGGACCTATGTATCTCTCTAATACAGAGTTTAAATATAAATATCTCATGGGATATATTGTACTAGACTCAGAGTGATCCCAGTCTAGTAAGAGTCTTTATCCACAATTATAGTATTAAGAGTGAACCTTTACTTCCATAATGGTTCGATGAGGGATCCCAATTCAATATAATAGACTTGGTAGTGAATCCTTGGATACTAAAGAAATAATTTTCTATATTTATGTGTATAACAAAATTACATGTCTTACACCATTTCTTTTTCACACATGGATCATTTACATTGATTTATTTATGGTCTACGTCATATAAGCAACAAATATTTATCAACTAACTCATGTTTATTAAATATGATATGAAATTTATAGATTTTAAATGTTATGTTCATACACTAGTACCTTTATTCTCATGGTATGCTTATGTGATCGTTGAAATATCCTTTTTTAACTGTAATGAACGATGCCTTCCCATCCCATTACCTTGATAGTTTTTGGTGTTAGAGGAGTTTCAGAGGAGACCATATGAGAATTCAAAGAGGCTGGAGTTAGTGGGGTTATAACAAAGGAAATTCACAGTGTATATTCTATACACGAAAATTAAAGGTGGTTTATAGCTTATACAACCAGAGAATTCATGTATTATAAATAGGATAAGGGTGATCATTGAAAAAAATAAACATCATGTAAATGAAATTCATTATGTGTATTAATTAATGGAAATGATGATGCGGTTTTTAGAACATTTTTAAATTTTGGGAAAATTGTGAATTAAAGTCCACGTATATGTTTATCAAAAAATTAAAATAGAGAGATCTAGGTCCCATATCCCTTTTCTCAGTAGATTATTTTCATTCACAAGTGGATTCTGTCCCTCTCAATCTAGAAAATATCGTTGGCACACTGAGATAGATTTATAAAACTATTCTTCAGAATTAAATTTTTTGGTTATTGTGGTTGTTGGTTAAGGAAATGTGGTGAGTGAATTCTCATTTACCCTTGTTTTTAATCATCCATTCTTCTTCTTGTAATCCACTATAAGGGTGTATTTTTTGGATGTGGTGTAAGTAAAGAATCATTTAGATGATCTATTAAGGTGTTTTATGTTGGTTTATAGATACATAATTAAATTCATGGATTAATGGTATTTTTCTTATCCTTAATGTGTGCATCGAGTAGAAAAATCATCTATGATGTATGAAACCCATCGATTATTTTTATTGTGTATCAAGCGATAGGGTATAAATTTTTATTAAATCTGGGAATAGATTTAATATAGTATTAAAAGACAATGAATTGGATAATCTAAATTAAATGGGGAGAAAATGATAATGTTTCTCATTAATTTCAATGAATTTATTATATTTTGGTATAATGAAGTGTATAGGCTTGGAGCCCCGCTAAAAATTTGGTCATCAAATGATTTTTGTGCACTGAATGATATGTTTTGTGAATTATGTTTCTGTTATGATTTTGGTGATATCACCATAAAATAGAAATGATATAACTACATATATTTGGCTAATAAAACAGTTTACCTTAGATTTATGTCTTGTGTGGAAATACCCGTAAACTAAATTGAAATATGAAAAAATCTACTTTCTAAAATATATAAAATGGACTCTCATGTTTTGTTATGTGTTTTTGTACTTTTGAGGAAATGATGTGTGGTTATGATGTGATTTGGGTCTATTGAGAGGGACGTGGATTTTCTTTTAATGTGGGGAGTTAGTGGGTTTTTCCACGTGTTTTGGGAAGTGAGGCCAGGGTTTTTTGGATGGGATTTTGGGGCGCTGAGGTGGTGGTTTTTTTGTAGTGATTTGAGAGCATCATGGTGGTGTTTGTTTGGAAAAGATTTTGGGGTAGTGAGGTGGTGGTTATTTTCTTGTGATTATGAGGTGGCGATGTGGTTGTTGTCTCGATATGATTTTGTGGTGTATAGTCAAAGTTTTGATTGGCCATGGTTAAATGAAGGTGAGGTTATGGTGCAATTGGGTGGATGAGATGCTTGTGATATGTGGTTGTGTTGTGATCTATTCTCTATTAGTGATGGAATAAATTTTTTTAATGATAATTTAAATGATTGGGGTTTGTTTTGGATAATGGTATGGATGTTATTTATGAATAAATAAATTATGGTATGTGTGTATAAATGTGGATAATGATTAATAATGAAGTGAATGGAATGGATAATGGAATTGGATGGTGGTGTGAGTTTTGTCTTATTGTTGTGTGATGTTATATAGTAAGTGGTGGAAGAAAAAGTAGTGATTTTTTGAGTGGGTTAGTTTGTGGTTTTGAACCCATAGGTTTGTCTAATGTGTGACTATAAGAGTATACATATATATTAATTGTGTGTTCATTATGCAAGCCACCCACATTAAGAACATTGTTCTGAAAACCACATAATCACATGGGAATGTTTTTCTAAGAATCCTAGTGATGAGGATGGATGGATGACTATGAAATATTATGGTTATACCTCTTTTAGGAGAGTAGATATTTATAGGTTTTGATGGATAGATGTCTGTTAGTATACTAGGTTTTATAGCAGTTTTCCTTGGTCAATAGGTGATTGGCCAGGTGTTCTCAAGAACGATGTGATGACTGTGATGTGGGGAAGTGACCCATGTGTTTGTTTGTGAGATGTTGAATATCCTAACTATGGGGTGGCTAATGTAGGGGGTTATGAATTATAGAATAAGGGAATACTGTTTTTATCCTTCATTTTCATGATTCCCTACAACAAGGTTATGGTCATGATGTGATGGCCTTGGGGTATGTTAGAGAGATGACATGTAATTTTGGTTTGGGGATGTGGCCTAGGTGTTTTATAATAAGATGTGATGTGACCATTCTATTGAGTAGTGGTATTTGTTATTCTAACGAGGTGAGAGTTCTATTATGTAAAACATTGGGGCATTATAGTGGGAATATTGTGGGAAATTGGTACATGGTACCCTTAGTTGATAGGCTTTTTACTATGTTACTAAACTTGGAATTTGTTTCATGTTGAGTGTTCCATGGTGAAGTTGGGAATGATATTTTACTTGTTTAGGTTCTATTGGTTTTGTCTTATTATCATGGGTGTATATGTATTCTTTTTTCACATGTTAAAATAGTTTTAGGTTTTTTATACTAACTATATTTGTATTGTCAACCAATATATGTAAATTGACTTAATAGTTTCCTGGAGGACTATGTTGATAATAATAGATATTAATAGAACGAATCATTATAGAATTTCTATGTCACACATTTAACATAAATTTGGATTCTTGTATCCATATCTATTATATTTATATATGAATTATGGGATTTTTTGGGTTTCTTTTATATCATTTCATGAATTTTATTGCAAATGGTTCAACTTATCTTCCTGAAACCATGTTTATTATAAAATTAAATGTATCACATTTCATAATATTTTTATACACATAGTTATACTCTCCAACCTAGGGTCTATTAGAGGTGGAACTTAGGGGTCATTTTCTGTCTCCCCTCACAATACTGTCTTTGGAGGTAGGGGTTGTGATATAGTTGTATCAAAGACTGATGGTTGAAAGATAAGATGTAGTTTGGGATTTAGGGATAGTGAGGATTTTATTCGTAGGTATGGAAATAGTTCTAGTTGACCATGGTGCTAGATATAGGCTAGAATGATTGACTAGAACATGATATTTTATTCCCCCTTGTAATACGGTGCACATACAATTAGCTTATTGAACATCCAAGTGACGTAGACATGTTTTTTGGGTTGAGACCTTGGAGAGGTACATGCATAATGAGGACATGTGTTCGTGATTTAATTGTGTTGTTATGGTAAGGTTAAAATTAATTATGTGATATAAAAATATTGAAATAAAATTCCATAGTACCAAAATTAGTAAATTCATTTTTTCTTTTATGTTATGGATCTATTTCACCATCATTATGTGGCTCAGTTTCTTGACATTTAGTAGCTTTACCCCGTTGATACACAAAGGGTTTATCTAGTTAAGGAGGATTATCAATGTAATATTATATTATGGGATTTTTAGAAGAATCTATTGGGTATTTATGAGGTACGTGTTTCAGATATAGAGACAAAGAGATGGGTAAAGGATCTCTATATTTCATTCATATTTATTTAGGTCATAGTGAGATACTAGGTCCATTTGGGTTTCATTTATATTTAAGGAGATATGTGTCAATAATGGACACTATATTTGGGTTAGTGGAAGGAGTTAAAATTTTTATGGATTTATTTTTTGAATGAGTTCCCAAAAATGTTCTGTTAATCTACAATGACAGAAGTGAAATTATAAGATATTATTTCCCTTTAGTTGGGGAGTATGTCACTGCGGTATTTGGGAATAAATTTAGAAGACATTGTACGCTGTTCTATAGTTATTTGACTAGATGAAGAGCATTGTGAGAGATGTCTAGAAGATGTATTTTTTACTTCTATCTATTATTTTGTTACTCATTTTTTGTTTTCAACATATCTGCAGGTTCCTAAGAAGGAAGTGGTGATCAAGAAGATGCACCTTTGAGGAGGATTTCTATAATAGGGGAACCAATATGCTTCCTTGAGGAGTAGAGTTTTCAGTTAAAGGTATAAGGTTCTAGGGCCATCTAGGTTTCAAACAGTGGCGATTCGACCGACATAGTCTCAATTTAAACTTTTTAGGTGTGGTTATTTCCATTACATTCTAGAAGATATCCGGATAGTGTGTTTTTGATGTGGGGTTTATGGCCATCATCAGAACTAGTTCCCATCAGTTTCCTGAGCTAAGTCTGGTGGAGGTGGAAAGGTTCAGTGGTAGCCTCATAAATCTTTTTCAATGACACTATTTTTGTTGTAGGGGAAGATGTATTATACTCCAATGAGGGTTAATGGAGTAGGAATATACCAAACTCTAGATGTTCATCATGTTTTAGGACCTCTACCGAAGCAATTTCATAGAAATGGTCATCATCAGAGAGGTAGAGGTGTCAGTAATGGATAGAAATATGTAGTGGAGGTAGTTATTCTAGATGGAATAGAGATTTTCAGAGGTTTAGTTGATATTTTATCACCCGTGTTTGAGAGTTATTTGATTCAGAAATTTTACACTATACAATTTCACCTACTCTAGTCCATGCTCTAGGACTAAACATAGAAAGGCTTTCTATTCTCTTAGTTTTTGACTATTCTTGTAGAGGCTAGAACATCCTTTTTTATGTGTACTAGAGGTTTAGATTGATTGTGGGGCCAAATCAATATCATGTCGAATTTTTATTGTAACATATATCTCCCCAATTTTCCATCATGTGAATCAAATTGTTGTATTCTAAGAATTATTTTATCGACTACATCCACAGGAGAGTTGTGTTCACAGATGTGGATAAATAACATGTTGTTTTCATTAGAGAGTGGGATTCTTAGGTGAGCAGTCAAAATATATATCCCATTATTTCTTTGATGGTTCATATTTTGGTGGAATTGGGGTAGTTTGATATAGTGGATGCCCCATCGATCATTGAGATGTTTCTAGATGTTTTTCTTGATGACAGCGTGATGCTACCCACTCGATGTGATGTTGAGTTCACGATAAACTTATTGATTTGTGCATCTCTAATTATGATGGATCTTTATAAGATAGAACCTTATATTCTACATGATTTTACTATTCAGATAGATGATCTAATCCATAAAGGATTTATTTTTAACACTTTGTCACAGTGGGATACTCTAGTGTTGTTCACCAAGAAGGAGGAAGGTTGTATGAGGTTGGGTATATACCAATGGTTGTTGAATAAATTGAAAAACCAGTTCTTTTACCATCCTCTAAGGATAAATTAAATTTTCGAATAGGCAAGAGGGGTGAGTTGGTTTTCTATGATCGATATATGGTTTCCATGTCACTAGTTGATGGTTAATGAGAGTGATATCTTGAAGACAATCATTAGATGTCGATATAAGAACACTAAGTTTTTAGTTAATAATATTAGTGTTAGGAACCTGTCACACATGTTCATGGGGATTATTAACTCATTTTATTGTGAGTTTATTTAGAGTATTATCATCATTATCATTGATGACATCTTGATCCACTTAAATTACGAAGAATAGAATTAAGATCATCATAAATATATCTTACAGATTAATTGATACCAAGAGCTCAGTGGGATGTCTTCGATGTGTAAGATTTCGTCATGAGAGGATCATTTACATGGGCATGCTAGGACTCAATAGGGTGTTGTAGGACATACATTGATGATGGAGGTAGTTTTTGAATTGGATGCGACCAAGAACATGGCATAGTTTCATAGATCTCTATATTTTGTAGGCTATTTCTGTTGTTTTGTGCATAATTTATCTCTAGTGCACATGAGACTAAGCCAGGTTGGTGTGGACTCGGTAGGTGCATCCAAGAGACCCATGATTCCATCAAGGTGGAGGCTTATTTTCATGGGGTACTATAGCAGTACTGTAGTAGTATTGTAGAAGTCACTTTACCAGACACTATCCGGTACTATAGCAGCCAGAAATATAAATCCATTTGGGCCTTTGGGCAACCGGTTTGGGCCTCGTGTCCCGTAAGGATTTTAGGCCACCCAAGGCATTTGGGCCAGTTTATTCTCAAGGTCTTCTGGCCACCTTAATTCCATAGGGCCACCACAAGGCCTTCAAGCCACTTGTTTTCAGATGTACCTGTTTGAATACAAGGAACAAAGCTTCAGATGAGGATTCATGGCAGGCGCATCCACTAGAGAATAGATAACTAGATTTGGAAGTATGAGAGGGTATGGATTTTCCATTGGTACTAGGACAGTGCAGCTTTGCAAAGGACAAATAGCCGACCAGCCTTGTGAAGTTGGAGTATTGATATCATGAAATATGCGGGGGAGGAGTAATTCAATATTGTCTTGTTTAGGTGATTCTCTCTATGACCTACGGGTATTATAATTTTCTCTAATCCTTCAGGCCTATTAAGTGATCCACCTCACCCCTTGAAAGTTGTATTATCAAAAAAATAAAGAAAATGAAGGCCTTCGGGCCATTTCGACAATTGGCGAAATATTTTGGTAGTCATTGTAGTATATGAATTTGAATTCTTCTATAGAGAAATTATGTTAACAATGTGGGAGCCACATAAAGACACAGACCATGGTGTCAAAGGATTCATATTTTCTCTATTCTTATAGTCAATTTTCAATGGTCTTGGATAATTATATGATAGAATAAAATTTCTTATTTTCACCATAACATTGTAGAATCTAAATATAGATTCGATTCATCAAAAAAATATCTCTCCATACCTTTAATCAGAAAATTAGAATACAATGGCACTGAGGAACTAAAAATAAATAGCTCTAAGTAACATTTGATCCATGATTGAGATTTTTGATGGGAGGGGCGGATGGTGCTAAAGACAATGAAACGATTGATTTTTTTGAGTGCTTTAGATAAACTGTACTCGATACTATAGTTATGAAAAACAATGTATCAAATGACTATAATATATTATTTTTTATTTATGATTTATTTTTTTCAATTATGTTATTGATTTTCCATATCCTCTATGTTGGTTTTATGCCTTTATATAGTACAAAAATGTGTATTAATTTTAATAGATCATTGAACCATCATTTCTTTTATCAGTGTTACTTATAGTGATGATAAGGGGGCCCCTTTTAACAACTCTTAAATGGACAAATTTTTTTTCACTATTGATTGATTTTTATAGGGATGTTAGATTAATTTTCTATTATAGTTCATCATGTGATGTTTTTTAATTTAATAAATTTTAAATAGATGCTGGATGCAATTTTTAGTTTGGTTTTCACCCATATTCTTTTACTTTTTCTATATAATTCATGTTCTAGAATAATCATGAAATCTCTAGTCTCTAATGATTTGTGAATTTTAATAGTTTAATCATGTTTTTTTAATACTCTGTAATAGTGTATTTTTACACATTAAATATCTACGTTCTGATTTTATTTATTCTATTTTTGTAATCACTTCCATTTTTATTAGATATTCTCACAAATTATTATCAAAATTGTTTTTATCATAGGACTAATCAATTATTCTGCAAAAACTGGTACTAGATTGAGGTAATATTTTTTTTATTGATAGATTAAGGGTGATTTAGACTAAAAGTTGTTTTTGGGCATCGATATGTTTTAATGGAAAATATATTTTATTCTCACATTATAGTAGGTAGAAAATATATTAATCTTTCAGAAGATATAGATGGCTATTAAGGTCTGGGTACACTTAATCCCTTAATTTATGATATTAAAGTGTCATAGGTTTAGAAAGAGAGTTTATCATTCATTTGGGGGGGAATTTAAATCGTATTTATTGTTTTTTAATAGATAACTTGTTTTGGTGGTGACCCACAATGTTGTGGTGTTATAAGTGGTTGGTTTGTGTGCATTCCTGTTGTCCGTTTCTAGTATAGGATAGTCCAAGTGATTGGTTCTTATCATTTAGTGATTTTTCTTCTTATGGAATGTTTTTTATTGCACATTAGTTCCCAATTTTGTTTGGGTGAAACCTAGTGGTTCATAGTGGAATCCTTATAAGAGATGGTAAAGGCTAAAATAAAAATTTTGGTGACCATGGAACTTTACAACCATTTTTCAGAGTTTTTATCATATTCATGTTGTACATGAATGGTTGAAATAACATGATACTGATGAATATGTCTTGGTATGTTAGAGAATGAATAAGGAATTGAGGTAGAAATGACCATGGATTATGTGACAATTAAATGGTAGAAGTAAAGCCCTTTTTTAGAGGGGTGAAAAAACCACTAATAAAAGGTGGAATAGTTTTTAAAATTTCAGGGATCTTAGATCTGTTAGATCTGTTATTCGTATTTTGGATTATATGTATATTTAAAGTATTTATTATTAATAAAAAAATTAATACATATTTTTTGTATTTCTGCATGAATTTGATTTTATAATGTCCTAAACTATTTTTTTAATTGATAAGGTCATAGAAGTTCCTCACTATTATGAGAACCATGAAATGTCATAAAAATAATCATAAATACACTTCTACTATTGAATAACATACTAAGATTAGAAACATAAAATGTTGACATCCACATATCAGTACTTGTGATAATGTGAGACTTCTTCTCATGATGTTCCACATTGAAATCTCCATGATGGGATGATATGGGAACACAATCACTAATATATTTTTTTCAGGATTATGTGCCATTATAAATTCATATATATTAGAACCTGTTATGGACTTTAGACATTAATATTAACATTAATTCATGTTATTACTTGTGCACTTATATTTATTGACCAAAACGTGACACTGCATATTAATAAGATATAGGGTACATAGGGTGACATTAGAATAGCATGTTATTAATGTATATTTCAATAAAATATTTTTTCCTTTAATCATTGTGGTAGATGATATATCTTCCCTTTGATTGAAATGAGACTGCACCAAAAAATAACATTGACATGGGGTATCTATAATTTTATTTTTGATACTAAATGAATGATGAATTAAGTAAACAGTTTGATGAAATGGATGTGAAACCTCCTTTATGAGATATTGAGACAAAAGATATTATATTACGAAATATGTGTTTGTATGTGGTTTTAAACCTTACAGGATTATGTTTTTCTCTTGTTTTTGAGTCATTGAAATACAATAATCATGGACTTTAAACAATATTTTCTAATGGAAATGAGAAAAAATCTCAAAGGATTGAATATAAAATGTTATCATTGATCTCAATTAAATTCAAATTAAATTTATGGCATTATGGGATGAAAAAAGTATTATTGTACATTTTGATTGAATAAAACAAATATATCCTAAAATATAATATTTTATTTAAAATTAGTAAAAAAATAAAAAAAATTCTTTTTTTATAATTTTATAATAATAATAATAAAACAATAATAATAATTAAGTACATTATTAAGGGATAAAATTAAATTAGGAAATGACACATACTCGAAATCTCAATTTGGTCCCCATGAATATTTTTCATATCACTAATAGAGTTCAAATCTGATCCAAATTTTATATAATTATAAAAATTTCAAAATATGACATTTGATTTATTTATTCAATTTACATAATGATAAATCAACACTACTATCGATTTTAATTTATTCAGTGCTACACATTATCAACACAAAAATAAATTTCTCAAATAAAGCATTTCATTATCAGTGATTCAAAAAACCACTCATAAAAGTACCACATTTATCATTGTTTTTTAGTGCTCCTAAATGGTACTTTTAACAGTGATTTTTTTGGCACTGAAAAATGGATGTCCTTTATAAGCACTAAAATGATTTTTTAACACAACTTAAAGATATATATCATAAAAAAATATAATACTAAAAATAACATATGAATATAATAATATATTTATACTATTACAAATATCATATATTTTTATAAAATTTTATTTATGTAATACGAATTATGTAATTACACTCAAAATTTAAGGTAATTAGTGAAAAATGGATTATAAAATAGTTAAAAATTAATATTAAATAAAAAAATCCTAATTATTACTGATTTATTGTCATTTAACAACATTTTAATGAAATAAAACTCTAATAAATTAATAAATGATCTCAAATATGTTATAAACATAACATAAACTTCAAACGACCATAATTGTTTATCGGAGTCTCTGTTTGAGAACCACAAAATATAAATTCAAAGCTTGAAAAAATATCTACCACATGGTGAATTGAGAAAAACGTTTTTAATGATTTTTTTTATTTTTAAAAAGATCTATAATGCCTCTAAAATAGTTTTTTGTCTATGTATCCTAATTTTTTAACATTACATAAAATTTAACCCTCATATAAGGAGATATTATTATATTTTTTCTATGGAGGCTCAATTTACTCTAAGGGATTACACTCAAATAGATATTATGACAATAAAATGATTTAATTTTTCATATTTTAGTGATATTTATAATTAAAAATATATAAACAACATATTTGAATATATTTACTCACAATAATTTAATTATATAAACAAAATTATAGACATGTTTAAAAATAAAATATAATTCAAAATATTCTTTTTTGTGTCTATAGAAATGTTTATGAAGAATTATTTACCTATGAAATTTATAAATAATGTTTATATATATAAATATATATTTGCGTGTATGTGTTATCAACAAATGTATTTATCTGCATATTTTAATATATTTATATATGTATTAATATATAATATATGTAAATAAAAAATGTTTATAATTATATTTACAAGAACAAACATATGTATATATATATATGTATATGTATATATTTATTTGTGTATATATGTCTTATTTATTTATGTTTGTATATATTTAAAAAATCGGACACTGAATACATATTTTATACGTGTATTTAGAATTGTTAACTATATATATATGGATAAAAATATGTATAAAAAATGCAACAAAATATGTATAAATTAATAGATACTTCATATAGTAAAGAACAAAGAAACATAGAGCCATGATGAAGGAACATGTGCGTGAGGGTGGAGGTACCATGTTCGAATCCATCTGAAGGTTCATATGAGTGTTGGTAAGAGTTGTTTTTTAGCACTAACATAGGTTAGAGGAGGATTACTATTGATAATGGGTAGGGGGACTAGAAGAGTTCTAATAAATCTAGATGGGGGATTTCAAGTTCTCATATATTGTGTGGTTACCTCCGTATAAATATCTCTCTAATTAACTGATTTTTTAACTTTTTTTGGTGCTTTTTAGAGCTAATTAAAAGGGACTTTATTAGTTCTTTTTTATCAATGTTAAAGAGGAACCCATTTTATCAGTGACAAGAACATAAATTTTTTTATAACCAATAAATTCTTCTTATAGTGCTGATAAAAATGGTATATATAACAATGTCATATTATTTGTTCAAATAAATATCAATTTTAATATTATGTCCCCATTATTTTAAAATCTAGTCCTATTTATAATCAATATTCTCTTGATGAAAAAATATTTTATGGTGAAATTTTTATTCTTAATTACTATAATCACATTTAAATTATTATTTCAAAAAATATTTTTTATTAAAAAAGTTCATTCTTATTGTAATTTTCAATATATATTCTCACAAATCGTCATTATTTTATATAAAAATTACAATTTCATTTCACATATAAGTTGATATTTTTTTATCATTTATATATTGTTATGTTCAGGTCATGAAATTTCAAATTGAAGATAGGGTTGTTATTTTTTTTAAATGTAAAAATTTATATATTGTGTGTTTTTTAGTAATAATATATAAAAATAAATTAATTATTTAATACCCATATGTTTTTTTTCAAAATAAGGTTTTTTATTGTATTTTTTTATTTAATATTATCTATATAATATTTTAAAAAATTAATAATTATTCATTAAAAGTAGTAAGATCTCCTTGTATTATCGATGGTGTAGAAAAAATGAAAATAGGGAAGTGGAGATCGTACACAACAATTATTCTAGGATTATATAGGACAACAAAACAACTTGGGGTGTTGTACTTGTTTCTATTGTGTAGTGATATTGTTATGTGTTTGTTATTAAACTTCTTCTAGTGATGTTTTATCACGGGTTTATTTTCAAAAACATTACGTATTTCATTTGGTTGTGGTTTTTACATAATTTATTTTCTATATAGTATTTACTATTCATGTGCTAGAATAGGGTTGAATTTTATTCCCTTTAATAATTAGTGGGTTTTTTCCAGAACTACATTATTGGTTTTAAATCAATTTCACCATATTTTTTTCCACTTTAATTATATATGTGTTGATTTTTTTATTATAGTTTAGTTGTAACTTTAATTTCTATTATAGATTCCCACAAAATTTTATTGTATGTATTTTTATCCCACGATTAATCAATTCTTCCCAAAAAACTGGTATTACTGTGAGGAAATATATTTATATTACCCATTTAAAATGAATGATTCACACCAAATGATTTCTATCAACATCGATATGTTTAATAGGAAAAATGTTTTTACTTATTCACAATATCATGTACATGATATACAGACCCATGAGATGACAATAATTTTTGTATAAGTATGGGTTTCCAAAACCCCAAATTTTTATAATTAGTATTTTAGATGTGGTGAAAGGGAGTTTTAAATTTCTTCCTTATGGATGAAAGGGTATTTTGTGGATACCTGATGGGTGATATGGTTGTGATAGTGACCCACTATGTTGCTGTGTCAACCGTGGTTATGCTACAAGAATGGTTATTGATTGTTCCAATAGGTTTTATTCTTGGTGATTGGTTCTAACCATTTTACTGATTATTTATGTCATAGAAAGGTTTTTTGTGTGTAGTGGTTCCTATTTTGGTTGGTGTGATCCACGGTGGTTCGTGATAGAATCCTTGTATGAGATGAAAATTTTTGGAAAAATAATTTTAGAGACCATAGAACCTAATGACCATTTATTGGGGTTAAAATATTATTCATGTTAAAATTTCTTGATTGAAATGGAAATATCATAAGGACTGTGTCGTGGTATGTTAGAATATTTATTAGTATTCGAGGCCAAAACTACCTTAGATGATGCAACTATGTCATGGTGGAAGTCAAACCCTTTTTAAGAATGGTGAAAAAAACCAACAAATTTTTTTTTAAATTCCATTTTAAAGGCTGGGGATTTCATCTCTCCATTTAAATAACCATATTTTTTGGTGTTTTCTTTACCATGGCGTTGTGGGTCTATCTGGATTTAGTTATAAATTAAATCCTCCGTTCATCTCTTACTCATTTTTATTAATATTCCCTTTTAACCATATATTTTCAAGGGTTTTTCTTTATAGAATTTATGAAAAACTATGTGATTCTTGATCCCTCAGATTCAAAATTTATTCTCCTTCATTTCAAGGTTGGTGGAAGGCTTCTTGAGAGTTCATAAAAGAAAATATTCAATTTTCATTCCTACTATTATTATGGTGTTTCTCAATATATGTTGAGGAAAGAAAATAATAAAATCTTCTTATGTCACATTGAATTATACTCTTATTTATTTGGTCTTGTTATCTTCTATGTTATTCATTATTAGGTTTATCCCTTTTTGTTTAGTTATGATTTACTCTGAATTTGTTTCCTTAAAATTATTCATTATTTGATTGTTTTCTGAGTAAATCCCAGTAAGGTTCCCTTATTGGTTAAGAATTATCATTTAATTTTATAGGTTAAGGTTCAAGTAATTGGAAATAGATTAGTAGAGAGGCATATTTGAACATGATGTTTGATTTAAATAATCCTAACAGGAAGAATAATGTTTGGGATGGAAAAAGTAAATCATTTTATAATTTAACTCTTTTAATCACAATGTTATTGATTATTTATTTGGGGATACACACGATGTCATGTTTTCTTAACCGATATTGATATAAATAATTTATAAATAAGTTACCAATGGTAAGAAGAATGAGAAGAAGTGTGGGATTGTTATTGATAAGAATAGACTAAATAAAAAATGAAAATATTGATGTTATGTTTTTCATGAAATTGAGTTGTGTTGTTGTATTATTGTGTCCTTGATAGAGGTATTGGTTTAGTGTTTTAGTTGTGTTATTTTACATTAAGGGACCTCTTTACTCCTTATATATCATTAGGAAGGATTGTAAATGGGTTGTTAAAATGGGGATTCCACTGACCCAGATTGAAATATACTTATAATTCTATAGATATAGTGCAAAACCCCAAGGTTCTACGGTACGTTTCTCTTTGAATAATGCGATAGCGTGTGTTGTACGCAACGTCAAGTTCTAACACACCACAACCAATCAAACTAGCCGTTATAAATAGTAATACCTACTTTTTGAAATTATATATATTTTATATTTCAAAATGGACTTCATTTTTGGATTCTGAATATCGAAATTATCCTAAGTTGAATTTTTGGTATTTTTCTGAGAACTTCCAATTTTTATGAATAGTGAAAAATACTTAAAAACAAATTTTTTAATAAAAATAATTTATAGTGATAAATTATATTATTGAGTGGTTTTAAAGTATAATTAGAATATATTTTTACCATTTTATCCAATGGTGTTCATTAGAATTAATTTTTCTTTGAAATTAGACATAAACAATTATCAATATTTTGATATATATTGTTTCTTAAAAACACGCTATTTGTTGTGACGGCGGGAATTAATTATAAAATTAATTAATTCAACTTATAGTTTTGGAATTTTGTAAAATAGACATCATTTTTGAATTATGAATATCAATTATAGCTTAGGGTAAAATTTTGGTATTATTCTGAAAAACTTCAATTTTTGATGAATAGTGAAACTACTAAGTGGTAGTTAAAAAACTGAATTTTTCATAAAACCTATTTTTACCTCTTCTGTGAGTGGAATTTCGAAAATCCGAGAGACAAGGTTAATATCAAGAAGTAAAATGTGGTTCAATGAGATAAAAATATTTTTTGGTGAAGAGTAACTTTTTACTTTTATTTTCCACCGTTAAAAGTAAATATGGTAATTAAGGGTAAAAATGATATTAATATTACCCTAACACATGTCAAAATTCTATTGGACAAGTGTATATCAACCAAAACAGCCTTAGGAATAAAATATTATTATTTAGGTCCACTTGGATAAGATTAGGACATTTATTATTATTTAATTCAAAGAAGAGTTAAAAGAGTTAAAATCAATGTTTATTTACTAAAACATTTTTAATATAGGGTTATACATAAGATAAATTCGATTGTAAATATTAATTAGAAATATAAAATGTTTTCCTACATAATGATATTTTATTTATAATTTTTAGACTTTAAATAATTTAAATAATTTTGCACACAATGATGATGCAGTAATTACCATAATTGTGAAAAATTAAAATAATTGATATTATAAATTCCCATATAAATATAATTTGAGACTTTTTAGGAATTACACTAATTTTATAGGTTAATATGACATGTTAGGATTTATTCAATTAACTTTGTTCGACGTAATCATTCTGTTATGATTTTCACAAAAATCAATTATTGAATAGTGTCAAAATTGACATAAAAGAGTTTTTAAAACAAATATTATATTATTAATTGTTATTAAATTTCTAAAAATCTAAGTTTCAGCCAAGAGACTTATATCATGATATTATGGTCATTAATGGACCACTTGGGGGTCTATTAGATGTATATAGTATGTTTATTAACTATATATTATAAAAATACAAAGTGAAATGGTAAATGTCAAACTAATTAACTAAGAGTTAAAACTAAAAGATAAGGATAATATAGTAACCCAAACCTGTCTAAATTCTATTGGTTGAATGGTTTTCGACATAAAACCACCTTGAAATTTGAATAATCAACTTTTGAGCCATTAGAAACCGAATTTTAATTTATTATAAATTAATATCTCTAACTTTTCCAAAGGTGCCCTCACCCCTCTTATAAAAGGGAACTCCTCCCTCTCATTTCTTCACACCTTCAAAGCCTTTTGGATTGGCCAAACTCTGCCCAAATACTCTCCCAACTTCCCTCACTACAACCTAGAGGCCTTAGTTTGATCATAAATCCAACCTAGGGATCCCTTTTGATCAAATCAAAATGAAGAACCCGAAGAAGAGGTAATGTTTTCACCACCCCTTTTCAAGTTCCTTTATTCTTCCACTTCTTCTTTCTTTGTTATTACCATTATAAAATAATAACTCCAGTATCTTATATATACTGTGATATTATTATAAATATGGTACAACCATATTCAGTATTCTATCCACCCTTTAAATAACATGTCACTATACGTGCGCACATACGGCTTACCGTCTCCACGTCGTGGTGTAATTGTTATTCAATATATTATTATTTGGATGGGTATAATAATGATGTGTAACTAATGTAAATAATAAATATAACATGTTAATTATTCTTTATATATGATATACCATCCATTTATATTTTATTTTAATATCAAAAGAATGATATTGTCGCTCGTGCGTACGTATAGACTACCGTCTCCACGAACGCGATGAGATTCATTCTCCATCGTATCCATTAAAGTATACTTATCATTTGATGATTTAAAAATGATTTTTAAGGACATGATATCATTCTGTATATGAAAAATATATAACCTATCCATGAAAAACATGGCTTATGTAACAAAACATATAAAAGAAAATGAGTAAGTTAACACCTGAAACGACGATAATTCAAAGATATTATTAACAAATCAATGTTAAAAGATCATATATGATATCATATTAATATATATGATTCTTTTATAATTTAATTATAATAATTTCACCATTATAAAGGAGGTTAACCTACCCCAAACAAGGAAAAGTACAAGTTAAGGGTTATTTCACAATCTCTTCATTATCCGAGGTTGTTTATACGTAATAATCTACTAGGATCTCTTTATCATCCACATCCATGTTTCCTAAAAATGTATTTCAAAACATTTTTATTGTTTACAAGAATATGGGTTAAAGTCATTTATACCCTTGTTTGACTTTTTTAAGAGGCTTATAAAGGAATCTTCCCGTCGTTTTCCAAACAAGGTGCTTTTTGACCTTTTCGACAAAATTAAGGTAAAGATGTTTTTTTAACTTATACGGTGGGTGCGGCTATTTTCCGCCATTATAAAATCATCAAAGCTTCCCTTACAAGCTTATAAGAATATTTTCAAAGAAAATGTTTTATTTTATAAATATATGAGTCTAAAATTATTTTAAAAATAGAAAGAGATATTTCTCTAAAAAGAGTCTTGATTTCATCTATGTCAACAACCTTTGAAGGATTTTATGTTTATTTGTAGTTGATTTATTAAGATACTAAACTTCTATATTGTATTAAAGGTTTTGTGATATGTTTGACTGTGGATGTGATATTTTTATACCATTCATAGTTTATGATGAAAGTATTGACATTTCGTATGATAGTTTTAATACGAGTGTTTATGTTGTGTTTAAACATTTTCATATGGGAATGCATTGGACTTAATATGTGACGGGCGGAGCCCGCTATAGCTCCTCGATGCATCCGTGGGTCTCATGAGACAAACTAGTGTCTTGGCACAAGGCCTTGACAAAATCTTATTTGTAGTCTTGGAACGAGACCTTGGCTATGTGGTTATGATAGTCTGAATTATGCATTCCATCATTATGAAAGTGGTTAATGATATTGCATGTGATTATTTGATTAGTTGAATATCCATGTGAATAAGTAAATGGCATTATTTAATTTTTCATTTTCCATACAATGTTGAAGTTCAAGTTTAAAAGGCTTTTGTTTTAGTTATACATTGCCTCAAATGTTTATGCTTATTTTTGAAAGTTTCCAATATATTGTTATCCTTACTGGGCATTTGAGCTCACACCTTTTCTATGTTTTATTTTTCCCAGGATGTGAAGAAGTAAGTTATGAATAACCTGCAGGGATAGTATGTGGGGATATGAGTGTGGAATATGGAGACTATGTTGTTTTAGTAGTTTTTCACTTTTTGATGTAATGTAAAACTTTATGAATATATCTAGTGTTCCAAGGCTACTAAACCAATCAGTCTTTCGAGATTTGATCTTTCCTGTGATCATGCCAATGTAATGTAATAAAGCACCGACTCTGGGTAACTAGGGTCGGGGATTTACAGTTGGTATCATAGGGAGGTTTTGTACAAACCATGGAAGCTAGATTTAGATAAACTCTGATTAGAGCACGTAGACCTAAGATGAACTTTGAGGATTAGTATAGAAGAACTTCCTTGAATTTTGGTATTGTAGGGATTTTGTGAGTTTTCCGAGCAATACATCCCTGTCTAGATACGATAAGGTAAAGGCGGCTCTGGCATAGATGTACCTCGGGGTAAAACCCGAAAACACCGATTTGAGCTAGACTCGAACGAGAACTGGTGCACGACAACGGGCCTTGCTGCACTCTCGGTTACGAAACTCTCGGGGGATATGCTTAGGATAACTCTCATTTTATTTACAAATCTTTATGAAGGGGTTATGAGTATATAATTCCTCAAAGAAAATATTTTTATGATTATGGATTATTTCCATAAATAGTTCAATTTATGTTAAGTGTTTTATAAGTAAGGGATTGTGTATTTTGATTCATAAACTGATCTAGTTTATGCCATTTTTTAGAAATGGCGCCTAGTGGAAGAAATGGAAACAGTATCAATGCATGCACTCCATATAGGGATTGCCCTCCTGCCCGAGATAATTATAGTGGAGCTGGTGATGCAACTGGTGCTGATTAGCTAATCACATTACTAGGACAACTCACTCAGGTTATGAATAATAACCTTACCCATATGGAGCACCCTGGTCCGCAGCATGGAGGATCAATGTTAGATCGATTCTTGAGGCAACAACCACCAATGTTCAATGGGAGTACAAATCCCTTAGTAGCTGAGCAATGGATATTTTCCCTAGTGAAAATATTTTAGGCTTTGGGGAGTAGTGAAAGGGAAAAAGTTATCATGGCAGTTTACTGCCTCACTGGAGATACTGATCAATGGTGTTCATTGATTCAAAATACGAAGGAAGATGATGAAGTATCAAATATGGAATGGAGGGAGTTCAAAGATCTGTTTTTAGAAAAATACTTTCCTCGCGACCATCGAGCCGATATGGAAAGGCAATTTATAAGTCTGAGACAGAAGTAGGATGAGAATGTCACAAATTATGAGGCTAACTTTACAAGGTTAGCAAGGTATTCTGGTGATTATATACGTAACCCAAGAAGTAAGATTGATCGTTTATTTGATGGGTTAAAACCATTTCACCGTTGAGCTTTAGTCTCACAATCCTTCTCGTCATACGAAGACATTGCCTCATGTGCTATCAAAACCGAAAAGGAATTCTCTAAGTATTATGACTTTAAAGAAAATCAAGAGAAGAAGAGGCCTGCTGATCAATCTGGGAATGGAAATAAGGGGATGAAAGGAAAGGTTGAATAACCATCCTGTGGTAAATGTGGGAAGAAACACCCCGGTACTTGCTTGAAGGGAATGAGCGTCTGTTAAAAATGTGGTGAAAAAGGCCACCAAGCTCGTGATTGCAAAGGGAAGAAGGAAGATACCATTGTTCAGTGCTGCAATTGCAGGGAGATGGGGCATTATGAAAATGAATGTCTTAAGAGTCAGGATAACTTACCTCAGAAAAGGCCAAGGGTTCAAGGCCAGGCTTATGCTATCACTACTGCTGAGGTAGAAGATCCAAAAGACGTGGTGGCATGTAAGTTAATGGTTTCCTCAAGTTTAGCAAATGAATTATTTGATTCTGGATCATCGCATTGTTTTATATCTTCCCAGTTTTCTAAGAAAATTAGATATTTCCAATTTGATTTAACAAGGGAGTTCTCAGTTAAAACTCCTAAGGGAAGTATCATTGCAACAATGTTTTGGGAATTAGTCCCCATTAGAGCACATAAATGTTCTTTATCTGCTGATCTCATTGTCATACCTATGATTGAGTTTGATATAATCCTTGGCATGGAATGGCTTTCAGACTATGATGTGAAGATTTATTGTAAGAGGAAAGAGGTTACGATTCTTAATGATATTGATAAGGAACACCTTATCTTTAGAGAAGAATCGTCACCACATAATTCTTATATAGATCCACCCACAGTAGCTCAACTAAATTTAATTTTTGGGGAGGAAGAGAATGAAATGACTATGGGTGAGGAAGGGAATGTTCAAATAGAGGATGTACCTGTTTTGAAAGAATTTGTAGATGTATTTCCGGAAGATTTACCTGGAAATCCTCCAGAAGGAGAAGTTGAGTTTTCCATTGATTTAATTCCTGGATCAAGGCCTATATCAAAGACCCCTTATAGAATGTCCACTGTAGATTTAGTTGAACTAATGAAACAACTAGAATAATTGAGTAATAAGGGATTTATTCGCCCTAGTGTTTCTCCATGGGGATCCCCTGTTCTTCTTGTTAAAAAGAAAGACGGATCTATGAGGTTATGTATCGACTACAGGGAGATCAATGCTATAACAATAAAGAACAATTATCCCATACCACGCATTGATGATTTATTTGACCAACTGCATGTAGCTCAATACTTTTCAAAGATTGAACTTCGATCTGGATACCATCAGTTGCGTGTGAGGAAGGAAGACATTCCGAAGACAACATTTCGAACCAGGTACGGGCATTACGAGTTTACTGTCATGCCTTTTGGATTGACTAATTCACCCTCTGTATTCATGGATCTGATGAATAGAGTTTTCAAGGAGTATCTCGATGAATTTGTGGTGGTATTAATTGATGATTTCTTAGTATACTTTAAAAGCTACGAAGATCATGAAAATCACTTGGGCATTATATTGAAGACTCTGAGAAGACATGAATTATATGGGAAGTTTAGCAAGTGTGAATTCTGGCTTCATGAGATTACTTTTCTTGGCCATATTGTCTCTAAAGATGGAATCTCTATTGATCCTTCTAAGACCAAGGTGATCCATGAATGGCCAGCACCTACGAGTATAATTGAGGTACGTAGTTTTATTGGTTTGGCAGGTTATTATCGACGATTTGTCCAGAATTTTGCACGATTGGCTAACCCATTAACGAAGCTGACACGTAAAGGGGTTAAATTTGTTTGGAAAAAAGAGTGTGAAGAATGTTTTGAAGAACTGAAGAGATGATTAGTCAATGCTCCTATATTAACTCTACCATTGGGGAATGATGGGTTCGTTATTTATAGTGATGCATCAAAGAAAGGACTTGGTTGTGTCCTTATGCAGAATGATAGGGTTATTGCCTATGCACCACGACAGTTGAAAATTAATGAACAAAACTATCCTACTCAAGATCTCGAGTTAGCAGGTGTGATCTTTACTTTGATGATATGGAGGCACTACCTCTATCGTGAAAAATGTGAGATTTATACTAATCACAAGAGTTAGAAGTATATTTTCTCCCAAAAAGATCTCAATATGAGGAAAAGGAGATGGATTGAATTACTCATGGATTATGATTGTACGATACACTTCCACCAGGGGAATGCAAACAAGGTGGCAGATGCTTTGAGCTGAAAAGACCATGGAGTTTTGAACGTGATGAGAATTGAAAGGGATCCAATTTTGATGGATCTAGTGAAGATGGACATGGGAATAACTAGGGAAGGTGAAACATCAATGCTTTTTCAAATGGTTTCCAAACCATCTTTACTAGAAAGGATTTAGAGTTCTCAGACCGATAATGAAGAATTTCAAAAGGTGATTAAAGCTGTGAATGATTGGAGACTGAGAGACTTTGTGTATGAAGATGGAATTTTGAAATTTGGGAAGAGACTTTATGTTCCCGATATACCTGATCTAAAAAGGGAATTGATGGATGATGCTCATAGTTCCAATTTCTCTATACAACCTGGGAGCACCAAAATGTATAGAGATTTGAAGGAACATTTTTGGTGGGACAACATGAAGAGGGAGATTGCTGATTTTGAGTCAAGATGTATGGTTTGTCAACAAGTGAAAGCTGGAAGGCAACAGCCTGGAGGAGTCATGCAACCTCTTCCCATACCGGAGTGTAAATGGGACAATATTACAATGGACTTTGTCATGGGGATACCAAAGACTCCTAGAAGGAATAATGAAATATGTGTTATTGTTGATCGTCTTACCAAGTCAGCACATTTTCTTGCTATAAGAGAAGATCTACCCCTGGAATGTCTAGAAGGACTATATATTAATGAAGTTGTGAGACTTCATGGAGTACCCCTATCGATTGTTTCTGATCGTGATCCCTGTTTTACTTCAAGATTCTGGAAAGGTCTTCAGAAATCCCTAGATACTGAACTTCATTTTAGCACTACTTGCCACCCTCAGACAGAAGACAATCAGAACGGACTATTCAAACCTTAGAAGACATGTTGAGATCTTTCTCACTTGACTTTCAGGGTATGTGGGATCAATATTTACCTCTGGTAGAATTTTTCTATAACAATAGCTTCCATTCGAGTATTAAAATGGCACCATATGAAGTGTTATACGGGAAGAGATGTCGTACACCGACCTGTTGGGATGATGTTGGTGAAAGAAAACTTGTAGGCCCAGAACTGGTGGAGGAAACGATGGAAAAGGTGAAGGTAATCCAAAATCACATCAAAGCAGCTCAAAGTAGGCAGAAGAGCTATGCCGATAATCGAAGGAAGGATTTGTAATTTCAAGTCGTTGATTATGTTTTCCTGAAGGTATCTCCATGGAAGGGATTCATACGTTTTGGTAAGAAATGTAAATTGAGTCCCAGGTACATCGGACCCTTCGAAATTCTAGAACGAATTGGGGCTGTAGCTTACTGATTGGCAATGCCGCCAAGTCTCTCCTAAGTTCACGATGTGTTCCATGTATCTCTGTTGAGGAAATACATGAATGACCCAACGCATGTACTCACATATGAGAAATTAGAACTGGAACCCGGTCTATCCTATTGTGAAGAGCCCGTCAGGATTCTTGATATGAGAGAACAAGTACTGAGAAACCGAACAACACGTTTGGTAAAAGTTTTGTGGAGAAACCATAAGCCGGAAGAGGAAACGTGGGAACCTGAGGAACTTATGATGATGAACCACCTGATTCGTTACATGTGATAACTATTCTAGAAATTTTGAGGATGAAATTATTTGAAGGATGGGAGAATATAACACCCCAAGCTTCTACAGTACGCTTCTCTTTGAATAATGCGATACCGTGTGTTGTACGCAACGTCGAGTTCTAACACACCACAACCAATCAAACTAGCCGTTATGAATAGTAATACCTACTTTTTGAAATTATATATATTTTATATTTCAAATTGGACTTCATTTTTTGATTCAGAATATCGAAATTATCCTAAGTTGAATTTTTGGTATTTTTCTGAGAACTTCCAATTTTTATGAATAGTGAAAAATACTTAAAAACAACTTTTTTAATCAAAATAATTTATAGTGATAAAATATATTATTGAGTGGTTTTCAAGTATAATTAGAATATATTTTTACAATTTTATCCAATGGTGTTCATTAGAATTAATTTTACGTTGAAATTAGACATAAACAATTATCAATCTTTTGATATATATTGTTTCTTAGAAACACGCTATTTGTTGTGACAGCGGGAATTAATTATAAAATTAATTAATTCAACTTATATTTTTGGAATTTTTTAAAATAGATATCATTTTTGAATTCGGAATATCAATTATATCTTAGGGTGAAATTTTGGCATTATTCTGAAAAACTTCAATTTTTGATGAATAGTGAAACAACTAAGTGGTAGTTAAAAAACTGAATTTTTAATAAAACCTAATTTTACGGCTTCTATGAATGGAATTTCGAAAATTTGAGATACAAAGTTAATATCTAAAAGTAAAATGTGGTTCAATGAAATGAAAATTATTTTTTGTGAATAGTAACTTTTTGCTTTTATTTACCACGATTAAAAGTAAATAGAGTAATTAAGGGTAAAAATGATATTAATATTACCCTAACACATGTCCTAATTCTATTGGACAAGTGTATCTCGACCAAAACAGCCTTAGAAATAAAATATTATCATTTAGGTCCACTTGGATTAGATTAGGACATTTGTTATTATTTAATTCAAAGAAGAGTTAAAAGAGTTAAAACCAAAGTTTATTTACTAAAACATTTCTAATATAGGGTTATAATAAGATAAATTCTATTGTAAATATTAAATAAGAAGATAAAACAATTTCCTACATAATGAAATTTTATTTATAATTTTTCGACATTAAATAATTTAATTAATTTATGACACAATGATGATGCAGTAATTATCATAATTGTGAAACATTAAAATAATTGATATTATAAATTCCAAAATAAATATAATTTGAGACTTTTTAGGAATTACACTAATTTTATAGGTTAATATGACATGTTAGGATTTATTCAATTAACGTTTTTCGAAGTAATCATTCGTTTATGTTTTTTACAAAAATCAATTATTGAATAGTGTCAAAATTGACATAAAAGAGTTTTTAAAACAAAAATTATATTATTAATTGATATTAAATTCCTAAAAATCTAAGGATCTTCCAAGAGAATTATATCATGATTGTATCATCATTAATCTACCACTTGGGGGTCGCTTGGATGTATATAGTATGTTTATTAACTATATATTATAAAACTACAAAGTGACATGGTAAATGTCAAACTAATTAACTAAGAGATAAAACTAAAAGAGAAGGTTAATATTGTAACCCAAACATGTCTAAATTATATTGGTTGAATGGTTTTCGACCTATCCCCACCTTAAACTTTGAATAATAAACTTTGGATCCATTAGAAACTGAATTTTAATTTATTATAAATTAATATTTCTGGCTTTTCCAAAGGTGCCCCTCACCCCTCTGATAAAAGGGAACTCCTCCTTCTAATTTCTTCACACCTTAAAAGCCTTTTGGATCGGCCAAAATCTACCCCAATACTCTCCCGATATCCCTCACTACATCCTATAGGACTTAATTTGATCAGAAAGCCAACCTTAGGAGCCCTTTTGATCAAATCAAACGGAAGAACCCGAAGAAGAGGTAATGTTTTCACCACCCCTTTTCAAGTTCCTTTCTTCTTCCACTTATTCTTTCTTTGTTATTACCATTATAAAATAATAACTCCAGTATATTATATATACTTTGATGTTATTATAAATATGGTACAACCATATTCAGTATTCTATCCACCCTTTGAATAACATGTCACTATACGTGCGTACGTACGGCTTACCATCTCCACGTCGTGGTGTAATTGTTATTCAAAATATTATTATTTGGATGGGTATAATAATGATGTGTAACTCATGTAAATAATAAATATAACATGTTAATTATTCTATATATATGATATACCATCCATTTATATATTATTTTAATATCAAAAGAATGATATTGTCGCTCGTCCGTACGTACGGACTACCGTCTGCACGAACGCGATGAGATTCATTCTCCATCGTATCCATTAAAGTATAATTATCATTTGATGATTTAAAAATGATGTTTAAGGACTTGATATAATTCTATATATGAAAAATATACAACCTATCCATGACAAACATGGCTTATGTAACAAAATATATAAAATAAAACGAGTAAGTTAACACCCGAAATGACGATAATTCAAAGATATTATTAACAAATCAATGTTAAAAGATCATATATGATATCATATTAATATATATGATTCTTGTATAATTTAATAACAATTATTTCACCATTATACAGGAGGTTAACCTACCCCAAACAAGGAAAATTACAAGGTAATGGTTATTTCACAATCTCTTCATTATCCGAGGTTGTATATACGTAATAATCTACTGGGATCTCTTTATCATCCACATCCATGTTTCTTAAAAATGTATTTCAAAACATTTTTAATATTTAGAAGAATATGGGTTAAAGTCATTTATACCCTTGTTTGACTTTTTATAAGAGGTTTATAAAGGAATCATTCCGTTGGTTCCAAACAGGGTGCTTTTTAACCTTTTCGACAAAATTATGGTAACAATGTTTTTTTAACTTATACGGCTGGTGCGGCTATTTTCCACTGTTATAAAATCGTCAAAGATTCCCTTACAAGCTTATAAGAATATTTTCAAAGAAAATGTTTTATTTTTTAAATATATGACTCTTAAATGATTTCAAAAATTGAAAGAGATATTTCTCTAAAAAGAGTTTTGATATCATCTATGTCAACAACCTTTGATGGATTTTATGCTTATTTGTAGTTGATTTATTAAGATACAAAACTTCTATATTTTATTGAAGGTTTTGTGATATGTTTGACTGTGGATGTGCTATTTTTATACCATTCATAGTTTATGATGAAAGTATTGACATTTCGTATGCGAGTTTTAATACGAGTGTTTATGTTATGTTTAAACCTTTTCATATGGGAATGCATTGGACTCAATATGTGACGGGTGGAGCCCGCTATAGCTCCTCGATGCATCAGTAGGTCTCATGAGAAAAACTAGTGTCTTGGCACAAGGCCTTCACAAAATCTTATTTGTAGTCTTGGCACGAGGCCTTGGCTATGTGGTTATGATAGTCTGGCATTATGCATTCCATCATTATGAAAGTGGTTATTGATATTTCATGTGATTATTCGATTAGTAGAATATCAATGTGAATAAGTAAATGGAATTATTTAATTTTTCTTTTGCCATAATATGTTGAAGTTCAAGATTAAAAGGCTTTTGTTTTAGTTATACATTGCCTTAAATGATTATGATTACTTTTGAAAGTTTCCTCTATATTGTTATCCTTACTGGGCATTTGATCTCACCCCTTTTCTATGTTTTATTTTTCCCTGGATATGAAGAAGTAAGTTATGAATGACCTGCAGGGATAGTATGTGGGGATATGAGTGTGGAATTTGGAGACTATGTTGTTGTATTAGTTTTTCACATTGTGATGTAATGTTAAACTTTATGAATATATCTAGTGTTTCCAAGGCTACTAAACCAATCGGTCTTTCGAGATTTGATCTTTCCTATGATCATGCCAATGTAATGTAATAATGCACCGACTCTGGGTAACTACGGTCGGGGCGTTACATATAGCATTATGGGCAAAAATATAGTCATATCAATGAGGTAAAGTGTTCTTAAAAAAGATACCTTATTTTTTAATTCTTTTATTTATATAAAAAACAGTAAAGAAACATTAGTATGGAGATAAAGAATAAAATTTCCAAATCAAAATTATGGGAAACAATGGTTAAAAAATGGAAAATAAAGTTCTAATGAAATATGTCTAGTCCAAGGTTAATTCACTTATCAAGAGACTATCATAGACCTATTGATGTAATTGAACCACCAACACTCAACTTAAATAAGATAATGATATAATTTTTTGACCCAAACACCTATCTCTCCCAAAAAAAGAATATCCGTGAACAAAATATCTTCTAGTACATGATAGTTCTCCCTACCATGAAAATAATCACTACATAGACCCACCACAATTTATAATTTATTATAGGAATATAAAATATTCATGAGATAATAAAATCACAAAACCTCTCCTAATAAACACTTTTGAGTAATCCAATTGAAGAATTTGAATAACATGAATGGGGGAAAAGTATAAAACTATTTCTATGAGGGAAAAGGTTTTAAAATATCTCCACTTCACCATCACTATTAGTTATGTTTGATGAAAAGGTTATGAGGATATTACTATTCATATCTCTAATATAGTTCATGCTTCCCCTCCATGTGTTGGACTCATTGGTTAGACATATATATCTATATGTTGATCAAGAAAAAATAATTGAATATACAATTTGAATTTAAGATCAAAATTACAGTGTCATATTCTAGGATAGGAGAATAAGAAATGAATATTACATAAAAAAAATAAACAAATTAAAAATATAAATAGAAAATCATTGAAAAACTAACTAACTTGTATAAATGTCCATGTGACACGCTCCTAGATTATACTTTACCTCTATCCAATTTTACACCCATGATTCGTGAAATGCAATACTAACTGATTGTGTTCCCCTCACATGCCCTTGGATTCAGATGAATTAGGTCCAATATATCTGTTTTACTAACTCCCCCCCCATCAACCACCTCAACATGCATCGAACGATTTGATTAAATCATTATCAAATTCCACATATTTTCTCCAATTAGAGAATTCAGAGCATGAAACTATGAATTACACATGGGTGGTGTTGGGAACATTGGATTTACAGTAATGTATGATGTTAAATCCCAATGTTAATATTATGAAACTGTTATTTCCACTTGATGTAGACACTGTCAAACAAAGAATACCCTTGAATGCATTTTGAGGTTCATGAAATGTCCTCTACATTCACTGTTATAGACCTGAGATCAGTTTGATTCATTAGCTCAGACATATAGATTTACCCACATGATGTATTCAAATGACCTTTATTCCATAATTACATCAGTATAATGTTACCTTTATCCATATAGAAATATCATTAATCAATGCTTTGAATATCAAAATATCCATATAAAGTCCTTTAAAGCACCCTTATTCAAGTTGATCAAGCCTAAAAATTTAAAAAGTCATAAAGTCGTGCGAATTCAGTCCCAATTTCATACAAAATTAGATGTACTATAGTGAAGGGATACAATTCATATTAAAATAAAAGGACTCATTCGAAAAAGGTAGATATATATTTTTTAAGGATATTTTAAAAATTTAATGAATTAAACTTGAATATTTTATTCTATAATATATATTAATGGTATCATCATAGAATCATGAATAATTAAATTCAAAAATCCAAATATCTAAAAATTAATTAGAAATTACATATAAGGATTTTTCCATCAAAACAACTGAAATATTTGTTGTCAAATTTATGCATATAAATGAACCAAAAAAATTTCAATTACGTACCAAAAACACATTTTAGAAAAAATAATCAAGGAATGAAAATTTCATCACAAATTAATCAAATAAAAATTATTCGCCATTATCAACACATTTTTATGTAAAATCATCAACTAAATCCGAAAAATTGATGTGATAAAATGTATCAAACCTAGGACATAACAAATTAAACCACACATAAGATATTTCTTGTCCTCATGTAACCAAAGTTGAATAATTAGTGAATGAAAAATAATCTCAATAATGGTTAACCTAAAATTCCATATAATAAGTGACTCTCATAACAATTTTACCCCAATGAGTCTTTCATGTATGAATGTATGATTTCCTTACTCAAAATTACTATTTCACAGAAAATTGATTTTCATTCTATTAATGAGATTGAATTTTATGGTTTTGAAAAGGATTAAACAAATATCACTTTATATTCCAATGAACATCCAAACATATATTTTTTACCATGATAAAAAAACTCACATAATTTAACATATAGAATAAACAAAAAACTCATGATGGAGTGATTTTTAATTTTAAAAGGAAACAAAATTAACTCACCCACTTATTTTAGATTAATGAAAAAAATATATAAAATTATTATGATTTCATTTTATTACCCATGGAAATTCACAATATAGGAGTTTTAAACCCAATCAAAAATTTCAAAACCAAGTAATATTGTAAATATTAAACCAAATGTTTGAATAAAAGAATTTTTTAGAGATATATCTAAATTAGGATACCAAATTAAATCCATGGATAAATAGAAAAGAATAACACACTAAATTTTTCCAAAATAGATCTTAATTTTGATAAATTTTTACGACCACTAAAAATGAAAATATATCATTAAAACAATTTTTTTTAAAATTTATGGGGTTTTAATGTGATCCCAATGAAATAATATTTAACATATTATGAAGAAACCCTTCACAAATAAAACTCAACATTGACCCCAATGTCGAATTTTAATATGGGAGAACATTTAAAACTCTTAATCTCAAAATGATTTAACAATTCACTAGTTCTAGAGATAGATAAAAGGTGTTACAACAAAGCTAAAAATGAAACATGTTAATCCCACATTGTGCGTATTATATATGATTTTAATGAACATGTATTTTTAGTGAATAGTGATGTCAATATTGAAGTAATAGGAATTAATATATTGATGCAACTTGATGCCAACATTTGAAGAATAATTATAGTGAAGAAGAATAAGCTTTAATGATAAACAATGTAAACCAAGGAATGTAGTAAAAGAATATGTTCAATATTTTTTTTATTTTAAGTGATTTAAAATAATAGATAGATTTAGAATGACCTACTGATGATGTTTTTATCATATTTGCGATATATATGGATAATGATATAGGGTTCCATAGAGGACTTGTAATGAAAATATTTTCATTTCTATGACAAATTTTTTTGTAAAGATCTAGTTGGGGAAGATCATAATATTAATATACATGAAAAGAATCCAAATGGTATATTATTTTTAAGGTATATAGTAAAAATGTAATTGGAAGGTATCGAATTTCAAATGTGACAAAATTTTGAAAATTTTAAGCCATGAAACTCATCGTTTATTGAGTATTGATTAGGTGGTTGATCCATATGATTAGTCCTGATATGTGTTCGATCAATTATTAAGATTTTTTATTGATATTTTTTTATAAATTCAATTAACATGGTTGATCTAGACATGAAATTGATCAATATTGATATTTGTGGGTTTTCTATATTTTTGGATCATATATTTTACTATTGTTATAGAGATTTTGATTAATATGATTGATGAGATGACGAGTCTAAAAAAATCATACATATATATATTATGTGTAAATAAAATCAGACATTTACAGTAATCTGATCTTTATAGTTTTAAGAATTCTGATCAGTCATGTTGATTTTTATCCTAGCTGATATTAATAGAAGCTAAAAATCAAAGGTGAATGTTAGAGATTAAATCATATCCAGATAAATAATAAGACACAAATGAATTATTATAGTTCATGAGTTGAATATTTATCTTCCAATGTGTTCTTAAGTCTTTGAGAAGATCACATTTCTTTTGATTGAATTTATATATTCTCATTGGTTATTAATTCATTTAATATATTTTAATTCTTCAGGGAAAATGTAACCCTTTTTTATAGCCCATAATTATTAGATTATATCATAAGTCATCACAAATAATGTATCCCTTGGTTTCTTACTTATGTCTTTAAGTAGGTTCGTAAAGATTTATGATCAAGATTATGTTATTAATACTTCTACATTTTATATAACATCATTTAGGCCTTTCAAGATGATCATAATCCATTGATTTAAGATTGTATTACACGTGTATATGCCTTTTGAAACTGATCATATATTTTTTACTGATCAAAAGCCTTGGATCTTAATTCCTTAAGAGTGTATGTATTCAACACAAACAATAACTAAAAATTGTAATCTATATGTACATGTGTATGATATTCATGATTCCATGAACATGGATATTTTTAATGTGTTTAATTTTTTTTTGGTTTATTGGGAATATAAATTCTTTCATTTCCATATATGTAGTACTTTAATGAATATATCAAGTTAATATTGATCATGATTTTATCATTTTTTGATGATGAGAATTAGAATATTTGTGAGATTATTGCACAAAAAAACATGTGTTCATTTCCAAAACAATTATATTCTTGAATCTTCATGCATGTATGGAATTTTAATATATATATTTTTTAAAGGGAATTAAATTAGGACCTCGTTATATTTCAATATATTTTCTATGATAAATAATAATTATGAAACAAGTCTTCCCATGAGTATTAATGTGTATTTAAAATATCATTGATGATTGAACATAGGGGTTATAAATGTTGAATAATTATAAGGGGAAAATATATGATATGTGTGTTTTGAATTACAAAAAAAATATTGGTAAATAAAAATAAGGTATTTACCATATGGAGTAAAAACTAGAATAAAAAAGGAGACAATGATTGCAGTTAAATCAAGGCTAATATATTATTCTATTTATATACATTGAAGGTCAATTTGGAGTGTGTGTGAATAAAAAAAGTTCAACACTGTTGTTCCAAAAAAGAAAATATCCTAGGATCAAGTGAAGTGATGAGATTATGTAATTTAATCCTAATTCATCAAATATGAGTATTTATGAAAACATAAGAGAGAGATTTATAGTTTTTCTTTTGGTGAACTGAATAAAAATAATAAGTGAAAAAGGAAAAATGACAAAAAGGGAGAGATAATAATAAGAGGATTTTAGTGCATATAAATTCATATAGAATAATATACTTGCATCATGGAATGTGATGTTGGGGATGTATAATTACTACAATTTAGTGATATGAAGTGGTGTGTTATCTCCATTTCATTAAAAAGAGAAATAAAAGAATTTAGTACTTCTGTCAATGTTCTATAAGTTAAAGAATAATACATCACATGAATTACTATATAAATGTTAAGACTCAACTATTTGCATACATGGATAATATTTTAAAGCACTTGACGATGTTTCACACTATCTTGAGGAAGTATAATGATCTAGTGGGAGGCTAAATTTGGGATAGGATTTCCCCAACCTAATGGAATTTATTTTTTTTCATTACCATGTATAAACTATACATAAACACAATTCAAGTTTAGTTTACTCTCTAACCAACAGACAATTAATTTTATTAAATTATAATGTTAATCAATTTATTATTCACTTCTGACCAATAATGTTCTTTTAGAGGAAACCTGAGCATACCATACATAAATATTGCATCATTTTTGGTGAATATTAAATCAAGTTCTTGATAGTATATTCCAATGTATAGTAACGGTATAGTTCCATTGGAGATTTGACACATAATCAACTTTTTAATGAAAATATCATCAATATCTCTTACCATGTTCTCCAATCATAGTACTATTATTAGGAATTTAACTCATAAAACCTTTTTTCATAACTTTAGGAAAATTTAAATGTAAGAAAGGGATAAAATTCATCATATGGGTAATCATTGGAGGTATCAATCAATGATCATATAAAAGAACAAGATAAACATAAGAGTATGAAATCATGATTATAACATAGAAGTTTCATTACCAATTAGTCATAGATCATAAATAATGAGTCATGACAGAAATAATTATAATTTAAAATGAAAAGTGTTATAAGATAGAGTAATCATCATTAATCAATCATGAACTATGCGATTATATCATAAGCATTAGAACATGTCATAGTAATTTTGACCATAATCATAAGCGGATAAAATAATTTCATTAGTAAAGGTACAAATCCAGGACTATCATAGTATAAAAAGTCCCATATTGGGTTTGGTTCATTCCACATTACATAATTTCATTAGTCAATGTTAAATCCAAATACTATCATAGAGTATAGTGTCTCATACTAAATTGGGTTCTATCCCTATTATAGTTCATATTATATTATGAGAAAGAAATTAACTCCCGATTTGTTGGAGGGATTTAATAAACCCACCAATAAAATAATGAAAACCATATATATGTTTTCCAAATGTTCATAAGAACATTAACCAAATTATAATACCATAATCAATCAGATCGAAAAGGGTTTCATAAATATTTCATCATTAAATAATCATAAGACATCTGGAGAAAACGAGTTCATTTTCCATGCATGTTTCGGTTCAGTGGTTCCAATTCTTACAACATGTTCATGGTTTCATAATAACTATAAAATTAATAATTACATAAGTATCATATTTAATAATTATGTATAATTTTACAACCCTTCATATAAATTGGTTATTTAATATTAATCACATCACATATTGGAGACAGTAGTCCATACGTACACACAAACGAGGTTTCCACTTTTCGATTGATGGAATAAAATAATGGTAAATAAGAATATAAATTAGAAAATATTTAATTATATCATTAAAAAATATATATTAATTACATATATTATTATATTACCATTTATAACCATTCATATAATTCAGTGATAAAAAATTGAATTATATCACTTTGTCGAGGTAGTAGTCTATACAATCAAATGAGCAACATTATCATTTTCCAAATTAAGGTAAAAAGATTTTAAATTTATATAAAACTAACATAAAAACAACTAATTATTACATAGTTATTTATATGATGATTTTAATGTGTATAGGAAAATTTTATGGTTTTTAGGAAGAGAGACACATTACATGGTAAGAATTTATACCTCTTCTTCTCGTATGCTCCTTTAAAAACCCATGTATCTTCCTAGATAGGTATTTATGTAATATTGGAACCTCAATTTAATGTATAAGGGTTTTGGAGGATTATTTATGTATATCATGGCCATGATAAAGGGTTAATGTGGGGAAAATAAAATATGATAGGCGGTTCCATTTATATGGGAGGGATGAGACATATTTATAATTATTAAGAATAGTACATTATAATAAGGATGATATTATGTAATAGAGGAAGAAAATTGAATCATGTTAGAATATAGGATGAGATTTTATTTAAATATATTTATCCAATTGGATTAAGATAACTTTTTTGGTCATTTTAACCCTTATTTGTTTGTTTTAACACCTCAATAAACATTTGTTCCTTTACCATATTAATGAGTTTTTATATCAGTTAAAATTCATAATAAATAAACAAAAGTTGAATAATTACCAACTTTAGACATTATGATTCCAAATATGGAAAAAAAATTCAAATTAAATTCTAATTAGTGTTACACATTATTTTTAAAATAAGGTTGGAAATAAAAAAAACAGTTTTTAGGAAAAGTAATTTTAAGTATAAAACTGTATTTATTCTCGTTCCATACTTAGTAATAACAATTAATCAAAATTTAATGTATTTTAAAAAAATATTATCTAAAAAATGCATTAAAATAATTTATCTATAGTTATTAATTTAAATTATTAATTTAAAATCATATGTTGCGTAGAACAATAATTTTTTGGAAAAACATTTCATTTTTACATTCAAGTGGTTTTATTTTCATTTATTACCAATTGATAAAAAAATAATTTATTTTACACATGTGTAAAAAATAAATTTTCATCATTTATCTAGACTTATTCATATCAACCAATCCAATTTCTATGCAATAACTATCATATTTAAAAATAATATTTCTATAGTATAACATAGTTTGTTTAAAATCAGAGTAGTGGTTAAGGAAAGAAATCCACATTGAACTTATTTAAAGTGAAATATGTCATAAAATATTTGGCTGTTACATTATACCACCATATAATAATTATTCAAACTATACTCCATCCCATTGATAAAAATATTGTGGATAATTATGCCTCATCACATACCTAATATTATATATAGCTTACTAATATTTATGGTTTCATCACAAAAAACTAACATAGTGAGTTGGGTTATTCTTGAAAACATTCTAAAATTGATTCAAAATCTACAATAACTCTTACTTATAAATGATATAATGCTTTTTTGGTTTGACCATTGATTTTATTACATGTGAAGGCTCAAATTTCTACATCCTTAGGAGAGAAAAATCCGACATATTGTGTAATTGAGAGGGATTCGATGGAAGCTCTAATTGAATAGAGAAAACTCATTTTCCATCAATAATTTTTATGGGAATAATATTTCTAGGTATCAACTTACAGTTCATTCCTAATTTCATAACCTTATTCCATGGTGATATTAAAATGAATACCTAGTCAATAGTTTCAAATTATATATCATATAGATGATCGTCAGTATAACATTTCAATCGATTATGAGACACCCATATTTTCGACTAAATATGTCTAACATTATCTTCCATTCACATATATAGCTCAGGTAACATTAACTTGTATACTCTAAATTCATTCCAACATAATATATTTTTTACTTCATTCCATATAAAGAATAAAAAGTATTCATCTGAATGATTGATTGAAATTTATTGTTGTATGAAAACACAAACATTGATAGGTGTTGATCCCAAAAACCCCATGAAATCAAATGGAAATTATGTCAATATTTATTATTGGGTTTGGATGGTCCTATCATACTGACAGTCCATATGAGGATAATATACCGGTGTAACCTTTAACTATATTTTCAAATATTGTTAAATACTTCTCTAGAACATTAAGGTAAACTCATATCCCAACCACAAAAAATATAATATAGAAATCCATAAAACCATACAACTTCCTTTATGTATATCCTTGTACACTGATTAATATAGGCATATTAATTTATTATAATTAAATTTATTGACCTTATATTGTGATTGATTATAAAACAAATAACATCGTTCCCGTTTAGGTGTCGTAGAGAGTCTATAATGACACCCTATGCTCATACGTTAACATTAAGTAATATTATCTGAATATATAAAATATTATACGAATAAATTCCCAAATATAGTAATAGTCTATAGCCTTTGGAAACATTGAAACTTACACACTGGTATATAAATGAGTTACATAATCTACGAGTAGTTTATTATAGACTAGAACCTTTCTTTGTCACATCAAACAAAATACATATATTCAATACATGGGGAAGGAAAAATAAAATGTGGTATGATCAGATTCACAGTGAGGATAAACTAGTTAGATACATAAACATAATTGTGAGAATATGGTATTGATAACACGATAATGAAAATAAAATATCATACCTAGAATATAAAATATCATAAACATGAATCATGGTATAATTATTATAAGTTTATTAGACTTGAATCATATATAAATAAATAAAATATTCCAGGAAATCATAAAATTACAATAAATTATGTTATTGTGGATGTCACAAAATAATATATAATAATTCCTATAGAAGTTAAGGCATTTATTCTATGTCCATCATAATGTAAAAAGTCTATTACTATACATGGTTCACTGTTTGTTTTTTCCCTGTATTACTAATCCGAGTTAACTCCTCATTACAACCCTATAAAACTATTCCATGATCATTTCTCATTATATCCATGTAATACTATACATAGTTCAATTCTCATTACAGCCTTATCAATCTCATGTGATATAAATCATTACAAAATATATTGGATAGATATATAGGTCCCACCCATCTCATTATTAAATTATTGATAAATGATCCAAAAGTTTATCTATAATAATATAATAAACCATGAAATGAAATGGATATTGTAAAAATTTAATCAAATCATAACCTATGTGAAATTATAGTTTACATAATCATTTCATCAGAAACGTAACCTATGTAAAGATGCGGGTTTCGATATCATATAACTCTGGAAAGAAAAATGAGTTTCTCAAATATCATGCCAAAAAAATATAATCCATTAAGAGAATGAATATTAATAAAATAATTAAATAACTTCCCAATAAAGTCACAAGTAACACCAAATATTTTTCACCTAGATGGAAAATAATTTTAATTGTTCTTTTAAAAACATATCCTTTGTAAAAAAACCTATATTCTGTAAAAAAATATTTAAACAAAATCAAAATGATTTGTAATTGAAAATACATTTGAAAAAATATAAAGGATGATTTCAAAACAATATAAAAATTAAATAAATTTTCCTTGAAAATTTTCTTTATGGATCATTGGGGAACATTTTTTTAAAACATTTTTGACAATATAAAATTAAACATATTTCTGATAGTAGAGTGGAATATGTAAAGTTTTCATAAAAAACATTAATTATCAAAAGTATTTGATAGTGTAATAATGGTACTAATTCCTGGATATGTTTTTAATTAATAAAATATATAATCTCATGAATTATCTTGAGTGGTGATCCATAATATTTCATCAAAGAAGCATAATCCTTGATAATCATGAAAGGTGATGAGATTGTTTCGACAAAACATTATCACTTTTAATCATACACTACATGTAAGAAAAAAAATTATATGAAAATTAAATAATCATTAAAGTAATAATATTCAAGATATAAAATTTAAAATGTAACTATATACACCATTAATAAGAAATAAGGTGCATTACCAGAACATGAGTCTCAACGAAGGCAAACTGAGACAAAACTATCATACTGATTTTTAAAATTTTAAATATAATCTCCATGAAAGAATGATTGTAACCTGAATATTAAAATAAACATAAAATTATTTATAAGATACATATTATAAATACATGTTCATTATATACACCACACAAAATAAATGAGTGGCGAATATGACATGTATCTCACAAGAATAAAACAGTGAGGTGAAATAATCTTGGTGTCTTGGCTCTCATTTTAGCCATTAGTAGCACAAGTATAATTAATATAAATTTATTATAAATCAATTTTAGAAGCATAATTTTAAATATAATATCATATATGGTATGATATATTAATTTATATTTCTCGCATGTTTTGAATTCTATGTTAGGGTTTCACTTTACGTAATACCCTCTTTGTTCTACCTAAGTGACTTTATTTGTTATAACATTGGTCCATATATTTATATCATGATATAAATAAAGTATATTATTATTTAAATATTATTTTTATTTATTATATTTTTATTATAATAATATTTAAAATATTAATGTCATAAATGTAATACACAATTCATGGAAATGGTAAGTCGTACGTACGTTTGAACGTTGTTTCCGTTTTTATTGTCATGTTGAAAGAATTAACAAAAATTAAATATGTTTATATATATCTATATATATTCTTATTATAGTTTCATTATTATATCATATATTTTATATATATTTTTACTAAGCTTAACCTTAATACATTTTAGTTAGAGTGTGAATAAATCTAATCGCTTTTAGGGGGTGGTAGTCCACAATTTTTCAAACAAAATTATCATATTTACACCATATGGAATTTAAAAAAACATTTATTGTAAAAAAAATATTATTATTTAATAAATAATAAATATAATATATGAAATATATAAATATAATTTTCATCATAATTCCCACCAAGAGAGGCGGTAAATGAAAAAAATAAAAATCATGGTTTAGTGAGATGATAGTTCTCCGTGCACATAAGCAATATTTTCATTACCCATTAGATGGAAGTGTCTATATGTTTAGGTAAAAAACATAAAATAACAACATAATAGTATATTTAAGAAAATGTTTTTGTCATAATAACTTGTAATAAAATTTTTTATGGGATTTAGTGGGAAAATAAATGAAAGGAGATTGAGAAAAGATGTTACTTCCTAATTGGGTAACTCCTTTAGGTTTGTGCCAAAAGGATTTCTTGGATTTTTTTACTGTCCAAGGGGAGGATTATAAAAAGAAGGAATGTATTAGGTAACTTTATTTGATATATATAGTCTAATACTATGTTTTTTGAGAGGTCTGTGGAATGGGTAGAGCTAGTGGATTTTATAGGGACGACATAAGAGACACTTGGCATTTTCGATTACAACGTAGGTGTAACCAAATTTCTAACAAAAAAATTACTACTAATCCAACTAAAATAAATAAATTAAGGTTTATGGAAAATTTATTTCCATAAAATGGGTGTTTTACAATTGTCTAGGTTATTTTGGATCTTAAATTTACGGTTTAGTACTTTGTTTGCCTAATTATTTTCTTAATCATTGTGATTAATTTTGATCTCTTTCACTATTCAATTTTGAAAAAAAAGTTCATATTTATATATAATATAAATTATAATAATTCCAAATATGTAATACATTTTTTTCTAATCAATTAAGTGGCATAATTTATTTTAAAATTAATCCTACTGACGGGATGACACTGCATGTTTTTAATGTGCAGATATCAAAAAGTAGGTTATGTTTTTATACCCAATTTCAAAGTGAAATCAATTAAAATGAATAAATAGAATTATAATATAGAAATATTATATAATTAAATATTATAACCAATTTAAAATATAATTTATGCTTATAAAAAATTAGATGAAAAAGAAGTTTTGAATTAAAATCTTGTATTTTTTACTATTCATTCAAAAATTAAGTTTCATAGAAAAATCACAAAAAAATCAACACGACTATTTAGAAATTCAAAATTAATAAATTATAATTATTTTAAAAAATTTAATATCTAAAATCATCAAAAATTAATTTCATTATTTTCTATTAATGGACATAAAAAGATGTTTTTTGATAACTATTATTTATAAACATATAAGGACATTTTCAAAAACTATATCATTCATTGTCAATTTGTTTTGTTAATATAAAACCATTATAACTGAAATTTTAAAATTATTTATTAGTATTAATATTACAATGTTTCATATTGTCTCATTTATATAATTATTACATTAAAATTATGTTTTGTAGAAACTTCCTGTTATTTGTAACATATGACAAGTTGGTGCTACATGTGACATACACAAAGTTGTAGTTTCATGTAACATATTTTGATTTAGTGCCATGATAAGGTAATTTTTGTCTTAGAGAAATTAAATAAATCAACTAAAAATTAATTTATTTGAAAAATGAGGTTCGTAAAAACTTGGGATGTTATATTCTAACCCCATTAAAATGATTTTCCACTTGAAAATTTTCATTTAGGTAAAAAAATAGGATAATTATGCAATATAATATCATTATGTTACCATTAATCATTTTCTATCTAATTATTTATCTATTAAACATTGACCACGTGAGTTGTCTCATTTTTTGGAACATTCTCTGATTGGTCCATAATTTCAATTAGTTGTTATTTGTAAGAATGATCCTTCTACAACAATATGAAATCTATGTTGAGTACATGAGAATGTTCATGTATTTACATCCACAAGAATATTACATGTAACACATCTTGGACTGGAGATATATTTTTAGGAAGAACCACTTGATAGGCTACCATCCCAATATGATCAAAAATCTCAATGGGACTGATGTATGTAGGGCATGATTATTCTTTCATTCAGAATATCATAACATTATTCTAGGATGGGATTCATAGAAACACCTATTAACCATTATCATATTCTAAATCATGCCTTATGTTATCAACATAAACATTCTCCTGACATTGAGCTACCATGATGTGATACTGAATGGTTCTAACCTTCTCGTCCAATTCATCAGCGATCTCATGTCCCATTGGAATTCTTTATCAAACCTCATACAAGAACATTGGAGATGAAAATTATTAATACAGTGGAATTCCTATAGTGCCACCTAAATTTGTTGAGTGAAATATATTTTTTATTAAATCTATACTGGAAGATGGTATTGATCCCATAAACCTTGGAAATCTATTGAACAAGATCTCAACATATACTATAGGGTTTTAATTTTCATTTCAGAAAAATCATCTCTCTAGTTATGGTATGTAATGCTGAAACTAAATTCATTATCATGTTCTCTATTAAGGCATTTCCAAAAAATTGTGGTGAACCTCAAATCCCAATAAGATACCACAAAATTTGTTACTCCATACACCCTTACCACATCGTTAGTGTATATCCTTGAAAGCTTATCTTTCCATATGTAATATCTGATAGTGATGAAGTGTGTTGACTTTGTATGAAAATAAATAAACACCCATATAGAATTAAAACCTCTAGATGTTTTGGGTTGTCCAATAAAAATATCCTTAGTGATGTTCTCCCATTACCATTTTGGTATGTGTAATGGAAGAACCATTCCCTTTTACTATTCTCTTTAGCCTTAACATTTTATCACATGAACCATTGAGATACAAACTCTACTATATATCTCTTCATACCATCCCACCAGAAGTATCATTTCAAATACCTATACATATTTTTACTTTATTGTTGAATAGATAATGATGATATATGAGCTTCCTCTAATAAGTACCTATCCATATCGTGTATTGAATGGACACATACACAATTCTTAAACCTCGTATTTCCATACTGATAAGGGTTAATATCAGGACCATTTATAACTATCTTTTTGAGCTCTTTATAATCCTTATGTTCCACCTTAATATTCACATGGATAGAGGGATGAAAACAGAAATGAGAAATAAAATATTTCCTCTTTACTTTAATATTTCTATATCCATACATTGAAAATCCCAAAATATTAAATCATGTGTGATCCTCATCATGGATAATCTAGCATGATCCTTCTAACTCAATGCATAATGTCCCATATTTTCATTCTAGGGGTGGTAATGTATTGTGAAATAATAATCCTTTTTCATCTCCCACCATCTTCATTATCAAATGTTCATTTCCTTCTGTATGAATATATATTTCATAATTTTATAATTGTTATATATATATATCACACTTTTGTATATATTGATAATTCATACACATCAATAATGAAAAAATTACCATTTCTAACTCCAAATAACGAGGTCTGTAATTTTTATGGAGAATCAATGACTTAAGTTGGGAATAACTGATAACCAAGTCATTCTACAAAAGAACACATCCCAAACCCTTCATCGATGTATTAATATATATTAAAAAACATTCTCAAATACAAGGTGATTTAAGTAGAGGATCACTTACAAAGTTTCTCTTCAGTTCCATGAAATTTTCCTCACATTCATATATTGGGGGAACGTGACACCCTTCCCATTTAACTTGATCATAGGATTAGATAGTTATGAGAAATTCCTGACAAAATGTTAATAATATCTAGTGAAATCATGAAAGGTACGGATCTTAGTCATCCTGGTTGGTCTATGACAGAATTTAATAGCCTCTATCATTTATTATTCTAATACTATACCATATCACGAAGTTATGTGAAAAATAATTAAACAGTTTTCACCCAAAATTCAAAATTTTTTAATTTTTCATATTGTTTCTCATTCCATATGGTATTTACTTCTATTAACAAGTTTTATTCTTGATCTTCCATGATTTTTCAATAGATAAAGATATCATACATAATGTCTTTAACAAACTAATAAAGGAAATATCTAAATAATACATTAATTAGATCCATGAATATAGTAGGGGAATTATTACGGACAAAAGGAACCACAATATATTCATAGTGTTCATACCTAGTACAAAATGTCTTCATAGGTATATCCACCTTCATGAAACCTAATTCATTATATCTAGAATGATGTTCTATCTAGGAAACGTATTGATATACATGTAATTGAATAGATAAGTATTCAATAAGGGGAATATGATACTTTTTCTTGATTGTGATCTTCTTCCACAATCTATAATCAATGTAGAGTCTCATTGATCTATCATTATTTTTCACAGAATGAATGGGTGCACCCCAAGGTGACAGACATGGCCTTATGAATACCTTATCATGGATTTCATGGAGTTGATTCTTCAATTATTTCAACTATATCAGAACAATTATCTATGGAGTCTTTGAAATTTTTGTGGAACCAGATATGAATTCTATTGAGAAATCAACTTCAATTTTTTTTGGAAGGCTAATCAGCTATTCTCGAAGAACATTAAATTTTTTTAGAATATTTTTCATATAATCAAAGTTTACTTTCATAAAAAAATTGAGATAACCATATATTTTGAATGGAAAATTATGTCCCATACCCTGGATATAATCTCCACTCGAAGATCATAATTATCAGCACATTGATGGATGATCATAGGAGGGTCTGAATTATCAAATGTAACTTCCCTATCTATATGTTTATGTGATATTTAATTTAGAGAATGTCAATACATGCCTAATCATACATTCAATTCATCTAGTAGATGAATGAAATGATTTTGAAGGAGTATATTCTAAGAAACATCAAATGGAGAGTAATCATAGACATGGGAGACAAAAATCATACCATTAGGTGTTTTATAAATAATTACACATTTGATTTTTTTGGTAGGATATTAACACTCATAGGATATTATTTAGAAATGAAATAATGGGTAGATGATGAGTCAAATATGACATTATCTACTGTAGATTGGATAGTATTTGTACATCTAATCTTGTCAATATTGCTCCCCTCATTAGAAATAGTGACTTCATGATCTTCTCTATGTCCCTTGAATTAAGAGGTTACAGACATCGATCGTCATCACCATAACTTGGGATTGGGATGTGGTTATCTTAATTACAATTCTCCGTAAAAATGTAGCGCTAAATCATGGGAGGATAGATTTTTGCAGCTTTCTCTAATTTATAATTTTGACCTAACTTCTTTATATCATTCTGACAATAAATATATCATAGAAAATTCTTAATGCACATAAAACATTTAATGGAAACTTTATGAAAAATTACTCCATGATTATCCCACATTTAGATCATACTTGAAAAGTAATCTTTTTTATCTCCATGGTATTAATAGGTTCATTTGAACTCCATATTCCTTTTTTTTCAAAACCAGGAGGTTGATACTGGAATCGAACCTCAATTTGAACCTTTATTTCAAAACACACAATGTTATCATAGATACTAAATTTTCTTATGGATATAGCTCTATTGAGACTATTATTTAGGCCACTCCTTTAAGTATCATGTTTAATTTTAGGTTGGATGATAATTCTTAAAGTGTACCTTGAAATTACCTACAAATTATCCACGTAGAAACCAGCATATTTATCATCCATTTTCTCTAAATAAAGTAACTATTTCTCAATCATGGTGCGATGAATTATTTGTAAGTAATTATTGAAAAATAATTTCTTGAAATAATTGTAATACATGGATTCAGTCTCATCTTCTTCCTCTTATTCTTAATTAAAGTCCACCTCTAGTTCTCTTCAACTTCTGATTGATAAATAACTATAATAACATTTTCATGCTTTGAACACAGGAGAATGACAAATATATTACCAGTAGTACCTATTCATTGTTTATCAACAAGTGGATTAGAAAACCCTATGAAAGAATGTTTATGTTACCTCATGGAAGACTCAACAGAATCTTTTGCACTCCTTTTCTCATATGGTAGTACACTTTGATTCATTAATTGAGATAATTGTGTAATCATAGTAATGATTTTTTTCATTCCAAATCCCATAGAGGTCAGTTTCTCAGAAATTAAATCATTGTGTTTTCCATATGAATTTCAATTAACATGGTAACTTTGGGTTCTAGCCATCTACTAAAACCAAAATTATAGAGTAAGAAATAATTATCAAATTAAAGAACCACATAATCATACTATTAGAAATTGGTCTTATAGCCAAAAATCTATAGAGACAGATAATAATGTCTATGGATATAACTAACCTATACCCACAACAAATATTTTTCTCCATTGCAGAATCCCACATTGATTCTCCTGGCTTCGTAAATTTCCTCCTCCCCCTTACCCTAGAAATCCTCCCCCTCCACCTTACCCTCGAGATCCTCCTCCAACGACATTGCTTCTTCAAAACTACCACCCCACCTCCCCGCGGACACCACTTTGACGACACCCCAACATGGAATCCCATCCTCCTCATCCAACATGCCTCCGATGTGGCACCCCTCCTCCCTATGATACTCTTTCTCCAATGAGGCTCTAGCATGGCTCTGATACCACTCCCAATGATGTTATGACATGGCTCCAATGCATCTCTGACAGGGATCTATCTTGACCACCCCACCTCCCTGGACCCTCCTCCTTCTGCTTGGCCACCCCCAAGCATTCTCCTCGTGACAACCCCAGCTACAAAATTTCATATTCGAACCAAGACCGACCTTCCCTATCCTCCTCCTCCAATGATTTATCAGTAACTTCATTCAGTTAATAGAAAACCCTTCCATTCCATTGATATAAAAACTCTCCCATCCATGATTTCTCTTAACAAATCTCTACCTACTACTATTCTATTGAATTGAATCCTCAAAAAAAGTTAATATTTTCCAAATATACCCTATAAATTGATTTTATTATTCTATAATATGTTTTTAGTTTGGAATTGAACTATTTTTATAAGATGAACATGCAATTTATTTTATAACCATATAATTTTCCTTCTAATTATACTATCTTAAACTATGTCAAATGTACAAATTGGTAATATTTCACATTCACCCATTTTTATATTTTTTTGTGATCACGAATGATTATAGTGGTGACTAAAAAACATTTTCATCATTTTCTTTTATTGAATAGTTTCATCTTATATGGTAATATTTTTTTAATAAATTATACCATATATCTCATATTGTTTATATGTTAATTTTATTAATGAAATCATCATCCACATAATCCCATTATGCTTCCTATTATAGTTTCTCACTCCTCCTCTCTATCCCCTCCACCATCTAACCTCATTCGAGACACCCCTTTTCACATCTGCATCCCTACATCCTCCTCACCTTGGTCCATCACTACATCTCTCTCCGCCTTTCGGCTTCCTCACCCCCACCCCCTTCTTGAATATTTATCCCCACCTCCCATGCTATAAGGCTTAAATAATCATAATTTCTCTCTTCAAAAAATTAAGGAGAGTAATATTTTTTGATTTTTATGTGGTGTTGCATGGAATTACAACTCTTATTTCATGAAATATCCATAGTTTTTTATTTGGCGGGATGATTTTTTACATATTCATGAGTCGAATTATCATAAAGTGAAGTATTGGGTTTAAATTTGTTTTGGGTGATTACTGGTTTTGAGATTTTTATGAGGTGTGTTTTATGTTTGTTAGAATTAATTAGTGAGTTATAAAGAATTCGGGATCTGTTTGGTCTCTTTTATGTTTCATTATGTTTAGTTGTGGTTCTATATTTGTAAACTGGTTTGTTCAAGTATTGTGTCAAGATGGTTTGAATATGGGATACCATTGGTCTAATGCTTCACTAACTAAGACCAATACGAAATAAGATAAGTTATGAACTTATCAGTGATCATTTTTGTTTGTTGGTTGACTATGGGGTGATGTTTAGTGTAAAAGGTCCCAGTTTACCAGTTGTGTTTAGTGAAAAAACATATAATGCCAATATTTTTTACCAAGCCTTGTGTTTTCTTAATTCAACTATTTATTTTAGTTAATCCTTATAATGGTTCTAATCTCGTGAATACATACTTCTTTTAAATTGGGTTCACTTTGTGGGTTTTAGATTTGTTTCATGGATGACTATGGGTTTTCTAGGTTTTCATTGGATATTGTGCGTCTTGACATTTTATTTCATTTAGGTGTGTGTCTCATATTTTATGACATTTTATAATAATTACATTTTTAGGAGAACTAGGCCAAATTTATATCCCCTTAGGTTCCATCCATCATAATTGATATAGAATATTTCATGTGGATGTCCCATGATATTGTGTATTTAACTAATTAATGTGGTAAGATTGGTTATATGTTATGGTTTTCTTATTTAAGACCATATCTTTTCTATTCAACACCCAACTGACCTCTTTTGTTGGGTATTATTGGGGCATGTATTTTAATAACTCCACTTCCACTAGATACTTTCCTAGGGAAAAAAGTGGCATGGTGGGATGATTCTAACACCTCACGTCAATGTGATTATTTATATTAATTTTTTTATTTATCATGATATTTTTTAAAAAATTTATTTTGATTTATAAATTTGGGATCTTTTTTATGTTTCATAGTATTCTTACAGTTGTTAGAAACACTTTGGAAACCCTGATAGTGGTGTTTTATTTTTTACTAAGTGGTTTTACATGGTGGGAACTTGATTCCCAAAACCAAGAAATAATTTCTTAAAAATTGTGTGGATAATTTTGTTCTTAAGGGTTACCTTCATTGTTGGAATTTATTATGGAGAAATCATACAACAAAACAATGTGATTCCACTCTGGGTGTTGACTATAAATTGCACATTTGGTGCATGATTTACTAAACTATATAGCCTAACCATGCAACAAGGACAATTTTGGTAGAACTTGCGTTTCAATTATATATACAAAAGAGTGTCCCACATTCCTCAGCGTGTTTGATCCTAAAAAATTCTACCACATGGGTATTTTTCACCCTAAACCTCTCTACAACCCCTCCCAACATCCTTCCCCACACCCCACAAATTTCCTCCCCCAAACCCATCTCATCATCCCCTTCCTGAGGTTGTCATCCCCAACTCCGCCACTTCTGTATCCCTCTCCATTCGTTCCCCTTCCCATCCCTTGTCCATCCTCCTCCTCCATCTCCATCTCTATCTCCGACTCTTCTACATATATATCTCATAGCCCTGACCACCATATCTCTCACGGCACCATACCCCAATTGCAGTCCATTTTGGTCTCCTCTAGATTCCCACAGCCCTCAACCATCGACCCTTGATCATCTCTGGCCCCCAACTCTTTCATCCTTCCTCAAATTATTCAGATAAAATCTCATTTCATAGCAACTCTTGATTTCACTCCCCAAATTTGTTTTTTATTACGCTAACCCAAGCCTTATCGACCACCCTAGTTGACCGACAATGTTTAAAATCTCAATTCAATATCATTTGATCACAATAGACATCCAACATTGCAGGCATGACCTTTTTTTTTGTTTAGAGATTGTTGAGGTCACTCCATGTTGTTAAATAATCTTTTGTGTATTCTGATTATCATTCACATTCCCCTCCATTCATCCCCAATGATCTCTTCCCATCCATCTCCCATAATTTCCTCTTTTTGATCAATCATTCATTATGATCTCACCATACATCTCCTCGTTTAATATTATCGAAACAAGCATAAATGTTATTACCCCCAAGTGACATATATTTTATTTCTGATCCTACAATATGTACTGATTCACTATGGCTATACATTTTATGAATATACTATGTGTGCAATGTTAAACATGTCTACGTTTCAATTCACAACATAGAAACATAATTTTCAATATACATATGTTAAGCATTATTATTTTGAATTTATTTTTATAAGACATATACATTATATGGTATTATATTATATAAAACATTTTCATATGAAATATTATTCTCCAATGACTATCATTAAATCACTAATATTTCATATAAATGCACTACTATTGCATACACTGTATAAACTGTGTCTATAGAAGATTATTAGATATTGTAACCATTTTTTCCAACATGGATGCAAATGAAATTATTTAATAACTATATTATTTCATACTAAAATTTGGTTAATGTGAGTGATTGTGATTTTGATAAACAAGGACTAATGGTTTGTGGTTAAAGACACATTTTCTAGAAACTAATGAATGAAACATCTGAACTAAATGATAATTTAAAAACATCTAGAATTTGTTTCTATTATAATTTATTTTGATTACTATACAGGTTTGTGATGAAAATATCTAGGAGGATTAAAAGTCCTTTTGAAATTGAAATATTATAGGTTTCATCACCAAGAATTTATGGAAGATACAAATTTGGTAAATATCTACAAAAAGGTAATATGTAGATGTAAGAGTTTTAGATTCACATTTATGTTCAATAATGCCCACATCACTGCTATATTTTTACATCCAAATGTACTAGTTTTATTTTCTCATATCTTCTTGGTCTGTGATGCATTTTTTATCTTCTTAATAGCATATAATTGTGAGTTTAGGGAGATCATGTTAAGCTATGCAAAAAATAGGTTAAGAGTTATCGTGAATATATCAATTTTCATTTGTCCAAATAATTTATATTTTCGGGAAAACGTTCAATAATTTCTTTGTAAAGATTTTGATATTTTAGTTTTGGAGCCCATTTATGCTCGGATTGAGTTCAGTAGCTTGGTTTGTTATTCAGTTTCTATTATCATTTTGTAATTTTTTTTGTTATTTAATCATGTTTTCATACCATTCCTTGAATATTTTTCACTGAATTCCATCTATAACTACAATAGCCTGTAATGTTTTATTTAATTTGTTTAATTTAATTCTTTGACACATGTTCCACTTCACATGAACATTTATCTTATCACATAATCAAAAATCATTTAAACATAAACTGTGGTGTTACAGATCATCCCTAGTTTTTCATCATCTCTATTGCTAAAATATAAAAATTCTCAATGCTCTAATCAATCCATGCGTCCTTTCCAGACATCACCCTCCAAGGCTAACTCACATAGGAATCATTTTTTCCTATATATGTGACTCCTTTAATAAGTGGTTTTCATCAACTGAAGGATATGAGTATAAGTGACAGTTGAGATTTCATCCATTCCTCATTATTTCATAGATAGAGAGGTAAACATCACAAACAGAATACACATGTGGTTTACCACTATATGGAACCATCTACATGCAAACTTCTTGAAATCATAAAATATAAAAAAGGTAGAGTATGATTTTCTAATTATGTGATGCAATTTTTGATGCCTGTGTATTTATATAAAAAAAGATATTACATAGTACATTTACTTAGGTTTTCTAATCTACATTTCTTTCTTCCTCATTTAATATGGATTATCAACTATTTTCCCTTCCACTCATTTCCATTATTACTTTATTGGATATTATGAATGATGTGCAATATTGGGGAAGAATACAGAGGATATAAATTGTAATACTAGATGAATGGTTATTTATTTTATATATCTCATTAAAATTATACATTACTTCAGTCAACTGAATTCATCTTCTAATCAATTTTTATTTGAATCTTGGTTGGAAGACAAATTGATGGGGTAGTGGGGGTGTATGTTGGGGGTGTTGGGGGTATTTGGGGGGGGGGGGGGTAGTGTCCGTGTAGGTGGTGTTTGTGTGTGTGGGGGGGGGGGGAGGGGGATAAGGGGGAAGTGGTTGGTTGGAGCATGGAATTCCCTGTGTAAATTTGATGTGTGTAAAACCAGATCCTTTTTGAAGATCTATTTATTTTTTAAATTTAAATGTGTGTGTTTGTGGGTTCATGTCAAGTGGAAGGGAAAATATTCCATCACAGAACTAAACCAAATAATTTTAAATTTTATAACTATTATTTATTTTTATATTGCACATTCTAAAATTGATTCCCTTTTAAAACAACTTTATCAACTCTAGTTTTTTAATAGGATTACACAACGTGTGTTTTCAAAATAATCGTTAAATATTAACCATTAATTCTTGATATATATATTCTAATTGAAGTTAGTAGCATTATTTTAATATATAGGGTGATTTCAAATCATTTAAATTGGATTATATAATTCCTTTAATAAATATTATATAATATCAAATTATATGTAATTACAGAATTAGTTTACTGGATTTTTTTTACATTGGAGTAATTTGATTTAAATATATTCTCATCAAAAAATATTTTGGATGATCATTTTTCCCCCCCTCATGGGAACTCTAGTCTATCCAAAATATAAAAATAAACCACCTAATGTAATGCAAGACTATGATGTTATTGGATTGTCCAAAATATGGTGGTGTCTTTTCATGTTTTGGTTTTGGATATGTGGTTTCTTATTGTTGAACCCTTTAATGAAACTAATATATCAAACCATATTTCCAACTATCTTTTTCACATAATGAATTTATTTTTTCATTTATATACTTCATTTTATTATTTATATACCCTTTTTTCTTTACTTTCTCAATGTATTCTTTGGGGAACAGTCCCTGAACAACACTACTAATGGGTCTATATTATTCTATAAAACTAAAATCCGCAGAAATTATTTATTTATAAGGAAAATTTGATGAAAATACCTTTTATAAACTAGAATAAAATGATGGAATATATATATTAATTTTTATAACATATTGTTTAATGTATTACAATTTAATATTATATTATACTTAAAAATGATTGCCCCACATTTTGTGTAATTCCATCTACTAGGTATCACTCATTGTTACAGGTTCCCCCTTCCAAATCATATATTCGAGGATGTAAATTGATTTATATTTAGAATGATAAACCTATTAAAATTGAATATAATTATTTCATTGTTTCATATTACACAATTTTTTAACAATATATTTAAAATACAAAAAAAAATTTCAAGTGAAGAATTCCCCATAGTATCATTAAGGTAGGGGAATATTAGATTTGATGCATGATTTTTATTTTATAGAATATTGTACTATTTAATAAATTTAATATTCTAGAATAAATTTATTAATAAACCTAATATAGAATAAGATACTACTAATTGCAGTATGTTATAAATTTTCTCCTCCAGATTAGCACTGAAAGAATCTTAGGTTCCTTGGTTTATCCTTGGTGTATATATAGTTGTTGGGTGGGATGTAATGACCCGTCCTCGGGACCCGTGCCGTGACTACCCCATACCCGCCTCCCATAGGCCCGGGGCTGGCGACTAGCACCAAGGTTTAAATCCCGACAAAAAGGGGAAGACATTGACATTATAAAGTAAACAAACACCCCAGAGTAAGCATGCATAATTATACACTAAGTAAAACGGGGTACAAAAGTAAGTGCGGAAACTAAATGGGCCAGAATACAAACACTAACTGAAAGAAAAGCATGACTGGAAGGAAAGTACAACAACTGAAAGTAAAGCAGCAATGTCGAGTCGTCCACTGGAAGTCCCACATGAAGGGTGGGTACAGATAACCTCCTAAGCTCTTTGGGACCAGCTGTTTGCTCCATGTACATCCCGCCCAATGGTCCACCTCCAGGTACCGATTTTCTCCACAAGCCTCAACCACGATCAGTGCTGTCCGTCGTCTGCATCAAACACAACGTAGTGCGACCATAACATGTATAGGGGTGAGTATATGCTACTCAGTAGGGACCTCGAGACCCCCGAAGGTATCCTAGAATCCACAAAGGATAATCCACAAAGGAAAGATACAATCACAATGTAACATCCAACACTACATAGGTATATTCCCATACATATAACTAAGTCATCAATTTCAGTTCGGCTCCAACATCCGAGCCCATGTTCGATCACGTCCACAGAGGAAAAGACAAACCAATCCACATATGAAAGAACAACCAAATACACATGGGAAAGCAAGTCAATAATATCAAAGATAATGATTGAATGTCAAGACTCAACTCACACAGGTATACTTCTTCGTAAGGTGATAGAGATGATCAGATGTAGCCACTGATTCATCTGAGCTGGGACCAACGTAGAATACTAAACCAGCTAAGCTGTCAGACCCACATAGGATACAGACCAGCTACTCTGCCAGACCCACGTAGGATAGCAAGAACAGAGTCAAACACTGCCAGACCCAGGTACAATACAAAAACAGTAGTCATCGTCGTCGAACCCACGGAGGATTTCAGTACGGTCTTCATCGCTGCCGAACCCACGGAGGATTTCAGTGCAGTCTTCATCACCATTGAACCCGCGGAGGATTTCAGTATGGTCTTCATCGCTGCCGAAACCTTGGAGGATTTTAGTGCAGTCTTCATTGCTGCCGAACCCAAGATGGATTTCAGTGCAGTCGTCATCACTGTCGAACCCATAGAGGATTTCAGTGCAGTCATCATCGTCGTCGCAGTCGTAGCCAGCTCTAGGGTTCCCGCACACAACATGCTCATTTCTGTGAGAGTCCGCTCCACGAGGCAAGGGGGTCGATATATCAACTGACATGTAGTCCATATTTGATGTATCTAAAAGTTCCGTCTCGATAAGAGGAACTCAACGTGACAGACGGTGTGTCAATCGGACGCCCGGTCAGAGAGTCATTGGCTTTTTCGTACCAGGGGCCCGGTTGGTTTTTAAATCAAAAAAACCCGACTACACTCCAAATATTTCCAAAACTTGATCGGAGTAGTCCAAACAGTCCGTCTCACTAATAGGAATCCAACTAAGTCTACGACACATCAATCGGACGTCTGGAGCTCATGCTATAAGTGTTTCCGCTACGAGGGCCTGGTTGGTTTCGTGTTCGAACCAACTCGGCCATACACAAACTTCTCCGAAACCTTGAGTGTAACATGCTGAAACGACCGCCTCGATCCAAGGATCGCATCGCAGCTGACTGTGTGTCGATCTGAGGTACGTAGCTCAAGATACATGGGTTTGAACGGAATTTTTCGAAAATAGGGGGTTTTGGGCCCGTACCGACCCGGCCCAAGACCCCTTGGGTCGGCCCGAAATGGGGCGACCCGAACTGGGTCTCGGTCCGGCCCCTTAAGAAATGGCCCAATCAGGTGGGCATGGCCCAACCCCATCGGCATGGCCCGGCGCGGCCGGTGCGGCCCGACCCAGTTCAGCCGGTTCGGCCTAGGTGGCCGGTATGCCTGGCGCGGACGCGGCCGCGTGGCCAGACAGCTCTGCCAAGACGAGTTGTCACAGAGAGGGGGGGGGGGGGGGGGCGCTGCCCCCTAATTGAAACCACGGCCCCCACATGGGGTCCGCCCCTTTTTCCAGCCATGGGTTACGACCCCCGGGCTTCTCAGAAACCGGCTGGTTTGACCTGCCGATGAGTCACCGCGGGACCTGCCGGTCCCGCCCCCTGTGCACCGGTGGCTCCGGCAGCCTCTCCTGCTCCGCTGTGGCCAAAGGCCGTGGCCTTGGTCCAACCGGCGCAACGCGACGGCGAAGCGCCTCTCCGCTGCGGCCTGCCCCGGCCGCAGCCTTCGTGGTTTTCTGGTGCGTCGCGACGGCGCCACCCCCCTTTGCCGCAGCCTGACTCCGGCCGCGGATTCTTTAGGTCACAACGGTGTGGAGCAACGGTACCGCGCTTCTTCGCCGCATTCCTCTATGTTTCCATGCAGTGCTGTTGCACCGTGCCGCCTTCTTTCGAGCCGTAACGAACTACATCAAAGGGGAAGGAGGGTCGGTCGTGTTCGTGCGTTCTGACCTCCTCCCATTAAAAAGATAACAGGCGTCCCCAAATAATAGATGAAGAATGGCATGATTAATCACGAACAAAATTATGAAACCCCTACCTCGATGAAGTCGTCGAACGAGGTTTGTCACAGGAAAGCGACGTTGCGGAAGACGACGTCGCGGAAGGAGGGTCGTCAGTGTCACGATACACGGGGTGGCGGTACACAACGTCATGGAGAAGAGGATCATCGGTGTCGCGGTACACGGCGGCGCGTCGTCGATATCCGAGGAATCAGAGTTATTCATCGTCCTTCGTCGGAGGTTGGCGTTCTTCATCGGTGACGGTGTGTTCTTCGCGTTCTTTAAGGAGAAAGATGAGGATTCCAAGGCTTGAAAAAATCCTCTCCAAACATCTCGCACAACAGAATAACCCTTAAAGAAATAAGACTTTATCTTATTTAATTAACACACACATGCCGAAATTCAATTCGAAATTCAAAACAAATTCCAGAATTGATTATATTGAATAACATAATTCAATTCATTAATTAAGAGAGTTGACTTGGTATTTAAAAGGGGTGTGGGTGACTTACATATTAAAAGCACGAGAGGGAGGTTAAAAGGAACTTGAAGGGGTGGGACTCGTGTGGGCCCCACTTCACTATTATCCTACCTAGTGGAGTTAGGATATTAGTGGGTCCCACTCCAACCACCAAGCATAGGTTTAAACTACCCAGAATAGAAATAAAATTTGTAGCACAATCTTTTATTTTATTCTTTAGTTAACCCATTTAATTAATAACCTCACCTGAGCAAACGCAACTCTAGAAAACGTGTTCCTAAGCAATTACCGGTGGAGTGATTCCATCAGTGCCCTCAGATTTCGATTCCGAGCACCGGATCAAAAGTTAGGAAAACCCACTTGTTCGTTTACTCAGCATACCTGAGCTAAACTTGGGAAATTAATTCCGGGCACACCAGGCCTCGAAATCAGATGTCGTCAGAAACTGCGTTCTTGTAAAATCTCAAAGAAAATTAAGAAAAATTTTACCTTGAATTTTACGGGTCTTTAAATTACTCCCACCTCAGGGCTTTACGTCCCCATAAAGAAACATCATAGACTAGGGGAACAAATGTAGGTACCGATCATTCATCTGAGCCTCCCGCTCCCAGGTGCTCCCGTGGAGGTTCCCGTGCTGCCATCTGATGCGCACTAGAGGAATCGACCTCCCACGTAGGACACGATCCTGTAGATCCTCGATCTCCACCAGGACCTCCAAAAATGTAGTCCCATCATCAATGTCCAACTCCCCATGGTCGAGGATATGCGCCGGATCATGCATGTATCTACTCAGCTGAGATATGTGGAAGACGTCGTGCACCTGATGCAACTGAGATGGTAGAGCCAGGCGATAAGCCACCTTGCCTATACTACTGAGAACCTAGAATGGTTCGATAAAGCACGAAGAGAACTTGCCGCCTCGGCCAAATCTCTGTAATCCACATCGAGGTGAGACTCACAAGAAGACATGGTCTCCATCCTCGAACTCCAGTGGCCTCTGCCTCCTGTCACCATAAGACTTCTTCTGGCTCAGAGATGTCCTCATCCGCTCCGGGATGACCTCGACCTTCTCTGTTGTGGCCTGGACTATCTCTGGTCCCACAAGTGCTGACTCCCCAGGGTCTGTCCAACACAAAGGTGATCTGCAAGGTCGGTCGTACAATGCCTCATATGGTGCCATCCCGATGGTGGAGTGGTATCTTTTGTTGTACGCGAACTCCACCAAGGGTAGGTGGTCCTCCCAACTACGACCAAAGTTGAGGACACATGCACGAAGCATGTCCTCGAGAGTCTGAATGGTCCTCTCCATCTGACCATCTGTCTGAGGGTGAAAGGCGGTGCTCAGATGTAGTTGCGTCCTGAATGCCTCCTGAAACCCCTTCCAAATATGGGAAGTAAAGCGAGCATCTCGATCAGAGACAATAGATGATGGCATAATGTGAAGGCGTGTGATCCCCTGAACATAGAGGTGTCCCAAGCTCTCCCCTAAGCCCCACTCTCTGATGGGTAAGAAGTGAGCTGACTTGGTGAGTCGGTCGACAATCACCAAAATAGATTCGTGACCTCTGGATGTTCGTGGAGGTCCAGTCACGAAATCCATAGATATCTCATCTCACTTCCACTCCGGGACCTCCAAGGGCTGCACCAAGCCTACTGGTACCTGGTGCTCTGCCTTCACATACTGACAGATCAGGCATCGAGAAACGAACTCAGCTAAAACCTTCTTCATATCCGGCCACTAGTGCTGACGTCTGAGATCCCGGTATATCTTCACCACTCCTAGATGTACCGCTAACGGGGAAGTGTGAAACTCCCTCAGCACCTCCTCCTGTAATGCATCTGGTACCATGGTACGCCTCTTAAAAGGATGACGTGCTCTCCTCCCACAGAGAATCTATCAGGTGCCTGTCCTGAGGATATCTGTGCATGCCGCGTCTCACAGTCAACGTCCCCACGATGTGCCTCTATGACCCACTGAAGAAGTGGTGGAGTGGTTGTGAGTGACAGAATAAAGGCTGCTCCATCTCTATCCATGAAGGATATCTGCAAAGCGGCTAGCTTCTCTATCACCTCCCCAAGTAGCTGAATTCCTGTCCTCCTGCTGAGGGCATCGGCTACTACGTTGCCCTTTCCATGAGTACAGACTATCTCAATGTCATAGTACTGAAGGAACTCGAGCAATCACCACTGTCTCAAATTCATGTCATTCTACGAGAATATGTACCTCAAACATTGGTGGTCAGAGTAGACTCTAAAGCGCTCTCCCATCAGGTAGTGTCGCCACATCTTCAGAGTGAAGACCACTACTGCTAACTCTTGGTCATGGGTAGAGATATTCTGCACATGATGCTTCAACTGACGAGATCCATAGGTGACCAAGGACCACTCCTGCTTCAGGACACATCCGATTCCGGTCACTGATGCATCACAGTAGACTACGTACCCTAATCCCTCCTCTGGTAGCCTCAAGATAGGTGCGCTGGTCAATCTCTGTCTCATCTCCTGGAAGCTCTCCTGACATCTCTCTAACCACACGAAGGGTTTCCCCTTATTCGTCAAAGTGGATAGTGGTGTCGCAACTCTAGAGAAGTCTGGCACAAATCTCTGGTAGTACCCAGCTAGACCCAAGAAACTATGCACCTCTGTCACGTTCCTGGGTGGCTCCCAATCTAGCACTACCTCGATCGTCGCAGGATCCACCAGAACTCCCGACTCAGAGATGACGTGTCCCTAGAAGTGGACCTCACGTAACCAAAACTGACACTTCGAGAGCTTACCATAAAGCTGGTGCTCTTGGAGGGTGTCTAGTACAACCCACAAGTGGTTGGCGTGCTCCTCCTCAGTAGTCGAGTATATCAAAATGTCATCAATGAAGACCATGAAAAATCGATCGAGGTATGGATAAAAGATCCTGTTCATGAGACCCATGAACACTGCTGGAGTGTTGGTTATGCCGAAAGGCATATCCAAGAACACATAGTGGCCATACCGACATCTGAAGGTCGTCTTCTGCATGTCCTCGTCTCGAACTCTAAGCTGATGATAGCCTGAGCTGAGGTCTATCTTCAAGAACCACCGTGCTCCCTTGAGATGGTCGAAGAGGTTTTCAATCCTCGGTAAAAGATACTTTTTCTTCACGGTCACCTGGTTTAGGCGATGATAGTCGACACACAGTCTCAAGCTCTCGTCCGACTTCTTGGCGAACAATCTTGGGGATGCCCAGGGTGAAACACTGGGTCGGATGAATCCCTTACCCTGCAAGTCCTCCAGATGTACCCATAGCTCTCGCAGCTCAGCGAGAGCCATCCAATATGCTGGAGTGGATATCGGGGCTATCTTGGGGTACAGGTCAATATAAATGTCTAGCTCTCTGCGAGGAGGTAGTCCTAGAATGTTGTTAGGAAAAACGTCCACATACTGATCCACAACTATAGGAAAACTCAGAATCTGCACGTCAACTGCTCCTAGGATGATGCTAGCCAACTGATGAGTGATGGCCTGTCCTCTCCTCTGCGTGAGTCTATCCTACACTGTAAAGGATCCCTTCTCACCGGTAAAGGTGAACCTGCTCCCGTCAGTGCGTACACACCGCACCTTGCGCCTAATACACTCGATCTGAGCATGGAGTGTAGATAACCAATCCATGCCCATGATGACATCGTAAGGCTTCGACGCCACTACAAGAAGTTCCAAGCCGAAGCTCTCTCTTCCTAGAGTAAGCTCACACTGCCGGCACCAGTGTGTAATCATTGAGTCTGCTCCCGTAGGAGTCTCTAGCCATAATAATTGATCCAACGGCTCCATTGGAATATCCGAGCTCCAAACAAGGGCATCGACAATAAAAGAATGACTCGCTCATTTTTCTAGAAGAACTAAATCAAGGGTGGAGTAGACATAGATAGTACCTCGAATCATCTATGCTGCACCGTGTTTGTAGGCCTCTACTGCCTGAAGCTGAGCTTGTCTCTGCCCGTTAGCTCCCTGTAGTCGGGGTGGACATCCTGGTGGTGGTGGTGGTAAAGCCTCAAAGCGTCGCCCACCACCTGCTGCTCGGCCAGCTCCCCTGCCTCGTCCACCTACTCCCTGCGGACCACCACCGTTGACCCTCTGCCTCTGCCTGGGTGGCCCCTCAACCGTCGGCTGCTCCACTTCATGGCAGGTCGGGCAGTCATGAGCCAAGTGGCCCTAAGCTCTGCATGCGTAGCACTGTCTGCTCCTCAGAAGGCTGGCTCTGCGCCGTGTGCCCCGCACCTCTGAACCAGTGTCCTGAGGACGTTTTCCTCATGGTCTGGTCCGCCTGGACCCCTGTGACAACTGTCGACTGCCAGCTGCAGATGACTCTGCTATGTGCCTCCCTGCGGTAGGTCTCACTGCTGGCGTAGGCTCAACAAAAAATCTCTCTATGAGAAGAGCTCGCTCCAGGACTCTTTCATGTGTCAGAATGCTGAGGGAGATCATCGATGCCCTGATTTCATGCCTCAGTCCCTGCTCGAAGGTCCGGGCCCGGAAAAATGGGTCCCATACCATATCCATCGAATAGCGCGAGAGATCGGTAAATCTCACCGAGTACTGGTCGACCGTCAGGTTTCCCTAACACAGCTGTAGAAGATCCTGGATGCACAATGCACGGAGGGTGGCTGGGATGAACTCCGAGCGGAAGAGGCTCTCAAATTATGTCCAAAGGAGAGATGCCTCGTCGAGCACCTGGAGCATCAAGCTCCACCATCTGCCTGCTGCCGCGTGCAGGATGCTCACTGCCTAGATCACCATGAGGTCAGCTGGTGTCCCCACTAACCTGAAAACTCACACAACCACCTCCAGCCAATCCTCTGATGCCGGAGGGTCCACCTGTCCGTGGAACCTGGGCGGTCTCTGATGCTGAAACTTATGCAGTGCATTAAGGAAATGTGCACTCTCAGCGGCTGGGGCTAGTGTCATCAGTGGCTTAGAGGTTAGTGGTACCGCCAGTGCCTCCGCTGAAAAAGGGGCCTACACCGAGGCCTCATCACTCGGTGGGCTGTCGGCTCACACAAAACACAGAACACTAGCTAGCTGCCATCGTGGGGCCATCCTGAAAAGAAACAGGTGTGCCACTGTAAAATAGTATACATGGTGAGCTGAAAAAAAGTAATCACAATGAAAACTTTTGAAACACACATTCAATCGTTGTTTTCGTTAATTGAGTTGGAAATTAGAAGCCAGGGTCCTGGTGTATAGATACGTTGGTTGGCGCACAAACACTGGACTCCCAGGAATGAAATCCACACTCAATTCCCTTAACACTATTGCTCCACATAGAAGAAATATCAGAGTCCCGAGTTCTGCGGTAGAACTCAACTCCTCTGATACTAATTTTTCCTGACCCGTCCTCGGGACCCATGCCGTGACTACCCCAAGGCCGCCTCCCATAGGCCAGTGGTTGGCGACTAGCACCAAGGCGTAAATCCCGACAAAAAGTGGAAGGCATTTCTGTTATAAAGTAAACAAACACCATAGAGTAAGAAAGCAGAAGTATACACTAAGTAAAACAGGGTACAAAATTATGTTCAGAAATTAAATGGGACAGAATAAAAAACCAAACTGAAAGAAAAGTACGAATGGAAAGAAAGTACATCAACTGAAGGTAAAGAAGCAACGTCGAGCAGTCCACTAGAATTCCCACCTGAAGGGTGGGTACAGATAACTTCCTCAGCTCCTCGAGTCCAGCCGTCTGCTCGGTGTACGTCCCGCCTAGTGGTCCACCTCTAGGTACCGACTTGCTCCACGAGCCACAAACATGATCAGCGTTGTCCGCCGTCTACATCCAACACATCGTAGTGTGGGCATAGCCCATGCATGGGTGAGTATACTCTACTCAGTAGGGACCCCGAGACCCCCGAAGGTCCCCCAGAATCCACAAAGGATAATCCAAAAACGAAAGATACAATCACAAAGTAACATCCAACACTACTTAGGTATATGCCCATACATATACCTAAGTCATCAATTTCAGTTCGTCTCCAACATCCGTGCCCATGTTCAATCACGACCACAGAGGAAAACAGAAACCAATCCATATAGGAAAGCACAACCCAATCCACATGGGAAAGCAAGTCAATCATATCGAAGATAATGATTGAAATTCAAGACTCATCTCACACAGGTATACTTCTTCGTAAGGTGATAGAGATGATCAGATGAAGCCACTGATTCATCTATAATGGGACCCACATAGGATACTAAACCAGCTAAGCTGTCAGACCCACATAGGATTCCAACCATATACACTGCCAGACCCACGTAGGATAGAAGGAACAGAGTCAAACACTGTCAGACTCATGTAGGATACAAGAATAGTAGTCATCGCCATCGATCCCATGGAAGATTTCAGTACGGTCTTCATCGCTTCCGAACCCATGAAGGATTTCAGTGCAGTCTTCATCGTCGTCGAACCGACAGAGGATTTCAGTATGATATTAATCACTGCCGAACCCATGGAGGGTTACAGTGTAGTCTTCATCATTGTCGAACCCATAGAGTATTTCAGTGCAGTCGTCGTCACTTCCGAACCCATGGAGGATTTCAGTGCAGTCATCATCATCGTTGCAGTCGCAACCAGCTCTAGGGGTATTGCACACAACGTGCTCGTTTCTGGGAGGGTCCACTCCACGAACCATGGGGGTCGATACATCAACTGACATGTAGTCCGAAGTTGATGTATCTCAATGTTCCCTCTCGACAAGAGGAACTCAACGTGATAGACGGCGCGTCAATCGGACGCCCGGTCTGAGAGTTATTGGCTTTTTCGTTCTAGGGGCCCAGTTGATTTTTAAGTCAAAACAAATCCGAACGCACTCCAAATGTGTCCAAACCTCAAGCGGAGTAAGCCAAAAGGATAGTATCACTACAAGGAATCCAACGAAGTTGACGACACGTCAATCGGATGTCTGGAGCTCAAGTTATAAGCGTTTCCGCTCCAAAGGCCAGGTTTGTTTCGTGTTCGAACCAACCCGGCCATACAAAATGTTCTCAGAAACCTTTAATGTAATATACTGAAACAACCATCTCGATCCAAGAATTGCATCGCAGCTGATGGTGCATCGATCGGAGGTTCGTAGCCCATGATACAGGCGTTTGAACGGAACTTTCCCAAAATTGGGGGGTTTTTGGCCCGAACCGACCCGGCCCGAACCGGCTCAACCCAAACTGGGTTCGTGTCTGGACCTTTAGGGAGTGGCCTAGCCCTGTGGGCACGGCCCCACCCAACCCGCACGGCACGGCCCAGCTAGTGCGGCCCGACCCGGTTTAGTCGGTCCGGCCTGGGTGGCTTGTTTTCTTGGGGCACATGCGGTCGTGTGGCCACACAGCTCGTCTCAGATGAGCTGTCATGGAAAGGGGGGTGTGCTGCCCCCTGATTAAAACCACGGCCCCCACGTGGGGTCTGCTAACTTTTTCCAGCCGGGGGTTACGACCCTCGTGCTTCTTGGAAACCAGCCGTTTTGACCGATCGGTGAGTCACCGCGAGACCAGCTGGTCCAACCCCCTTTGCACCAGATGCCGGTGGCTCCGGCTGCCTCTCCTACTCCACCATGGCCAAAGGCCGCGACCTTGGTTTGACCAGCGCCGCGCGAGGGCGCCACACTCTTCTGCTGCGACCCACCCCGCCCCCGACTCTTCGTGGTTTTCCAGCGCGGCGCGACGGCGCCGCACCCCTTTGCCGCGGCTCGACTCCGGCCACGGATTGTTTCGGTCTCAATGGCATGGTGCGACGGCACCACGCTTCTTCACTACATTCATCTATATTTCCATGTGGTGATGTTGCACCGTGCCATCTTTATTCGAGCCGCAATGAACAACATCAAAGGGGTAGGATGGTCGGTCGTGTTCGTGAGGTCCGACCTCCTACCGTTAAAATGATAACAGGCGGCCCGAAATAGAAGATGATGAATGGAAAGAATAATCATGAAAAAAATTCCAAACCCCTACCTTGATGAAGTCGTCGAATGAGGTTTGTCACGGGAAAGGGATGTTGTGGAAGATGACATCGCGTAAGGAGGATCATCGACGTCACGGTATACGGCGTTGCGATACACAGCATCGCGGAGAAGAGGACTGTCGGCGTCACGGAACACGGCGTCGCGTCGTCGATCTCTGAGGAATCAGTGTTATTTGTTGTCCTTCGTCGGAGGTCTGCTTTCTTCGTCGGTGACGGTGTGTTCTGCGCATTCTTCAAGGAGAAAGATGAGGATTCCAAGGCTTGAGAAAATCTTCTCCAACCTTCTCGCACAACGGAATAACCCTTAAAGAAATAAAAATTTGTCTTATTTAATTAACACACACAAGCCATCATTCAATTCGAAATTAAAAAAGAATTCTGGAATTGATTCTATTAAATAAATTAATTCATTTTATTAATTAATATATTTGAATTGGTATTTAAAAGGGGTGCCGTTTAGTTACATATTAAAAGCACGAGAGGGAGGTTAAAATGGACTTTAAGGGGTGGGGCTAGTGCGGGCCCCACTTCACTAATATCCTACATAACGGAGTTAGGATATTAGTGGGTCCCATTCCAACCATCAAAGCATAGATTTAAACTACCTAGAATAGAAATAAAATTTGTAGCTCAATCTTTTATTTTATCCTTTAGTTAACCCATTTAATTAATAACCTCATCCGAGCAAACACAACTCCGGAAAAGGTGTTCCTAAGAAATTATTGGCGCTGCGATTCCATCGGTGCCTTCAGATTTCAATTCCGAGCACCGGTTCAAAAGTTAGGAAACCCCGCTCATTCGTTTAATGAATGTACCTGAGCTAAACTTCGGAAATTGATTCCGGGCACACTGGGCCTCAGAATCAGGTGTCATTAGAAACTGATTTCTTGTAAAATCCCAAATAATATTAAGAAAAAATTTCCCTTGAATTTTACGGGTCTTTACATCAGAGTTTACGTTACCCTTCAAATCCCTAATATTAATTTTTATTAGAAATGTATAAAAGTATTTATAAGCCTTTTTTTACCATAAATATGAATTTCCCTATAAATCATCTAATATAAATGTACTCTACAAGGGTAAATAAAGAGTAAATATACTTTTTATTTTTTTAATTTTTGGTAAAATAGAGAAATTATATCATAGCATTACCCTAATTAATTCCCAAATTACTTCCTTCAATGTAGTGTGGACATTATCTCTGGTATCTACATCAATTGAAACATTCATTCGAGTGTTGTCCCCAATGAAACTAATGAAAAATGAATTTTTTGGGTAAATAGGTTGGTCATGTGAATTCCATCTAGTTTCTAATTTTATACATACACATCTTTACTTAATTATTTTTAGAAATACTACCGTTCTTCCATGATCTTGTATTTTTTAACCAAATGATTATAAACTGATAATATTTCTACATTTTTTGTATTTTCAATATGTTTTTCCTCATAACTATTATCTTGGGCATATAGAAAATCTATTTTCTTCACCATTAGTTAAATATTTAATATATATTAATTAAATAAATAATTGAACACATGGTATTACATGGAAACACATTGTATATATTAAAAACTAGTCATAGACATTTAAGGTGTTCATCAATATTTTTTATTTTATTTAATGGGTGAAGGGATCTGGAACCTCTATATAATATACAAATAATATAATTATAGTCCCCTATAACATAAAATTCATCATATACTCTAGGAACACCAAGAAAGTATTACAAAATCCCAATTAAATTTTCATCCTCAGTGGAATTTTCATTTTACCATGTTGTTGTTTTAGTCGATAACAAATTAATTAACCAATTTGTGTTTTCATGATCTTGAGTATTAAATAATATAACTTCTAATGAATATTTTAAGAATGATTCTTCATTTTACTCTTAATTAATAGAATTTACCCTCACAATCCATAATTCATCAATTTTAACATTACTCATTTACCAATCGAATAAAATCGAAAAAATGATAGTTGGAATTTTGAATAATCAAACTCCCAGGTGTTTTAATGTTAATAATGTATGTCATGATCATGTGATTTGAATTTTTGTCTTTGGTACTAGATACATGCTTTTAGTTTCTACCTAAAGTGACTATATAGTTTTTTGTTATTCTATATTCATCATATTATGATGTACAATTTTCCCTATGGATTTTTCATTGAGATCAATCTAAAATTTGAATTTTATATTGAAATAATTCGTTAAATTTTTTCACTCAAAGCCAAATTATAAACTATTGATTACATTTATTTGATATCTAGCTTTAATCGCTAGATGAATTAAATAATCCTATTAATTTTACAGTGAGTATAAAAATATGGAATATGCTCTATATTATTATGTAAAATGTAAAGATTAAATTGATCCTTTTTAGTATTGGAAATTGGGAAAACACCCCTTTCAGAAATTCTATAACCCTCAATGTTTCCATTATGGCATGTTTTTGGAGAAAATGTTGCCAATATCAGAAAGGTAATCACTATAGGATTCAATATCTTCCACGACAACATGTCTCTATATAATACATCCTTCTAATCACTATTATTTTTTATATACCCTTTCAAAATATTCATATACATTTTATGGGGTTTATTTGTTTATAATTTATAAGACCACATAGCCATATCACTCTAACCAAGTTAATTATAAAGATATCAATTATATCAAAGAATCAACATTGGAAGAACATATCCAATTCACTTAATAGTACATCACTTTCTACTTACATGTTTGAAAGCTTCATTGGGTCTATAATGTTTCTGCATATAACATTGAAAAGGAAGAAATGGAATGTAAATATATTCCCAATATTTTTAGATAGAATACAGTATAAATCCACATATATTATGTTTTTAATCAAAAACATAAAATTCATTTTATTTTAGTCCCTTTAAATTCAAATCAATCATCATAAATATATTATTGATATTTGATTAATACCCCTAGGAAAAATTACATACATAAGGAAGTTACAATGCTAAAATCTGTATTTGTTGGACAGTAATCCATTATGGGAAGAAAATTCTATCATTCACTCATCATGGGAACCAAATATTCTATCCTCCCCATGTCAATCATTTTCAAGGTAGAATTAATGACATATTTTATTTTAATTTGGGAATTTATAAATGTGGTAGTGACATTATAACATATATTTTCTTATATGTACATCAAAATTATTAAAATAACTAATTTAAAAACAATAAATTTATTAGAGTTTAAAAAAAACTGATCACTTTTTTGATCCAATTTTTATATGGATTTAAAAAATGGGTTTGCCAATAATGATAATAATATATTTTACTTTCTCAAACTGTTAATCAAATATTAATAGATATGGTTTTTTATTTTCATGAATTTCAATCAAATGATGGTGTCTAGGATCAGTATTTTTTTCAGGGTAATAAATTGTGATGTACTAGAAAAAACTATCTTCATGTAATGTTAAAACCTAAAAAAATTTGTATCTTATTTAAAAATGGTACACACTAAAAATCTTTTAAATTAATATCTTTAATAATCTCCATAATCAATAATTTCATTTATTATCTCAAAAATTATGAATCTCATTGGGAAATATACATTTCTATCAGTATCATACATTGTAATTCATCAATCCCACAACCATTTTGAACAATCAATCTATGGATCCAAATAATCATCAATATCATTAACAGGGTGTCTTGGTCTTTATATAATCACATATAAAAAATGGTATTTTCACTCCATGAATAACCAAAATGGAATGATACGATTTACCATCATAGTTCAAAAATTTAAAGTGACCATTATTTTGAACAATAAAAGGATTCATTCCATGTTTAGATTACATAAGGAAGATGATTATATGATTATTTTTAAATTTAGGATACTCATAGTAAATTTTCTTCCACAAGGGGGATTTTCCATGGTGATGAATCATTAGAACTTGTATTCTTGTATCTACTTTCTCCACTAATATCCATTTATCATCCTAACATATATATAGGGTTTTTAATTTTGGAATTATTAAATGTACAACAGAAATTTCCAATGGTGTGATTTATCATTCCTAAATCAAGACACACCCCACATAGGGTATTTTTTATTCATGGTAATTGAGAAATAATATACATTCATTTAAACAAGATTTTATTCTTTCAGTGATCATACCCATTTAACATATAATTTATTTGGCATCATGCAATCGAAAATGAAGATCATTATCTTATAGTATCATATCATTCACGAGGTTATGTAATTCTATAATACATAGGTAACTAAATCTATTTCCATATTTGAAATTATAAATCTTTTGTATAATTTCAAATGTTGTATATTTAATACAACCATTATAAAATGGTTCCTTTTAATATTTCATTATCTTCACCAAAAAATTCGGTAAATTTTGAATGTCGTCATCAAATATCATTATAATTTCCACAATAAAATATATATAATAATATATAGTTTTTCAAAAATTATATTATCTATAAGCCATAGTGTAATCTTTATGAATTGATAAATTTTTTTCAATGTTTAGTCCAACTATTATAAAATCATTATATTCCATGATAGTCCAAGTTTTCTTCCATATCCTCTGGGAAAATTTTTCATGAATTAAAATAATGCATACAGACAAAATGTATTTAGGATTGTTCATTCCCAAAAACTATTACTCACTTGATGAACTATTTCTCCTCATCCTCAAACAATTTTTTATATGATTGAAATCAATCCATTCTCAATTTGTATTTATCATATTTGTTAAAAATATTTATATTTAAAAATAAATAAATGTAAACACATATGTTGTGAGATTATATTCATAATAGGCTATTATATATATATATATCATCATTTATCATCATATTTTTAATAAATTATTTGTGAATCAACAAACTATTTGAGCATTTGAAGATGAATAACTAAATGAATAAAAAATATGAAAAATTCATATTTTTCTCCTAATAAGACACATATCATTATTTATTCTATATATTGAACAGATTAATCAAGGGAGATAATGATAATTATTATTAAAAATAAAATATTACTATTAAAATAATTGAAATATGGTTTTTATTTATATATTTCAATAATATTCAAATTTTAAATTCTTTTTCTTAATTTGATTCACTTTTATTTTAAAAAAATACATGGCATTCATCATTTTCTTGGTCTCATGAATGCATTATCTATTGTACAAGACATGTAACATATTTAAACACTAGATGTGTCCATAAAACCCAATCATAATGTCACCATCTATTGAACATTCATCAAATGGTTAAATTTTCTTAGTGATTTATGATTCATTCAATTTATATTCATGATGAAATAACTATAATATGTTAATAAAAAAATATTTGTATCAAATAAATTTTTAATAGGACACTATGAAGAATTTTATCTTTTTCTCAACTAAAACTGCAAAAAAGTGACTTATAACAACAGAAATTTTGTAACAATTAATATATTTGTTAGGATAAATCATTAATTCCAATAAATATTATGTTTTGTTGGTATTAATTTCATGTACTAACAATATTATTTACCAACATTTATATATGTTGATATTAATCATTTTATACCGACAGTTCTTTTCCTAACATTAAAATATGTTACATCATTATACTAATAGAATTAATTGTTTTACCAAAAAATGAATCTATTGTTATTTATTTGAATTACTAGAAAATATTTTACCATTTTCGAAACATATTATAATAAATTATTCAAACAATAATAATTATTTTACCAAATTGAAAATATTTATTTAAATATTAAGTATCAACACATTATATTTTCAATAATTTTTTTATATATTGAGTTAAAATTTGAATAATTTACTAATATTTATATGTTTTTAGATGAATAAATTTTAAATCTATATAAAAAATATAAAATTTTTTATTAATGAGAAATCTTGTTTGAGCTTCTAATTTTCTACCTAAAAACCCAAATCTGAATTATCCTCTGCTGCATTCCATCGACATACATTCACCATATCGTCTTCTGCGACCTCTACCAAATCTTCATCCACAGGTGCATGAGCTTCCTTCAACATGATCCAGCACCCGCGACCTTAAACGAGGGAAAGTCATCGACGATTGTGGTGGATCATCAACAATGCAGAATGCTCAGATGAGAATTGCTAGAATCATTCGAGAAGGAGATGAATGAGGCTGTCGCCGGTCCCATTGATTCATCATAGTGACGATGATGTCATAGAGAAGTGTTATCGATTGTATGAAGGGGAAAAAAAGTTTACGAAGGCAAGCTACTAGTCACGAGAAGAAGTTCTGGAAATGGCAAGATCAGAACGCACACTACCCCAATTTGGGAGATTTTGTATCACCAGAGGAACTTTGATGAACAGGAAAGACCACGACCTTGGGTTCATCATACAAGGCCAATAGAGGAGACCCTACACAATGATGGGACCTGGGGATGAGCATCCGAGAACAGGGGTGTGTTCACCTTGTATATGATTTGTTAATTACATTATATTTCTAATTTTTTTGGTTTTATATTTATTACATTTATTGTGTTGATTTGTTTAGATTCTGGTGAAGAGTTGTATCCTTGGGACTGCTCATCTACACCAGTGGAACATGATTAAAGTGTTCCTGCTGCCAATGAAAGTGTTTTGGATGACTTTGTGAGTAAGATCATGTTGCGAGTATGTGAGTGTTCTTTCTGCCTTTTTGAGTATGTGCTATCATATAAAATAACATACCTGCATTTGTGTTATCATCTGTGAGTTTTTTATGCACATCTTGATTTTATTATGCAATTCTTGCTTTTAAGTATCATTCCCTTTGTACTTTCATGCATGGTCCCAAGATAGTTCAACCACATTTTTCTATAATGTTGAAGGGATGATTTAAATGATGGTATTTGATGTAGTGATGCTTTAGTACTACCTTCATATTTTTTGAGCTGCTAAGTGAAGCCTGTGATTTTACTTGTGGCATTGGATGGTGATCTCACTATATTAGGTAAGGGGATTGAAGGATCATTATCAGTGAGCAGCATCAATGTAAATATCAGCATTATGGGGTGAATGAGCATGGAATTGATGTTATTAGAATCACGTGACCATTGATTTTCATATACAGAGTCCCTAGGAAAGAAAACACTACAAATCATTAATATATTATTTAGTGCTACACGTGTTTTTACTAGATTTTGTAGAAAATTTTATCCTGCATAATAATTCTATAAGAAGAAGATTGAATATGATTTTAAACATGGAATTTTAAGGGGTTTTTTATACAAAAAAGAGTAGTTATACTTTTCATTTGGGATCTAGACATCCTTAATTGGAATTCTGAACTAACTTCTGTGCAATGAATGAGTCGACCACCACATGAGGATGATGCAAGATATAAACCTCTACAATGTGATGTAAAATATCACAAGGGTACTGATGTATATTATTCTTCAAGGAGGTAGGATATGTATGAATTCTATGAGATGTTGTGGTACTAGAAAAGTAAGACTACATGGTGAGTCTTGGCAAATCTAGTATGAATAGTCCTGTCATGAAGTTGGTTGGTATGCATTAAGGTGCAGGTGCATTAGTGTTGGAAGCAAAAACAGATCAAGTAAAAACAAATCAAACTCTTTCAATCTTTGAATGTAGTTGGCAATAAAGGTACATCTCTTGTTATTTTTATTTTTATATCATGTGTTATCATTTTCATTTGTTTTGGTCTCAATATATCTTCCATTAATATAGTCACATGTTTAGATAATATTGTTATTTTAATATGGTGTGTTGTCATTTTATATTGTTGTGGTCACTGGATATCTACTGTTAATGTGGTCACTTGTAAATTTTTTTGACAGTTATTGGTTCCAGTCATTTTTCCATTGTTGTTCTCACTGGTTTTTTTATATCACACGTTATGAAGATCGTTTTGGTAATTGGTTAAATATTCTTGTTGTGGTCTGGAGGGATAATATTATGGTTTTTTGTGGTCTTTAGTTTGATTATCATATGGTTTTTGTTTCCACTAGTTATATTATCCTCTTGTTGTGGTCAATGGATGATAATTTTATATCAGGCGTTATTGTTTTTATATCATGCATTTAAAGGAAAACTATTTACAAATTTTTTTGTTTGTGTGATCAGAACGATTCTTGTGGTGGAGCATGTCTAATGTAGAGGGAGCTGGGATAAGTTCTTCTTCACGCATAGAAAGGTGGTCTACTGCAATCAAAGGGATGATGGTGATGTTTTTCTTGTCCCAACCCACTACAGTAAATGATAGCTTATGTGATGTGATGAGGATTACATGACAGTGTTATCTAATGTTTTTGAGAAATAGATTGTTGACAATGTTTCATTGAGTTCCATGTAAAGACTCTTAGTGTTTGAACATGTTTGTTATAAGTTTCTTATTTCTTCTTGTCATTTCATGAATTTTGAACATGTATTTATATAATATTTGAATGTGTTTTTTCAAATAAAGTCTCGGTTTTTAGTGTTCTATATAAGCTAATTTTGGAATTATTATATAATAAACAGAATAAATAGAATAATATATTATATATGATTTTATTAATAACTATAATTTAAAACATGAACAACAATTGTTGGAATATAAACATTTAGAATATAATTTACAAATAAATATTGATTGTTGGTGTTTTATAAATGCCAATAATATTACCAACAAATATATTAGTCGTATTAATATGTTGCTAAATAGTTTAACCAACATATATTTTATCTATTGGTGTTATTATAATTGTAACAAAATGATTTTACTTGTCGCAATAACAATTAGTGACAGAGTTTTTACCAACAGTTTAGTGACAGGGACATATGTGTTGGTAAAATGATTTACCAACAGATAATGTACTTTTACCAACAAATATTCTCCTGTAGAAAAAAGTGAAATATTTTGTAGTGTAATCATATCTATCATACTCTAACCATATGAAACTATGTTAGATATTTTTTTATGTTGGAGTAAATAATAAAATCAACTAATTTATAATATTTAGGTTGTATTTTGTTAAATTTAAGTACACATATTCATTAATAATATCAGTCCCACATGAAAGGAAAGTTTTATTTTACTAAAAAAACATTTAATGTCACCATAGATTCAAAATTTCACCCTTATTTTAATAAAACATTCCTTGTCCAAGTAAAATTTCATGGATAAAAAATTGTGTAGGAATATTGATACACAATTTTCTTGTGAAAAACATATTTTCACTCCCTTTTGACACTTTACATTAACGAATCATGATGAAGTGACCATAATATAAAATTATTTCCTATAAATCATGGAAACTTCACAAGATAAATCCATCTGTTAAGATGAATTACATTGGATAGAAAACTAGATTGGATTATAAGAGAAGAAATGGGTATTGCGTGCTCCATTATTGTAACACCCCCATTTTTAGGTACTTTACAATTTTGTTGTCTATTTTTAAGTTATGTAATACGTGCATTTAAATTTATCTATTTATGGATTGTTTTGGGGTGTTTGAGATGTTTTTTAAGGTAGAACAATTTCATAATAGTTATGGGAAATCAGGTAACTTCTATAGGAAATCGTGAAATTGAATTTGGTAACCATATATTTGGAACCTGTTTTTTCCAAACTATACAGACTTTTGGGAGAAACCATGAATGTGAAGATAGAAGGAAAATAATGATTAGAACATGAATTTTCAAACCATGTGAAACGAAAATGGTATGGTTGGTTTAGAGATAGTGGAAATAATATATATAATGCATGGTTTCCAATATTATTTACTCATTCCATGAGACATGAATATATTACTTTTAAAAATAGATATTAACATTGTTTTAACACTTAAAATCATCATTTTTATCCTCTAATTTAATAAAATTTAAGAAATTATCAATTTTTTTGTAATGGATTTTGATGGCCCATGGGAAAAACATTTTCATTTTGTGGAGTCTTCTTTTAACAAATGTTATCAGACTATGATACAGATGGGTTCATTTGAGGCATTGTATGGTTTTCTAGGGCAGTCTCAACTATTTTGGGTAGAAACCGGACCAAATTCACTATTAGGACCTAGCCTTATTCGATATACAATTGAAAAAATTTAGATTATTATGAAATAGATTATCTTATACGGAATCCATCAACAATCTTATGCATATAATCACTACTGACCTTTATTCTTAGACATGGGATATGTCGGGTTATTGGAATTATCTCCAATGATAGGACATCATTGATTTGGTAAGTAAGTAATCTTTCCTCCACATTATGTGCGACCTTTTGAGATGATTGAGAGAATTTGTGATCTTTCATATCTATTGAATTTATCACCTTAGTTCTGTATGATTCATAAATTTTTCACGTATCTCAACTAAAAAAATACCAACCCATTTATGGCCATGTGATTCGATGGGACAATATTCATCTTAAACCAAATACTACTTTTATTCCTGAACTGATTCATATAATTGAACAACAAGATACTATTTTAATGGAATATTATACTATTGGTTAGAGTGTATTGGAAACATAGAGATTTATAAGAGGAAACATGGGAACATTGAAAAGTGTTGAATGTGAAATGGCCCAAACTTTTCCAAAGAACTAGAAATATCTATATTTTTATGTATATAAATCCTAGTTTAAGGGATTATGTATTACATAGTATTTTAGGTAAATTACCGTTTTATTAGGAATCTTGATGTTATAAAATATATTGGTTGAGTATCAAGAGTCACTGGATGGATTTGATGTGTTTTGAATGAAGTTATATGGGTTCTCATTTATATAATAGTTAGGTGAATCCATGTAACTTCTATAAAAAACAATGAAAGGGAATTTTAGAGTCTCATATTCATGTCACATTTTTCACAAACCATTTAGTTTCCTAGAAAAATCATACACATGGATATAGAGATAAAATCATAGTTGATGCATGGTGGAAGGAACACAATTAGTCGGAAATTTCTCAAATTGAGTTGTCCAACCATGTGATGTGCATTTAGTGATATGAAAATTAGATATTAATATTGTTTAAACCCTTGCAACCCTCATATTAATCATATCCCCTCTGGATCCCAAACCACACTACTCCCCCATTCAATCATGATGGTTTAATTTAATATAAAATATAGTTTTTATGGATCAACGTGTGTTGGATCATTATCAATCTATATAAAGTATCTATTTTCAATATTTTTTCATGATCTTATTATATCCTCTAACATAGAATTTCATATCTTATCTTTTGTTAATTAAGAGATGTTTTGTGAGGTGTTTTGAGGATATATTGATTGTATCTATTGAAGGAAATGAGTTTAGAGACTAGATATATTGGCTCTTTTCTGTTTTTTCTTCATTTTCATTGCATTTGGATAGCTAGGTGGATTGTCTCTCTTATCCTCTTATTCTATAACTTCAATGATATAGTATAGTTAAAAAAATTATTCTGTTTCAAAAGAAAATATTGGAGGAAATAAAAATGGATTCCCCTATTGGTTTTTAGTTTTTAAATGTTGGATAATTTTTTATGAAAAAACCCTTTGAAATATGCTTTTAGATTGATGTAAGAATGTTGTTCAATTTTATCTTTTAAAAGAGTAAATGAATTTATGTGGAATTATTTGGTGTGAGAACTTAGAATAAATGGTGGTGTTCCAAAAAAATACATCGTATGAGGCCTTATTGGTACAAACATGGTTCTTGGACTCTAACTGGAGTCTTGTGAAATTTATCACCCAGTGATGACTAGATAATGAACAGATAACTGATCGTGAGTATTGGAATTGTCATTTGGAAAGAATCTATTTCAGTTTTTGGGTCCGATTTGTTTATTCCCAGTTGATATAATTGGTAAAATTTTCTATAATAATTTAAATTATTTTAGATTAGTATTTTAATCTTCTTTTCTTGGTTATAAATTGTATTTTAAATGGTGAACTAATTTGCTCTTTTCCATGTGACATGATTTGGTAGTTATCATGGGGAAATCCAAATGGGAAGGATTGATCACCTTATATATGTGTACTTTGGTGAGTATGCTTATGTTTTTTCTATTATATAGGAATGGAAAATATTCTATAATTCTCTAGTGTTTCTTCTTAATGTTTTTGTCTAGAGTTGGATCAAGGGAGTTGTACTTGTTCTCATTGTTTGGAGAAGTGTCACAATGTTGCAGAGTCATGCTTTATTTTAGTGTCTTATTTTTCTTGTTTAATGTTTCTGAGATACTATGATATTATTTATTTACTCGGATTTCATTTGAGTTTAATTGTCTATACGTCATGAATAATATTGTTGGTTTCATAATTTTGTTTTTGTCACGATAGGTGGAATTATTTGAAATTAGAAAATCATCCCACAATGTTTTGGTAATCCCTTATCATTTATTGTATGCTTTTGGTGTATTGGATTAATCTTTTTTGGTTAAGGGAACTTTATCTCTTTCTGAGACAATGCTTAGGGATGATATGTTACAATTTAGTTTGAGTTGGACAATCAAGCATGATCGGTGAAAAAAACATCAAAATAAGATTCATATGGAATTCATTCGATTTTGGGCGACTCTATTGCTCCAAAATTTGGCACATTGTCATAAAAAAAGATTGCATTCCCTAAAAGCGTGAATGGAACGATCGAGCTATGTGATCTGTTAAGGTTCCATTAAAATAGGGTAATGGTTTTTTCCAGTGCTAACCATAAAACACTGATAAACCATATTTGTCAACACCAAAATGGAATGCATTGATAAAAAATTCTTTTATAGTCACAAAATTTAATGCAGATAATGTCAAGAATTTATCAGTTCTAAAATAGATGGAAAATTACATTTATGGGTGCTTATCATTTTAGTACGGATAAATGTGTTGTTTATGTGTGCGAAATTTAGTGCTAATGAAATATGAATTTTTTTTTGCAAATGGATTCATTGATAAAAACATTCAAATATTAAAAATGAATTAAATTTAATATAAATAAATACATAAAATAATTAAAGAATATTAAATATATAAATTAAAAATTTATTCAAAATGAATAAATAGTATTAATTATATAAATTAAAAATTATTAATGTGAATAAATATTAAAAATCTATTTTAACAAAAAGAGATACAATAAACTAGTAATAAAAATAAATAAATATTAATTGTAATAAAATTTAAATAAAAAATATTAAAATTTAGATATATGAATACTATTTATATAAATTAGAAACATATTTATAATATTAAGTATTAAAAAATAAAAATTTATAATTATATATATTAAAATGAATTCATTAAAAACATATCGAATGAATAAATATTTAAAATGATTAAATTTTAAGAGTTATTCAATTTTAAAATGACTGAAAATGAATAAATAATAAAAATGATTAAATAATATTGAATTAATAACGATTAAAAATAAATAAATTTGAACTAATAATGATGAAAAAAATATTGAAATATTAAAACATGAATAAATAACATTAAATATAAATATTAAAATTATTAGGAAATAATAATTATTGAAAAAAATATTAAATGATATAAAAAATTATATTTAAATACAAAAAATTTAAAATAAATTTATATTTAAATATGAAAAAATAATAATTGTATATATAATAAAATGAAAAATTATTAAAATAAATATTGATGAATATTAATTTTATATATTACAAAATATATTAAAAATATTACATTTTAATAAATAAATATGTATAATTAAAAATTAAAAATCATATAATTTAGAAATAATATTAAATGAATAAATATAAAAAATAAACATATTTCAAAAATGTTATAAAAAATAAATAATAATAATGATTAATTAATATTCAATGAATAAATACTATAAATTAAAATAATAATAATTTAAAATGAAAAAATTTGAAAACATATTCATTAAATCAATATGTAATATTAATTATATAAATAATAAAATATTAAAAATGATTAAATATTTTAATTGAAATTAATAAATATATTAAAATTCATTTCATTAAAAATATTTATAGTAAATTATTAATTCAAAATGAAGATATAAGACTTGAAAAAAATATTAACATACTAAAATACGAAATGAAAAATTAATAAGTATTAATTACATAAATTAAAAATATGTTAAAAAATTAATTATTTGAAGAAAAAATTTAGAAATAAATATTAAATACTGAATAAATTATTAAATTATTAAATAAAAATTAAATAAATAAGATTAAAATACAAAAATATTACAACTGAAAAAATAAAATTAAAACAAGTCATAATATTAAATGAATAGATTAAAACATTTATTATATTTAATAACTAAAATTAATATATTTCAAAAATATCAAAAAATTCAAAAAAATATATTAATTATATATATTTCAAAAAATAATAAACATTGATAAATATTAAATAAAATTGTGTTAATATTAAAAATATCATTTAAATAAAAATTTATAATAAATTACAAATTATTAAAGTATATATGATATCAATTACATATTAAATATTAATAATAGTTATACTTAAAAATTCTTAATAATATTTGGAAACATATATTTATTAAACACACAAAAATACACATACCCATGAAAATACAAAAGCATAATCATACACATATGTTATAATGTCTATGATTTTTTTGTGTATTACGTTTGGATATTATATGGATTATTTTCGAGGCCAGGCGCTGAGACAGCTTGCAATTCCATGGCCCGTTGTGTCATTGATAAATTGTTTACATATATTAAATATATTAAATAACACTTGACATCAGTTTCCCAGATAAAGTAAAATAAAACCTAAGCAGATTTCCAGATTAGAAATATGAGGGAACAGATGAGTTATGAACTTGAGATTTACACTAGGTGTGAAATAAACATAGTCAGTGTGTGAAATTTAGGAAATTCCATTACGGATGTAACATTAATAAAATAAAATAATTTAATTCTTTTAATTGTTTTATTGAAATAATCAAGCAATGATATAAAGCATTATCATTAAGTAGACTGCTACAGAAAACACAAAGGGTTAGCTGAATAACCCTCGATCCATTGTAGAGCTGTGGGAGAGAATGTCAGAGGATTTATCTCTTGAGAATGATGATCAGATAATGGATCGAAGAACAACCCACAATGAATTCAAATGAAAATTTCTAAGATTACAAGGAAACCACTTTCATCATTAGTGATCGATGTAAATTGAGATAAGGTTGTTGTATGAATTTTTTTAGTTTCCCCGTCCTTAATTCCTATGATGAACAAGAATCATTCGACCAGTGGATTAATCTGTGGATTCTGCATATTTGTGGGATGAGTTCATATCAAGATTATTTTGAAACAATATTATTCATCATTATATTTTTTGATTCCTTGATTGTATTTATAATGGAAACAAATCAAGAACAACATGAACATCAATTGAGGTCTATTCCTCTCATTATTATTATTCTTTTTTCTCCACCAAATTATTTTTTTCATTGTGAGCTTTCTTCATTTTTCCCATTGTCTGACATATATATGTCAATTTCTCTATTCTCACATGTTTTGTGGCACAATGACCTGGTATCATAGATTTGGAATCGACATGACACAAAGGAGGTATGATTATCGAAGAGATAATGTTTCAGATGGTTATGGATACACAATTTCATGTTTTTCGGAATTCATCTTTTTTCAATAAAGATATATTCCTATATTTATTTTTAGTGCATAATTAATGCATGGAACATGGTGTTCATCAATATTGAGGCTCATTAGAAGAATATCCATGATTTTTAAAAACACGGAATGTCCATATCAGAGGCTAGAGTAGCAGTGATGGCGCGTAGAGGAAAAACCTGTGATTTTAGAAATTCAAGAACCATATCGTGTGTAATCCAAAATAACATGTTGTGTGTGATCCACTCTGTGGTAGATTAGAATTTGGGAAGGTTTTAAGGATCAAATGACATTTGAAACCTCCATAGATACTCATCATGCAATATGATGGGTACACAGACATGGTATGGAGTACCTGGGTTGAAGCCCATCGTGTACTCCTCTACACAGACATTACTAGGATAGGTTGAACAGAAATGTTTTATACTTGTACACAGAATCATGTACATGGGATGAAGTCATGTACTAGCCCACATGTAGGCTACACATGTATCATACACCCAGTGTACTTCTACACAGACATGGGATGAAGACACGGTCCATTTACATATAAATGACACAGGGTAAAGGGGGACGATTTGTGACCCCTTCTATATGTTGAGTACATTATTATACATGTAATATTTCTATTTTCATTATTATCATTGACAGGTTTTGTTAAGGTACATTCTCCTTATCCTTTACCTATGTGTTAGTATAAAATTTTCTTCTACTCCTAAGAATAATATCCCTTCAATGGGACTTCCTAGAAAGATTTTATGGAATTCCTATGAGAAGAACAAGGTAAGATTCTCCATTCAACTCTATACCCTAGGTGGAGTTCATTCTATCATTGTGACAAACACTATGGAGAAACTTATCCTTTACTTAGTGGTTTAATAATGATTGAGTTGTTGGTAGCACATCAAGGACATGGAAGTGATCCTCATATAAGTATCATATTATCTTTGGACTATCAACAGGTACTTTCTCATGATGAGACATGGAATGAATTACCTCTCAGATGGACTTTATCATGGTTATAAGACTCAAGAGTTTGTTATCCTAGATGAGTGCTTTGTGGAATTCTTTTAGATAGAATCTGAGGCTTGTATTCTATGATTGTGACTTAACTTTTGAGAGTTTGTATTTGTTGGGTGTATCTGAATATTCTTATTATATATGTTATAGACATATACACATGTGGTGCTTATTGTATTTACATTGTTATATGCTTTGTAGTTTTTTGGTGTCCTACGAGGTATTATTATGCTCACCCCCACATGGGCTATTCCAATACTTTTCGTGCCTTGTGTAGATGATCAACCTTTTGGACCAAGGCAAGACATTGCATTGTGAGACCGCAAAGACTGACGTGTGTCCATATAGTTTTTTGACAACAGTGCAAACGTTACATTCTGGATGGACTTGTGTTTCAGAATCCTTTTGGTGGGATTGTATTCAGCTTTGTTTACTATCCATGACCTCTAGTTATACTCTAATTATGATACAATAATGTATGCATGAATGGTTATTCAGTTGTTTTTACATTTCAACAGTGTATAAGATTGGATATGTGTGTCTTTGTGTGTATATATACTTAGGCTAAGTCATTGCATGTCAGTGATATGCCTTCTTGACACTAGTCGCCATCCCCTTGACTATTGGAGGCCAGCATGTCGAGTTGCAGCATAGGCCCCTTTGAGATGGGTCATGAAATATATACACATATATAAATATATAGATATAAACATACATACATGTACATTCACATATATATACATACAAATGGATACACCAGCATACATTCAAATACACATACAAATACATACTAATACATGCATACTCATATATACATACACATACATGAAAACACATACACATACATGAATCAACGTAAATGCATATGCATAAAAATATATATATATATATACACATGAACATACATATATATATAAATATGCATATACAAACACAAACATAGATTGACATACACATACATATATATACAGATAGAAATACACAAACTTGCATACACATACATACATGCATAATACATAAACATCCATATACATAGATACACATACAGAAACATACACATATACATCTCCATGTATACCTAAATGAATACACATACACACTTACACAAACACACATATATACATACACATAGACGTGCACATAAATATACATACACATGCACACACGCGTACACACACACATACATACACTTATATATATATGCACGCATACACCTATATACATTTAGACACACACACACACATGCAAACATATATACCTATATACATACATAGAAACAAAAATACATACATACATAGAAACACGTACATTCACATACATACATACGTACATGCATACAAATACATACTTGCATAAATTTATATAGAAATGCATACATACATACGTACATATCCATACATATTTCATATATATACATATATCGACCCCTAATTCTTTCATTATTTTTATATCACACCATAAAATATTAAAGTCATATATTGATTCGTGTCACAACCCCGACAATTATAATAAAATTTTTCTGTGTGTCTGTTTATTTTTCTATATATATTAATATAAATATAGTAATATAAATAAATATAAATTGATCTATTTATATAATTAATTTAATTAAATTTTAATATATTATATTTACGTATCCATTTTTTATGTATTTAAATAAATTATTAAATATTTTTATTGATTAAGATAAATTTGAAATTTTTTGGTATAGAAATTGTGAAAATAATGTTGATAATAAAATTTTTAAATTAATTATATTTTTAAAATATAAATTTTATATATAAAAAATGTCAATATCTTATTTATAAATTTTATAATATATCATTCCCCACACCCTTTGGGAACCCCTCCTAATTTATGGTTATTGGAAATAATTTTTTCCCTCGAACATTTATCAATGTTTAAGTGTTTTTGGAATCCACAAAATACATATTCTTATTCTAATAAATTTATCTTAATTGTTTAAGATTAAAATTTTATCTACCGAATTTATCATAGGATGACTATAATTAATTATTTTTCACCTTGTAGGGTAGTAAATCTACGATAATGTATTTTATCTTTTGAAAATCGATTTTTTGACTGAATATATTTTTTATTATTAGAATAAAAACCTCAGTGTTGGATGTTTATCATGCAATATAAGACATTGTATTATGAAAAGAATAGACTAGCTACTGAGTGTCTAGAGTTAGTTAATTTAGACAGAATGTAGTTATGAAAATTTATTATCATACAAAAAGGATATTCACAAATGATTATCTTATATTTATCAAAAGAAGTTCTGAATATTAAGTGTTATAGTTTAGTAACATAATTATAATACATTTAATAATTTTCATACACAATGTTGAATTCAATTTATCTTAAATACAATATAAATCAGCTATTGATTTTATGTTACGAAGCCTCTCAATAAGTTATCCTACAATAGCAGTACTATCAGTTGGATGAATTATGAATAATTATATGTCTAGAATATGACATGATTACATTCATAATATCTAATTATGTATCTTCATGATTTTTAGAAAAGTATAAAAGGGATTTATCATTTAAGGAAATATCATTTTTTTTAAAATTTTGGACTTTCAAAAATGGAATAATCTGAAGAACAAGATATATGACATCATTGATGTAGAAGAAAATTCTATATATGAAAAAAATTAAAGCATGCCATAAATAGCCTTTATTATCATCTTTTCATTCGATTATAAACAAGACCATGGTGATTATATCTCATGATTAATTTCAATATCATAGAATAGATATTAAAGGGAGAGTTATCTTCTTCATGAAATATATTTTCAAAATTGAGACAAGCATATGTACTTCAACTGATTATGGTAATAAAAAATACATGTACATAGACAATAACATATAAAACAATCATGTACAATTATTTCAATCTTATTTGTAAAATTGAATATTATCCATTGAAGATATTTTAATTTTACCATCAACTCAGGATGTATTATCAACTACTATTAATTTCTATTTGAAACGATGTCTTTTAATAGGTCTTCATATGTTTATTCATATCATTTTATTTACAGTCATTTTAGCATGTTTGTTAAGGGTGTGGATAGGTATTTTAATTGGAGATCCCTATTTAAATATCATGAATCTTTGTAATAATAAAAAACTACTTGTACTCATCTGGGACCCCCAGAAAAAAGGGATTTCATTGTGAAAATCACAAAACACTTCGAGTATAGTGTTGGTTTAATAGACTTGAGGATTTTTATACCCCGAAAAACTATTGATCTCCTATGTAAAATATAATTATATTAATATTTTATAGTTAAACTCTCTATTTTCATCAAGGAAGAACATTTTAAATCATATACTTCATGGGGGGTGGTTTTATGAAAAGGCAATGTTTTGAACACAATTCATCCACTCCAACATTTTTAGCAAGAAATTATCTATGATTAAAATTGGAATTAAAGCCCATGACTCTCTATTTTACAACTATAAATGGTTGTACTAAAAATATTTGATATCAAATTGATTCTTTGACTGATAACATAGAATATATGTCAATTATTTGATCTAATTACGTTACTGGTGAAAATTATTGTTTATGGAAGGATTGTATGATCATCTATTTGAATAATATTGTTTTAAAATATTATCTTAACGTAGTGAAGTCCAATAAAATAAAAAATACAAAATGTTTACTGTGGGATTCTTCGACCAAAGAAGACTATGGTTAGAATTCAAAATATATTACCTCTATAATTTTTTTATTAGGACTAGCTGAGTTCAAAATGCTTTCATAATATCAAAAAACTCATGAAATGTGGACAAATATAACAGTTCTTATGAATATTCAAAAAAAAATTAAGGATCATAGATATAATTCATCCAAACATATATTCAACATATTAAAAATAGCCAAAATCAATATGATTACACAATTGAAAAGAAGAATCACTAAAATTTGAAAAATGTTACTACATTAAGAACACCAATTACTGATACAAAGTGGACTCTAAATGATCAAAGAGTTTTACCACCAATGTGGAATGTAATATTATCTTCAATCATACAATCTATATAGGTAACTAATTTTAGAAATATAATTCCTCATTGGGAATCATAAGATTAAAGAAAATGAAATTGAAGATGGATATGGAGAATATTAAATGAAATAGAATGAAATTATTGCCTTTATGGTTTCTAATAATAAGGATAATAATAAGAACTAAGGCATACTGATCACTAATGAAGATGAAGATGAATATTCTAGATGATATTCTATATAGAATGATTAACTATCATAGTTTTCTTTAAATTTCAATAAATTATTTAAAAAGTTAAAAGGTTTTAGAGTACCCTTAAATAAGTACAAGAAGTATGGTGTAAAATATAAATAATTATGATGTTATGAGTGAAAATAATTTAAGACACAACAAGAAAAATTATTCATAATTTCTTGAAAATTATAATTCTAATAAATATTTATTTATGAAGATCAAATATATGACGAAATATAGGAAATCTATGAAGTCCACCTAGAGTGATTCTAATGATTCTAGTGAATTCCATCATCATAACTAGAAATATATGTACTTAATAAAAAAATACAACTTATAATATTTTGAACATTTGAATGAGGGAACAAACCATATGTACAATAATGAAAATTGGTTCTTGGATATTGGTTGTCCAAGCCACATGAATGGATAATTTTCAGGTTTTCACTCACTATTAGTGATATATTGAGGGTATGTAATATTTTTTAACAATGAAAAAGAGAAAAGTGGTGGGTATTGTATTAGTTGAATATAAAAAATCAATTCTCATTAGAAAATTATCTATGTTGATGTCTTAAAACAAAACTTGACAATTATCTTTTAACCTTTCTATGATGGTTATTCTGAAGATTTTTCAAACAATGCATGTTCTGTCTTCAATGATAAGTATCTCATGTTTAAAATACCAAGAAAATAAAACATTTTATCAATATCTATTTATTATTTTTGTATAAAAAATTTATTTTCTGAGTGATGATGATGATGAATCATGGTTTGAAAATATACTTCTTGGACATTGTCATGTTAACTCTTTGAAGAAGTTTCCTAAGAGACATCAGTTTTATAATTTACATAACCTTAAATTTCAAAAAAATATATAATGTGGTGCAAGTAAATTTGTAAGGAGATATAAGTTATCTTTTGAACCATTTAAAGAGGTTTCTACATCTAGACCACTAGATATTATTAATGTGGTTCTGTTTGGGAAAACTAGAACTATATGTCATTCCGGTAAATTGTTTCTCTATGTGTTGCTTGATGTTTTTTAATTATTTTCATTTGATTAATTTTTAATACATAAGTCAAATTCTTTTTCTATTTTTATTTATTTTTGTATTCTTGTAAAAAAAGTAAATATGTTAAAATTGTGACATTGGGAAGTAATCATGGATGATATTTTGAGAATCATGAATTTAAATAATATTTCTCAAAAAAACTAATTACACATACTTTGTCTATTGGAAACCTCAATAGAATTTTGTTATGGAATTTAAGAAAATAACCCTATAGGAAATTGTTATATCAATGTTATGTTAATATTACATGCCAACTAATTTTTTGACAAAGGCTATTAACCCAACAATACGCTTTATTAACAGAGTTCTATTAAGGCCTATCTTAAAGAAAACACCCGATAAGTTATGAAATAATAGAAAAAAAGGTAGTATACTTCAAAGTATATGTACTCAAAGATTACATATTGAAAAAAATTGATAATCATGGTATGTTTGATCCAAAAGATTGTAATGTTATTTTCCTCGGTTATTCGACTACATCCTAATCTTATAGAGTATTAAAAAAAATTAAGTATTAATATTATATCAAATCATGTGATGTTTGGGGAAAGTTATCATATTTTTGACAAAATGACTCAGATTAATGAAATAAATGATTTTCTTGTGGACATGAGACACAAAAATAACCTTTAAACTAATAAGGATAATAATTTGGAATATGATTATCAAGAAAAAAATAATTTATGAATTTATACTAGTGAACCATAAATTTGGATTCCTTGATTAAATAGAAATCACAGGGACCATCCATCAGAAATGGTTACAAGATGTTTAGATGATGAAGTTATAACAAATATATTGATGGGAAATTAAGTAAAATATGCATCCTTTTTATATAAGTTGGATAAAAAAACTATAGAGTAACATTTGGACCATTAATGTTGGTTTTTAAATATATAGGAAGAGTTAAATAAATAAAAAAGGAAAAATATATGAGAATAAGATGATATACCCTATCACAATCTTGATATTATGAAAATTGGTATTTAGGATAAACACTATTATCATGGAATAATCACTAGAAATAAATCAGGAATAGTTGTAAAAGGTTGCAATCTGGAAGAATGAATATGTTTTGAAGTTTCTTTTACACATATTTATATATTAGAAGCATTAATACCTTTTCTAACATATGAATCATATATGAAAATAAAATTATATTAGATTGATGATAAATCTAAATTTTTAAATAAATTTTTAATGTAAGAATTTGATGTTAAACCACCACATTGTTTTGAATACCCTCGCTAGAAATATTTTGTTCTTAAATTAACCAACGCTCAATATGTACTAAAAAAGCCAGAAGAGAATTTTATGAGTGAAAAAGATATTTTATTTTGTAAAATTGTTATTTAGTAGAAATTCAAAATCATATATTATAAAATAAAACTAAATTCATAGATTTATTTTTAATAAAAATATATATTGATGATATTATTCATGGTTCAACAAATCAACAACTATGTAATCATTTTTCAAAACTTATGAAAAAAGAATTTTAAATTTGAATGATGGGTGAGATAATCAATGTTCGTAGATTTAATATTTATTAGAAATACATTTGAGGTTTATTCATCCAAATAAAATACATACTAGATTTACATAAGAAGTTTATACATGAACTTTGTGAGACTTATTCAACTCATATGATCTCCAATGCAAAACATAATGTGAATGAGACTAGAAAACCAGTAGAAAATAAGTTTTATAGGGGAATCATTGGTAATGTAATTTATATTACTGTAAGTTGACCAAAAATTATATTTTCATTATGTATTATTATAATATTTCATTCTAATCCTAAAGAATATCATTTTAATAATTCTAATATAATTTTAAGGTATTGAAAAAAAGTTTACCTCTTTCACTACTTTTCAAAAGAAACCAATGATTTCAATTTAACATCATATTGAAATTCATATTTTGATGGATGTAGACTTAATGAGAAAACCTTCCTAGGATGCTTTCATTTTATTGGTAAATCTATAGTAACTTGATCTCCTATAAAATAACTCTCTATAGCACTATAAATAGTTGAAGAAAAATATAATACATTGGGATGTTTTTTCTGAAAAAATTTTGTTGATGAAACACAATTTAATTGATAGTAGATTCATTTTTACCATATATATATAATATGTCACAAACCTTGTGATATAACCATTTAAAATACCCAAATCATACCTTATAGAACAAATCACATACATCTAATAAATCATTTCACAAGAGATCATGCACAAAAAAGTGATATATGTTTATTTTTTTTATAAAAAATAAATTAGAAAACATTTTTACTAAAGAATTTATTAAATAAGGATTTGATATTATCAAATCTGATGTGGGTATATCTAACAATAGTTAATTTGATTTTACTAGGTACAATTATTTTTTAATTGAATAAGTGTTTTATTTGTGTTATCTTCATTGATATTTGGTACCTCTATTTCAAATTTTAGTTAACTAAAAATAGGACATACCACCTATTTTTTGTTGTGATTACTCTACACATCAAACATGATTACCCATCGATTATCAAAAAATAGACTAATGTATGTCATTTGAACAGGAAATACCTATTCAATATATGGAACCCTCATATATCTACAATCTGATCCATATTTCTCAATCCCTTCAATATTACAAACATCATTGAGATTGGAAATAACAATGAAAAGTGGGGGCACTTACTCAAGAAAGACTGAGAATCCAAGAAAGGTAAGGTAATTTTTCATTATAAGAGAAATAGAATTGGGTTGGCTAGATGACACTTACAAACTGCTTAATAATGTCATAAACCATCATGGTTGGGAATTTTTTTTAATGAATATCAAAAAAATTAGTTTTTGAGAAATAAGTTCATAATATTTATAAGTCTATTTCGTATCATTTTGGTGATAATGAAATCCAATTCATTGAGATTATTAATAAAAAATTGTCTTGAAATCCTCCATTGAAATGGATAAAGTGTTGAAGTGCCCTCAATGGCTATGCAAACATCCATTACATCTTTGGTAACTATACATGATGTCATTCCACTAGAAATCATGAAGAATCTATTAATAACAGTGCATGGTAAGAATAATACTATGAAATATTTGGATCCTTTGTGAAAATTTGTTATAAATTTTATTAAATGTTTCCTAACAGAATGCAATGGTGAGTAAAAAAAATTCATAATTCAAGATGTTAAATTAGTATATTTATTAATGATAGAGAAGCAAATAAATATGACATGATATGTTATGAGATATATGGTACATGTATAATATTTGTCAATAAATTTTTATATATTTGTAAGGATGTTATATCTAGTTTTCCATAATGGTACTGTCTGTCTAGATGACAACAGTACCACTCATTGTCCTGGACTGAGGATGTTGAGTGTAAATATCCCAATGAGTTTTTTTAAGTAATTAGTTTGCAATAAATTGTTTCCTAAATTTTATTAAGATTATATTGGAGTATATCCCGCTTTAACTCAAGGTGAATCATTATAAATTAATATACGATTTTTTATAAAATAAAAATAAAAAATACTGATGTAATGGTTGTTCGAGATAAAAAAACCTCTTATGAGATTTGTATAAGAGTAAGGGTATTTGTTCTATCTAGAGAAGGAACTACTTCTTATTTAGTTCACATCATACTACAATTTTATTTTAGTGTGATGTTATAAAAATTCCATCTATTGTAGAAGTGTTGGTCACGGCCATCACTATGTTGGAATGTATTAGTCAAGGTATGACCATATCAATTGTGTCCAATAGGATACCTCTCACTGATGTCATGACCCATCCCCCAAGGCCCATGTCATGACTACCCTAAGACCGCCTTCTATATGACTAGGGATGACAACTATCATCGTATAAGAATATCCTAAAAAGGGGATGTATTTACCATTAAACCTATACACATGAACATAACTCAAACTGTGGTATGTAAACACCACGTAAATCAAAATTTTCACTAAGGAAACCACATAAATTACATTACAATATAACAGTAAAAAGTGGAAATAACCCAAGACCAAAACCACAATGAAATGTACAACTGTCATGGTCCATCTGCTCGATTCCCCACCATAAGGGGTAGGTGTAGGGTTTCTCTATGTAGCTGTAGAAGTACGCCCATACCTACCATCCCACTGAGAAATACTAGGTCCCAGACCACCAAGGTCTCTGTTAAAGCATCTATCTGCCTTTTCTCACTGAGAACCACCTAGTCCAGAACCACCGATGTCTTCGTTGAAGCAGTGATAACCTGTAATGGACATGACACATTTAGGAAAATCCCAATAGGGGTGAGTAACACACAAATTAGTAGGGACCTCAATCCAAAATGAAAATCCCAAAATTAGATTCACAATACATACCATGATTCATGATCATGATGCAAGACTACTCACACAAGTATAATATAATTTAGTAAAGTATGACCATTAGTCATATCATCGAACACCATGGGCTATTGGAGCACTCCTAATCAATATATACTATGGGAATGCTGTGAAACACAGAAGCCGATTTCCAATATCCATGTACTATTATGGTACTCATCCCTGATTAGTAACATGGGTTTGTCTGGTCACACAAAACCCTCTCCCTACCATACACATGTCAGGTCACACATTAGCCACATCCCACCTTGGCTACACTATGTTACTTCTTTTGTCAAGTATCACACGTCTGCCAGATCACACAGAGCTACTCCCCATCATGGGCCTACCAGGTCACACAGAAGAATCATCCCACTGGGTCATAGTAGTTGATCCACATGGGGTCACTTGTCATAATTCATTAGGTCTCAGCCAAATGCTAGGTTTTCCCACGTAGTGTGCTTGATTCTATGAGAAACAATCCTCAATCCATCCTTCAAATTTCAAAATCCATGAAATCTTAAATAAATTATGCAATTAGCTCCTCCTCATCGCGATGGATCCAATATAGAAAATGTCTCATCAATAAGATGGATAGTTTTAATGATATAGGAAATTATTTTCAACAAAAATGGGCTAGTGGGGTGTATGTCTTGTCCGACCTAGCCTACGGTCGACTGACCTGACCCAGGGTCAACCGACCAAACCCGGGTCTGCTGACCGGACCAAGACCTCACCCAGCCTAGGTGCATCCCATTAGACCATGAGTCTGGCTTGAATATATGACTCCCCCACCAGCCCCGCATATCATACAGGGACCCAGCTCTTTATTATGGTCTATTGATTGAAAATTTTTGTCATGCGACATGGCATGGTTCCTTGTCCACGGTGGACCAATATTGCCAGGTGGCCCTGTCTGCCTGCAGCCAGCCGCCGTCACGGAGGTCGGTGGCTCCAGCCACACCACTGCGGCCCGACCCTGGAACGAAATTCCTTATGATTCCCCTTCATTGCACTCTGCCTCCCACCCTAGGCCTCTGCCACCACGGGGTTCTTTCGAAGACCACAAATTTAGTTTTGGTGGTCCGTTCATGGAACTGATTCCCTCTATGGCCTCTTGGAAATTCCATCTTCCCCACTATGGTTTCGAACCCCCCTTTCGAACACTTCAACGACACGATCACGAAGAATGAATAAAATACACAAGGTAGTGGGGATCATGCATTGTTCATCTCGTCCCATACCGTTAGCATTAGTTTTTTAGAAAACATGGGACACAGATTTGATGTTATATCACAATTTGATAAAGTAATCTCAGTACAAAACCCCATGCAAAGCATCCTACCACAAGAAAAACAAAACTGCAGATCATGCTATTCACGGGATGATAGACATTATTCATTTTTATCATTGAACATGGATGCATAAAAAAAGAATACCCCTACCTAAAAGGTGTTATTTTTTTAAGTGATCCACCTAAGAGGATTCATTTTCTATTCGAAGATGTAAGTGTTTTTTCGCCTCCGGTCCAATTAATCAATGTTCTTTGACATTTCTATAGATTCTACAATGTTCCTAATTTTTTGTCAGAGATGATATGCAATATACTTTAATCAGAATAAGATCTATGTTTGATTACCCAATAGGTTATATCATTAATAGAGAAATGTGTCGCAACGTTTCGTTGATGCTTTGTCGCCAAGTCGTTACATTGTTTAATTAATGAAACGGTATTTTAGTTTCTCTTCCATTAAGGATTATCATTAAAGGGGATCATTAATTCCTAATCACCAAACCACAATTCATGCATGCCACCGATAAATGGTGGGAAAAGAAAAATAAAAAATCTTTTAAGGTTATTTTTTTATTTTCTGAAAAGTACAAAAAATATAATTTATTATCATCATTTTAGGTCAATGATAATTTCATTTTAGGAGAATTCATCCATTCTGAGTTCAATGGTGCACTCAATTTTTTTATCTGATCAATGGTTTACATGTTATCAAATTCCTCTCACATGTTTACTTAACTGAAGTTAAAAAAATATGAAAATTCTGTTGTGGGTTCACCGGTCCTTGAAATTAGGTTCTGTCAAAAAGTTTGGTCTTGAAATAATTCAATATAATTTCATAAATAATTACATTGAAAATCAGGGATGTTACATTTTTCCTTCCATTTTGGGGTTCACATCCTAATTAACCAAGACAAGTCTAAACAAACAAATGGGGGTACTGCGCATAAACTCGAGCCTCCGGCTCCCATGTGCACTCCTGGAGGTACCCATGCTACCAAAGAATGCACACTGGGATGAATTGATCCTCTATAAATGACCCTCTCCTACCAATAATCTATCTCCCCTAGGATCTCAACAAATTTCATCCCATTGTCAATGTCTATCTCTCCCAAGTCGATGATGTGTGATGGTTCGTGCATGCACCTCCCTAGTTGTGACACATGAATAAAATTTTACAACTGCTGTATTTGTGGGGAAGAGTTAGGTGGTACACCACCTCACCAACTATACTCAACCTACGATTTTTGTTGGCTCTGTGCAGTCATCATCCACTACTAGATGATCTACACATTCTCAATGTTATCTCGTACCAACTCTATACCCATGAGTGCTGATTCCCCTATGTCTATAGAGAATAGATGGGATCTGTAATGTCACATGTACAATGCACAAAATGGTTCCCTAACAATGTTGGAGTAAATGATGTTGTTGTATTCACACTCCACTAGTGGAAGGTGGTCCTTCCATCTACACCAAAAATCAAGGACACAATCCTGAAGCATGTCCTCCAAGGTCTTTATGGTCTACTTTGTCTGACCATTTGTATGTGTGTGAAAGGCAGTGCTCAAGAATAGCTGAGCCCCAAATGTCTCCTACAATCCCTTCCTAAACTAGGATGTAAAGAATCCATCATGGTCTAAGATGATCGATGAAGGATACCTATAAGGTCAAACTATCTCTTGGACCTATAAGTGTCCCATGCACTATACTTATATATAATCCCAAAGTGTGTAGGAAGTGAGCTGATTGGTGAGATAGTAGATGATCAACAAAGGCAGAATAATAGCCCCTAGAAATGTATGGCTACCCTATCATGATGTCCATATAGAAACTATCCCATTTCCACAATGGTAACTCACGTGTTTGTGCCAACAAATAAAAAAACCGATGCTCAGTTTTCAATTGGTTTCATGTGAGGCACCATGAAACAAACTCTTTCAGTACTTTCTTTATCCTTGGACACCAGTGCTGAGGTTAGAGGTCCTGTTACATCTTAGCCACACCAAGATGGTCATCTAAAGGAGATTTATGGAACTCCCTCAGCACCTCCTTCCACAATTTCACTAGTAGTATGGTGAACCTTTTGAAAAGGATGATGTGCTCTCCACCTTTTGAAAATTCATTAGGAGCATACAATGTGGATAACCGAGCATGATGGGACTCACGGTCGACATCCATGATTTGTGCCTCCTACACCCACTATAAGAGTGGAGGGGGGACAATCATCAAATGAAGGTAAACTTATCCATCATTATCGATGAAGGGTATCGACATCGAGGCTAACTACTTCATGGCCTCACTCAGCAGGCGTACACTTGAACTTATACTAAGGGTGTTTTCCACCGTGTTCCCCATCCCAGGAGTGTATACTACCTCAAAGTCACCATCCTGGAAGAACTATAGAATTCATTATTGTCTCAATTTCAGATCCTTCTGTGTAAGATATACCTGAGACTCTTTTGGTCAGGGTAGAATATAAACCATTCACCCATAATGCAGTTCAACCAATTTTTCACGGAAAAGACCAATACTGCTAACTCTAGGTCATGGGTCATATAGTTCTTCTCATGCTTCCTCCACAACCATGAGCCATAGGCGATCACTATTATCTCATGGATGAGGACACAAACTAGTCTAGTCCCTGATGCATTTCAGAAGACTACATACCCAACACCCTCTTCTAGTAGTCTCAAAATATGGGAACTCTTTAGTCTATCCCTCAGTATAAAAATACAATAATGACACTTCTCCATCCACATAAACTGTTTTCTCTTCTTTTTCCAAGACGATAAGGGTGAAACTATTCTGGAGATGGTAGGAGAAAACCACAAGTAGTATCCAACCCACCCCTTAAAAAACTCCATCTCAAAAACACTCTTGGTGGACCGCAAGCATGCACTACCTCTATCATCTCCAGATCTACTAGTAATTCAACCTCCAAGATAACATGTCCCATAATAGGAACCTCCTATATCCAGAACTGGTACTTCGAGAGCTTACCATAAGGATGGTTCTCTCAGAGTATATCCAAGACTATCATCTTGTGTATTGTTTGATTCTACTCCAATTCCATGTACACCAAGATTTCATCAATTAATATCACCATTAAACGATCGATATTAGGCTAGAATATCCTATTCATGAGTCCCCTAAACACTACTGGGGAATTGGTCAGGTCGAAAGGTATCAAAAAAACATAGTGTGGCCATACCAGAATCTAAAGTCCATCTTCGGTATGTCCTCATCCTATACTTGAAGATGATGATTTCCTAATATTAGGCCGATCAATGGTAACCACCACACTCGATTCATCTATTCGAATAGGTCATCAATCATCGAAAATGGATTCTTGTTCTTCACAGTCACCATGTATAGGCACCAGAAGTTGATGCATAGCTTAAAGATCCCAACTATCTTATTGGAAAACAACATTGCGACTAACCATGGTGAAACACTTGGCCTCATGAAGCCCTTCTCGTGGAAGTCCTCTAACTTTATCCATAATTTACAAAGCATCATGGGAGCCATATAATATTCTGTATTGGATATCAGTGTTGTCCTAGGGTTATGTCATTGCTGATGTCTACCTCTCTATGATGAGGTAGTCCCAAAACATCCTTAGGAAAGAAATCCTTATACTTTTCCACAAATATTGGAATGATTGGAATCCTTTCATTCAACATATTGAGGGTAAAGATAGCCAATTGGTGAGTGATTGGATCCAACCCCCTTGTAGAAGTTCCAACATGTGCTACAAAAGATCTCTTCTATCTTATGAAGGAATACATAGTCTCATACTTAATGACACACCGACCTTTGATGCTAAAACAATTAATCTAAGAATAAACTATGGATGACTAGTCCATACACAAACTATTGTCATAAGGCCTCGACGTTGCCACCAAGAGGATCCAACTAAATCTATTGCCTCGAGGTCCAGATCACACCAATGTCATAAGTGTTTTTATAGAGTCTTATCCAATAGGTATCTTTATACGTAAGGGTCAAGTAAATTTTTTTACTAGAAAATCTAGTTCTTGAACAAGATTTTTGAAGAGAAAGAATGATTAGCACCCATGTATATTTATACAACAACTAAGTGTAGACACAGACCGTACTTTGAATCATTCCTAGATCCCATGGGTCATATAACTTGACCGAATGAAGCTAATACTTTCACATCTCATCCAACTCTCATAGAATTGTGGGGACCCCATTTGGTGGTGGTTGTAACATGTCAAAATTTATACCATCCCCTAATGCTCTCCCGAATAATTTTCCACATCTGTCGCCCTGTATATTTTTTGGTTACTTTAACTTTATCAACCATGGTAGGCCATCAACCATTTCCCAATCATCACGATGGTCTGGACAATCTCTAGTGAGATGTCCCCTACTATATTTTGAAAATCATTTCCTATTACAAGGATGACTAGTATCACCGTTTGACCCCTGAGTTATAGATCCCATATCTTGGCACCACATATCAGAATATCTCACATGTCCTTATATCTGATACTAATATCGGATGGTCAGTTGCCCGCAGCTGATATCCATTTGTTGTATCTTCATTGATAAATGAATTCTAGACACAAACGTTCTATCAATCACCCCAGAATAAGTATGAATAAAAATAGGAATAGTGAAGGATCATATGTCAAAAAACACACCTCGCTCAACAGTCTGAGCCTTGAAGAACTTGTAATATCATATTAATCAAATACTAGGAAAAGTCAGTACGCCCTGATTAATAATTAACTACCATCATGTCATCCTACTAATGTTGTAGAAACTCTAGGGTGCACATGTCCCTTATCATTCATATAGAGAGCCCCTAATTTGAGAAAGGTTCACACTCTATGAACATTGAAGAGTGACTGTATCATAATATTGGGTAGTATAAAACCCTCCACCACCTTAGTGATATACATGGAAGGATCACATCTATGACCACCATCAAATCTAATGGTGTCCCAAATAGGAAGATAACTCGATAACAACCTAATTACAGTATGTAGAAGCCTTTGATATGGGATAACCTTAGATCATGAGGGGTCTCTATCATAGAAACATTTTTAGGAACTGATCCTACATTCGTCCTCTATCAGTAGCGACAGTTTTAAATGTCGACCAACATGTGGTGGTAATTATGGAAAACCTCCCAATGGTAGAATCATGGGCCACAATCCCTGTACCGAAGCCTCGTCACTATGTGGACTGTCCTCATGGTCACACACATGAATCCAAGATGGCTATCAGCATGAAGGCATCATGAAAGAGATCACGATGAATCACGATTAATAGATTATACATGGTGAGCTAACTCTGAATCTGAAAGATCATGTGAATACATTCTAAGACACATTCCACAAATTTTTTCATGTACCAGGTCAAAAAATAGAATTCAGGGTCCTGATGTTTTGATATGTCATCATTCGCACCAACACTGGACTCCCTGGCCAGAATGCTGAACTCAAAACACTTAATACTATTACCCCATTAAAATTTATAGACACTTAGATATTCAGGTTGAAACAACCACCATTGATACCACATTTTCATGACCCATCACCCAGGGCTCGCCCCGTGCCTACCGTAATTATTCCATCCATAGGCCAGGGGCTGGCATCTGACACCAAATAAAAATATCCTAAAAGTGAAGTCAATTTCCATTAAACCTATACACTCACACATAGCTCAAACTACAGAATGTAAAAAATGCCGTAAAAAACAATTTTCATTGAGACAACTACAGAGAGTACAATTCAATTTGAATGTATAAAGGGGCCAAACTGAATTCCCAAAAACACAATGGAGAGAAAAAATCCAAGGTACGTTTACTCGAGACCCCACGTGTTGTGTCTGGTACAAATGACCGCTGGATTGATGAAGGAATTGGTGTCCAAGGAACTAGTGGTTCCCAATGAGAACAGGTAGTCGGGGCATACTTCTAGGACTTCCAGTAGCTACTATGTACATACCTATCAAGTGGGGATTCCAACAGACGATGTTTAGAGTCTTCCGTGTACATTCCTTTTTTTAGTTTATCATACATTGGGTTTGTATTCTAGACCATTTGACCTACAATATGTAGTTTACTCAGTGGATGTTTAGTGGTAGGTGTTTCTACATTTCATTCTTTGGGATGTGGTTGTGTGCGCGTGTGTATAGGTACTCATGGAAATTCCTCCCACTTGTATGTTGACACCTGCAACACTAGTGGTCAAACCCTAGGCTTTCAGAGGCGGGCTTGGGGTATGTCACGACACTGGCCTCAGGGGACAGGTCATGAAAATTGATGTTTCTAAATCTGGTGTGGTGAAAAGAAGATCAATAACTGAATCTATTTACTTTTTTATTTGAGATGTTGTTGTTGAAGAAAGACAAGAACACCGAAGGATTTAACGCAATTGGATTCAAACAAAATAGCGTGATCATAATAAAAAAAGCTATCTTGAGTGGAGAAAATGAAAAATTTTGATGAAAATACATAAGGTTATGACACTCATAGCATATAATTTCATCAATTTTCTATTTCTCTTATTCTCACAAAATATCCATGTTTTGTAATTTCTAGAGCATAACTGGATACTGCAGATGAGAGAGCTCGTGACGGTTATTCAATGTAAATTGTTGAGGTATAATTAGTAATAGTTCACCTGATAGGGTCCAGAAGTGAAATTAAGAATATTCATAAGCATTATTACTCCAGGGATTATTTTGATGAATTGAAGTTGTTAGTTCTACCAGGGTTGTAAATGTTTCTAGTAAAACCCTCTATGGAATCCACAAATCACGTGGTCATACATTAAATATTTAAATAATTGTCAATAGAAATATACACAACTAAATCTACCATGACTTAAATGAAATGTTATATTATATCTAGGGAAATGGTTCAGGACCATCATAGGGATGTAATAGTTGTGTTTAGAAGGATGTTTATGTTTCCTAAAAGATCAATTTTATCTTTTGATCAATTTAAAATATAAATGAGCCCCTTGTTATATGATATTTTACATGAAATTATTTATTAGTTAGATCAAGTACACAAGGATGTTATTTTTATCATTAATGGACTCCAAATAATTTATGCACCCATATAAACCATTATTAAAGACTTAGAAAATATTTTTGATCATATGACAGATTAGTCGAAAGTAGTTTAAAGCCATAAACTATTGAAGAAGAAGAAGATGATGATAAATAGGATGGTTCATTTGATGAAACATTAGAATGCAAAGTATATAAAGAAATAAATGAGTTAATTTATTTGGATCAACCAAGTAGTACGTCTGATAATCAGTTTGGATTTTTGAAGAAGTTGGTCATTGGTTGCCCAAAGAAGAGAGATATACAAAATTTATTGGAAAATTTTTCTAAGGTAGTCTAGAATGAATTGAAAACTATACTAGATAACAAAACTAGTGACAATGTAAAGAGAATATATGCTTGTGTAGATAAAATCCTTCAAATTTGATGGAGACATCAATAACGACCTCCTATTTCTTATTACTATTCCACTACCACTAAAATCTTTTAGTAGATCTTGAACCCTCCAGATGTTTACATAAGGTTAAATATCAGGTTTATAGAATAAGTCTCTATTCCTTTACATATTTCAGATTCTATTATATCCTTTCTAAATGAAGATAATTTTTATATGTATAGTTATCAGAAAGAATCTCTCAACATCCAGTCCACATCTATAAGGATCACTCGATGAGATCATGTGGGACTGGGATAATCTTTACAGACATTGGGTGATGTTGTTTAACAGAAGGTTGTTGATACTTTTCCAACATTCTCTCAACCTTTCGACATGCCACTATTATTCAAAAACCATATTTAAAAAACTGATTCATGTTCCATAGCCTATACACATTACAGTTTACATATTTTGTCAAATTTTCATTTTCATACATTTGAATCATTTTTGAAAAAAAAATTAATGCTTGAATGCTTATTTTACATATTTTTTTTGAATCTATTTCTTTGGATCATATAAATTTTTTTCTATTTGTGTGTTTATCTATATTGTAAATAATTTTTACATTGTTCTTATAATATATATTCTATTGTTGTTTCCTATATTTATATACTCTTTATTGAACATATGAAATTATATAATTATTTAATGATTTCTAATTCTCATTTTTATGTTCATCTTCATTCCAAATTTTGTTTACACTTTGTAGAATTAATTGTATACACTTTCTTAAATGAAATATTGATTATATTGTATTCCTAATGATTCCAATCATTTATTATGTCACAAAAAGGGAAAAAAGAATATATAAGAATAAAAAAATTAATATTATTATTTTAGAGGGAGAGTGAAAAAAACATGTTTTAATGCTCCTTTACGAAAATAATAGTTTTCTATTTAATGGAATTTATGCTCATTGAAAGGGTAAATTTTTTGGACTAACTTATATTTTCTATCTTATCTCAATTTTTATGTTTTTTTATGATTCAAGAAATCACTATTTTTATTGTAATTCTTTTACCTTAAGTGTTTCAAATAATAATTTATCAAGGTAATTTACCATACAAAGACAATATGTTAGTATCTTATATTGACTATTATCCAATATATGGATATTTATTTTATATTATACGAGTCTATGTTCTGACAATATATATTTCCTCCACATAGAATCTTAAAAATTTATGTTGGATATTTATCATACCATGTAAGATATTGTCTTACAATGAGAATGAACTAGCTACCATATGTTCAATCCCAGATAATTCAGATTGAATATAATTTGGAAAACTCCTTATCATAAAAAATGATATTTGAAAAATTGTTATCATATAAGAATCAGAAGAATTTTTTAATGTCATCAATCAAACATTAGTAACATATTTGTCTTACACTGAATAATTATCCAATTAAATGTTGAATTTATTTTACAAATACCAAAATATAATTTAATAAATAGTTTTATCATATAAATCCTGACAAAAAGTTATATTACAAGAAAAGTAAAATATGTTTTCTATTTTATGAAGAATTAAATGTTATAAATATTTTAATTATTTATTCCATAATATATTGTTAAGTCACTTCATTATTTTTAGTGTAAAAAAAGTTATTTAAAATTTAAGGAAAGATCAATTCATATAAATTTCTATTTTTTCTAGGAATGAAATGATCTGATGAATATGATCTCTAAAATAATCATTGTGGAAACTTATCCTATATTTGGATGGAATTGTTGGATTCCATTAATGACCTTTATTATCAAATTTTAAAATCATTATCAACTCAACTATTGTAATTATCTCACAACAATATTTTTAAAATCATTTGAGAGATTTAAAAGGTGGAGTTATTTGTTACCCGATATATACATACATAATAAACACAAAGATACACATGTTCTCTAATAATGGTAACAAAGAATTCATGTATTTAGAAAAGATCATATAAAACACTTTTTTGTTGTGATGTCAAGCCTATCAGTGCAATGGAAGATTGTCTAGAGTATATATTTAATGTTTATCCTCTTCTTAATATGTATCTTCATATATTGCCAGTTTCTTCTTGCAATTGTGTGCTGCAATATTTCTTGAAAACTTTTATCAATATATTTTATTTTAAATTCATTTTTTGTGAGTTTTTAAGGCCAGGGACATGTCATTTAATGTGAGATATTGGTTGAATTATATTTACCTTTTTAATAAGTAACAACTACATGCACTAAACTGGGATCCACCAGGAAAAGGGATTCCATAGTGAAAATCTGCAAACTCATGGAGTAGAGTGTCGGTGGATTGGAATATGGGATTTATGTTCCCCATAACACTATAAATCTCATATTTTAGACATATTTTCATTAATCATTTATATTTTTACCACCTATTTTCATTAATGAAAAATATTTGAACTCTCATACTTAGAAGAAGGGTGTTTATTTTAAACAATATTTTAGAAACTCAATTAACCCAAATCCTATGTTTTTGGCAAGCCATTCACTAGGATAACAATGGTTTCAGATTAAAAAAAGGGGCCCATTGGGTCTATGGACTACATTAATTTTTTTTCATATTCAATTGATCATTGAAAATATTCATGACATGAACTCCATGATCAATATTTTTTTAAAAGTATTAACAAAAAACTGTTTTCAAACGATTATAATAAATATTTTTAATGTTAATTTAATAATACATTGAAACTCAAGAAAAAATATTACGTAGATCTTGAGATATTTATTTGTTGATGGTGTTAATAATTATAACTCAATTGGAATTTAATAATTACATAGTGAAGAACCATGGGATATCCCCTTTAGCTGTGTTCCAAAAATGCTCCTTCAATCTCTAAACAACACTAATGAAACATCGAGTTCTAGCACAACTAGTTTACCATCTTGTGTTATTTTATTCTATAACTTTAGGTTCATTAGATATAGAGGGAAATAATCTTGTTCATAAAAGACATGAGTTGAATAGAGGAGGGTTATCATGAGTGAAAATTATTATACACAAATATTAATCTTTCTCTGATAAACAAAGATGACAATAAGCAGACCTTGGGAGAGGGTTAAAATCCAATTAATTTTTCTAGGGGCCTCAACTCTGAATTAATACCTAATAAGTCACATTAAATTTAAATATTATAATTATTTATATTTTTCATATTATGTTTGAAACCCTGAAAAATGATATATAATTATTTAATAGTATGGTAAATAAATATTTATCACTATAAAATATATGGAATGCTCATCCTCATCAACTTATATAGAATTATTGAATAAATATTTAAAATAACATTATTCATTTAATGAATATATTTTATTCAAATTCTAATGAATAAATATTTATTTAATATTCTCATCAGTAAATAAATTATTTATGAAATGAATAAATTATTATTTATTACTCTGAATATTATAAGAGATAAATAAATATTATATATATTCCTATATTTGAATAATTATAGTATAAACATATATTTATATATTATTTATAATAGATCAATAAAATTGGAATAAATATTACAAATTTTTCTAGAAAATTATATTTATTACAATTATTAAATATAAATAATATTTAAATTAGATAAAATGAAAATATTTTCTGTGTGGTCCCCTAGAAATATTCCTTAATGAAATTAGGTGGTATATCATAATTTCCAAAACTACTATCTAAAAATGGGTCAAGGAACAAACGATAAAAAAGGCATAATGTAATTATAAAAACCACTTACAAATGCTCATTGTGAAATATAATCCTTTTTCATTGATATCTCATCAAATATGATACTCATATTTGTTTACAATTTATGTGTTTTATATGTATTTCTTTTACTATCTAAATAGAACTTGACAATACAACATGGTAGTAAAATTTAATTTGATGATCCCACTTCAAACAAAGGTTAAAGATATCCTCCACAAAAAAATATTTAATTTCAAAATCCTTCTATGTCTTATTCATTAATAATATATCATTCATGACTATCCCGACATACCCTACATGTCATGAAAATATTGTATCATGGTTTTTTGGTACCTCAATGTGTGCGAGTCATCAAATACATTAATAATAATCTTAAGGTCTAGGGATAATTACACATGATCATAGATTTGAATTTCAAATGACACATAAAAATGTGAATTTCTTACTAGAAGGTCAATTCTCATAATCTCAAATCTTTATTTTTCAAATGATAGAACTTTACAAGATGAAGTCTTATTTTCTATATGATTACTTGAACTTGATGAAAAAATTACTAGTCTCTAATCAAAGAATGTCATTTGACAATCGACCAATGATTAAGAATGTCAACATAGTATTTCAAGGTTCCCATCTTTGAGGTGATCTAAAAGTACATTATCAAATTAATGCTACGTATATGAATATTAAATATATGATAAGTTATATATTAATATTAAAATATATAATTGTACATGAAATATAATGTACAAAGAAGTTGGTTCTAGGTAAACAATGCTAGTAAACTTTCACATACACTATAGCCAACAAATAACAATGAGTGATTTCTAACAATTTCAATCCAATATTACAGAGTATGTCTATAAATTTTAGTCCTACCAAGTTTCTAATACTAGGTTTTGTGTAACAACATGACTATGTAGTGAATATTCTTACTATGACATCACAAACTTGAGAAAATCCCTCAATTAGTTATATAATTGAGATTTGAAATATTGATCCCAAAACAATATCCACAAATCTTGATTATTTACATAGTAAATCATTATCATAATAAAGATATTTTTTTATAACCCTAAATATGAACAATTTGTTGTAAATCCTCTCGTTAATCTACATCAGAGGACAAAACATTCCCAAATATTATAGATATAACAACCAATAGTTGTAGTAAGTTTTTATTGAATATTACCTTAGCCATACTATGATAATAGATCAAACTAAACTAAATGAATAAAAGTGTCTAATTATTTATCACTAGTAATATGATATATCTAAGCACTATGATATCATATAATTATATATTGTCAAGTACTATTATATTGTTCTAACTACAATATGGTGCTATTATGTTGGAATTTTTTGTTATTCACATACTATGTTTCATGAATCTATAATATCAAACATATGTATATATCAAGTAATATGAGATAAATTCAAAGAACTTATGATTGTAAAATTATTTTAATATCAACAATATCTCTATATGCCAATTCATGTTCTATAATAATTATTATATTCTAACAATAATTCAGTCTTGAATTGTTTCAAATTTAATTTTCCAATACTTTTTCAGCATCTGTAGTATGACAAGATTTAGAAAACCAAACGATAATTTTTTATAGATCCTTTTCCCCATAATATGGTGGCTTAATTATGTCATTCTTGGAGTAATTAATTCCACATTCTTAACAAATGGATAATAAATAATATTTGTTTACCATATGCGATCAACATATCTATCATGAAAACTTATAATGCACCTACTAACATGTTATACAGAAATGATATTACATATTTTCTAAATGAATACTCTATTATGACAACACATTATTTATCCATAAGTTAATATATTTTATTTTTATATCTTATTAGTATTTATTTATGTCACTAACCCTTTCTAGTTATTTCATATAGAAATATACCATAGGGTATCCTTTTTGGACATGTAATGTAGATATCTTCACTCCGGTTTCCTCTAACTAAAGTGTAATTTTTATTAAATTTCCTAATATTAATATCATAGACGCCTGGTTTGATTAGTGAAATTAAAAATAACTTTATATGTGTTCTGGGTACAGAGGAATTGTGCGATGGGTTATTCTGAGCTTTTTTTCCATGGTCAATGATCAATTTAATATCTATACGATGATAAATGCCATATTCAATGATTTTGAATCAATGAAAACAAAAATGGATAATATTACATAACAATATGTAGGATCATCACATATTATTTATAGTTATTTTAACAAATTAATTAATTAACATGAATGAATTATTTCTTTATTTATGGATATAAAAATAGATCTATGTTATACAGTAGTTTCATTGTAGGAATGAAGAGAATATTCCCTTTAGTGGTGATACACAAGTATCTGACAAATTTTTGATCATAATCATAAGAATCTTCAGGTTCTAGCATGATAGAATATACTGATCTTGTCATTAACATTTGATCTCTACAATAATACTTGCCAAATAATTCACCTTGAGCTCTCTTGACATGATATTGGGAGGTGTAGGGAGATCGTTCTCTATTCCTAGTAGCATTCTTGGAGAAGGGAGATCTCTAGGGCTTCAGAGTATTCTTCAATTTTTTTTTTCACAACTAAAAAAATGAATTGGAAACCAAAGATGATAATATAATTTCACTTATATGTTTATAGGGTTAGAAATAGGAAATTTCACAAGATCCCCTTATTGTTTATTTAATCCGGTAAAAAACCCATGTCTATAATAATAATATTTTTATTTTCTCTTGACATGTGTTTAACTTTCTTATTAAAATTAATTATTATTTAATCAAATAACACTCAATATATATTATTTCTCCCCACACAATTAAACATGATACACCATTCTTCAAAGATATTTATGGGGCCTTGAATAATGGATATTTATTTATTTAATAAATATCTTTTCATTATTTTCCAATAAATAAATAAATACAATATTAACTATATAGTACATAAATATTTATTAAATATTTTTTTCAAATTATATTATCATAAATAATTGGGGAAAAATTACATGGGATCTATAAAATATGAATAATTATTAAACCATGTGTGATAATTATATTTATTCAAATTTTTATAACATAAATAATAATATATTATATTACAGTGATTATAGATACACTTATCGTGTGACACCTTAGGTTGCTTTCTCAATGGCATTAGGGAAAGCAACATAAAGTCCAATGTTATTGTCTAGAAAAATTCCATGGAACCGATATAAAAAAAATTAATTCCAAAATGATATAATTCATCATACATATGATTACTGAGAAATATAATCCTTTTACCATGATATATCTAAGCAAGCAGGTTTCATGCTAGTTCCACTATCCTATGTTCTTGATTTCCCTTTCTTTCACCTCTTTGTAATTAAGATTTCCTATAGGGAACGATGGAAATGGATTTATTTTGGCTAAAACATTTCCATAAGAGGGCCTAAAATATGTATTTATGTTATATAATAGAAGGTAAAAATTCTTTTTCATATTATTAATAAATGAAATTTTACATGTGACACGCCCAAAGTATCCTACCTCACTGTTAAAATACGTCGTCACAATTTTCATCAATCCACCAAAGAACACGACTCATAATAATCTTTAATAAAAATATTAATGAATATGGATCAATACACACATTTTAATATAGGAACATCCAATTACGCATATAAAAGTTGATTACCTACAAACATGTCACGCATTCAAAATATCCTATATAGAATATTACCAATGTTGTGCACCAAGAGAATATGACTTGAAGACCTCTGAGTCACAGATCCTTATAGCCAATATAAAATTTCCCCTGAAATGATATCATTCATCTAAAGGAAATATATTTATGAATACTGTCATGGAACTTCTAGGTTCTCTTTATAGAGACGAACTGCTATGACCTTTTAGCTCGATAACTTCTCTTTGGACATTATCACATACTATGATTCACAAAATAATAATCATTATTTCACAAAGAGTTTATTATTATTCCAAAATATAAAAAAAAGTTACCAAAAAATACATAGTTTTTTGTTTTTGGGAATAAACTCTAATAGAATCCCAATTTCACTACAACCAACTTCTAAAAACCCTCAGTCCTCTAGCTCTCACATGATACACAAGATTCTGCTGAGGTAGGTGTTCACTAAAGGGGTCCAACATGTTAAATTTCATGAGTACTCTACATACCCAAAACTCAAGCATCTGAAAAATATCCCTCAAGAGATGTTACCTCTAAAGAATATATTTTTGGTTGATGTGACCTTTTCTCTTTTACAAAAAAAATTAGTATTATAATAGAATGTGATAGTATCTTCAATACAAGGTACCGAATCTATCTGCTATACAATTCTTTATATCCAAAAGGATTCGTTGGCTACATGAAAGTCCACTATACTTTTAGGATCCATTGTATAATAATCAACAACAATCTTCTTTGATGTCAACCAACTCACAACTCCTCTATTGAAACAAAACAAAAATTAAGATTATCACCTCAATTAATTTTGATCAATCTAAAAACTAGCATCATTATAACCACAAATAACTAGGTCCTCATATCCTCTATAAACCTTGATCATATCCTTAGATATTATTAGAAACATAAGGATATCCTTATCAACAATGAAATTTTTTTCACCTGTATTAGAATGATATCTATGTACAATGCTTAATTCATTGGGAACATCAATCCAATATATAACATTGAATATAAGATTGATATTTTTTCTAAAGTGTTTGAGATCTTACCTATTATCTCTTTTTCAGTTGTTTCTAAGGACACTTTTCATTTGAAATATGTAAAAAATGGTAATCATGATCCAATCCCCTCTTGTAATCTTCAATAATAATTATATTTATTGTTTTGAAAACATATGTACATTGTATTAATCCAAGAAACCTCTTGGATATATTTGGAATGATCTTAGTAAATAGAATATTGGATTCTACACCTATGTCTTTCCTGGATAATGAATATTTTAAGTAGTCCTTAGTTGATGATATGATTGTATAAAATTTCCAATTAGTATAATTTCATTAATAATTTATATGAGGATAACGATAACATTTCCATTAATATTATTGTAAACACAAGGCTCAAATTAATTCTTAATGATACCAAATTATTTTATAGATTTATTGAATTGAATTTTCCATGATATTGATTCTTGCTTCAATCCATAAATGGATCTTTGTAAGATAAAATACAATTTGGAATTACCTAGAGCCAGAAACCCTTATGGTTGTACCTTATAGACATCTTCCTGATGGTTACTATTATGTAATTCATTTTTGACATCCATATACCAAATCTCATAGTCATGGTAAGCTGTTATTGAATGCAGTGTTCTGATGGACTGAAATATGGCCACATGTGAAAATGATTCATCGTAGACAACTCCCTAAGGTTGTTCAACCCCATTATCCACTACCCTATCTTTATTTGTATTTACATTACCTTCCATGTCCTATTTTCTCTTAAATACACATTTTCACCCTACATGATTTACATTAACTGGAATATAGATCAAAACTCAAACATGGTTCTGAAATAATTAATCAGTTACTAAATTCATAGCTTCTATCCATCTTGTAGATTTTGATCTCTCTACTACCTATTTGTAGTATAGTGGATCATTTTTTTCAAACAATAATGAGTAACCATATTTTGTGACATGAAAAACATATCTCTCCAGTTCTCTTACATATCTTCTTCTCCTTTACAGTACTTGTGTTTTATGAACTAATTTTTCAATGTTGACCTATGGAACCTATTCCTATACCAAATCATGTTTATCTTGATCTTCAACCTCATAAAATTCAATATTTAATTCACTATACTTTTTTAGGATGTGCTCCCTCTAATGAAATACAGATATTTTTTAAGACAACCACATTCATATATATTTGGTTGTATATGTTTTATTCCATTGATTGTTTAGGATAGCCAATAGAGATAAACATTGTGCCCAGGCATGTTATTTTCTTTCCTAAGAAGGCCTTAACAAATTCCTCACAACCCCACACATGTGTGCATGATAAAATTATTTTCATTCCACTCCACAACACCTAGGGAATTCTATTTCTCACTTTAGATAGTACTGATTTTATTGTTTATAATAGAGTTTGAAATGCATATCCCAAAGAGGATAATGAAAGATCTGTATGAATCATTATTATACTTACCATGTCTAACAAGGAACTTTTCCCCTGACAAGTAACACTGTTCCACTATGGTGTGTAAGATGGAGTCATTTGAGATCAGATCCAAACTCCCTTAGTGATTCAAGAAACTCATGGTTAAGATATTCACCACCTCAATTTTATTGAAGCTTTTTTATCTTAATTCTATGTGGATTATCTTCTCTATTCATGAATTCCATGAAGTTCCCAATGACTTAGACTTATACATCATCAAGTAAACATAACCTGATCAACTCAAGACATCAATAAATATTATGAAGTGATAATACCGACCTCTAGATTCTACGAGAAATGGTCCACACAGAACAGTGTGTACCATTCCATGATGTTATGTGGCCCTTTCTCCTTGACCGCCAAATAGCAGTCTAGTCATTTTTAATTATAAAGAACATGTAATATTTCATTTTTTAGCTGATATGATTCTAAATAACCATAATGATAGATATTTATCAAACACTTTTAATTTACATGATCATGTTGGTGATGCCATAGTTGGATTTTTTGAGTCTAGTGAAACTGATTCATTATCAATTTTTAATAATTTATTTTCCAAATTTAATATATAAATGTTGTTATTTAATTGTTTCATAACATAACATATGTTTTCCCTAATAAAGAAACAATTTTTTTTTTCAAACATGAAAACATAACCATCTTTATCTATGAAAGAAAGAAAAATTATGTCCTTTGTAATAGACTATACACAATGAATATCATTTTGAAGAAAAATCACTCATGTTGGAAATAAAATGTGGTATTCACCAATGTCTAGGGGAGCTAGAATCACAATATTAATATCTCTTATATCTACCACTCTACTAGAAATATTTTAAAATCTACTTGGTTCCTGTATTTGTACACATATTTGATCACCACAAGCGGTAAAAAATAACTAATTTGTAGATATTAAAATATTACACTCAATAATGAAGAAAAATTTATCTTCCCCTTACATCTGGGTTCATTTCTTCTTTTATTGGCCTAAAATCCCACTTGAAAAACATAATACCTCTTTTTTTATTTTCCCTTCCTCTAGATCTACCTCTTCTTGGAAGGATAGTACTTGGATGATTTAGACTTTTTATGAGTCTTGGGCCCATTTGGATTGTTATTTATTTTCTTATTAAACACAAGGACCATAGGTTTATCAGAAACCATGTATTTATCAACTATTAGAATCATATTAAGAATCATCAAGAGTCTCTTCTAATTATTTTTCATATTTTAATGAATAATAATATTGGAGAAGGCCTTGTGCAGTGATGAAAGTGAAAGATCTGAATGAAACTCATATGAGAATTTAATCCCTATGATTTTTAATCATTCAATGTATACTATAAGCTTGAATACATGAGGCCAAACTAGCATATACTACCCAATTCTAGTTGTAAAAAAACAATTAGAGATATCATACCTCTCTTATCTAACCTTATCTTGTTAAAAATATCGAAGGTGAGGCTTCATGATATATGCACCCATATCCTCATGTTTCATCCAATGCTCATTGGTTGTAGATGATAGCATGAAACATTAAACATATGTGGAATAATTAAAATTATTTCCATGCAATGAAAATGCTACATCGCTTGCCTCATTACCAGGTGCATCAGTTATAGGTTATTACAACACATTCAATTTTATTTCATAGTGACAAATAAAGTGCTAGAACCATTTCTACCCCTAGAAATTTTTGCTGGTGAGAATGAAATCCTTCTCATGTAGGTATTAGAGTGATATTTTTGAACTCATATTAATTTAGTTTCAAAAAAATAAAATGTGATGAATTTTTGTACATTATGTGATAAACTTTCTACGAATAAATAAATATTATATTTATTAATCTCCCACTATTTTATTGAAATCCTATATCCCTCATCAATAGCATCAGAATAAATGGTTTCTTGGAAATTATATTTTAATGGGTCCATATTCCCATTACCATTACCCATAATATTATTTTTCAACAAACGTAAATGTTTTAAAATAGTAATTTCAAATGCCAACTACATTAACTCAAAGATCCTTGATCTATTGAATGTACTCCCCAATCAAGAAATACGTACATTTAATTTCCTTATCCCTTTATTCTCCTTTACACCATGTCCTTATTTGATAGTCAACCCTTGATGTGAACTATGTGAAGTCATTATAAAGCATAATTTTATAATTCCCCAAAAATTCAAAACACCCAAACATTGGCGGGTTCTGATCATTGAACTACTGATTTATTTTAACAAAATTAGTATAATACTATATATCTTAACATAAAATTGTGGAACATTAACGTTTATTCATAAAATTATAATTAATATATTTATCACAAACTTATTAATGATAAGTGGATTTATAAAAGTGACTTAACATGACTTATATAATAATGATGTAATATACAATTTGATGTTCTTCTATATATCATTCATGTTAATTCATTAATTCATGAGATTTTCTAAAATCGTCAATAAAGAAATAAACATAAAACATGATAGAAATAAAATCATAAATTGGAATGATATGACTATTTAATAATGGTTAGTTTATCTAGTGTTTGATAAACTAAACATTTTCCTAGGTAAAAACACCATAAAATAATTATGATTTGTGTTACATCTTTACACCCATACACCTATGTATCTTTATTAGGTTGGGTTCACCTTGACTCCAATCATAAGCTATATTCACTATCCTTAGAGCACCATTAATTACAAGTTATTATACTCACATACAAGTGAGGAGAAAAGGGATTACATAAAATGCACCATGGGCACACATGCCCCTTACACAATAAGAGGAGAGAAGGCATGCTTGCCAACAATTTAATTTAATAATAAATTAAATGAAACCAATCAAATTCAAAGGCATGTTCTAGTCTCATGATTATATGTATTCAATCAATAATTTTCCCATGCAATAGAACTAGCATTCATTACTTAATCACTCTTATATAATATAAATTGAAATTGAATCAATTAATTATCTTCATTAATAAAACATCAATTTTTTCATAATTCTCATATAAATTTATATATGATTATCATCCATCATAATTTTAATCTAATTAAACAAATTAATTTAAATTTAATTTTTATATAAATATACCATGTAGGAAACATAGTGAATACTCATACAATTCTACCCAAAATGTATTTTACACGTTTACAGATCACTCTTGTTATATATGGAATACATTACTTATTACGAACATTCATGGCATGTACTATCAAATTAATTATTACAAAATTTACATGATTTTTCTATAATGTGTTATGATTCAATGCATGTAGAGTAATATATTTCATACAAATCATAGATTATATGATGATCTAAACATTATCCATAAAATAATTAAATATTCCTATATATATATTTAAACTCATCACATGGTGTGTATTATCAACTTAATGAGCACATATAAGTACATGTTGATATGGTTTACTTAGTATAATTAATCAATTTTAATTCTCTGTAATTTTTTGTAAGTACATGATGTGTACAAGTGATCTATACAAACTGTGCATCTCTCACAGTATATTTGAGTCACATTCGTTGGGAAATTATGTTTAAATAATACCACATACAAATTGGAGTACTAAAATTGAAAAATGGGATACATGGTGTATAGTCTCCGAATTACATTTTCACTGGTCAGGTAGGTTTGGTAAGAAAATAGATGGATTTTCAGTGTCTTAAAAAAATACATGATGGGTATATGGGCCACATGCATGTACTCTGGATAGCTATACACCAGGATGGCCTGGTTAACACACAATGTTAGGAATTAAATGCAACTCTTTTATTAAATTCATACATTTTGAATTAATTTTAAAATATTTCTGGATGCATTGAATTCTAGTGAATGGAATGTAAATATGGTTTCATGGTGTCCACTGCTGGTTAGATGGAGTTTACTATTGTGTTATCCATCCAAAATCCTTGGCACATCATGATGAGTACATAAATATTGTTTCATTAATTAAAAAACTATTATTATTAAATATTAAATAAAATTAGGAAGATAAAGCTTATATATCCATTTGGATTAAAAAATAATTAATCATGAATGGGGAAATAAATGAATATTTCATAAATCAATTAAATATCTTTAAATAATTATAAATAATTATGTAACCTAGTTCTGATGACACATAAAGTTTCATGGTTTAGTTGAAGCATGTGATGTGTCTTGGACAACATTTCTTATGTACATGTCCAATGATTAACCCATGATCTATAATATGATAAATTTCATGATCAATGGAATAATATCCTAGAAAATAAATAATGGATAAAATTTCAAATCTTAAAAGTGGATCATCACATATTATTTATTATTATTTTTATAAATTAATGAATGAGATTTTTTGAATTATTTCATTATTGATGGATATCCCAATATATCTAAATTTTATGGTCATTGTGTTGTAGGAATCAAGAGTAGGTTACCTCTAGCCGGAATCCACACATGTTCTATAAATATTTGAACATCATCGTATGAATCATCAGGTGTATTCACAGATGATCTAACCACTTTCATATTCATTGTGATAATTACATACAATTCCTTCTTCATGATCATTATTAACATGAGAGTGGGATTTGGAGGGAGATCACCCTCTATTCATGGTAGTGTTATTGTATAAGAGATCTCTCTTGGGATTGGATTGATTCTCAAATTTTTTTTCCACAACCAAATTAATTAATAGGCTCAACAAGAAAATAATATAATTTTGTTTATATAATATTAGGTTTAGGAATAGATCATTAAAATATTATCCCTCATTATTTATTTAATCTCTTTTGGAATGTTGTGTTTATAATATTAATAATAATATTATTTCATGACATGTGATTAACTTATGAATTAAAATTAAATATTATTTATTCAAATAATGTTTAATATATACTCTTTCTCACCAGACTATTCTGCCAAATAATCTGTTCATCCAAAATATTTATGAATCTTTAAATAAAAACTATTTATTTAATAAATTAATATCACCACATTATTTCCCATTAAATAAAGAAGTGTTATGTTCACTAAATAGAAATTAAATATTTAATAAATATTCTGCTCACATTATATTCACTCGAAAAATTCGTAGTAGAATACATGTGATCAATCAATCATGAATAATTATTAAATCACATCCAGGAATAATATTTACCTAAAATTTTAAATTATAAACAATATTATATTATTTAAATGACATTATGAATACAATTAGTGAGTGACCATCTATGAATATTTCTCAACATCTTTAGGTGAAGCAGCCTAAAGTCCATGGTTTTTGTCTATTAAAATGAAAATGAACCCACAATGATATAATTTAATGCCAAAATTACATAATACATAATTTATATTGTTATTGTGTTATATAATCCCTTTATCGTGATTTCTCTAATCAGGTAGGTCGCATGTCGGTGCCTCGACCTATTAACTCAGTTTCCCTTTCTTTAAAATCCCAAAACATAAATTTCATATAGAACAACATTGTAATGGATTTATTTAAGCTATAACATTTCCGTAAACGATATTGGGATATCATCTTTTCATATAGAAAAAATGGTAAAAGTATTTTCTCACATTTTTCATTAATGAAATATTACGCTTGACACAACCAATATTTCTTACCTCCCTATGAACATATGTCATCCTGGAATCCATCAATAGATCAAATTACTTGAGTTATAATACTCATTAATAATAACCTTAATGTATATAGACTAATTCACACATCCAAAATTTGGTATATCCAATGAAACATATAAATGTGGATTTTCTATTGGCATGCCACATTCTCATAGTATATTACATAGTATATTACCATGGTTGTACACAATATGAATTTTCCTCAAGGTACTATTAGTATCCACCAATGGTATCTTGTATCATTTGTGTCCCTAAAATGATATCATACATATACAAAAAAAATATTTAGTAATAGTATCATAGCACATCTTGGATCTCATTATAGCAGGGAACTGCTATAACCATTTAGAAGGACAAAAGTTATTAAAAAATTATCAAAAAGTTTTTTACTTGGAAGAATAATAATTATATGATAATATGTTTGTTAATATTCAAAAAAATTAGTACAAGATATCATAAAGTACATAGAATTTGGTTTATTTCTCAAACTCCAACACTTTTGTCATGATTATTACAGAATAGGTTTTGTCATAGAATAAACCTTTCAAATACCAATCATTCTTTATCTATACCATAGTCTACCATCAATTTCTAGTTTCTCTTAAATTATCACTAGAAAATCATTCCATAGAAACAATCAAAATAGATAGTCCTTGAATTTTGATACATTGAATGCATGATTTTCATTCATACAAAAATTTCAACCTTATCAAGTTTACATTTACAAATTCTTAATATGAATAATTATTCTAAAATAAAAATATATGTAATACCCACCATAGTGTACATAAAACATCACTTTGGTTATAAATTACAATGAAATATGTGCCTTTTGAAATAATCTTTCATCTAATATTAGTGGATACTATAATTTTTATGCAAACACATTTTCATCCAAATCTTTAACCCATAGAGGTTCAGACTACTCCCACTATACATATGTGAATGGATTCCATTATGTAAACTTAGTCAGCATTGACTAAATGTTAATATACAAAGTGGGTATAAGATTATTAATTTAGATTCACTATTTTTTATGATTTTGTTTTGTATCTAAAACAACCATTTAACAAATGGTTCTCAATAAACACTAAAGGTTGGGACTTAATATAATCTTATCATATCATAATTTATATGGTATTGGTTAGTTAGTATATTTGTAATATGGTTAGATGTTGTACTACTACCATAAATACATTCCATATAAAAATTATAGAATATTAGTAATATATAAGATTCATCATTCTTATTCAACTTACCATCATAAATATATTGATGTATATACAGAAATGAGATTTTTGGAACACCTTTTCTACATATCTTTGAATAATTATTACATAGAAAATTTGGTCTCCAAAACTCTATCTCAGAGGTTCACACTAATTTACATTTTTAATAATTTCCAAAGTTTTAATGGAATATGGTCTCAACCATATTTACCCCCATTTTTATGGTTTTATGATCATTTGTAGTGTAGTTTTGGTTGTCGAATCCTTATATACATAAAAAGAAACCTAATGATGCATAAATTATATGGATATCTTATTGCTATGATGTGACCATATTTGGGTTGATATTAGATGGGTTTAATGATCACTAAATGATCTATGTGTTTTCAAATAATGAATAAGGTTTTATCTAATTTTATTATTTGTAATTGATTAGACCAAATTCTTGTTTAACAATTTCAATTTCTTAGACATAACACTGATTCATTCAGAGAGATCAAATGAACATCATCACCTATTGGTTTAATAAATACAAAGCTGATTATATTACATTATACAATTTGAGGGTAATTTTTATAGACACCAAAATTTAAATGTTCTTATTATCATTTTAATTGTGTGTCATTAAAATTCAACAAGGAAGAAGAAGTTATAAGATTGTTAAAAAAAATCTCAATTAAAAAATGTGATTAGACATTAATAGAGTGAGAAATAACATCTAATATAGACACTTTCTACTCCCTTGGATCAACCAATAATTTTTTATCCCACCATTGATGTTATAATCTCAATGGAAGCGTAAAGTAGACTCATGAGTTCAGAATTGACGAAGTGAAAAACAATGAAATAACTAACACTCCGCCAATATTTTAAGGAATTATCTCTTCACTTTGTGAACAATTTTACACTTTTATGAAATATTATAAATACCATAAAATAAATAAATGAATAATATAAGAATAATATGTTCTATTAATAAGCTAATGTTATTGGAGAAAATTATAATTAGAAAAATAATGTTACAATGATAAACTAGTAGAATAACATTACATTGAAAAAAACACCATGAATCCATAAATCATCCCACACCACTACCATAAATATAAATTATAGATTCATTCGGACAATACTACAGTAGTTTAAGTCACCTCAATTAATGGTTGTAGGTATATGATGGTAGAACGTTAATGGGGAGAAGACTTTTCCACCCTGGTCAAAAATCTGAGCCAACATTCATCCACCAAAAATAGGTGCCAAAATGTCATTCTAGAGGGCCGAATTTGGGTGGTTAATACAAGAAGAAATTTATTCACTATATGTAGCCTGACTTATTGTCCAATTTAATCTCAAAAATATATTGGGTTTTAGTTCTATGGTCTAAACGGTGGGATGTTTTTCTGGACCACATAATTCACCCCATAATTTCATCTTCAACATGGGCCACCAACAACTCTATTCAAACAACAAAATTTTATTTTGCGACAATTGAAATAAATTTTCCGTAGTATGTATTTTATCATTAGTCGGAATTTGAAAATTATTAGTCATGGATGTTGGCCACTATAATAATTTTAAAGGGATGTATTGTAGTTCACTTCGTCCAGAATGTGTTGGCATGAAATCCATCTTTGGTCATCTTCCAATGAAATTATTCAAGTGATCCAAAAGAATGAAACATTCTCAATGGATTAGGAACCCTGAAAGTGAAATATTAAATTTCAATCAAGGAAATTTGATTTATTTGGTGTTAAATTGTATTATTTTATAAATCATTTTAAGAAGGAAAAACACTCATAATGTGATATTATGTTCAATTTGTAAAATTCACTAAAAATGGGGTCTATGAATAATGAAGCACATGGAAATTATTATCTAAAATATGAATATTATCTTCTTTTAGTTTCATACAACACCCCCAACTAGAGTGTCAATATTACTAAGTGAAATTCATCTCAATAATATTAAATTTTAATTCAATTATAAGAAATTATTTTAATAAATAATTATCACAAAAATTACTCATACCAATATAATGAAACCCATAAAAATTATTTACCACAAGGTAGGTTTAGAATAATATACCAAACCCAATCCCATTCATTTTTTCAAATTCATATCCATATTTCATCCAATTTCTATTATGAGTGATGATGTATTGTGTGTCATAATCGACACGGGGATTCATCTTTATTCAAGGGGGAAAATATGGAATCACTGGGTGGATTCAAATTTTAATATTAATATGTGTATTATTATTTATCCATTACTTAACTTTATTAAGTCTAATTGTTATTTAACTCAAAAAATCTATCCCATGCAGTGAGACATTGTGAATGACACCAAGGATCCAAGACCATAGGGAATAATGTGAAACTAAAATACACAGGAATCATCTCATCATACCTTAATTAAAAAATTAAAAATACCAAAAATATAGATAAAATCCCTAACTATAGTCTAGAAAATAGTTTAGTTATTATCCCCAAATATTGAAATCCCCACATTAGGTCATTCCATTTCTCAATGCATAACTATATATGTATGTGTGTGAATTTTTTTCATAACTCATGTTTATATTAAAATGATCCCCAGACCTATTCCATTTATTATTGGACCCCCATAGCACAAATTAATACTCAAAAATCAACATGAAATGAGTTGTATTTTTATAAATTGGATGGAAAATTAATGGTGAAAATTAATATAAGACAAAATCACCTTACTTAATTTATAAACATGAACCTAAGAAAGGATTAAAATCAAAAACAATGAATGTAAAATTATATGATATTCAGATACAATTCTTATAATTTTAATTATTATGTTCATGGTTAAAAGAATTTTACTTCCATTAACACGCATTATGTTTTATTTCAAATCATTTTTTATGCACAGAAAATAAATCAATTTAATTTAGCCTTCTGAAATAGAGAATCGTTATCTATGGTGTTTAATGAAAAGAAAATTTTGTAAGGGGTAGATCTAGAAAAGAGGTGATCCAAAATTAACTGTTGAAAATGATTTTTTAAACAATATCATGTGGTTCTATACTATTTATGTTTATACGGAAAAAATTGAACCTTTGATTCCCATTCCACTAATTGACTACCTGGAGTGGATGGTATAATGGTGTCTAATTTCTTGATGTAGGTGATTTTCCTAAAAAAATATTCAACCTCAAAACCCCTTCTTATTACAAAAAGGCCAGGTTTGAACACAATGGAATCCTCAATATGTCATGTTAACTAAAAACAAACAAATTAAAATGGAAGAGAAAATAAACATACTAATTTATTTATAAACATAAAACCATGATTAAATGTGTTTGTAAAGGATGGGATTCTTTATGAAAATTTCATTGGTTAATGTCATTAGTGAAACATGGAAACCAAATCCTTCAAATATCGTCTTGTTCATATGTTGTATCATATAAATACTCTCTTTTTTCTTATTTATTCAAATATTCAATGAATTTTTTTACCCTATGACCATTTACATTGAAGACATGACCACTATTTGGATCTAGAATATCTATTTCCCTATGAGGGTAAACATCATGCACTATGTAAAGAACTGACCATCTAGAACTTTACATTCTTGGGTGTAAATGATGTTTTGAATAATACCACAACAATAATTTTCATGGTTTAATGTATAAAAATTTTAAATTATTATATTTTTAGGATCATTCTATAGCTTTATTCATCCTTGAATTTTTATAAGCCTCTATCATATATTCCTCATGTACATTATGATCTAATTTTATATTTATTTTACACAAATAAATGTCAATGTTCAGTTTTATGATTTCCTAAAAGGATTTACGTTCAATTTCAATAGGTAAGTGGAATGATTCAATATTAACCAACCTATATGGTGACATGACTAGTATTGTTTTATTGGAATAGAAATATTCAAAAATGGAATCCAAGAGATTCATGGACTAATCATTCATAGAGGGATTTATAGTTTATTCACAAATTTTCTTATTCTCCATATTCTCCAACTTAGTTCATCCATTGTATTGGGGATTATAGGTAGTGGAAACATTGTGATAAATTGCATACATTGAAATTAGTACTAAGAAAGGATTGGTGAATTTTTTTTTCCATGATCACTCATGATAACACAAAGAATTCCAAATATAGAGAAAATGTGCTCTATCAGGAACTAGATTACTACTTGATTGTCATTAGATATGGTTGGAATGGACTTTACCCATTTTTAGACATAATATACTACTAATAGGATGTAGATATATACCTTAATGTTTGGGTAGGGTCCCATGAAATCATTTCCACAAAAACCAATGATTTTTAAGACTAGAATTGGATTAAGGGACATTTGATTCCTTTTGGATATTGATCATAATTATTGAACTTGATGTCAAATTTTTCATAATTAGTAGGAATCATTATTTATTTTAGGGTTGTAGAAACCACTTTTTAGGACATTTTTAATGGTTTTAATTGCAAAATAGTGGCACATAAATGACTCCCCATGAAATCAATTTAAAATAAGCTCTTTCTCCAACTTGGGGACAAATCTCAAAATGTTTTGTTTAGGATTGAACAAGAAAAGTTATGGATCATCAAACACATAGGGGTTTAAATAGGAAAGGAATTTCCTCTTAGCATGGTTCCAAACATGTTTGTGAATTTCATCCATAACAAATTGTATTTATATGTCATCATTCCATGGGAAATGACTCACAGAACAGATGTGACCATTTGGAAATGAATCAGACACAAATAAGTGATATGGGTTGTCATTCCATCCTAGAGTGGTGATCAAATAAAAAATAAAATATTATTTTTTTAACCAAAATGGTTATATCAATATCATGATTAATAAGGACCCATCTAATCAATCTACCCTTAACATATTATTTTTTGAATTGGTATTTTAGTAAATAATGATTGGTGAAGAAAATAATAAGGGATCCTAAGAGATTGGACTAGAATTTATCTAAAAGAAAGACAATATAAAGTAACTCTTTCTCAATGGTGGTGTAGTTTATTTGTGAAAATGTTTATTATTTATCTCATAATCAATGATACATAATGTTTTCTCACAACATTCTCATATGCTATCTCCTATAGTGACGCTACTCACATCACACATAAGCATGAATAAATGTTTCCAATTTCATGATTTCATGGTTGGGGGAGAGATTAGTAATTCATTTATTGTCGATAATGATTCCTCATAGCTTTACATTGATAAAAATTTAGCAACCTTCACAAGAGGAGAACAACATTTTTAGGAAAGGGAGTTGAAATTCATAATAAATAATTTATAGAAACTAGTATTCTCTATAAAGGGCCTCACTTAATTAAAAAAAATTTATAGGGAAGGTGATGAATGAGATAAAAAATAGATTTATCCACTTGAATCTAGCTTCTTGAGAACAAATGAACAAGATCTATTCACTCCATTACCATGAAATTACATTTTTTGTAGTTTAAGATGATATTATTTTCTTAATATCTAGATATATACCTTTAATCATTTATAATGAAACCCAAAAATATATCTTAGTACATGGAGAAGTCAACCATAAAGACCTATAAACTATCCTTCACCATGTCCGTAATGATTCCCATCACACACTATTGGTTGTTACGAAGGGCATTACATAACCCAAAGGGGATGCACCTGAATGAAAAAATGTCAAATGGATAGGTGATAGTAGTTTTTTATTGATCCTCTAAGGGGAACTCAATTTGATTATACCCTGAGAATCCATCATAGAAATTGATAATCTATTGAACAACCACTCATATGGGGACATGATCAATGAAGGACGAAGAAAAATGGTCATTTTTGATGAATGATTTTAACTTACTAATGTTAATTCACACTATACCTCAACTACTAACACTAAAGGGGAGAAAATCACCATCCAAATTAGTGATCATAGTGAATCTAACATTATTTGGAATAATGAGAATTGGGCTTAACCACTCACTCTCAAAAATGGGGTAGAATATACATGCATTGAACAACATAATAAGTAATTTACTTACCATATCCATATGTTTGGTATTGAGTCTCTATTGAAATTGGTGACATGTTTTAGAGTCGGATTTTAAAACAATATTATGATTTTCAATTTGTGGACAAAGAATTGGAATATCATAATGGTTCCATACAATTCATTTATTATTATTTCCTATCATGTCTTGTAGAATCCTATGTTTATTGGATTCAAGAGAGGAAGAAATGGAAAAAAAGAAAGTCTTGATTTCCCCCTATGATTAATACATGAGACATTAAAGTAGTACCTTAAATTCAAGATCATATTGGATAAAAAATTCAATAGAAGTTTGAGACTTTGTATCAATGTTGGTTTCTTTTTCCAAAATTCATGATAGTATTGGTCCCCTTCGAATATAAATTTAAAAAACCAAATTGGCTAAATCGGTTTCATGAATGGGTATCAGATCATTGTTTTTTATTTGAAAATTTGTATACTATTAGTGATCCTAAAATAATAAAATATGTCATCTGAAATAAATTCATGCTCAGGATACGAAATATACCTTATATGAACAATGAAATTCATGCCCATAATGACATATACAACCTTCAACGAATACATTATGTTACTATCATTCACAATCAATACTACTTATCCAAGTGACCTAATGGATCTATTAAACATCTATAAATTGATAGTTTTCATTATAAATGTTTAGACCGTGGCTCATGTATCCAACGATTATTACCATGTTCTCATTCGTAACATGGATTTATGATTTTTATTTGTAATAAGGGATGACTAAGGATATTTTTTTCCATTTTACCTATGACTGGGTGATTATCATGTACAATGTAGGTAGAACATTAAATTAAATTTTCAACATTAAAAAAACAACCTTTAAGATATCCTTAGAAACTCAATCAATATGATCAGTAAGCTTATAAGTAATAGTTATTAGTTAAATTAAACTAATCCTTAACTAAAAAAACATTCCATATGTAATTAGTTACACACTATATCTTATATAAAAAAGGGATTAGAACAATTTATTTTCACGTCACTTAATATTTATGTAAGGAAATACTATTTTGTTCAACATTGGTGGAATGGAACTATTAATTGTGGAACTAAAATTAAGATCCAAAATGACATATTTATGATGTGAAAATTTCATTTTAAAAGTGAATATATCCTTAAGGTACTTTTATTAGGCTTTAATAAATTGGATAGTAGTGAGAATAGGAATGTTCTACTTATCGTGAGAAAATATTTTCCTCAATGATTCATTCAGTTTAGTTTTTTTCCTATCATGCATTATGGGAATGGATAAAGTTGTTTGATTGTTTAATGTGGTTGTCGTACCATCACATTCCCATTATTTTTATCAAGATCTGAGGGTTTTTATTCATTATTTTCTTGTGATGTTGATGCATTATTTGTTTTAGGATTTGTTTGTTCTAGTTTGACAATTGATTACCCACTTCTTAAGGCATTCACTACGAGTAGTTTCTCTTGAGATGTAGATTTTTAGCAAAATTATTCCCTTAAGGTTGGGGATGTCACAAAAATTGTTGGAATGGGTGCCTTTTTGGTGATAACGGTTGGCATTTCATGGTAACATAATGAGGCTTCAAAGTTCATTTTCTCTATTTTTTACACCGCATTTAAACTATTGGGAGAGGGACTGGTTGGGAAGGGTCTTGTGATGGTTGGTTTATACAAAGAGGGTACTTTGGTTGTAGGATTTATACTTTAAAATGTTTTAAGATGGTTTGTTTTTGTTTGAAAAGAGTATCTAGTTATTTGTATACTCATGGTTGGAACTATTTATGGGTATTAATATTTTGTGGTGGGTAGGGGTTTTTTCCATGTAGTTGACTAGGTTGTTGTATGGGTTACTATATGTCTGTCAAACAGAATCCTAGCTAGTTATTATACCTTAGGTTGAAAGTGTTTTTGTACAGTGGATTCTGAAATAATTGATAAATAAATTATTCTAGTGGACCGACATAAGGAAATAATTTATGGAATCTATGGTTGAGTATTTTTCAGTTCTGTGTTCATGTTTGTAAAAAATTGTGCAAATAGGGTCAACAATTTGAATTTCTTGTACATTTCTATGATCGATCTATTGATCCTTTCTTGTGAGTGAAACCAGTTATTTTCCAAGTAATTATTTCTTACCTAAGAGTGATGATTCAAATAATTGTTTGGGTCTTATTCTAGTAATGTGATGTTCCCCTTTATTTGTTTTTTGGATAGCCCTTCTATATACTCACAAATATCATTTAGTGATTTTTTAACGTTCAATAACACATCATGTCAATGGATTTTTTTGTTTCCTAGAACCAATCCTTCTTTGAAAATCTGAATAATTAGTGGGATTGAAAATAAATTGTGAGGTACCATGATGAGTGAGTAATTGATCTTTTCCCATGTTTCATAAAATGGCTACCATTATTTTTCATAATAAATTTGATGCTATATTTTTTCTTAAAATTGTATTTTGGTGGGTGAAGTTTTTTTGGATAATTATTTTTGTAGTTAGTCCCTATAGTTTATAGATATCAGAATTAGATTATTAAAACAATTATATTCATGATCAATCAATTTGAATGTAATGGAACACCTCTTAGTTGACTCATGTGATGTGGGGGGAACATGGTTTCAACAATTTCGTTGATCTTCTTGACATGAATGTATGAAATTTCAGACTCCATCTCATAGAATGAATGAAAGTGGTCTAGGACAAGAGGAATGAAGACATAGTTGTGTTATTCTTGGGAACCATGCCTCTATAAGGAGGGTCTGTTGTTCTATGTAGGTGTGAGTTAGTCATTCATGGTTTGATTGACTGCATTCCCCTTTGTTTGGGGCAACCACTTTTGGATTTCCATATTTCATCCAACTCAGGTATATGATTTGGTTTGTTTAAAGAAAATCCATTTAAATGGGATCAATTTTTGAATCCAGTGTGTTAAGAAGATTTTAATCCCATGGAAATAGTCTCCTATGTGTTATTTACTCCCCAACCCAAGGACTATCAACCATAACTAGACAGTTTGATTGGTCGTAGGTATAGAAGGGCATGCACCAAGAAAACTGAAAAACATAAGAAATGGTAAAATATAGGAACAATTGTGGTGAGAAAAAGAGAAATTGGGGATGATATGATGAGTGGTGAGATAAATTAATATGGTCCCCCAAATAGTTTCAAAATTTGGTGTCACCCCAATTTACCCATTCTTTTAGGGATAATGATTCTCTTGTAGAGTGATTTTGGTTATCGAATCCTTGGAGACCTAAGATGAAACCTACAAACCAGTATATTCTATGAAATGTTTTTGGCTATGAAGTGTAAAACATTAGGATGATTTTTGTGGGATTAAACGAGCTATAAAATATTTATGTGATTTCAAATAATTAAAAAGTGTTGATCCTAGGTTATAAAAAGGGTTGGATTGGAAGAAAATCTTTTTTAACAATTTCAATTTCTTAGATTAAAGATTCATTAATTTAAGGAGATGAAAAAAAAATCATAAATATTTTGTTTAATGACAAATAAACATAATTATAATCACTTATAAACTAGAATGATCATTTTTATAAGTACTCCAAGGTAAATGTTATTATTATAACTTGAATTTGGTGACTTAAAATTCAATAAGGACAACGATGAATTAATATTGTGATGCGATATTATTAATTAAAATAAGTTATTATACATTAATATAGTGAGCAATAACGTCCAATAATTATCCTATATACACCCTTAGATCATAATATTATATTTTTACCCCACCATTATTTTTATGTTCTCAATGGAGGTAGAATGTAAACTTGTGAGGGCAGAATTGAATAAGTGAAAACAAATGAAATAATTTACTCTCCACCATTAGTAAAAGTATTTCTCCTTTCCCATTATGGATATGTTCACACCATGATAATAAAGTATCATAATGTTAAAAAATATCATATAATTAGAAATGCAAAAAGATTAATTTAGAAGCTCATGTGATATTTAAAACATACAATTGAATGACGAATGTTATAAAGACAAATCAATAGAAAAACAATACAATGAAACAAAATACACAAACAAAAAATCCTCAAATCCTCCCAAACCACTACCATAAAATGGAATTTTTGAAGCCTTTGGTCTATCATCCAATACTGGAAGTCATTCCAAATAATTTTTGTAGTTCTATGTGGGTGTAATGTTAATGGAGAGAAAAATTTTCCACCATTAGAAAGATCTAATCCTAATTACATCCACCAAATAGAGTTTCGAAAATCTCCTCCTAAATGGCTTAATTAGGGTCATAAATATAAGAAATTTTTTTATCTATATATGTACCCTGAATTCGGGTAAAATTGCATCTCAAATGGATGTTATTTTTTAGTGATAATTTCTAAATAGAGGGAAATTTTTATGGTCCTCTAAATAAGGATTAGAATTTATCTTCATCATAGACTGCCTATAAAGAAATTGAAAGATCAAATTTATCTTGGGAAAATATTGAATTAAATTTTTCTTAAAATTTACACTATCTATAGTACAATGATTATAATCATTTTTCTTGGATCAAGGCAACAAAAATAATTTTATTGGGCTACTTTCTATGTGACTTTTCCCAACATGTGTTAGCATGAATTCCCACATTAGTTATCTTTCAATGTCATTCATAAATATCTCTAGAAGTGTTAAATATTCCCGATTAAATGAGAACCCTAAAAATTAAATATTAAATTAATAGAAAAACAATTTGTTGTATTAGCTGTCTAAAAATATATTATTTATTTATTCTGTTTAAGAATAAAATACACTCATAATAAGAAATGATAATAAAATTGAAAATGAAATAAATATGTTGATAAGGAATAATGAGGAACATGGAAATTATATATATTAATAGTAAATATTATAATCATTTATTGGATAATAATAATATCATGAAGTATATTAATTTTACTATATCTCTAGAATAATTCACATTTCCTTATGGGAATGACTATAAAATCATTGTGGTATCCCATTATATCTAATGATTCATTTATCTAAAAATTAATAAGTAGTTTTCTAGTATACATGGTACTTTAGATCAATAATGACTAAAACACTATTTTGGATATAAACAAGTCAATGTATTAAAGTTTTTCATTAAAATAGTTATCTTGTCACCATAAGGTAATTTAAATTTATATACTATTCATTATTGAATACAAAATTGATATCTAATGTATCATCCGAAGTCATAATAATATTGTATCTCATGATTAATAAATTAATTTCCCAACAAATTCGAACTAATGATTGATATTTATAGTGTATTTGGATTATTAGACATAATAATACAACATATTATACATTAAAAAATCATATTTATATAAAACTCTACATAGTGCTCCTAACACCCATAGGTATTCTAAATATATAGAGGATACACTAAGTAAAATAAAAAATAAAAGAGGTGATATATAAATCCATGTAAGGGAATATGTATATGGATAAATCATAAAATGGGAGTCAAGATCAATAACAAGATATCATAAATAGGATAATCATGTGCATTGAAGCCTGGAATAATGAAATCACAATACAAGAACATGACCTCATATAATATGTTGAATCAACACAATAAATTTAATTAAAACATAATTAAAGTTTCTATTCCAAGACCATCATCATAAACTCGATTATGTACCATGGTGGATTGAGTTCACTCCCCATTTTCACAAACATGGTGGAAAACGTCTAATGGTGGATTAAGTTCACTCTCTAATCCATTACATAACATTTCATGGGATATAAATATTCACAAAATGCATTGGAATGGTATATAATTATAGTAACACCTTTTAAATATTTTAAAATCAGAAATACGTCTACTCATGAGAAAAATGTGCCATATAAAAATCGAAAGAATTATCAATCCCATGAGAATGTGGTGGGATTCATAGTTCTGATTCAAGGCATAATTGTTGGATAAATCATATGGATTTCAAAGAGAATATGTAATGAAATAAATATTTACATTTATAATTGAACACTTTACGTAGCTATTAAATATGTAATTCTAATGTATAAAATTCTTGAGATATTCTTGAGAGGGATTAGCATAAAAAACAACCACTTTAGAGGTTCTTTTTCAAAAAATTAAATCATATTGTTATAGAAGAAAATATATTATTGTTTTATATTAAACACGAAATTGACTAAGAAATTTATAAATAAAATAAATTTTGTTTTTAAATATAAAATTTGTTTCAAAACATTTTAAGGGGTGATACATAACATGAGTGATAAAATAAGAAAGTTCCCTAAAATCTATTTTACTTAAATGTGAGGAATTTTGAAGGTATCTAAAAACATTTTTAAGAACATTTATGAAAATTATATTAAAATAGGTATATATTTATTGTACATATATAAATAAATAGAATATTTTTATGAGATAAATATTTTATACAAATGGATAAATTGAATTATAACATGTATCTCAATGGTAACAAGGGTGGAATGGAAGATCACATACCTCATGTATTTAATTTCCTCTAAACATGCCCTTAACAAACTGAATAACCAAATTAAGATTATTAAATACTTAAATCTGAAAGTTATTCAACTATATTTCATATTTCAATTTCCTTTAACTATCATATGTTTTTTATTTATAGAATAGTTTTCTTTGGTACGTCTGTTGCTTCAGGTTGTTCAGTCAATTTTTATATAACTCCATATGTATGTTGACATTGGTAAAAAGAATTGTAAAATGGATTCACCAAGTAATTGAAATAGATAGTGTTATTTACATAATTTTTTTCTTTTGTATATATTTTTAAATCTATCCATGATGGGTGGTGATGAAAAATGGAACATATTGTTCATAAAATCGGTAATCCTAACGTACGCATGATTATTGTTTATATTTCTCAATAAATGTGAGGTAATGATGGAAAGTGATATTATTAAAATTTACGAATCATATTAATATTATATATATATTCTATATTCATGAATTAAATTAATGAATGATGGTGACCAATAATGTAAGATGCTTTTTTGTGGAGACAGTACCACACACAACACAGTAATGACACAATTGTTTTTCATAGAGGATGGGGGGATAAATAATTGTTATACCAATACTAAAATAACATATAGGTATAATAATTATATTTATTTCATTATATTTTTATAGATATCAGATATCTTTAATAGTAATATTAATGAAAATTATAATGAATATGGTAACACTTACATTGAAGACTTGATCTTCTTTTAGAGATATCCATAGATATAAAGGCCATAAGATAACTTTTATAAACATGGGTATTAAAGATGATAAATGAAATTATAGTATAATAATTTTTGTAATATTTTCATTGTGAATTAAAATAGTAATTTTAACCATGGAGGGGTGGAAGTGATCCCAATTTATAAATGAAGAAAAAAACACTTTTGCGAATACCATTTACCCTTTATTGACATCGTTACTCTATTCCATGGTCAATTAATTGAAAAGTCCATAATAATTGTGTGTGTTGTAGTAATGGGTTGATTAATTATCAACCAATACTTTCCACATAATTTTTTAACATTCTTCTTTTCTTTTACAATAGTTTTTTATATTTTAACATTTTGATTTATATCTTCGTAATAAGTTTATAATTATGTAATTTATATTTTATTTATAAAATATTAGTTAACATCCAATAAAAATATTATTTTCTAATCTTTATTTAAACTCCCTTTGTTTTAATTCAATTTATATATCTTATAAAATCAAAATCTAATTTAATTTATATATTATATAAAAAATTGTTTTTATAGAAAAATATCTTCTTGCACTTAGTTGTTCATAATATCATTTAGAATAGATTACCAATTGAATTATTTTAATATAATTTTTTATATGTTTTAAATCATATTATATTCATAATTTAAATAATAACAAATTAATTGATTAGATAACTATTACACAATATTAATAAAACAATTTATTTAAAAAATTGTTTCTTTCTTATCATAGTAAATGACAATAATTGTACTTTTATTATAATTATACCAAAAAACTAAATTTAAATTATTATAAAATATTATAATATTTATTCTAATTATGAAATAAATTATTTATTTTAAATTTTCCTATGTGTTAATTTTTAATTTTTAATAAAAGAGAAAAAAATTGTTTTAGGGTAAAATATTACATGAGTTTCAAAAACACTATTCATGTGTTCTATAAATTAAAATTTTCATTTTTAAATATGTTATATTACTAATTAAATATCATTTTCATATAAGTTTTTGTATGTTTTAATTCACTCTTGAATTATAAAAGTGACGGTTTTTGAAAAAATTGTATTTTTACAATTCAACTAGAAATCAATTATTTTAGAAAAACAATTAAAATTAATCATCAAATTGATTTGTTTAATTAATAATAAGTTTTTAAATTAAAATTATAAATGGGATACAAATTAATTTTGGTATTTTACCACAACATTAAATAACTACTATTTATTCTATCTAGTTTGGCAATAATATCGATCATCTTTAATAATTTAGTTTTATTAAATATCTATATTTTTTGTTTAGTATAGTATTGAATGCTTCATAAGATATTAAATAAAATATTTTTTAATTGGATATAAGTACTAATATCCTAATTTGTTAAATTTGTTTACCTATTAATAACTTTGTACCTTATAATTTGATTTCGTACACTAATGTTAAAAAATGAGGGTGAAATTATTTCATAGTCTCTTTAGGTTATCTGAATGACTCTTCATACATAGGGTTTCTCGAAATTATTTTGACAAGGTGAGTTGTCTTATTTCATCCCAATATTGTAATGTCTCTGATTACTCTGTTTGTTTATTTTAATATTATATGGGAATTCTTTCGAGACTATGCTCTAAGACGGTGTGCAGTCCCGAGGTCCAGTGAGCCTAAAAAAATGTTTGAATATTTAATTAAATAATAAAATAACACACGCATGTGGTTTTCCTGAAAAAGTGGAATAACTCTTGAAAGGGTGCCCAGATCAAAAATATGAGGGCACCGTTGCGTCCAAAGCAGCGAGTTTACCATAAAAGAGAACTAACATTTGCTGGAGTAGGTCGATGGTGAAATCTAGTTTTTTTGGACGTAACCATAATTAAATATTTTATAAATATATTTTATTAAATTTTGATGGAACATTATCTTTATATCCTTTTAAATAATGGTTTTCGCAGGGGATCAGGGTTATAGATCTCATAACCTTGAATTTTATCGGGGGGCTCAAGAATGCTTTGGAGGAAACCCCCAACGCGGTGATGATGTTCATGAAAAGTTTCACTGGAACAACGACGTGACGACCAGATCTTCACCAACAAACATCGCGGATCTAGATAGGATGTTTGATTTTAGTTTCCTTTCCCTGTTCTTGATTCATACGATGAACGCGGACTAATCCACGAATTGATTAGCCCATGGATCGATCATATTTGCGGGATGTTCTTTTTGCAGGGATTTTGGGGATTTGATTCTTGAAGTTATTTTGGTTTCATTTAATCTTCTAATGGTGAAAAACTTAGATCAACAGGAACATCAATTGTGGTTCGTCCCTCTCGATTTGTTGTGCCTCTCTTCCCCAACTTCTCACATTCTTCGTGTGCTTTCTACGCGTTCTTGGAAGAAATTGATCGTTGTGCATTTGTATGTTGGTGCAATGATCCGAGATTGTAGATCCAACCTCAGGAGGATGGTCTAGAGTTGCAATGACGGTTTTGGCGGACGATTCGGAGCGGATCATGAAATATGATTTTGGGCTGTTTTTCCTTCGGATTGATCGTTGGAGGTTTATCACCCGATTGAAGGTCCGAAACACTCAGATATGGTGTTAGGATGATAATATGAACAAGAATCATTATTTTTGTGGAAAACGGACAAGAGAAACAACATTCAGAGATCCGGCCAAGGCTTTAGGAGGAAGACGACGATTCTGGAGAAATCCTGCCTACGTGGAATTTATTTTGGGCTACACGGCATGTGTTCATCGGTGGACTACTGGGCGGGTACTCTGTGAGTACACGGACACCGGTTGGGTATACTGCCAAGGACACGGCGTGTATACCCTTCCCCAGCCTGACCCAGCCAGATACACGGGATACCCCGTGTACTGGTACATGGGCAAGGGGACACGAGTTGAGATCATGTACGGGCACATGTCCAGCGGCCTTCTGTGACATGGACTAGTATCCTTAGGGTTCATCCCCTTGGTCTTTTCCTTGAATGTTTCTAGTATCATTTCTTACGTACAAGAGTATGATCCCTTCATTAAGACTTCCTGAATAGAGTTGTTGGAATCCCATCTGTGAGACTTAGAGCTGGATACTCTATTAATTCCTGGAACCCTATGTAGAGTTCTTGGTACTGATTTGACCAACTTTACCTGGGTGATGATCCTCTACTTAGAGGGCTAGTTCACACTGAGTTGTTGCAATCACCCCATGGGTAATGGTTGTGATCCTCATATGAGCATCATATTCTCAAGTACTTGTGGAGTGTGTTCTCTCGGAAAGAGTACTTTGAATCTCTCTCTCTAGACTGAGGAGTGTTTTCTCCTTGTTACATGCTTAGTTGAATCTTTGAGATGGACCTTAGTGGTTGTTTCGCGATAGTCAATCGTGCATGAGTATATCTGGATATTCTTGTTATATGTTCTGTAGACATATAATTTTTAGAGATGACTATATCTTTCCTTTGAGGTATATTCCCTTGTTGTTTTCCTTTGTGGTTTCGGGGTGTCCTAATGGGTATTGTTATACTCACCCCTACACGGGCTTTGCCTGTATGTGTCATGTCTTGTGTAGATGAGTGAGCCTTGGACAAGATTCTAGGTGGACTAGGACCGGACGGTGCTCAGTGAGATCAGACAGGACGAGGTGTGTTCCTACGACTATAGATTTCAGTCCAAGTACCTTTCTTTACAGGTTGTACTTTGTTGCAGACTCTATTTTGGTGGTCTTGTACTTTTGGCCTAGGGTTTTACATTACTTTACTTTACTTTCCTGTCATACTCTGTTGGATGAGATTTTCGTGTATTCATGTATTTCCATTTTTAGTAGCTTTTACATTTTCAGTGTTCTGGGTTTGGAGAAGTGTGTGCGTGTGTACAGATTTATAAGCAATGCCTCCCATGTTTGTAGCATGCCTACTCGGTGCTAATCACCAGACCTTGGCCTATTGGAGGTGGGCTTGGGGAGTTCCAGCTCAGGTGCCACTGGGACGGGTCGTGATAGAGTGATATCAAAGGTGTTCTGTTCTAACTTAGGACTGAGATTCTGTGAGTTGGTTTGGGGGAACAATGTAAATTGTTTTTAGTTCGGCATGCAGGCTAGGGACCCATGTTTTGGTGCGAGGGGCCTATATATCCATACAAATGGACTCTGAAAACATTATTTATGACTCAAAATATGAGAACACAAGTTTCTGGGGAAAATAACGGTACATGCATCATATTAGAATGTGTTGCGGTTTTCATGTCCTTCTTGAGTCGGCTCTTTAGATATTCTCACTGACTATGAAACATCTTTTTTCGTTACAGGATGCCTCCACGACATGCACCAGCTAGGATCTAGCAACTCGATCATGAGGATATCCCCCTCAGTGATGAAGCTTCGATACAGGGATGAGATCCCCCAATTTTACCTTTGGGTGGGGTGCTAGTTTTTCCACCACCTGCAGAGCAGTGTTTAGCGCCTGCTGTTCCAGTAGAGGAGGAGCATGGGCTAGGCGCACTACACAAGTATCAGAGACAGATACCCCTTCGGTTTCGAGGAGATCTTGACCCTCAGGCCGTAGAGGAATGGATTGAGGCAGTGGCCAGAGTCTTCCATTTGGTCAGGTCACTAGCAGACCCGATGGTGATCCTGAGAGCGGGGCTTCTACAGGGCTCAACAGGGAGATGGTGTTGTTTGGTTATCCATACTCACGATGAGGAAACTCTTTCATGGTCAGAGTTTGCGCATCTCTTCAGGGAGGAGTTTTCATTGGTTCCCCTGATAGCAGTACTTATACACGATCTTCTTCATCTCCAGCAAGGAACCATGTCGGTGGATGACTACTCATCGAGGTTTACCAACCTCTCATGGTACTCGATGGATATGGTCCGGAATCAATACTTCAGAGCATGGACTTTTGATAAGGGCTTGTGTAGATATATACAAGCTATCATCATCCCTATGAGAATTCCAACTTATGCTGGGGTGCTCAAGTGGGCCTTAGTGGTGGAGAGATTCTTGGCGGAGCAGAGACAGCCAGCAGTTGTCAGTGGTGAGCGAGCTGGAGCAGAGACCTCGGCAGTATAGAGCAGACATCATAGACCCGGGCATGAAATATGTTTTCAGAGGAGATCCCATGATATATGATCTACCTTACATGGTTCACAGGGTGCATCCAGATAGATATGATTAGGCGATGCTACTCATGTGAGGTTAGGGGATATCTCTCTCGAGATTGTCCGACCCGATGTACTACTGACATGGGAGTGATGGATGGACCACCGAGGTAGAGGAAATATGTGGAGAAGATAGATCTTCTGGGTGACAGACATGGTAGAGAAGCTGGGAGAGCAACTTGGGGTGGTCGGAATTTTGACCTTTTACCACCACCACCCCCAGGAGGTCCATCCCTAGCTCAAGGAGCTGGTGGACAGAGTCCGGGACAACAACAGGCAGCAGAGGCTTATGCCCCAGTACTCCTAGAAAAATTAGAGGTACAATCTGTGTCTTTTATACTTTTGTTGCCATACTGATTGACACGAGTGCTAGTCATTCTTTTCTGGCTGCTTATCTTGTTCGAGACCTTGAGATTCCAGTTGAGCCATTGACTCGACCCTTACTGTAATGACCCGAAGCTTGACGTACATAGACAATACATTACTTTTTCGGAATACTTAGTACATATCAAAAACAGACACACAAGGACCGTAATAGTTTAGTGTCTTTGGAAACATGGAACGTAATCCTCTAATCGTGGTGAAAGATCTTCAACATCTCCCAAAAAGATCATCCCATTTTTGTTTCCTTACCTAAAATATCTCTTTTAATCCTGGGGGAAAAGTAAACATAAAAAGGGTGAGCTCAAATGCTCAGTGAGGGTAAGCATGGATAAAATAAAACATACCATATACATTTGAACGTAAAAAATCACGAACATTAAAAATCTTGAGCAACGACATAAAACATGTAAGTAAATAAGGCATAGATCATAGTGGAACATAAATCATGAAAAATAGCATGGGAATAAAACATGTAATTATGGAATCCATTAAGCACATGTAATGATTTCCATAGCAGCCAAGGCATTGCTGCCAAGACCATCTTAGTGGACAAAATCCCTTTCTGAATCTAGTTCTCTCCCCGTTCCAGTCCTGTAATACTGAACCGGATTAACATATCGTTCCAGCCATGTCTATCTCATGAGATATAAATTTTTACCCAATTCATTGGAGGGAGATATATATCCCACCCATCTTATAATGAAATCATTCTTACTTGTGCACAAAATAAACATACATCATTCATAATAACCCAATAAATAAAATGGGTTTCATAAAAATCATACCATCTTTACATAATCCATATAAAATAAATGGGTATCATTTCAAAATATGGAATGTGAAACCATGTAAATCATAAAGACATTATACTTGAAACATACACATATGAAATAATTTCATCTTAGATGAAAAATGGTTTTGATAAAACACTTGAAATGAATTCTTGAGGAAAATATCCTTTCTTCTTCAAAATCATTTTCTTTTCACAAAATGCCATGCAATTTTAATGAAAAAGTATTTTTTTTGAAAATATTCATGAAATATTTTGGGGGAAGCTTCATGAAAATAAGGCTTTATAAAACCGTAAAAATCCTTTCATGATGTATACGTTAAAAAACATTATTCTCGTCCTTTTTTCAGAAAAGTCAAAAAGTACCTTGTAGGGTAAATAAAACAAATATTTCTTCCATACCATGGGGTAAAGGTCAAAATGGGTAAAAAGGAATTTAAACATACATGAAAAAACTTTTATAAAACATGGACATGGAAGATTTCAATAAGCCTAGTAAATACTTACAAATAAGGAATCTCGGATAAAAATGGGATTTGCAAAATTATCCCTTACCTTAGGTCCGATATGCTTTGTATGGTTCCGAACCTCTTGTATAATGATTTAAATAATGTCATTGACTTGTTACATAATCATATTCATTGTTATTATATCATATATGTTTCACTTATGAATTTATATTACCCGTTCTTTTTTAAATTCCATGTTAATGTAGAGTTTTGGGTAAAATCATTTCATTTATCGTATGTGTTTCGACTTGTAGTTTCTTGATATTATTACTTATATCCTGATTTACATAATTCTATAATGTAAAACAAGATTTATATATAATATATATTCATACATATATATTATAGATTGATAAAAGGAATGAAATACCCCGTTCATGGAGACGGTAGGCCATACGTACGCACGAACACTGTTTTCGTTTCCTTATTGAATTGAATGGAATTAAGTAGATGACATAAATATATATATATATATATACATAAATCAAGTAGCATTATAATGTCATATTTTTCATTATTACATATTATATATACTTTATAATCATTCTTTAATGGTTAATATGGAGAGTGAATCTCATCGTGTCGTGGAGACGGTAGTCTATACGTACGCACAAGTGATGATATCATTACCAAGATCGTGGAATTGTATTAATGTGTATGTATAATATAAAAGAATCAATATCAATTTACAATAATCATATATATTCATTACTTTCACCACTATACACATCCTGTTAAGGTGGTGGTGGAAAATAGATTACACCACGGTGTGGAGACTGTATTCCGTACGTACGCACGAGCGATGATTTCTTTTTCTGTAGGATGGATAGACGGTGAAATATGGTTGTTTCATAATTATAATAACATATAAGTATATGAGTTATACTTATGTTATTCACTCATAATGAAACAACTAGAAAAGAATAAGTGTAATAATAAATAAAGTTGAATGAATCGGTAATGGACATTATCTCTTGTTTGAAGCGCCTCTTTTAGACCTCCTATTAGGGCACTAAAATTGGTCTTTTAAGAAGAACATGACCACTAGGATGTTTCAAGGGAGGTGTAGAAGATAATTTTTCAGGGGTTGGCCGAGCATGAAGGCTCAAAGTGGTGTGAGGAAGAGAGGGATGAGGTTCCCTTTTATAAGGGAGGAGAAGGGTACCTTTGGAAATCTTAAAAATTTTAAATTATAATAAATCTAACCCCACTTAAAAACCTCCAAAAATTACTCATATTATAATATTATATGATATAGGGTTGTAATATCATCAACCAATAAAATTTATTCATGTTAGGAAATTATTTTAAACATTATCAACTTGATTTATCTTAACTTAATCAATTTAATTTTATTTATGGTAATAACATTCTAAATTATAAATTATAAAAAATAATTACTTATTTGTTGTGACTTTTCCATAATTTGATACTATATAACATATTAGACCATATAAATTTAAATATATAATTTTTATATGTTTTTGTGATTTTTAAACAATTTTATAATATGTTATTTTTATAAAATAACAATAGTGTCATTTTTGACACTATTCATTTATTTGAATTTAAATAAAATATATACAGAAGATATGTTAGAAATAAAAGCTTTAATATATTCATAAAAGGTCATATGTATCTATAAAATTAGTTTATCACATTAAATAGTTCATATAATATTTATTTTATTATTTTTAAAACATTTTTTTTGGTTTATCTCTTAATGAAATAATTACTACAACATTTTTTGTATAATTATTTAATATACTAATATGTTTCATAAAAAGTAAAAATAAAATACTATGATGAAGATAAATATATTAAATTTCACAATAATACTTTTACTAGAATTTATCTTCTTAAAATCACAATATTTAAATTGGTATATTTATTAAATTATGAAGGTGACAACTTTGGCATCATTTGAAAATAAAATAATATAAGAGTCATAATAACTTTCATAAGACTCAAAACGGTTATTTAATAGGTAATTCGATGATTATGGTGTATATATACACTACCCATAAGATTTGGTCAGGTTTGTGGGTCTTTTAATGGGTATTATTATTTCAATAAAAACTATATTACTGATTTTTCACTTAATAAATAATTTCTCCATCAATAATGTATCACCATTAATGAAAATTATTTAATCCCTAAAAATTCTAAATAAATTATCATGATGTAGATAATTTTATTATCTTTCTGGAGACTCTTCATGATCGACGTTTTATAATGTTTATAACTAAATTAAAATTTTTATACTTATAAGATTTAAGAGAGTTCCATGTTGTAAATTTCATTGGTTTTAATAATAAATAAATTATTTTCATGGTCAAAAGTCTATAAAATGAATCTAATCCGACCCTTAGGTGATATGGGTATATTTTTAGCCATCCAATAGAATTTTTTCATGTGTTAGGGTAATTTTATAATATTATATTTACCCATAATTACCCGATTTACCTTTAACTATGGTAAATAAAATTTACCATAGTTACTATTCATAATTCCAAAAAATAAAAAGTTTCCTATTAACATAATTTAGACCCACTGATCCCAAATATGGAATCCATTTTTTTCAAATTCAATACACAGAAGTTTCATAAATTAAATTAAAATTAATCCCATTGTCGAATGAAATCGGTTTTTTGTTTAAAACATTGCAAAAGATTGAATTGATTTAACCTACGAATTCAATGTAAAATCAATGATAATTACATAAATTATATTAAATGGTAAAAATATATTCTATTTATACTTTAAAACCATTCAATATTAAAATTTAACCATATAAATTATTACGATGAAAAAAATTTGTTTTTAATTAAAATATAGTGTGGTTTTACTATTCATTAAAATATGAAAGTTATCAGAAAAATATCAAAACATTATCCAATGTAAATTATTATATCATTATTCAAAAGGAGATGTTTCTTTTGTAAAATTGAACTTATAAACATGTCAATACTATATTTAAAGTGGGTGCACCATCAAAAGGTGGCAAAAATGCATTTTTTGAAAAATATTTATTTTACTCGAAAAATGTATTTTGTTCACATAACATGCTATAGAAAATGTGTAAGACGAAATAATAATGTTATAACATTCAAAATTTCGTTAATAATATTCATGAATGCTATTTCTTAATAATATTATAACCATATATCATTGTTTAGTAAAACCTGATATTGCATAAAACACACGCTATCGAGGAAAGTCGTGATTGCGTGTAATGCAAGCCAAGTCAAGGTTGCATGTTATGAAAGAATCATTAGTTGTTTCATATAACAGATCCCAACCATATTTCATTTATACATTGAATATATATATATATACACTCAATGTTTCATAGAATGTATATTATAAAACGAACTTGAAATTGTGTGTAACACAATCTAAGAATAGTTTTGTGTATACTTCAAGCTAATACAGTGTGGATTATAGCACAAAATAATCTTGTTATAGCATAAAACACATGAAATCAAATTACGTATCATAAAATATCGGGTTGATACATTCTACCCTCCTTAAAATGAATTTCGCCCTCGAAATTTTTCGGGGTTATAAATTGTTTACTATTCATAGAAACCAACATCATAAAAAGGAATACTAAAACTTAATTTTAAAAACTAAAGTATGAAACGTAATGATTACCCAAAGTAACTCATCACTAGGTTTCCATATATGATAACATAGGTGAAAATATGTATATGGAAGAAAAATCTAACCATCAATTTCTGATGTAGAGTGGTAGAGAACATGGCTATGAAAAAGCTATCGCTCACAAAGCCATAAATTTGTGATGATCTAAGGTACCATCTGATTCATCGGATATAAGAGCACTAGGAAATCATTTTTTGGATTTCAATATCATTTCACTAAAGTTGAAAATATTGAATTAGAAGAAATACTTTCTTGCTTTTGGTACAATCACAATGTTGTTCGTGCTTTGAACAATTTACACTTCATCTCTTAATGAAATGAAGTTGAATTTTTTATTCGTGAAGTGTTAATAGATCATGTGATAGAATGATGGGTCATTCCATCTGTTTCAAACAAAAGGTTAGAAAAAGTTATCAAATATACATAAGTACATATATGGTGAGATTAATCATATATGGTTCCTAAAATGGACTTATACTTCATATATCATATTTCTTAATATAATAAAAATAGTTTCTATTAAACATGGACTTCTTGTAGGCCAGTGGTAGGTGATAAAGGCCAATCACACTTCGGTTGTGGGTTCGATTCCCACAGCCTTGTCCGACACGATGGGCAGTCTCCCTTCCTGTAGGTTGTCCTATTTCTAAAACTACATTACTATAATACCCCATCAATAATATTGAAAAAACTTCTACCCTTAAACAATACTAACTTATGTCCAACATAATCCATTCTAATCTTTAGGCTTATCTATAATACTGCAGTCCACTCTCATATTATAGTGAAAACGATTACCAGATATTTCATATAACAAGCATGTTAATTCCATACTTGATCCCCATATATCATAAAATATGTCTTGTTGCTCACATTCCAAACATTCGAAGGCCTTAATCATGTATTCTCGTGAAAAAATGAATACCCATTAAACCTTAGTGAAAACATGAATGTAGTTAAAAGTTAACATTTTCCACATACCAAAATCCTCCAAATTCTATATACTCAAACCATGATATTACTTAGTCCTTATATCAATCATGATCTCATGAATACAATCAAACATCTCATTATATTCTTATCCCTTCATTATGTGCATATCATATACTTTCCAAAAATATCTGAATAACCTTTCATGGTTACCGGTACCATTCAACATATACATTCAAATACTTTCAGAAAAACATTAGTGTAACAATCCTTAGATGATTCTTTATTACCAAGTACCATTCACTATACAACATAACTCTTGATAAACAGATAATCATTCCACTACCTTCTTAAACCGTTGACCGAGCTTCAACAATTCTTTCATCTCACATATCAATTGTAGTCTCTTCATCATCATCAACATAAATACTACCCATACGACCATACTGATTCTCTTCATGAGACCTTCCCTTAGGTCATTGGTTTTCATAATGCCCATACGTTCCACATTTAAAACATTTAACCATTGTTGATGTGGTAGAAATACCATTATCCTCATCCATGGTGTTAACTAAACCTTTTCCTTTTCACTTACTGGCTTTGTGTCCTTCTTTTCCACACCCAAAGTATCTTCTAGTTCCTTTGAAAAATTCTCCTTGATGCCTCTTACCACATGATTTATATAGGGGAAATTGAACTTTCTTTCCTCTATAATCATCATGAAACTCCATCTTTCTCTTATAGCCGAGTCTGGAAACTCTCCAAATTTGAGTTTATTGATCATATTATGAGATTTCTGATTCGGCATAATAATGATGTTTGGAATTCCAAATCCCATTTCATTTGGTTGCTCATGAATAATGTCATTACATTGTCCATCATATCCTCCATTATCGTGATTCATCTTGTTTCCAGCCATTTTCTAAAACCCAAAAAGAATACTGTGAGAGGCAAAAATCATGATAAGGAAAACAACATAGTAAAGGAGGAGTACCCTCAATATCTAACATCTTAGGTTAAATTCTATGATCGTTGGAGTAGTTCTAGGACTATATCCTATACATATACTTATCCTTAGGGACATCCCTAGACATACCTTAGAAATATCTCTAGGGATATCACTAATGTTTTCACATCCTAGTTTCCAAAGGATAACTAAACCTTTCCCCTGATACCAATAGTAAGGACCCGAAGCTTGATTTACATAGACATTACATTACTTTTGCGGAATACTTAGTACATAAAAAAACAGAGACACAAGGACCATAATAGTTTAGAGTCTTTGGAAACATGGAACGTAATCTTCTAATCGTGGTGAAAGATCGTCAACATCTCCCATAATGATCTTCCCAATTTTGTTTCCTTACCTAAAATATTTCTTTTAATCCTGTGGGAAAATAAAATATAAAAATAGTGAGTTCAAATTCTTAGTATGGTAAGCATGGATAAAATAAAACATACCATATACATTTGAACTTAAAAAAACATGAACATAAAAATCTTGAGCAATGGCATAAAACATGGAAGTACATAAGGCATAGATCATAATGGAACATAAATCATGATAAAATAGCATGGGAATAAAACATGTAATTATGACATCCATTAAGCACATGTAATGATTTCCATATCAGCCAAGGCATTGCTGCCAAGACCATCTTAGTTGACAAAGTCCCTTTCTGAATCGAGTTCACTCCTCATTCAAGTCCTTTAATACTAAACCGAATTAACTTACCGTTCTAGCCATGTCTATCTCATGAGATATAAATCTTTACCCAATGCATTGGAGGGAGATATAGGTCCCACCCATCTCATAATGAAATCATTCTTACTTGTGCTACAAAATAAACATACATCATTCATAATAACCCAATAAATAAAATGGGTTTCATAAGCATCATCCCATCATTACATATTCCATATAAAAGAAATGGATATAATTTCATAATAAGGAATGTAAAACCATGTAAATCATAGAGACATTATACTTGAAACATACAGATATGAAATAATTTCATCATAGATGAAAAATGGTTTTGATAAAACACTTGAAATTAATTCTTGAGGAAAATATCCTTTTTTCTTCAAAATCATTTACTTTTCACAAAATGTCATGCAATTTTAAAAGAAAATGATTATTTTTAAAATAGTCATTAAATATTTTGGATGACGCTTCATGAAAATAAGGCTTTATAAAACCGTAAAAATCCTTTCATGCCGTATACGTTAAAGAAAACATTCATCTCGTACTTTTTTCAGAAAAGTCAAAAAGTACCTTGTAGGGTAAATAAAAGAAAGATTCCTTCCATACCATGGGGTTAAAGTCAAAATGGTTTAAAAGGACATTAAACATACATGAAAACAATTTTATAAAATGTGGACAAGGACGATTGCAATAACCCCAGTAAATACATACGAATAAGCAATCTCGGGTAAAAATGAGATTTGCAAAATTATCCCTTACCTTAGGTCCGATATGCTTTGTATGGTTCCAAACCTCCTGTATAATGATTTAAATAATGTACTTGACTTATTACATAATCATATTCATTTTTATGATATCATATATGTTTCACTTATGACTTTATGTTACCTGTTCTTTTGTAAATTCCATGTTTAATTAGCGTTTTGGGTAAAATCATTTCATTTATCGTATCTATTTTGACTTGTTGTTTCCTGATATTATTACATATATCAAGATTTACATAATTCTAGAATGTAAGAAATGATTTATATATAATATATATTCATACATATATATTATAGATCGATAAAAGGAATGAAATACACCGTTCATGGAGACGGTAGGCCGTACGTACGCATGAACGATGTTTTCGTTTCCTTATTGAATTGAATGGAATTAAGTAGATGACATAAATATATACATATACATAAATCCAATAGCATTATTATTTCATATATTTTTAATGATTACTTATTATATATACTTTATAATCATTCTTAAATGGTTAACATGGAGAGTGAATCTCATCGCGTCGTGGAGACGATAGTCTGTACGTACGTACGAGCGATGATATAAATCCCAAGATTGTGGAATTGTATTAAAGTGTATGTATAATATTAAAAAATAAATATAACTTTACAATAATCATATATATTCATTACTTTCACCATTATATCCATCCAGTTAAGGTGGTGGTGGAAAATAGATTACACCACAGCGTGGAGACGGTATTCCGTACGTACGCACGCGCGGTGATTTCATTTTCCATACGATGGATAGATGGGGAAATATGGTTGTTTCACACCTATAATAACATATCATTATATGAGTGATACTTATGTTATTACCTCATAATGAAAAAACTAAAAAAGAATAAGTTTAAGAAGAAATAATGTTGAAAGAATCGGTAATGGACATTACCTCTTCTTTGAAGCACCTCTTTTAGACCTCCTCTTAGGGAACTAAAATTGGTCTTTGAAGAATAAAAGGACCTCTAGGATGTTTCTAGGGAACTAGATAAGAGAATTTGGCAGGGGTTGGCCGACCATGAATGATCAAAGTGTTGTGAGGAAGAGAGGGAGGAGGTTCCCTTTTATAAGGGAGGAGAGGTGCACCTTTGGAAATATTAAAAATATTAATTTATAATAAATATAACCCCGCATAAAAACCTCCAAAAATGAATCATATTCGAATATTATATGAGATAGGGTTGCAATATCATCAACCAATAAAATTTATACATGTTAGGAAATTATTTTAAACATTATCAACTTGATTTATCCTTACTTAATCAATTTAATTTTATTTGTGGTAATAACATTCTAAATTTTAAATTATAACAAATAACTACTTATTTGTTATTAATTGTCCATAATTGGATAGCTTTTAACATATTAGACCATATAAGTTTAAATATATAATTTTTATATATTTTTGTGATTTTTAAACAATTTTATAATTTTTTATTTTTATAAAATTACAATAGTGTCAATTTTGACACAATTCATTTATTTGAATTTAAATAAAATATATACAGAAGATATGTTCGAACTAAAAGGTTTAATAGATTTATAAAATGTCATATGTATCTATAAAAATAGTGGATCACATTAAATAGTTCATATAATATTTATTTTATTATTTTTAAAACCAATTATTTTGTTTATCTATTAATAAAATAATTACTACAACATTTTTGGTATAATTATTTAATATACTTATTTGTTGTATAAAAATTAAAAATAAAATTCTATGATGAACATAAATCTATTACCTTTCACAATAATACCTTTAATAGAATTTATCATCTTAAAATCACAATATTTAAATCGTTATATTTATTAAATTATGAAGGGGACAACTTTGGCATCATTTAAAAATAAAATAATATAAGTGTCATAATCACTTTTATAAGACTCCAAACGGTTATATATTAGGTAATTGGATGATTATGGTGTAGATATACACTAAAAATATGTTTTTGTCAGGTTTTTGGGTCTTTTAATGGGTATTATTATTTCAATAAAAAATATATTACTGATTTTTCACTTAATAAATAATTTCTGCATCATTAATGTATCACCATTAATGACAATTATTTAATCCCTAAAAATTAAAAATAAATTATCATGATGTATATAATTTTATTATATTTCAGTAGACTCTTCATGTTCGATGTTTTATGTTGTTTTTCACTAAATTAAAATTATTATACTTATAAGATTTAAGAGAGTGACATGTTGTCACTTTCTTAGGTTTTAATAATAAATAAATTATTTTCATGGTCAAAAGTCCATAAAATAAATCTAATCCGACCCTTAGGGGATATGGGTATATTTTTAGCCATCCAGTAGAATTTTGGAATGTGTTAGGGTAATTTTATAATATTATACTTTCCTTTAATTACCTGATTTACCTTTAACTATGGTAAATAAAATTTACTGTAGTTACTATTCATAATTCCAAAAAAAGGTTTCCTATTAAAATAATTTGGACCCACTTATTCCAAATATGGAATCCATTTTTTAAAATTCAATACACAGAAGTTGCAGAAATTAAATTAAAATTAATCTCGTTGTCGAATGAAAATGGGTTTCTGTTTAAAACATTGCAAAAGATTGAATTGATTTAACCTATGAATTCAATGTAAAATTAATGGTAATTACATACATTATATTTAATGGTAAAAATATATTCTATTTATACATTAAAACCATTCAATATTATAATTTAACCATATAAATTATTAGGAGGAAAAAAATTTGTTTTTAATTAAAATATAGCGTGTTTTTACTATTCATTAAAATATGAAAGTTATCAAGAAAATATCAAAAATTTATCCCATGTAAATTTTTATATCCTCATTCAAAATAAGAAGTTTATTTTGTAAAATTGAACTTATAAACATGTCAAAACTAGATTTAATGTGGGTGCGCCATCAAAAGGCCGCAAAAATGCATTTTTTTTAAAAATACTTATTTTACCCGAAAAATTATTTTGTTCACATACCATGTTCTAGAAAATGTGTATGATGAAATAATAATGTTATAACATTCAAAATTTATTTAATACTATTCATAAAGTATATTTCATAATAATATTATAACCATATATCATTGTTTAGTGAAACCTGATATTGCGTATAACACACGCTATCGAGGAAAGTCGCGATTGCATGTAATGCAAGCCAAGTCAGGGTTGCATGTTATGAAAGAATCCTTTGTTGTTTAATATAATAGTATCCAACCATATTTCATTTATGCATTGAATATATATATATACACTCAATGTTGCGTAGAATGACTATTATAAAACGAACATGAAATTGTGTGTAACACAATTTAAGAATAGTGTTGCGTATACTTCAAGCTAATACAGTGTGGCGTATAGCACAAGATAATCTTGTTGTAGCATAAAACACATGACATAAAATTAATTATCATAAAATATCATGTTGTTACACATACGCTTAGAAACATCGACTATAGAGGATTCAGAGATCACACACCTCTGCAGACAGTGTGACCAGACCCTTGGAGGCGAGAGTCTCGGTTGGAACCTCTTTGTGGTAGCATCATGGAATTATGATTTCATTCATGGTATGTATTTTATATCCATAGTTCATGCCCAGATAGACTGTTTTATGCGAAGGGTGAAGTGTGTCCACAATGATGGAATGAAGTTCTCCTTCTTCGGTTAAAAGGAGACCCAGGCATCGCAGGATGGACTCGCGCGTAGAAAGGTACATCCAATTTCACATCAGTTGCCTAACATAGCCTTTGTTAAAGTAGATGTTAAGAGTTTATAATTTCCAACAGTAGTGGCTGAGTACGAGGATGTCTTTCCAGAGGATTTCCCAGGACTACCTCCCCGTCGGGAGATAGATTTTTGTATTGAGTTGCAACCCGGGAAGACACTGATATCAACATCAGCATATCGTATGGCTCCTGTAGAGCATCACAAGCTAGTAGTGAAGCTTGAAGAATTTCAGAGGAAGGACTTTGTGAGACCTAGTTTTTCACCATGGGCGGCCCTAGTGTTGTATTCCAAGAAGGTAGACATGAGCTTGAGGCTTTGTGTGGATTACCGGCGCTTGAATCAGGTGACCGTGAAGAACTGGTATCCACTACTGAGGATAGATGACCTATTCGACATGTTAGGACGGGCTTCATGTTTATCGAAGGATAATCTACGATCAGGCTATCTCCAATTGCCAGAACGGGATGAGGATATACCAATGAAGGCTATCATATGTCACTACGGTCACTATGAGTACTTAGTGATGCCCTTGGGCGTGATGAATGCCCCAGCAGTGTTTATGGGACTCATGAACTAGATCATTCAACCCTATCTAGACTTGATCATAGTGGTCTTTATCGATGATATCCGTGTGTACTCTATGTTCGAGGAGGAGCACGAGAGTCACCTAATTATTGTTCTGGACACACTCCGAGAGCACCAGTTGTACATGAAACTCTCGATGCGTCAATTCTGGATATAGGAGGTCCACTTTTTGGGACACATTATCTCAGATGATGGTGTAGCAGTGGACCCAGCCAAGGTAGAGGTATTGTTAGCATGGGAGCCACCCCAGAGCGTAACGGAGGTTCGGAGCTTCCATGGGATGGCAGGATACTATCGGAGATTCATTCTTGACTTCTCCAAGATTTTAGCACCCATGACAGCTTTGACTCGAAAGGGGTATCCTTTTGAATGGACCGAGTGATTCAAGTAAGATTTTCAACATTTGAGACAGAGTTCGATGAGTTCCCCAATCTTGAGAATACCTGAAGAGGATGTCAAGTACGTGGTGTTCTATGAAGCATCAGGAAAAGGCCCTCGTTGTGTCCTGATTCAGAGGTAAGCAGTGATTTCCTTTGTCTCAGGTCAGTTGAGGCCACACGAGCAGAACTACGTGACCCATTATCTTGAGTTGGTAGTGGTAGTCTTCACATTGATGATGTGGCAGCACTACTTGGTGGGTGAGCGTTTTACCATATACTCTGATTATAAGAGTCTCAGATATATCTTTTCTCATAAGGATTTGAATTTGTGACAGAGGCGGTGGCTTGAGTTCCTCCAGGATTACGACTTTGAGACCGTTTATACTCTTGGTAAGGGTAACGTTGTGGCAGATGACCTCAGCAAGAAATACAGTTTTCAGTTGTTGGATTAGGAGAAGAGGCAGTTGGCCACTTTACAGTTATCCTTCATGGATAGTGATGAGGGATTTTACCTTCAGTTGATGGTTGTTACCCTTCCATTCTTATAGAAATTCAGGGAAGCACAACTCAAGGATGCTAGTTGTGAGACTCTATGTGCTTAGGTATTGACCGGTGATGCTGTAGATGGATATTCAAAAGTTGAGGTGCTCGTTGTTCTTTTTAGAGGGTGCACAGTTGTACCAGTGACGTTGCGAGAGGAGGTTCTGAGGGAGTTCTATACATCTCCATTGTCTGTGCATCCAGGAATGGAAAAGATGTACCAGGACCTTCGACGTCAGTTCTGGAGGCCAGGAATGAAGAAGAGTGTGGTAGATTTTGTTTCCCAGGGCCTTACTTTTTAGCAAGTAAAGGATGAGAACCAGGTGCCAATAGGTTTGAATCAGGCCCTTGAGGTTCCAGAGTGGAAGTGGGATGGGATATCCATGGACTTCATGATGGGTTTACCAAATACTTCTAGGGGACATGATGCCATCAGGGTGATCATTGAACGACTCACCATGTTGGCCCACTTCCTAGCCATATGAGAGCAGAGTTCAGTAGAGATCTTGGGGCGCCTTCATGTGTAAGAGATATTTCTACTTCATGGAGTTTCATCCAAGATCGTCTTAGATAGTGATGGTCATTTCACATCCCTGTTGTGGAAGGGATTGCAGGAAGCCTTTGGGAATCAGTTACGCTTGAGCACATCATTTCATCCTAAGACTGATGGTCACATAGAGCGGCCATCCAGGTCCTGGAGGATATGCTACGAGCTTGCATACTTGACTTCGTTAGTAGCTGGGAGGATGACCTACCACAAGTGGAATTTTCATATAAAAACAGTTATCATCCCACTATTGGTGTGGCACCGTTGGAGCCTCTTTACGGGCAACCTTGCAGGTCACCGCTTTGCTGGAATGACCCAGGAGAGTCAGCACTAATGGGCCCAGAGATTTTGAGATCTACTACGGAGAAGGTGCATGTCATCCAAGTTCGGATGATTACTGCACAGAGTCGGCAGATGTCTTATGCCGATAGAAGACGAAGGCCCTTGGAGTTCGACGTGTTCCTTCAGGTCTCACCTCGACGGGGATTGCGGAATTTGGCCGAGGAGGCAAGATATATATGAGGTTTGTTGGCCCTATTCAGATTTTGAGTAGAGTTGGCAAGGTGGTGTGCCTCTTGGCTCTACCTCCTCAGATGGACCGGGTGCACAACGTCTTCCATGTGTCGCAGATGAGGAGGTATGTGTGTGATCCATCACACATTATCGACTAGGGTGAGATGGACGTCGATGATGGAGCTACCTTTGCTGAGTACCTATTAGAGATCGAGGATCGGCTAGAGGAGATCCTTCGTGGGTGAGCTATTCCATTGGTGCGTGTCCGGTGGTAGCACGATAATCTCCAGGAGAGGACGTGGGAGAGGGAGGCTCAGATTCATGTGCAGTACACACATATTTTTGAGTAGTCTTAGTTTTGGCTTTTTGGGGACATAAAGACCAATGTTGGGAAATATGTAATGTCTCAGATATCTCCATTTGTTTATTTTAATATTATATGGGAATTATTTCAAGACCAGGTTCTGAGACGGCATGCAGTTCCGAGGCCCGGTGAGACCATAACATATGTTTGAATATTTAATTAAATAATTAAATAACACACAAATGTGGTGTTCCTGAAAATGTGGAATAACTCCTGAACGAGTTCTTGGATAGAAAATCAGAGGGAAACTTTGTGCCTAGAGTAGTATTTTTACCCTAGGAGGGACCTAACATCGGCTGGCGTAGGTCGGTGGTGAAATTTATTTTGTTTAGATGTAACCATAATTAAATATTTAATAAAAATATTTTATTTAATTTTGTTGCAATGAGATCCTTTTATCCTTTTAAATTATAGTTTTCATAGGGGATCAGGGTTATAGATATCATAACTCTGAATTTCCCCTGGAGGCTCTAGATAGCTCTGGAGGAAACCCCCAATGTTGCAACGACGTTCTTGAGGAGTTTCGCTAGCTACGACGACGTGACGATCAGATCTTCGCCAACCAATGCCACGGATCAAGGTAGGATATTTGATTTTGGTTTCCTTTCCCCTTTCATGATTCCTATGACGAACACGGACTAATCCATGAAAAGATTATCCCGCAGGTCGAATGTAATTGCGGGATGGGCTTTTTGTCAGGATTTTGGGGATTTGATTATTGATGTTATTTTGGTTTCATTTAATCTTCTAATGGTGATGAACCAAGATCTACATAAACATCGATTGAGGTTGATCCCTCTCTATTTATTGTTCCTTTCTTCCCCGACTTCTCATGTACTTCGTGTGAGTTCTACGTGTTATTGGAGGAAATAGATTGTTGCGCATTGGTTTGTTGGCGTGATGATCTGAGATTGTAGATCAAACCTCGAGAGGATGGTCCGGAGCTGTGATGACAGGTTTAGCGGAAGATTCGGAGCGGATCGGGAGATATGAGTTTTTGGGTGTTTTTTCTTTGGATAGATCGTTGGAGGTTTATAACCTGATTGAAGGTCCGAATTACCCGTATTCAGTGTTAGGATGATGAAATGAACAAGGACCTTCAGTATCGTGGAAAATGTAGAAGAGAAACGAGATCTGGAGATCCAGCTGAGGCATGAGGAGGAAGATGACGGTTCTGGAGAAATCCCGGCTACACGGCATGTCATATGGGCTACATGGCATGTTTTCATCAGCGGACTACCTGGCATGTACTCAGGGAGTACATGGACACAGGTTGGGTACACATCCAAGGAAAAGGCATGTATACCCTTCCCCAGCCAGACCCGGCCAGATACATGGGATACCCCATGTATTGATACATGGGCAAGGAAACATGGGTTGAGACCGTGTATGGGCACTTGGACAACGTACATGGAGGGAACCCTAGGTGCTTGGACACGACTTGTGATTATTCTGGAGGCTGTGTAGTTTAGTTTTACACACCTGTACTAAGATATGGGTCGTTTTAGACAGGCAGTACCCAGAGTGATGGAACACAACATGTGATCCTACGACAATCCATCTAACCTGTTTATACATGGCTTGATCTAGTGGTCTTCTATGACTCGGACTAGTTTCCTTTGGGTTCATGCCCTTGGTCTTTTCCCTGAATGTTTCTAGTATCAGTTCCTACGTACATCAGTATGATCCCTTCAGTAGGACTTCTTGAATAGAGTTGTTGGAATCCCCTCAGTGAGATATAGAGCTGGAACCTCTATTCATTCCTGGAACCTTACATAGAGTTCATTTAATCGACATGACCTACATTACCCAGGCGTTGATCCTCTGCATAGCGTATTAGTTCAGACTGTGTTGTTGGAATCACCCCATGGCTATTGGTTGTGATCCTCATCTGAGCATCATATTCTCAAGTACTTGTGGAGTGTGTTGTCCCTAAATGAATTCTTCGTATCAATCTCTTCAGACCTAGGATTTTGTTCTCCTTGTTATGTTCATGGTAGAATTTTTGAGGTGGACCTTAGTGGTGGTTTCGGGATAGTCGATCATTCATGAGTATATCTAGATATTCTTGTTATATGTTTTATAGACATATACTATGTAGAGCTGACTGTATATTTCCTTTGAGGTATTTTCACTTGTTCTATTCCTTTTTGGTTTTGGGGTGTCCAACTGGGTATTGTTATACTCACCCCTGCACGGGATTTCCCCACATGTGTTTAGTCTTGTGAAAACGAGCGAACCTTTGACATGATTCTAGGTGGACCAGGACCAGACGGTTCTTAGTGAGATCAGGCAGGCCGAGGTGTGTTTCTATTGTTACGTATTGCATTCCCCGTACATTTCATTATAGGTTGGACTTTGCTGCAGACTCTCTTTTGGTGGGCTTGTAGTTTTGGCCCAGGGTTTTACATTACTGTACTTTACTTTCATATCGTACTCTGTTGGTTGGGATTTTAGTGTATGCATGCATTTCCATTTTTAGTATCTTTTACTTTTTCAGAATTGTGGGCTTGAAGATGTGTGTGCATGTGTACAGGTTTATTGTCAATTCCTCCCATGTTAGTAACATACCTACTCTATTCTAGTCACCATCCCCTAGCCTATTGGAGGCGGGCTTGGGGAGTTGCGGCTCGGGCCCCACTACGGCGGGTCGTGAAAAATATATTCATCTGATTATAACTTGAAGATAGACTATTCATGCACTATGAAAACATTGAATTTATTAAATGTGTAGGATCTAGTATGTACACACTCAATTGGGAAATGTGGACCGTGTCATCTTATATGAAATAGTTTGGTGGGATAGCTAATCGATATGAAATAGCTCTGATGAAATTACGAATCTCAATGGGACAAATATATCTCAGACTAAGGTTTTGTTTCTTCCCTATTATCATGACTCTCTTCTATGAAGTTATACAAAGGAACACATTATCACCAACCTGAAACATCAGGTCTCGTCAAAGGGTAGGAGCATAAATCTCTATCCAACATAGTAAATCATTTAAATGATAGTGAATGATCTTGACAATTTCTACCATTTCATCAATTATCATAGGTCCAAACAACTCTCATTCACCAACATCATCTACTTATGCATGGAATATATATATTCACGTAGAGGGATTCATATGAGGACATTTGAATGCATGATTGGAAAAAAAATTTGAATGTGATCTTAATTGTCGGAAGATGTTGGTCTTGGACTCCCATAATTTCTATAGAGTAAGCTCTCAACATTTCCTTAAGTGTATGGGTAGTTCATTCATATTGGTATTGCTAATGTGGGTGATATGTTTTAATAATGATCAACTATTTCTATATATCATATTGAATGTTCACCCAAAAATATAAGGTGTACCACATATCTCCATCATATACATTCGATAACGGTATTCTATTCAACATTACCACTTGTTTAATTTATATCTACGAACGTTAATCAACTGAGAAGTCCCCTTGTATGGTTATAAATTGATTAGTCTTCATAATTTATTCAAACATAACCCATATATAATTATTCACATTTAGTGTCATAGGATTTTGCGTGAAAAAACTGATGTGATTTCTTCAATTTCCATATAGATTTGGGTAATTATTGCATCATCCATTTACAATTTTTCTTTATTTTCGTCACATTCTAACACTACAGACACATAAATATATATTATTAAATATATATCTTTATATTTCCCACCAATATTGTTCTAGGAGTTCTCAACACTCTTTGTGCTCCATGTGTAATTAGATCATGTTATGAAAAGAGGATCACTTAGTATCCCATTATTTATCTATAAATCCTTGGGAACACATATTCATTTCCAAAATATAAAAAATACTTCTTCAATAATATTAAAGTAAAATAATTTTCCCTTCCATGTCGTATCCACCTTAATTTGTATATCCGCATCTTCGATTTGAGATTTCTTATTTTTTTATCATTAGTGATGGTTCAGAACTCTTTTATAAAAAAGAGTATGATGTTACATTCTTCCTGATTCACACATTTATCCATTACATTTCTATGAAGGTAAAGTCCTTATCAATCCTCATCATATATATGGTTTCATGATCTTTTATATATATAGCAACTTCCACTTGTTTTACCTTCTCGAAAAGATAGTGAATTGAGAATTCATAATCCTTGATTAGATCTAACTATCATCCTTGAGAAATATTGCAAAACTTCTATAGGAATATATATTTTAGTATTTCATGGTCAATGTGTGTGTGTCTATATATATATATATCATGCTTCTGTCCATTGAGAAGATTCATCGATATCTTCAATGAAAATATGGGTACGACCAACTCTAGATCACATGTTGGATTATTTTTCTCATGCACCTTCAACTATCTTGAGGCATAGGATGGAAGTTTATCATTCTTCATTAGTTCATAGCCTAAAAATTTAAATAATGTATCACAATAAATTAAAAATACTTACCCACATTTTTGTAGAGTTTATACAACTATAGTGGTTATCCACTTATTTAACTCCACTAATGGCTCTGCGTGTTTTGTTTCAGGGCATTGTTCTCTCCCTTCTGAGCAACCCTGGTTAGAGATTTTGAAAATCATGATAGGTTTTTAATAATCCTTTGATAATAACAAGATAATCCATGTAAACATTGTATCTACATCAACGATTAATGTATTGGGAAATCCTTTATCACCATAGTATTTGAAGGTCCCATAGATATCCATTTATATGTGGTGACATGACCCAAGATAACCATATGATCCATACAAAACGCACATTTACTGTATTTTTAATTGATCATTCATCAAAGTATTCACCACATCACTCAAATTCTCCACTTTTTCCTCTATAATTTTGGAGTCTATAAGAATATCTTCAATAAATATTACATTACATTTATATAGATAGTCGTTAAAGAATCAATTCATTATGACTATTGAAATAATTAGAGAATTCATGAGTCACAATGTGATGAAAATGAAACCATAGTGCATGTACCTTGTACAAAAGTCCATCATGGGAATACCCTCTATATTCATCTTTAATTGATGATATCCTGATCGAAATGTCCACTTTATAGAAATATTGATCACTGAATAAATGATCAAAAAAATCCTGAATCAATTGAATATGATACTTTTTATTGGTATTGATCTTATTGAGTTTAGGATAATCAATAAAAATACTCATATACCCCTTTTTGTTCTAGACAATGAATCTTAGTTTACCCTACGGTGAATCACTAAGGTGTTTGAAACCCATTTTAAGATATTCTATTAATTTCCCCCACATTATATATATTAAAATGGGACCCATTATATATGTAATCATGTATATAATCATAGATCTAGTTATAATATCACTTGAGAACCCAACCTCTTTGGAAATATGAAGATCAAAGAAATTTGATCACAGAATATATCAGTATAACCCCTTACAAAGGGTATATTTAATGATTTTTCCTCTCATTGGATGTAATAATTTTAGATATATATGATTGATCATAAAGAAACAATATCAAAACATTTATTTATAATTTCAATGGATAAGAATCCTCCTAATTAGAGTTATATAGAATCTGAGGGTAATTTAGATATGAAAGGTGACTAAATTCTCTCCGTAGTTGATGTAGGCTCTATATTTTATAGATTGGAATTCCACTAAATGGGGTAAAAAAAATTAACATAGATTTTAATCCCACATATATCAATTAGTTAAGATTTATGTACTTTAGATTAAATAATATCTATAGTAGTTTTGTTTCATTGATATCTCATACTCAATGAATTATAGGGGTTTATGATTTTTTATGATATATTTATATAATAATGTTTTTAGATATATAATCCAATATTAATTTTTTAGTCATGAATGAATAACTATTTTCCCCATCACCACATTATTATATTGATCCGGCTCTACAGTAGTATTAAAATATATATGACCATTGTCTATTGTACATGGGGGTTTTGTTTGTTGGTTATCCTGGAAAACCAATGACTTAGTGTAATGGTTTACATATTTCCATTAATACTTAAATATGAAACATTGGGGAAAAGGATGAGAGTTTATTATTAAATGTTTATCTTTGATCACATAAGCAGGATTCTTCAAATCAAATTTAAATGTTTTAGTTTGATTTCCCTCCATTACACCATTCACAAATTTCCATTTCGCATTTATACAATATAAAAATTTCTTCGTTCAACACTTTTGGAATTTTGGAAGTTGGATTTTCATACAATCAAGAGATTTTTATAGTGATCCCATAGAGTAAAACTCAATTATTTGTTTATTATATCCAATAAAATGATACAACTTGGAATAAATCATTTTTATCTCAACATTGTGGAAACATCAGAAAACTTCCTAATCATTGTGAAAGTACGCTAATTTATAATATCTGTATAGAATCAACTTTATCCCAATAATAATTAGTTTATTTTACTTATGGTTATTTTAATAAAACCATAGGAAATTTTTTAAGCCTTATAATGTTAATATTATAATATCGTATAGATCTATCTTCATTTTTCTTTAGTTCAAGAAAATACCTCTCAATTTTTTATGGTATGTTTGAGGGAATATTTTTTGAGAAATAACCTCTTTAATTCATTCCAATCCATATGTTGTATATCTTCAATGGGATTTTTATTCTTTATCATTTTACATCACTAATCATCATCTCTCTTAAGGTAGTAAAAATATAGAATAACCTTCTCCTTCTCAAAGTATTAAAAAATATATAATATATTCTCAATGGATATAATCCACCATTCAATGGTTATTGCATCAAATGATCAACTAAATTTTGGACCTATCTAAAACATAAAGGATTCAACTACTAATTTCTCTCTCAAATTGTGTTCCATGTGATTCATGTTATTATTAAAAACTTGAGTTATTTTTTTGAGTACTATCATAAGGTTCTTAACTCCTCCCATAGTGTTTGGAATTTCATTAGGGAAGTCATTACAATACCCATTGAAAATTTCATTAAAATTATTCCTCCCCCATACATACATATTCTAAATTAAAGTATATTTAGGGATAAAAATGATTTTATTTAAACATGTATAAATCTAAAACAAAAAAAATTAGTATAACTAAATCAAACATTATGTGTTGAACTGAACATGGGAATCTATATGCTTGAATATATGTTATCATTCATCATTTTATAATTAGGTTTAATAAACCTATTATGTTCCATAAAAATATTAAAATTTTTAAAAATGATTATATTGATGATGTGATTTAACGTTAGGATATTCCCTAGGATTTTCAATCTATTTGTTCAATCGTACACCCTCTCATCATTCACTTGGTGATGATTGAGTTAATACTCCATAACCCTATTTAAGAGGTATTAACTATTGGTTAATTTGTTTCATATCCTCATCCAATTGAAATTATCTAGTGTGGGATGTAGTTTTATATAAAACAACACATTCTACACTGAAACAAATTTTTTGGATGTTCTCATAAACCTATAATTATCTGTTATACATGTCTCTAAGGTTTTAACAAATTTTATCTTTTACCAATCACTAAAATGAACCATATCTTCAACTGATACCAACAATAGTGACCCAATCCTTATACACATATTATTTCATGATTATCAACATACTTTTTCCAAAAAATTATAAGGATCAAGAGTTTGAATTTACATTAATGGATAGATGCATAAATACTTAATATTTATTTAAAACACCATATATTTATCCTAACATCATTTGTTCTTATAAAAAACTATATGATACCCTAGATAGATACATAAGAAAAAGTTACATTTATAAATTCCAGTAATGTAATAAACATGGAAATTAATCATAACATTAAACTCAAGATTCATAAAAATATATCATAAAGAGGATGATAATAAGAATGGAAACATTTCATAATGAAATCACATTATAAGAGAATAAAATCATATAATATATGGAAACAAAATGAAACATAAAATCATAAATATAAATCAATGGTCACTCTAAATTCCATAATCTTAATGTAAACTTTTTCCATTTTTGTATTCGGATCACACCTAATTCTGATAAACATGGTGGATGAATTACAAAGGTCGATTATGTTCTATCCCTAATCCCACACTTTATGTCTAATGAGATATAAATATATACAAATTCATTTTAAGGGATAAATAATTCAGGATCCACTAATAGAATAAATTAATATCACATATAAGTCTCAAAATATGTAAAACAAACCATATATGAATCCTAACAATTATCATACCCAATAGAAGGATGTGGGTATCATAATTCTTATTCATGGAATAAGAAAAGTCTAAAACGTAACTATATAAAATATAACAATCAATTAATTAATTATCAAAATTCATAATTTAAAATGGATCATATTTCATGAACATGTATTTCCAATTTAGAAAATTCATGTGGAATATCTGGGAATGGGAATAATAAAAAAATGAACCACTTTGGTGGTGATTTGTAAAATAGGTAAAAGAGATTTTTAATGAAGGAAACAACATAATACTTTCAATGAAACTAGATTTTAATTGAGATGGAAATTCATAAAATAATTATTATTTTTAAAATCTATTCATTATTTTAAAAAGAATTAGATTGTGATTATTAACATGAGATAATAAATTTGAATGATCCCTTAAACTGAGTTTACTTAAAAGTGGAGAAATTAAGAGGGAATTAAAAACATGCATAACTATGTGAATTACAAATATATTTATCTTGGTAGATTTTTAATGGATATGTGTACAAAAAATTAATAACTTCATGAGAATGATATTTCATAAATATGTATAAAATAAAGAGAACAAGTAACTTAAATGTAACTATCATGGTATAAATGATCTTTTATCTCATGTATGAATTCATTCTATGCTTACAATTAAATTCATGAATTACCAAATTATGTTTAATGTATAAACATATAATAACCTTATTGAGCTATATTTATTATTTTATGGTTCATTAAGTATCTTATCTATTAATACTTAGAACATATTTCATGTCTATGTAGGTTATTTGAGGTTGTTTGGGCTAGTTTAATGTAACAAATCATGTCTATTTAACATGGTCGAAAGAATTGTAAAATAGTTTCATAAAATCCATGATATTTATTATTTGATGATATTAAATATTACAAATTAAATATTTTTTAGAGCCATCCAATATGGGTTTTGGTTAAAAATGTACCCTATTTCTCATGGAAGTGGTAGTATGCACATACATACAATTAATGTTTCTATTTATCAATGAATAATAGGGAATGTTGATAAATAATATTTACTAAATATTAAACAATTATTTATATATATATTGTTTATTTATTTATTTCACCTTTTTTACTTGCTATGAATGTTGCTGTTGAAAAATGGATGACGTCTCTTTTTGGTGGCTCTAGTTCGTCCAACGCACTAACAAAACTTTTGATTTTATTAGCGGATGGAGAGGAATAAATAAGGGTTACACCATTAATATAATAACGTATATGTTTAAAAGTGATTCAAATATTATTATATTGTTATTTATATAAGATATATGGAATCATAATACTATGGATAAAATGTTACGAAGAATGTAATGCTTATGTTAGAGACATGATATTCTCCTAGAGATCTCCTTGGAAGTGAAGGACATAAGATAAATCATAGATATAATAGGATTAATTATGAGAAAATTAATTCTAATATACATATTTTGGTCATATAACAAAGGTAAATTTGAATAGAAATTGTATCCTTGGATGGGTGGAAGTAATCCCCTTTTATAAGGGAAGAAAATGGATCTTTTGAGTTACCTTTTACACATCCATGATATCATTACACTATAATTTTGTCAATGAATATAAAATTTTATCATTTTGGAATTTGGTTTGGTCTTGGTTCAGTAAAAGTTCAAAAAACACTTTACATACAATTTTTAAACTTATTTTATGACTTTTTCCATTTTTTATTATATTTTTACATTCTGATCGTTACTATGGTAACAAGTTTTTAACTAAGTAATTTATATTTTACATAATAAAATACAATATAACCCCTATTATCTAATTTTGATGTTTTTATCCTAAATGTAATCTCCAATTAGTCTAATTAATTATATAAATATTATAAAATAGACTTTTAAATTAAAATGTATAAAATATAAAAATGGATTTGAATAAATATGACTTTTAACAATTATATATTCATAATAATATTTTTTATTGATAAAAAATAAATTATCATTAATATAATTATATATATGTATAATTATTATATTATATTCATAATATAAATTAATTTAATTAAATTTATTAGATTAATATTTCACAATATTATAAAACAATACATTAAAAAAGGTTTCACCATTATTATGGTAATTAACATGCGTATTACTCATATTATACATATGATTAAAAATGAAATTTATATTTAAAAAAACATTGACATTTTTAATAGAAATAGGAAATAAAATTGTGTTATAAATAATTTCTAAAAGTTATAAAGTCTAATTTTATAAAATAAGAAAGAAAAAACTTTTTTGTGTGTGAATTATTAGTTGAGTTTCAAAATTGTTAAAAATGTGTTTTATAAATATGTAATAGTATTTAGAATGATTTAAATTACTTATTAAATAAATATATTATACATTAAATATTTTTATTAAATAAATAATTTTTTATGTTATTATAAAAGTGATAGTTTTGAGAAAAATCATTATTTTTACTATTCACCTAAAAATAATTTATTTTGGAAAAAATGCAAAATTTCATCTTAAGATAATTTTTCTGTGCAGCATTTAAAAATTAAATTATCTGAATAAAAAAATGTTCAAAATATTATTTAAAATTAATTTTCGATATAGGAATGAAAAATACTATAACTGCTATTTATTCATTCTTATTTAATAACTACCATGATTATCTTTCATATTTTAATTTTTTTTAATATTTTTTATTTTGGTTTATTATGTGATTTAATATAACATAAAAGAGTCAAAAAATATGTATTAAGGTGATATAATCACTAATATCATGAGTCATTACTTCAATGATTCTTGAATTATTGAACTGTTATTATAGTTTGAAATTTCAAAACATTATATATTCCAACGTCATAGTCATTGGTTGAATCCCCTGAATGCAAATTTATTAATAAAATTAAACTGTAGAATACAAATATTACATGTAATGATATATTTACTTGATGTATAATCTGGCCACAAACCAGTCTATGTACCCTGGTAACCTGATAAATTATCTAATCCTCCCATGGATTGTAGGGAATTCTCGATCCCCATAAATCTTGAGTCATACAATGTGAAGGTGCAAATACATTTTCCACAACCATTACAGAATCAAGATTATAAATCAGTATTAATACAAAATAAAATCCACATGAGGAGGTTTACCATATGTCAAATTTGTATAAAAAACCCAATATACTATATCAATATACCAGAAAACATAAAGGGAAATTATCCCAAATCCCAAAGGATGAATCTCTCCAAATCCACATATTTATAGCTTAAACCACCTCTAAATGGATCATTTCCTAGACTCAAACACAGATGGAGATGATTTACGAAAACCCCAAGGTATATGTATGTTGTGAGCTCAAATCCTAGTAGGGTATCACCAAGGATTCCATGATAAGTTGTCATCATTTAATAAACCAAAAAATAGATTTCAATTTTCAAATAAATAGGTTTTCCATTTCAAAATAATATTCAATAAAATTTTGATTTAAATTTAAAATGATAGAAATCCTTTAACCAAATTCTTTACATTTCAATAGATTTGATATTTTAATCAAAAAGATTAATAAAACATTCAATATAAAACTATTTAAATTAATTCTCATTGCATGTAAAATAGATTACAACAATGACATACATTTATATATTATAATTAAACAAATGTGAAACATGGTCATCTTCCATGAGGTATGATAGTTCCAAATTATGGGAACCTCACAAACTCATATGACCATAATCTCAATATGTACCCATGTCCCTCATCACTATAAATATTCGACTCATCTATGTTATGGTGATGTATAAGATGTGATAAAAATATGTTTTGGTACTATTGTAAAGTTTCAATCATTTTCGAGGGCATTCCCATCATAGCATGTTTGTACCAAATAAATCACTAACTACCAATCTTTCATATTCTCTAGTAAAATTTATTAATGGGGAATTTTTTTAATTAAACATTAAATACAATTAAGTCTAATTCCACAATTCAAAATAAATAAAATTTTCCATTTAAAACCCAAAAAGGCTTTTTAATCAAAATATTTCATTTTTAAATTTAAATCCCAAAGGTTCTTATAAAAACAATTTTAATCATATTCACAAATTAAAATTTGAAATCAATTAATAATTCAAGTACCCTATTGAAAATTCTACAATTTAATTCATTAATTTAATTGTAAAACATTCCGTCAAATTGATAATTTAAATTCCACAATTTAAATTTCTACAATTTTAAAAAAATATTAAAATTCCATACCAATTCAATTGAATTGGTGGTACATACATATTTAATTCCAAAACAATAATTTCCAAAAATAAGACTCTTCTATTTAATAGAAATGTGTTTTTTTAAAATTCAATTTCATAAGTAACAAATCCCACAAATTCTATTGAATGAAATTTATTCAACTCATGAAAATTAGGGTTACTTAAATTTACTAATCCTAATGGAACCACCTGGCATGGGACCACATGATATCTATTAACCAAACCCTGGTCAATATTCGTTAACATTGAATGAAAATCACAAGAATATGGGAAAACAAAAATCAATCATTGGTTTAGAACCAAAATAACTAGTATTATATCCTCCAACAATACATGGGGTTATATAAAGCCTATGGAGAAAAGAGGAGAGAGTTAAAGATAGAGAACATTAAGATAAAACTAACCTAGATACGATCATCCATCATTCAACTAGAATCAATCCACTTTTGGGGTGTTTTTGAGGGGTTAAGAACTGTTCTTTGGAGCTCTCAAAGAAGGAGAAATACATTGGGCTCTACATTCCTGTATGGAGTTTGAAAATAAGGTTTCTTGAATTTTAAAATAAAAATCTATATTAAAAAATATAATACACATGGATAGGTGGGAATGGTCCCATGGTTAAACCAAAAAGAGCACCCTAGATAAGAAACCCATTATAGGGGCTGTATATTTTCTCTGAATAGTGTGAACGATATGATAAAATGTGCGATGACTATGAAAAATCACACTACCTGGGTTTGCACTATTTTCCTTGATATGGCGCAACGTTTGGGAAAACTGTCTTCCAACCCTGCACTAGCCCAAAATAATTAAAAATTATAAAAACTATCGTAAAATAACTCCAAATGAAACCCAAAAAATATTGTTAAAAGGAGGGGGTATAGGAATACCTGAAAACAGTAATGAGTTGTTATAACCTCCCCACCATAGAAATTACATGTCCACATAAATCCTACATAGCAGCTTCTAGAAAACATATATGAGTCTAGTCCTCTCTCGTATGTGACTCCCTCAACCATTTCATGTGATTATCAGAACTATTCTTCTATATCACTCAAAAAAATTGTATCTTTCTCTCATGAAGTACCTTGTTATCGGAATCAACTATCCTGAACTATCATTCAGTCATTTAAAAATCTAGCTTGATATAATGATCAGACCATCTTAGAAAAAGGTATTGATCAGTTTGATACATTAATAGGTGAGATAAATGGAACATGTTATGTATTGATGTCTGTTTTAGTGGAAGTTCTAAATGGTAAGAAACTTTCCCCACCTTCCCAACAACCTCAAAAGGTTCCACAAAATGGGGATGAAGCATCCCTTTCCACCCATGCTGTCATTGACCCATCTGGGGTGAATCCTTCACTACTACATGGTCACCAATGAAAAAATCCAATAGAATACAATGAAAATTAGCATAATACTTTTATAATATTATTTCTATCAACATTATATAATGAATCTTCTAAATAATTAGAGCCATCTCCCGAACCAAGCTTTGTCCAACCAAGGAACATTAACCGATATCAAACTAGCAGAATGGATATCTAAAGGCTATCCATACAAGGACTCAAAAAGAACCATTATGATCCTGGAAAGGTAGCTATTTTTATAGGAAAACTCAACCATCCCCAGATGATTATCCCAACCACCACCAAATTCCAAAACATATGTGAGAAGCATATTCTCTAGAATCAATATTGCATTTTTGGTCTAGAAATTCGATTGCTGATGGTATGTCAAACTAAAACGAATATAAGATCCCAGTGCCTCATGAAGGCCAAACAAAAAAAAGATGTTAATTTAGGATCCCTATAAGAGATGATAACATATTAAACTCCATGAAAAAAACTATCTCTTTCAAATAGAGATTTATCAACTCTTAAAATTTGTTTCTATCACAAATGGGAAAAAAGTGATCCAATTTATCACAACCCATATTAAATTATTCAATCTCTAGGTATGCGATAAAAAAACAAAAAATTCCACCTAGTTATCATCCCACTTAAATGTAGGCACTAGAAGTGCCTAATGATACCCTGAAGGTTTCGAATGATCAATCATTAACAATTGTAATGTATATCAATAAGAGATAAATTAAGAAACGTCTCAGCTCATTCTTGGCCACTAGAATTTATGTCTCATGACATAGAACATCTTCATGGTCCATGGATACACAACCCTCATGGATTTTTATCCATCCCCCATCCCACTATTCGATACCACTAACAGAATAAAATTTGATCTCAATTTTATATAATACACTCTTTGGAGACAGACCACTCTGTATTAGTGTCCCAACCATAAAGAGTGTCTCTAATTATACGGAAATCATCATCAACTATTGTTCCAGGAGAATAATTACAATAAAAATAGAGGTAAATTGAATACTAACCAAACTAATCGCATCCCCTGATTCCTATTCTCATATATGAAAATATGAAAAGATATCCATCATGTTCCATTGTTCCAAATATACATTGATGTCTTGAGTCAAATGTTTTATACTCAAATCATCTAGAATTATATTGCATTTCCTAGGGGTATATGAAATTCCAATGTCAAAATATTTAAGGTATTCCATCCAACACCTATAATGGAGATTCCAATATTTTTTAGGAAACATATTACTCAAGCTCTTATGAACTAAGAACATGGTAAAAATTTCCCTAAAATGGTAATATCACCAACCCTTAAGTGTGTGCACCACATCTGTATGTTCAAGGTCATGGGTTGAATATTTAATATTATGTTTCCTAAAATAATGAGATTCATACTAATGGAAACGATCCCCTTGCATATGAATTCATTCCAATCCTGAACCTGATGCATCAACTAAGACCATATAACATTTCATGGCCTCTAGAATTGTCAACCATAGAGAAGTAGTCAAAAGATGTTTTAGAAAAATAAAATAAATCTGACATTTCTCATACCTATCAAACTTTACTACCTTCCATTTTATATCATTCATTAGAGAATACAAAATATAGAATTCCATAACGAACGGGTGATAATACCATGCTAAACCTAGGATTATTCGAGTAGAAAAAACATTTCATGGGTTTTTCCATGTCATAACATCCTATACGTTATCAAAATAAACTGAAATACAATGTTTCCCGAAAATTTCATTTCCCAATTCCATAAATCACCATTGAAAGTTTCTCATAATGTTTTTGATTTCAGAACAACTCAAAATTGTTTCAAGATGACAGAAGAAATCCTATGAAGAAATTGACAAAATAAGGAAGTCATCTTAAAAGACTATGACTAACGAATCAAGGTACTCCTACAAAATTATTTTCATTAAATCTATAATGATTGTATGAACATTGTTTAGAATAAATGGAATAATAAGTTACTGATAATGGAAATAACTACTCTAAATTGAATTTTTAAGATTTTCAGAATCTTTTATCCTAAATTGATGGTAACAAGATTGAAGTGGAACATTTAAGAAACAATTGTAACCATTCAAAAATTCAAATAGATCATCAATCCATGGATTCATATACTTTATATTTACTCTAACTCAATTATGTTTTTGATTATAATCTCCTATGTGGAGTGAAGTATCATCATTAATAGAAAAGGGAACTGGTGCTTCATAAGGTGACACAATCACGTGTATGAATCCTTTCTCTAATAGATCATCCAACCAAGTCTTTAGATCTATAATTTACTCTCGTTCCATGTGGTAAGTGGGAATAAAAATTGGATGAGTACAAGGAACAAAATCCATAGAGAAACCTACCTCCCCTGGTTGTGGAAAACCAAATAAGTCATAAAGAAACACATTAGGAAACTCATTGAAAACAAGGGGGAGATCACCACTCAACGATTAGCGCTTTAGATCAAAATAAAACACATAAATATCTTTTCCTTCCTCTAGATAAGAATGTCCATCCCTGCTCAACCTTAGGTTCCATTCTCCTTCAAAGACATGGAAGAAACCATTAGTTTTAGTAAAAGAGTTACATAAAAGAAAAAATAAATTCTAGCATTAGTGGAAATGGTCCAATCCATATTGAATATTTCATTATGTGGTCTCATGTCATGAACCATAATTCTCCATGAAAGATAGAAATCTGATAGAGAGAAAACACAGAAGGGACTATGGAGACCCTACTCTCTAATTGTTATGAGGGGTGTATTAATACCCATGACATGAGATAAAAAATTTATAGGATGATTTATCAGATTAATAATACATATTTAAATAAATGAATGAGAATCACCACTATCAAATGATGAAGTTACCAGTGATGAAGCTATTGTGATGATACCACTCACGGATACTCAAACTATATCTGCTTCATCTGGAGACTCTTACACTATGTGAAGAAGGTCAGTTCTATATTCCATTGGATGGAACCATTTTATCCTTGAATCATCTAATTTCCCAACGGTTTTAGAAGTGTATGGTGATCTCATTCAACTACGTGAAGAGGAATAAACATGGAAAAATATTTTCATGCTTCCTGATCATCCCCAACATCCACATAGATTGGGTACAATATTGCTAACAGTATTTAAATTCACAGACATTACACGTTGTTATCATGTAAAAGGGCCTCTAACATGAACTTAAAGAGGTCTAGAATAACCATAATTACGTAAACATCCATGAGAATCAAAACAATTATGAATTACATTAAAAGAACCCATGATTAAACTAGGAGATAATGAAACTCTTGATGACCCTAACTTGTTTTCAAGGAAAATTTCAACCATCAGTACTATATCCAACACATCTGCATAAGAATGAATCCTCATTAACAAAACCTGAAAAATATATCAGATGAAGGTCCCTATTCAATTATTTTAGCCATCATATTCACAATCGATAAAATATTTTTTCTGAAATATATAATGTCATCAAAATGGTTTTCATAATAATTTAAAATCCTATTAGCCTCCTCATGTTTGAAAAACTCTATATCCTTGGCTAACAACATATACTCTAGATTATACTTCTTAGTGAAAATAACATTGAAGAATTTCCTCTCTAAGACCTCATGACTCTTCATCATCACCATATTGTCCCACCATCTGCTACTTGGTCCTTCCATCATGAATGTGGAATATATAACCTTGATTTAATTAGGTGTATCCAAGAAACAAAAAATGATCCATCGTGCTTTCACCATTCCTTATCCTCTTGAGGTTCATTTTATCCATCAAATATTTTTGGATTCTGGTGAAGGAATTATTAAGAACGGTCATAGATAACATCTATTTAGTGTTCTAAAACTAGATCCCAAATGGTTACTAGTTTTGGTTTCTATCCTAGACTTCGATAGTGCATATGATCTCCTCGATGAGACTGGGTTTTGAAAAAAGAATTTTTTTGGTGATGCTCAGAAGCATCATAATCTTGGATCTGAATCCCACTTATTATCTTATAAATTATGCTAAAAACATCAAAATAAAATAAAGAAGGCATCTTATTAACACTAAAATAGATAAATAAGGAAAATTAATCCCAATATAAAAACTAACATAAAATTTATTTCAATATATCCAAATCATAAGTAGGGAAAATACTAGAACTAATAATCAAAATGTCTTGCTAAAACCACCCTTGGTGACATATGGTTGATTGTAGTGAGATTTTTCTAGGCACTCAATAAAAAATACCTACTTATTCCCTATGAGAATACATAAATACATAAAATCATCATGAAAATAATCTCTACCAAGAGCTCTGATATAAATTTATATCGAATAGGCATTGGTACCTTGGTAACTTGATAACCGAGCCAGTCTAGACATGGCCAAAATGGAATTCCCAATCCCCACATATTGGTGACAAACACATGGAATCTTTCAAAATTATGGTTGGAATTATTTTTCCTTAAACCTTGTAAAAGTATAAAAATTAAGCAGTTTGGAAACAAAATAATCTCCATAGGGATAGGTGCCCCAAAAGTCAAACAAGTATAAATAACCCAAAATACTGTAATAATGTAGAAAATAATAAGAATGGGAAACATCACATTTCACAAAGGGAACAAGTTTTAATGTCCATGAACCAATAGTTAGAACCAACTCTAGGTGGTTCTTTACCCATGCTCGAATAGGGAAGGACATGATCTAAAGACACCTGAATGAAAAGTTAGGGTGTGAGATAAGAGACTAGTATGGTCTCACCATGAAATCCATAATAATATTCCATCATTTAATTATATAAATAAAGAGCATTCAAATATCAAATATATGGTTTTGGAATTTTAAAAATATATTTAAACAAATCAATATTTACATTTCAAATGATAGAAATAATTTAAAGAAATGCTTCACATTTCCATTGATGAGATATTTCTAAAAAAGTATAATAAATTTTTTATATAAAATAATTTATGTAAATTTTAATGTCATGTAAAAAAGTTTATAGAAATGGAATACATTTCTATATCAGATATAATCAATTGAGAAACATTATCATCCACAAAGAGGAATGGTAGTTATTGGTTATGGGATCCTCACACACTCATATGATCAAAGCCTTTTTATGTATAACCATCCCTCGTCACATGAATGATATGAATCATATATATCATATTAAGGAATAATATGTCATAAAAATGATATTTATTATTGTTTTAAAGACTCAATTCCGTGTTTGGGCACTCCCTTCCTATAATTTTTTTTTCCAAACTAACTTAGTAACTACCTAGTATTTCATGTTCCCTAGTATTGATAATTAATAAAAAAAATTTTTTAATCAACATTAAAAAAAATTAATCTCCTTTACCTAATTAAAAAATTACAATTATCTGTTTAAAATCAAAAATGGGGTTTTAATAAAAACATTCCTTTTTCAAATATTAAATCCAAATTATTATATCAAATAAAATTTGGCAATTTTTCCAAAATAAGAATCTGAAATCAATTCATAAATCATTTTTCTATAAATAAATTCATTAATTTAAATGTAATATTTTTGATCAATTTAATATTTTAAATTCCAAAAATTTAAATTTCTCTAATTATCCACCAATTTTACAATTAAATCCAAATTCATTGGAATTGGGGGTTTTCCAATTTTTATACCAATATCGAAATGTCGAAAATCAAATTCACAAATTCAATGGAATTAGGATTTTATCAAATTCAGTTGACTAAGAATAAAATCCCACATATTAAATTGAAATAAATTTAATCAAATCATGAAATTTAGTGTTCATTAAATTAGAAAAAAAATGGAACCACCAACCTCAAGATCACAAGTTTTTAATTCACAAAACCATAATCAGAGTTCATCAATAAAGAACAATGATCATGAAATATGAGAAGACAAGAATCAAAACATGGTTTAGATAAACAATTTGGGGGAAATAGATCCTCCAACCACACATGATTATCTATATAACCATATTGAGAATGGAGGAGATTGTTGTAGATAAAAAAATGGATGGGGAAACATTCTAGGAGAGGAATTACCATAATTCTCTATGCTTCGATCCTTATCTGGGAGGGTTTAGAAATGACAAGAATAGTTCTTTCGAGCTCTCAAGGAAGGATAAATTGTTTGGGGGTCATACATGCACATATGGAGAAAAAATATATTTGGTTATTCCATTTTAAAATCAAAATTCTAATTAAAAAAATCCATACACACAGTTATCTAGACAATGCTACAAGTTTAGACCAAACTGTGCACTCTAGTCATGCACCCCATTAAATGGATGGAATTTTTCTCTTAAAAGGAAGCATAGATTGATAAACAATGTCCTATTCCTAGAAAACACCACCTCCTATTATTTCATATATTTCAAATAGATGGGAAAAAATTTGGCAAAACTGGGGGCTAACCATGAACTATCCCAAAGTTTTAAAAACTTTTAAAAACTCTCCTAAAACAACTCCAAGAAAAAACCAACTAAATTTTGGTAAAAACAGGGAGTTTAAAAATAACTAAACATAGTAACATTATGTTAGAAATTTTATAATTGTTACATCTTTAATAATAAGTAGTCTTTTTATGACCATTTTGTTCCATACGAGAATCAAATTTCATCCTATTAATTACATTACATTTTAATCAATGTCTCTTAGAGGAATGATGTAAAAGTTCCATTGACTCTTAAATATCCAAGGTCTTGATAGTGTTGTCATTAAATTAATTAATAATGGATAAGGTTATAGGATGCATCAAAACAAATATATTTAATTAAATGTAGTTAAAATACTCTTTAATAATTTATATATATTGTTCATATGGTCTTGGGTGAATAAGGATTATATTAGTAGTGAAGATTATAATATGATATTAATGAATAATTTTTTACCAAATGGAATCCCTGTATTACTAACATGTTAATGTAATAAATCATTTTTTATACATGATTGGATGCTAGTTGGCCTTCATCCAATTTACGCTTATGAATTTCTATAAGAATATCATTTTTATGAATTCTATACCTTTATATTTTCTAATCTAGGAGATGATACTTAATCGTATAAGGATTCATGTACAAATGATTAATGATCATATATATATACATAAATGATAGTATAATGAATATAACATATGAATCATCCTATATGAATATATGATAGGAATATTTTTCCCTATCACATGACCAATAATGTCAAAAATCTAGAATAGGCATTCTAACATAGCCCAAATTTTATGATAGTAATGAAGTGTAAAACTCATATTCCAATAGCAGAAATTTGAGCCTATAAAGGCATTCCCTGATTTAAAGAGTGATCACAATGTAATCATATATTCACATTGAATTTTTAAAATAATATATATATATATATATATATTATTTCAAAAAATGTGTAAGATTAAATATTTTATAATTATCTTATTAAGTAATCATCGATTTTATAATGTCCAAATGTAACACTCCATTGTAATAAAAATGCCATATCAGATGTAAATTATAGTGTCTAGGACCCATATTTTCCTTCTCATAACCTATTCAAGGATCTGGTCAATTACTCAACGGTATTTGGGTATGTGGTATTTCCAACTAATGGCATGTTGCTCTTAGTTCTTTTGGATTGAGTCCCTACTCATGTAATCCTAACCCGTATTTCCTCCACAAATTCCTCAAAGATACAAACATTCAATTGTGGGAAACTTTTCTTGATGTCAAATTTGTTAAATCAACCCAAAACCATCATTTGAACTCTCTCATGAAATAATGTGTCCGGATATGGATGAGTCAAAAACTTATTTCTATGGTTTCGTTCTAAATCTAGTAAAGGAAGAAGTATTATATTATAATATTTTATTTAGGGGTTTTTTATTTATAATAAAAAACCTGCTTTTTTCCATAAATATTTCATGTTATAATTAAGTAAATTATATATAAGTCATTAACCATGTGTCGATAAAATATTTAAACATAGTCTATTTATTATAATTTCATCTTTTTAAACATATCCATTTATTTGAATTATCACAATCTTTCATCCTTAAAATATATATTTTATCATATACAAATAAAATTTAAAACCATGGAATGATCATGATATTTTACTAGAAGTTCATTTGTTTAGTGGAAAATAAAAAACCATTAATCAAAAAGGAAAAACCCTATGAGACAGTTTGAGCTCAAGTTTGTATCATTCCCCCTCTATCCTAAATATCTTATTTGATTGGTTTTTCCTTGGATCTATAGTATTAATTCTGTGTGCTAAGTATCTCCAATCTTACAATACATTTAATTCACTTGTAGGTGAAGGGATCCAAAAAGGGGGTTTTCATAATTCAATCTTTAGAAGCACATGTAGATATATAATAGGGCAAGAGGGATGACTCACATTCCATAATTTTAATTTAATAAAAAATATTTTATAATTCCATGAAATATATAAATTAAAATAATATATAAACATATTCATGTTAGTCTAGGATCTTGATCGTTCACTTATTCAATGAATACACATTTAACATAACAAGTTAGAATTTTTAATTTCTATTTTTTCTTTTATCAAAATAAAATGAACGATCATTAATCTTATTAATAAATAGATTCATTTTATAGAATCTCAAAGAAATCATTCGTGGATATACCTATTAATAGAGATCTTAAATAAATTAAATTAAATTAAATAATTATATTTAATATTTAATAAAATAAGTAAAAAACTTTTATTTTTAAGTAACATGGAATGTACTTGATCGAACTAATTATCATATATTTAGATCATATATATCCTACTAATTTGGCATATAGAATACTCATATTTTATGTAATTAAATGGTGTGTATGAATAAATAAACTATACATAAAACAGATGTTAATTAATATAGAATATAATTATTTTCATTGTCATATATTTGTTGACGTATTACAACAATAAATGGTCTATAGTTCTGAATTTTGTACAAAAATTAATTAATAATTTAATATGTATATATATATAATCCACTAACATGCTGTGTATGAGTAAATAAATGACCCATGAAACCCTTGTTTTGTGGTTTGAAGGTGTGTTAAATTAAATTAAATTTTTTTATAGAAATACGTAGAGTGCATTCAGTGTACATATAGGTACATAACTTGTATCTTACACTCAATATGACTATGATACACATCTAGGGACTGGTAATGCATTTTTGTATATAAATACATGTGGTACATATGATTTATTTTTGATATATGCATTGCAACATCCTTGTTACACATTTTTCAGTCCACATAACATGTAATAAATGCATGACACAACATTTACCCCAAGTTTTCTATCATGAAAAAAATACACATAATATAAGTGAGTCACATTACATGTATCCTGATCAACTATCTTCCATCCAAGTCTGGTCAACACATGGTGTGCATTTAATGCATACCATATGTAAATAATGAACAATGCCCAAAATTAATTTGATTGTCATCATGGTGCATTCAAAATGGGTACATGACATGAACTTTAAGAACTTCACATCTTCAATTCTTATATTATATAGGGAAAACCATTGACAAATATTGATACATTCATTGGTTGTTATTCATTAATTATTAAACAGATCTAGCTCATATGAGTGAGGAATGAAAAAGAGAAGATGAAAAATTGATAATCGAATTAAAAGAATGAAATTTTATGTTTTAGACACATAAAATATCAACAATAATAAAATTATTATAGATTTAATGTAAAAATTCAGATAAGAAATGATGGGTCCAGACGTAGTGGGTGATTTTATTGGGTAAATGGCCAACTAATTTATTTTCATATTCAGTAGAACATTCTCCAATGTAAATTATTTGAATTCCATGTCCAATAAATAATTTTCTAAATAATATAGAAAAATTATTTCTTCAGAACAAAGAGAGTGGGTATATCTCATGTTAATTAATAATTATTTTAAAGAAATAATAAAAATTGCACCAGTCTTGTGATACTTCCTAATTTATGGTATTGATCATTCTAACCCAATCACTGTATATTCATTTCATAGAGAGGATACAATGTAGATCCCCTATAGTGGGGATCCATATGTTCTCCTTTGATATTTAAATAACATAGATGAAATGTTCGGTGCTAGCGTGATTGATTGATCATAATTCATTGGTTGCTTCGATCACTTTCTGTTCCATTGAGCATAAATGTATTTATCTTGTTCCTATCAGAATTGAGATGAATTTACGTGGAGGGAGGTGTTGAGAGGAAATTATTTTAGACAACGATTATCATTTGATTGATTGATATATATGTTTATAAATAAACTTAGGGTTTGGGTTAAATTCCAAATAAATATCCAACAACCCTAAACTATGAATTAATCCCCAATAAACCCCATTCAATGTAATTAATACTATTATTATTATTATTGTTATTATTTTTCTTATGGAGTATGAAATCCAACACAATGATAAATATATATCTTATAGTTTGGACAAAAATTATTTTTCAACAGAAAAAATATTTCCCTCTCATCCTTCTCAACATATATTGAATTCATCAATAAACAATTAAAAAAATGTTACTCATTCAATAAATAAATATTATTCACTTTGTGATGAATAAATATTAATTTAATATTCTTGTAACTGTATTAATTATTTATATATTTAATAGATTATAATTTATTACTGTACAAATATACAGAAACAAATAAATGTTATATATATTCACCTAATTGAATAATTACCTTGTAAATAATTATTTATTTAATGTTTTTTATCTCTTAATGTGCCATGATTATATATTACATATCATTCTAGAGAATAATATTTATTCCAATTGTTATCTATAAAAAATATTGGAAAAAACATTGTGTTTGGACTTCTAAGCCTATTTGTTAGTGGAATTAGATAGACTATCCTAATTCCCAAGATTGTTATCTTTCAATGGGCCTAGGAACCCACTGAGGAAGAAGACATGTCACAATGGCAACAACCACATATGAATGCTCCCTAAGTAATAAAATCCCATTTTTGAAATATCTCATTCAAACGATTTCTCACATGTTTCATAAACCTTTGTGCCTCATATGTTATTATTTGACTATCTAAAATGATCTCATCAATGCACCATGACCATGGAATTAATTGTGATAGTTTAATTTCAAACAATGGTTTGAGATATCATCTTCTATAAAAATGTAATACAAAAGTACTTACTTGAGTTACTCATTATTAACATATAATTTGTGACACATTCAGTATACACTACATTATGTGAGCATATGGCTTCAATGTCACACTCATCACAACTATCACACTACCTCTTCCTCAAACTAACCATCACTACCAATTAAAAACAACAAAAACATCCCCACATACAAATAAGAAATATCCACAAAAACCAATCATAAATTTTCCATTGATTCATATCATGTAACCACATCCAACTTTATCATATTACTAGAAAATTACAATAGTAATTTCGTTATTCATTTTCTTATTTAATGAAAACCAACCCCTTAGACACATAAGAGTTTAATTTTTATTTCCACACTTCTATTAGAAAAATATAATATTCATTACTAGCCCCCAACTAATTAAATTACATCCTACATTCATGGACCACCATCACTATTTCTATCCATATATTACCCGCTAATAGTTTTCCAGAACATGAGACTATATTAAAACACTTTCCAAAGTCCACCACATTCATCACAGTTACATGTATTTTCCATATAACTTACCACATTTCCATTTTCACATCCAAGATTTCATAACCCTATGTGAACCAAATCATCTAATGTCGCACCTGCTTCCTAAATTATTCCAACAACCCAAAAACCCAATCACAACAAACCATTCCCCAAACCACAATAATTACATCTAAAATTCAAGGCAAAAAAATATCAATCACACCTCATTATAATAATAAACCACGCCAAAAAATTTATTTTGACATGAAATGACATTCTATTTGTCATATCTTTCATGAACTACTGAAAATCAATTCCAAATTTCACAAAACTGGCTTGTTACTATCATTAAGTGAGTAAATGTTTCTAAAAGGTGATTTTAGTAAATAAATTTTATCAATCAATTCTCATATATCACAATAACATTCAAAATCCCTTGTTTATAACAACAAGAAATCAAAGAATTAACATTAACCATGTAAAAATCCTATGAATCCCCCCATTTCCAATAAATTATATACATGTATGGTTAATTATATTCATTAAGATAATTTTATCTACCCCAATAAAAAAATCATGATAATTCTATGTTATACAGAATATATTAGAGTTATTTAACCCCCTAAACCAATTAGAGTTACACAGATCATTGCGCAACCACGAGAGTAACAATTTTATCACAAGGTACCACCCACACAAAGGAAACCTCTACAACCTAGAATAAATTAAAAAATCATTAAAATTTCAAGTAAAAAATATATCCAAATCAATCCAACCATACCTACAAGGATTCCCATGGGATGAATTAAAAGAAAACCATGAATTATACTGGAATATCTCACCTCAGATCATCAATAAATGATCTCATGAATCCAATGATATAATAAAATAAGTAAGCACATGTATATCTCTTAAAAATGTTATAGACATTTTCCAAGGATAGGGGAATTAATGATGGATCAATAGAATCAATAAGAAAAGTGAACTTATAACCATGGTGGAAAAACAATAGGCATACAAAATGGTATAGGCCATGGTGAAATGGGGAAAAATTGAACCCCCAAATCAAAATTCGTGTCATACATCCCCCAATATAAAGCACATTAATCTACAAGATTATTTAAACTGATGGAGCATTGTATTCTAAGGACTATCACCAGGATGTGACATCCTATCTCTAGATACTATATGGAAGGCCTCAATCCCACCCATGTTGAAACACATGTTCCACGATGAAGTCAATGAACTTCCCATCATTCAGATCAACCTCAGACTAAAACCACAACACAACATAGGACCAAAACATAAGGACCCATGAAAACAAATAACTACGGAATTATGATCCCCAAGCTTAATGGGGTAGCTCCCAAGGCCACACTTCAAGCATATTCATGGAAGAAAATCTACTAGCCAAGATCATTCCATGCCATATCCAAACTAATAAAACCACAAGGAAATGGAATATCATATGATTTGTTCCCTGAAACATAAGGTTCCATATTTTTTTTTTCAAAAATCCCTTTGAATCTCACTCATTATAGAACCCACTATCAAAACACAATCTACCTACGCTAGTTAAAATTTATACTCCATCCACACATCTCTCCATATAATCGCCTCCTAAAACATCTAAAACCCAATATCGATGAAGTAATAGATCTTAAAGGTTTATTCTGTTACATAATATATAATAATTTTTAAAAATATATTTATAACCCCCAATACTATCATATGATTATAAATGTATACATTGTGAATATATATTTCTATTATTAAATACATAATATGAATAAAAAAAATATAAATATAAATTTTAACTTTATTTAATGTATTTAGGTATTTATTAAAATAGTACATATCAATATATTTCTATATATATAAATATATATATACATTTAATAATAATGATTTACATAAATATAAATAAGTATAAAATAATAAACAACGGTAAATTTTTATAAATAAATATAAATCGTATTTATATAAATATATATATTTATTATTATATAAATGTTTTTTAAAAAATATAAAAAGACACATATATAATATATATACAATGCAACATTATTATATATGTGTGCATGTGTGTGTTAAAATATATTTGGTTAAATATTTATATATATAAATGTATATAATTTTTATAATCACAGAGATATATTTTATAAATTATAAAATAGGTAAATAAAAATATTAATTTAAATATTAAATATATTTAATTAATGTATATGTTTTGTATCAATATATTTTATAATACATATGTGTGTGTGTAATTATAAATATATGTAATTTTAAATTGATATAAACTAGCATATATACAGTCATTAAATTTATATAAATATATATACTAATTATAATATAAATCATATTAATATATATATATAAATATAGAAACTAAATTATTCACATTTTCCTTTCTTAGAATTAATAAAGAGCTTCATTATTTAGTGTTAAGAAAAATGGTGATAAAAGTATTCTTTTATAAGCTATAAAACAAATGGAAACATAGAATACCTTTCGGTAATATATTTTTTAACACTAATAAAAGTCATATTTATTAGTGTATTTAGTTAACAATGATAAAAATGTGTTTTTAACATCATTATTTTAGTTTTTATTTTGGTAGAATAACTCTTTCTAAAACTGAACATTTCCGTAATTTTACTTAGAAATTCATGAAAATAAAAAATAATGCATGGAAATAAAATCTATAAAACCATACATATACACATTTAGAATTAATTTTGTATATATTTTGGTTATTGAAAATAGAATTAATAGGTATTGTGATGGAACAAATATTTAAAATGTTGTATAAAGAACCTCACAACCACCCAAAACCCTAAAATAGAAAAATAAAACATTATTTTGAGAAACATGTTCGAGTATCCATTCACCCTATATTTGTTGTTATTCATCGTTTCCATCCCTCGAGTCCAAAATCTTAATACAATGCCATTGAAAACAAGTAAAAAAATTTCAATCAATTCCAAAACATAATCAAATTCCAAGATTCTAATAGAACAAACCAATTGAAAATGATGGTATAGCCATGAATACATGTTTTTAAAACATAACCTCAAAATCCCATTTTCACACTGCCACAATAGAAATACCTTTAGATAAGACATCGTCTAAAACCTAGAGAACATCATGAGTGTTAAAAATGGTTTGATTTATGCTGGGTGTTGCCAGTTTCTTTTTCAGACCATTCGAATGAAACTAGTACAAATAAAAACTCAAATCAATGAATTTAGAATCTAAATGGAAAGCTATAACCCATATAATGATAATACCTAAATAAATACATATATTTTTATTGAATATTTATCAAATTGGACATATTAAATAACATCTATTTCATGCATACCAAACAACTAGGCTACCAATTCATTTCTTATTCCCATAATAAATGGGTTTTATCCAACAATACAAATCTTAAATACATAATTAATAACTCATCAAGACATTTCATAAATGGTAGTTAAACTCTTGATTTTATTATGGTGGTTAGATTGTAAACTCTGTATATACACAATATACTCGTAGGTAAACTCTCAAACTCGATGCTAAATTGTCCTAATGTGAACCATCGTTCAAAAATCATCTGAGGCTCATTACAATAAATTAAAATTAGAATAAGGGGAATAATAAGGGAACAAATGGGTGAGAAAATATACAAAGCCCTGTAACTCAAGGAAGCTGCCGAGAAGGACACTTATTGGGTGTTGAAACCCTATTTCGAGTCTAATGGAGAAGTAATGAACGATTTTCATCAAAAGATAATGCTTCATTTAAATCCTGTGAATATCAATATTATTGATAAATAATGGGTCATTTTCAACAAATTATTAACACACATTACATCCTGATTGAAACAAATAATTATAAAAATAGAATTATGAACTTCAAAAAAATGAAATATAACAAGACCCAGAATACAATTTTTATATGAATACAATGTGTAACAGTTTAACATGTAGAAAATAATCCAAGGTTTATTCCAGAAATGTAAAATCATAATATAGGTGAATGAGAAGGGAACATCAAGGTGGGTGAATAAACGAACACTTGTATCGCATGGAAGGGGAAGAGACGGTCACCTATTGGGTGATTAAATTGTGGAACATCTTAATCTCGATCTTCTAAAACCAAATTCCAAAAAACCTCAATGATCAAATCGATCAAAAAATTTGGTGATGAAAATGTTCTTAGTTAAAAATGATAAAAATTTGTTTTTACCAATTTTTAGTACTAAAAAATTTTGGCAATTAAATTTCATGAATGAATTGTAATTGGGGAAAAAATATTGATAAAACAAAACATTTACATAAACAGAAAAAATTGTGAAATTATTTAAAATAATAAATTATAAATGGAGAAAAATCTATAAAATCATATATCTACACTTTCCAATGTTTTTAGGTATATATTATCCTTATTGAAAACAAAATTACTTAGTTCTCTATAAATAGAAACATTTAAATGGATACATAAGAACCTCTAAACCACTAATAATCCTAAAATAGAAAACTTATCATGTTTAAACAACATAATCCGGGAAACCAATTGAACAATATTTAGTTTTTTTCTAGGATTTCATTCATTGAGTCCATAATCTCAAATCATTACCCTTGAATACATCTAGGAGTTTTTCAATCAATTCCGAAACAAAATCTAATTCATCTCACAATAAGCCAAATGAAGATGGATGTCTATCCATGACTTCATGTTTTTAAAGCATAACCTCACAATCTCATTTACATTTTTCCTATATAGATAAACCTCATGGGAATGCATCATTAAATTATATATTACCTCCTGAGTGGTAAAAAAGGGTTCTCTGATGGTGATTGATTCACATGTGTTTTCCAGACCATTCGAATGAAGTAAGAACAAAAAAATTGAAATCAACTGATTCCATGCATTGAGAATCTTAATGAAAGAATTTAGCTTACTCACTAAAAATAATGAGCAAATACAAGGATTTTTATTATATATTTAAAATATTTATCTCATTTAGTAACATATATTAAATTCATACTGAACAATCAACAGACCAATTTAATACTTATTCCTCTCATAAATGGTTTTTATCCTTGTAAAAATATCCTAAATTCGAAACAAAAAATCTAAATGTTGTTATAATTCTATACCTATAATCTGAATAGTTAACCTTGTGAGTCTATACATTATGGGTCTACCAAATGATCCTTAAAAGGTAGCACTGAGTCTGCATGTTTATCTAATATTTTACAATGTTTCTACCATGTATTCTATCTATCCCCCACACGACTACAAATATCACCTTTATCAATGCTAGAATAGTCTATTAACAGCAATAAAAAAGAATTGTTTATCGAGGTGAGGATATAGGGGGTCCCTTTTTTCAGTGCTCCAAAATGCGCTGATAAAGGACCCACTTATCAGCTCTAAAAAAGAGCTAATAAAAGACCACTTTATCAGTGCTTTTTTTAGCGTTGATAAAAGGTGTCTTTTTAGCGCTTTTAAAGAGCACTGAAAAAAGTCAAAAAAACTAAAAAACATTAAAAAACATTATATATTACGTGGGGGAGATTTTAAAAGTGCTTGACCCCCCCCCCCCACTTTATTAGTGCTAGCCGGACCCCCTCACACTGTCCCGCGCTACCCTTCCAGCACATCCCCACACACACACACTCATTTGCTTCCACCCAAACATGAACCCACAACCTCCACCCTTTGACTGCTACACCTTTACAACTATTCCATTTCGTTTTTTCTTTATTTAATAATATATATATTTATTTATATATATATAGTTATATTTAATTGTATATTATTATAGATTCATATTAATATAAATATATATATTCATATTTTACTATATATTTATTCATTCAAATATTAATATATATATATATATATTTATATTTATAAATTTTTATCCGTATATTTATTTGTAAATTAATATATATTTAAAATATTTGTTTTAAATACATTTTTGAAATATTTTTTTTATATGTGTTTGTAAATAAATAAATAAAAACATATATATATATATATATACAACACACACACACACACGCACAAAGACACATATATATTTAAGAATAAATACACATATATGTCTATTTGAAAAGACATATAATGTTAAAACGACCATAACATATAATTTTGAAGCTCGTTTAAACTCTACAACCAGTCAAATTGAATCAAATGAAAAAATCTTCGATATGATATGTGGTACATGCCAAACAGACATCCGGATCAGATGATATACTTGTTTGAATTTTAAAAAATCTTGGAATCCCGAATAAAAACTCATTTTTGGAGGCCTTCTGGGCCTTTTTTGGCCTCAAAAAATGTGACAGGATCTTTGTTTGGGACACTAGTGTGGGATCTCATCACAGGATTCATTTTGATATGCTGTAAAGCTCAAACGGACAACAGATAAAAATTTATGGCCGTTTAAAGTTTGAGTTACATTTTCAACTTATTTTAGATCTTTTATTAATTTTTTTTTGATTTTTATGTATTATAATTGTTATTTAATTATTTTTAATCGATAATAATTTGAAAATTATTAACTAATAATATTTTTTAAAATATTTTAATGCCATTTTAGCTAAATTTCTTATATATTAAATGTAATAGTCTATTTATACTAGTCTAAAACATATTTTAAATATACATATTATATTTATATCAATATAAATATACTTATATAACAACATTTATTTTTCATGATTTTTTTATAAAATTAAATTTTTTCAGTGGTAGGAAAAAGAGCTGATAAAACCCCCCTTTATGAACACTACTAAAAGAAGCAAAGACAAAGGGTCCCCATTATCAGCACTAATAAAAAGCCCTGATAATAGGGGGCCATTATCAGTGCTTTTTTTAGCACTGATAAAAGTGTATCTCTTCCCAAGCCCATTTATGTAGTAGTGACATTAAATTCATGAATTTTGCTACCATTATTCAAATGGTTTTATGAGTTATAAATTATGTATTAAGGCTGTATTTAGAAGGATAAAACCCATTTTTTAATGGTATAAGTGATGAATTGGTCAGTTGATTGTTTGGTATTCATGAAAGAGATTTTATTTAATTTGTTAAATATTATAAATATTTAATAACATTTAATTTATTTGTAATAATGAACAAATAAATGGATTGTTAATAAAATTTTAACATATTTTACATATTAAATAATAACTATTTCAGGGATAACAAATAATAAACTAATCTTGTGAATTCTTATTCACATCCGAAATAGTTTTCATACTACCAAGCATAAACTAAATACATAATTAATAACTCAATAATCCATTTTATGAATTGTATAGAAAATGATGAATTTAATGTGGTGGGTAGATATTAATCTTGGTAGACACTTGGAAAACTCTTAGGTAAATTCACAAACTCGGCACTAACTTTCAAACCCACCTGATAGACTCATAGGGTATCAAATAATGAGTTTCAATATTAATGTTTTATGTTTATAATTATAAAAACATGTAAATTTATAACAAAGGGAACAAAAATTAGGGCACCCAAAATGTAATGTAGTTTCCAAACACTCTTTTTTGGTGTATCTATTACAATAATTCATGTATTGTGTTTCATCAAAATCATCATGTTTCAAATAAAAAATCAACATTTCTATAAAAGGGTAGTCTAGGAATGGTGGAAAAAAACATTGTGTGAGTATAATTGAATTTTAAAAAATATCAACCTATTAAAAGTATATATATGGTTTTTATCATAGTTCAATTTAGTTTCTTATATCTCATTAAAAATTGTAATAGATTACAAACTGGATTAAATGGTTGCAAAAATAATTATTCTCAAGAATAACCTTCAGGTCCAAAAAGAAATAACAAATGTCAATATATAAATCATTTTTTACATTATAAGATAAAAAGGGTAAACCCAATTCTTTGATATTGTAGTAAAAATATCCTCACACTATTTTTAAATTTATTTAATTATCTAATCAAAAAATACACATTCCAAAATTAATTCATTTTTGTTAGACTTGAAAAGGCAAATGAGAGATAAAAATAATGGACCAAACCATCATCTCATTAACAGATAAGAGTCCGCCGATCAATTGTTTTTATAATTATTGGTGCTCATCTAAGATAAATCTAGAGAGTTCTTTACCTTGTAACCAAAAACATGAAATATGATATCATTAATATTACTATGTAATGTCTTCACTATTTAATACATATTAATTATTTGATGGTGGGAAGAAGCCTATAGTTGTCTTACTATTAGTCTTGCATTATCTGCTTTTAAAATATCCAACTAATTTGATTCCTGCATTTCATAAAAATGATGAATAAATTCATATAAATTATCATTCATAGAATGTGTATTTAAATGAATTTAAAATCACATTGATATATGACCCACATGTTATCAATGATTCGATAAACACAATACCCCAAAAGCTATGTAATATTTTTACAGTCATTGGAAAAGGATGTACAGTCTACAATATGTCTATGGGTGGGGATTCAATGGAATGAATGATGGAGAAACAATTCTCCTCAACTCACCACCACGTATACAATTGGGTGAAGCCACTGAACTACTCCTCACAAGGCATGTAAAAGATATTACACTAATAAACTATAAAATCAAAAAAAATCAAATTCATTCCAAATTTGTGACTCGATTTTTAAAAGGTTCCAATGTATGTTAATCAGAAAATTTAGAACAAAAATATACAGATATAATGAGGCTGAAATGTTGGAATTGTAGTTTTTGTTCTCACATTAACATGTAAATAATGATGGGGATTCATAATCACTTAACATGATATAAATTCCATTATAGTTTGATTGAATCAAATAATTATAAAACTAAATTTTTGTACCTAGATGAACTAGAAATAGAATGAAAAATATGAATAACTGGGGTAGTGTATTTGATTAAATCTAATGAAAAGAAGACCAATATGTTGTGATGAGAGACATCATTAGAAAATCATTTGAGGCTGATTATAGTAAAGTAAATTCGAAATAATGGGGAATAAAAATATCAATAACATATATAGAATGGAGATCTCTTGAGCCTTCTTCAGTAGCCTGACCCAATGCATATAGAAGGTCAACTACTAGTTTTAGTTGTTTTCGATCTTTTTAATCTCAATCTTCATATCCCCTATTCAAAAAAATAATCAAACTCTATGTTTCTCTAGTTGTCACCCAGTAATGGAAATGCAACAATATATATTTCGGAATTTGGGTGAGTCTGTGACTTAACCCCCAAAATCCCTTTGAATATCCAATGTTGTAGAAAGGGAGTTTGGAAACTTCATTACATTTAGGGTTCCCTAATTTCCTATATAAAATTATAACAACAAGTTGATGTATATCATAAGGACCAAATATTAGGGCCCCCAAAATGTAATACAGTGACAAAACTCTCATTGTTTTTCAACACTTGCATAACTACTATATATATAGTGGAATCTGGGAGAGTGGGTTACATTAACCCAAATGGAAATGTCTGGTGTAAGGCAAGGCTGCATGGAATAACGGTGCGTGATTTATTGACCGAGATTGGTTCACTGGGGGGTGTGAGCAAGTGCTATTTAATGCTTTCATTATTCATAGTCTGGTAGTGGTGAAATTCCTTTTTTAATTTCATTATTAATTTAATATTTTAATTTTATTTTTACATTTTGTAATCTTGTTTAACCTAATTTAGTCATGCCTAAATTTCACAACATTTAATATTCATTTTTTATGATATATATATTCAAAAAAATAAAATAATTATCATATATTGTATTTATAATAATGTCAAGGAGAATTTAGTTTGATGTTATCAATATTAATCAATTCACTACACATAATTTAAATTCATTTATTTAAAAATAATGGAATATTTAATTTCATTTCAGTATTTTGTATCCATTAATTGTTTAAAAATAATTACTATAACCATAGAGTATTCCAACCATTTAAAAATTATTTCTTTTTGGAAAATATATGATTATACTTTACAACCATATTAATAGAAAATGCACTCTGTCATGTGGTTGTTTCTATTTATTTCGTTTGTGGTTAATTATAATTAAATGTATATTGAAAATTATTATTGAACTAGAATAATATCATAATATATAATATTTTATTTAAATGCAGAAAACAAATCACAAAATATACATTTCTCATGTTATTATAATGAAATTAATATAATAACAAAAAATAGAAATATTATTAATGGGTAAAATTAAATTAAGAAATGACAGATACTAAGTAATTCCACATCACCTTAATATGATATTCATACCCCTAATTTATTTCAAAACCAGGAAAACTATTGTTTAACTAATTAAACATTTATATTTTAAAATTTATTTTTCTAAAATGAAATTTACATAATGAAAAACCCATATCACCATTATCTTCATATCTAATCATACTTTTAATCAAACGTTCAATGAAAAAACTTATATATTTTCTCGTCATGTAGATGTTGTTTCCATATTATTATAATTATTAAATCTAAATTATTAGTTCCAAACATAGGTTTTATTTAATTATTTTATTCATCATAGGGTATAATTTTTAAAATACAGTGTGATAAATTTTCATTATGTTATATATAAATTTTAATTTATTGTCATAAGTGAATAATGATTTCCTTGTGTATATTGATAGGTGCAACCAATAGATTTTCGAATTGAAAATAGGCTATTTTAATTTGTAAAAAATTATTGATTTGGGGCAAATATGTTGTTTTCCAAATAATGTTCCCTTTTAATTTTTATATAAAAATATCTACAAGATATGGAATTGTAGTGACTTTGTGATAAAAAAAGTGAATATTGAGAAGAGTGAAAACAATTAATTGAGTGAATTATATCAATAGTACTAGAGAATTTTCTCCCAACATTAATTAAGAGTTATTATTAATTTTAATTGATGTAATAATGAATGATGACTGAATTAATTTGAGATATGGACTTGATGTATATATTAGATGATGTGGTGGTATCTTTTGAAAGGGTGTTCTGACAAATATGTATCCACAAAGAGAGAACAAGGAAGGGTTGATGTCATTGTGGTTGTATAATTTTGATAATGGTAAAAATGAGATGATGAAGGAAAAAGAAGGAGAGTTGATGATGACACTGATGACTGCCTATCAATAACGGGGAATGAAGGGGTGCCACCATAATATAGCCGGTGAGGGAGAAATGCAAAGGGTCTCCACATTCCAAATCAGGAAAATCATGCAGGTTTATAGGTGAACCATTAAACAGCTGACATTCAATGTTTGGGGTAATGAAACCACATTTCCCATTTTTTATTTTATCATCTCCAATATATATAGTAGGGACACCATTTTTTTGGGGAAAAAAATAGGATGGAGGAATTAGTGTGGAAGATGGATTCAAGTATTGTATGTTGTTCATATTTTGGATTATATTAATCTCCATCTTCCCATACCCCATTCAAACAAATAATCATTATCATATTGGTCAAAACCCTATAAACCACAATTCCATGAATCTCTATACCACACTCACTCCCTTATTTAGTACATCATCCACATCAGAAAAATAAATAAATATTTATTTATTAAATATACATTCAAAAAGATAAATCCATTACCATATTTTTTTATAATAATGTCAGGGTTAATTTATTTGGGTTTTATCAATATTCTTCAATTCAATACACCTAATTTAAATAAATTTATTTAAAATTAATGGAGTATTAAATTTCATTTTCTCATTTCTTCTCGGTTCATATTTTAAAAATCATTACTATTACATGACTCTATTCTAACCATTTATATTGGTTTCCATTTTGGAAGAAATATGATTCCAATAAACAAACATATTGTATGAAAATGAACCATGTCAAGTGGTTGTTTTCGTTTATTGATTTATGGGCTGAGTTATAAATAAATTGGTATTGTAAATATTTATTGAACTAGAATACATATCGTAAAATATTTTATTGGACTTAAAATTAGTAAATATGTAACAAAATACTTGTTTTACATTTTATTATTGGTACAAAAAAACAATAATAAAAATTATATGTGATGAAATATTATTAATGAATTTCATAATAATGATAAAAATGATGACTCCTCAATTCCCAATTAATTTTCCTCATAATGTTTATCCTTACATATTCTCAACTGTTGGATCAGATCCCATGGAATATTTGTAGATGGTGATATATTAATGAAATGAGAAGAACATTCGACTATACATTATGTTATCTACATCTTGTATTTATCTAGTATTTTTATTTCTAATTTTTGTTGTTATTATTATATGAAAATCAAACACCACTTTTTAAAAGATGTGATTTTTCTATGAGAATTCATATATTTTCATTTTCAAAATGCATCATGGTGTCAATCTAAGTACAACTTAATTCACTACACATTATCACCATGATCTTCTTCTTCACATTACACATCATGATGACGCGCATGTCATCTCTATCCTCAAAATAAGATAAATCTCAAAAAAAAAAGTCATGTGACATATTTTTGAAAACATTATTCTTCTGAAATACTATTTCACATGTGCATATCCTCCACTCATTCTAATAGCTGCATCAAATATTGAGTCTTATTTTATATGGAATATATTGTTTCATTTATTTTTCCCCATAATAAATATAAAAATAATATATGATTTTCATTATCTATTATTGTGATAAAAAAAAGTCCTTTTGAAGGGTTGTAATGAATCACAAATGAAAAGATACACCTCATTCTCTAAAAATAATATGATTGATTAATAATCAATGTCGTCGATGTTGAGAAAAACATCATTCATAAAATGAAAAAATTGACCCTATAAATAGTGGTCTGGCCAAATCATTAACATCACAAACCTGTCGTACATCTAGATGATAATAAACATCATGTACCCGTCGTATGTTGAGTAAAAGCTTGTTGATCATGGTTTGAACCCTGAAATTTCACCTCTTGATTCTTATTCACCATGATGGTGTCCAGTTTAATTATGATGTACAAAGGTTCATGATGGAGATGATATTTACTTTGAATATTTGTAAATATCTCATTGTTTGATTTTCATTTCATTCATTCGATTTTTTATAAAATTCCTGAGGGAAATTAAATTTTCATAATTAACAAGCTTATATATATTCATCCCCTATAATGGCTTAAATTGATAATATTGATTAATAAAATATTCCTATTATTTTGGTGAAGACAATATAATGTTCAATAAATTCATTTAATTATGTTCCCTAGAGTGAATGAATATATTTAATGAAAATGATTTATTTCACTTCCCAAAATGAATGAAAATTTACATGATTTTATTTTAAATCTTGATTAATCTGAATATGATTTTTTTTTCAGAATAACCTTTGAGATGTATTTGTTTATAGAAAATAAATAATAATAATGTAACCACTATAAGTGGAATGATGATAGTAAATATTTACATTGCACAATTAATTTTATTAATATTTATAAAATAATGCAGCCCTCAAGGATGATATTAATGTTATTTTCACTGGACATTATATTGAAGTATTTCATCATTTTCCAATTAACGTTCCTACAACATAAATATCAAGGGAAAAAATATTATTTAACATATTTATATTGATTATCAATATTGCCTCATGTAATTCATTTATCCCCTGACGTGGATGTTTCAATACATAGAGTTCATAAATTGATTTTTTTAAATTACATTGATTTGATAATCTGATATATATTATTAAAATGATTTCACCTCATGATGTGGCAAAAACAAAAATCATCATTATCAATAGAATTTTTATTTTATGCAAGATGATCATTATTGAAAAATGATAAATTATTATTCATGGATCATGAAAGCCGATGAATAGATTTATTCAATAATGTTAATTTATTTTTAATTACTAAGTCTCATTCCATGAAGCGAAGAAAATTATTCTGGAAAAATTTGAAATGATTTATGATATCATGAATATTTGAGAGTTGATAATGTTTGATAAAATTATTTCTCATTTGTTTGATAAAGTGATTGTTGTTTATGAATTATAATTTTTCATGGTGATGAGGTATGTCTTATGAATCTAGAATATTCTTCCACATTGTTTCTCGTTACAACATTCACCAGATTTAAAGGATGCGGGGGATCTACATCCATGTAAATATATTGTAAAATAATATTTCTTCTAGAAGTTATAAAATATAAAATAATACGCTTGATGATGGGACTTACCCGTAATTATTAAATCAGGAATTCATCAACCACCATACGTGGAAATTATAAGGAAAAATATATTTTTTCACTATGAAATATCCTGGAGATCTTTTATGTATCGATCTTGAAGAAAAATATTTATAAATATTATTTTGATAAAATACCTCAAAAGAAATTAGTTATGAGTTAATATATTCCCAAATAAGTATATTTACTAGTACAAAAAATTAATTAATGTCTCCCAATAAGAAAAAATATTGTTATTTGGTAGTACAAATTTTTAATGATATCTTATATCAGAATTCTTGAAGAAATATATGAATTGTGTTCTTTTAAATTAACACCAAATGGAGCTATTTGATAAATGTGGTACCTTGATATGTAACAAGAATTCATGAAGGTTATTATAATGAATTTATTATGTACAGTTGAATCAAGAATAGAATAGTAGAAGTTTATCAATCCAATAACATTTAATATATGACATGATGATTTAGGCCATCCAAGGTCAATTATAATTAATGGTATTGATATAAGTATACACATGCATCAGGTAGTTGATAACATAATAGTCTTCCCTAAGGGGGGATAATGATTAAATTATTTAATGGATGCATGTCAACTGTATTATTAATGAATTCATTTTCCTCTTGTTATTATTAATTCACCCTGTATAATAATTTACCATGAGGTAAGAATTTATGAGGTAAATCATTTATATCATTAGAAGCTATTTTGGAAATTAAATTTTTATATACTTATGAAGAAGTATATATGGGGGCTACCATATACTAGGTGGCCCATCCATATAAAATATGAATCTACTAAATTATCATGTGTTTTTTCCACCAGTGAGTATATATTACCAAATGGTCATGTAAAACCATTGAAATGAAACTCCCAACACGTAAAAGAATGTAAATTGATGGAAACCAATATTTGATTATATACACCCAATGTGTGGTTGAGATGATTGTTTAAAATATTTTGTCATCATGATTATAAAATAATAAATATATTTTACCTTGAAAAGGAAAATGAATATATCAACAACATTATATCTTTATAGATATTTTACATAAACTGTCACTAGTACCAAAAAAATATAGAAGATCTCAATAAAATTATGAAATTGATATATTCTTTGTCAATACTTTTAGAACTCATTACTTAGAATGGATTTTGATAAATGTCAACATCACATTAATTAGAAAAAATTACTAATGGAACATATGAAATGGTCAACATATAATATTTTCGTTTGATTTTCCAAATGACCAAAACTATTGCAAACTAATGATATTATCATAAGAAATAGGTTTCCATCTATATATGAATACATATATATGAATTCATGAAGTTATTGAAATACCTAAAGGATATTTAAAATTATTAAAATTATAACCAATAGGATATATTATTAGGTGAACAGAATAAGTTGTATTTTAGGTATTCATATTACATTATCTATGAATATAAATTTAATTTATCATCCCATGGTACGTATGAATCATTTTTTTATTCTGATTTTTTTTGAAAATATCTATTCTCTTGAATATTATTCTCAAATAAATGACTTATTTAATCGTGATATTACATTTAATGTATTTTTATATTGACCTAATTATCCAGAAGATGAAATATTATTTTTTTGGGAAGGGTTTTACCCTTACACAATAATTAAATCTCTTGCTTTTAAGATTGATATATTTCATACATGAGAGTTTGATCAAGTAAATAATTATCCCATAGTAATTAAATATATATACATGATTTATTAATCCCTAATGGATATATGTGTTCATGTAAAATATTTACCTTGAAAATTATAATAAATCATATTATGATGCAATTTAATATTCTTACATTTTTGTTGAAATAAAATGTTATAAATTATTAATATTCCAAAATTCAAGAGATAATGATATAGTGATGAATTGATCATGGAAATTTCATCGGTTAAATTATGTATTGATTATCATTATGTGTGGGAGATGTAACTATTGTAATCTTTTTGACATTATTCATGTTTTTTCTATTGGGTTATATTTATATGGTTTCAAATGAGGAAACAATATAGGGACATGATGTTGTTGTACTCTTTTTCCATAATCAAAGGGTTTTCCACAAAATAGTTTTTCCTTGATGAGGTTTTTAATGAGGCGATCATATATCATAATAAGTATCCATGAGTGTTTTATAAATTATAATGGATATATCAAATTTATTAAAATTCACGGTCTTCCCCATCAGTTGTAAATTTCCATGAGACAATTCATTGTTACAGTTATTCTTCCTCCCATGTCTAGAATAAATAATTATATAGTAATATTAATTGATTTCCAAACAATATAATTAAATGATATAATAAGGGAGAGTTGGGAATGCTAAACTCTTCTCCCTTCATCAGGTTTCTTCCATTGGGTTATCCACGTAAGGATTTTAACAAGGTAGCATGACCTAGAATTAATTTAATTTGGTTTCACATATTTTACACATAGGGTTTTTCAGTGAAGATTAAATATGATTACACAAAATTATTACATACAAGGGGGATTGTCGTGAAACATTATTAATGGATGTAATAATTATGATAAGTAAAGATAACTCCTCCATTCCTAAAAAATTTCCCTCATAAAGGCCAACCATCCATATTCTCAACCGTTGGATCTAACATAATGTACTATATCTGTATAGAAATATGTTAATGAAATGAAAATCACCTTTAGAACTACATTGTGTTCTCTACTTCCTTTATTTATCATGTATTTGTTTTACAATTAGTCATTTTTATGATTACATGAAAATTTAATGCTCCCTTCACCAATAATGTGATTTGTCTAAGATCTATCATACATTTTGATTTTGGAAATACATTTATGTGTTAATCATACATTGATTGATTTCAGAACATTTGAATATTTGTAATTGTTTTAAATAAATTATGAAATTAAACATACTAGATTATGCCACATCTCATTCAAACGATTGTCCTACACATAATTGAGTTCAAATGTGGGCCACTACTATGTAAATACATAATTTTTTTGAATGTGTCATTTAGTATTGTTATTTAAATCTATCATAATGACAAACCCATATAACCATTTTCATCAAATATAATAATATTTTAAATAAATATTTTTTTATGGAATAAAATATTTTGTTTAATGTAGTTTTTGTTTCCATATTAGTGTTATTATTAAAAAAATTTGTTTCATTGTAATTTTTTATTCATAAATGTGTATAATTCATAACATATTTGTGAATATATTTAAATTATGTTATATATAAACTCCATTTTTTTGGATGAAGATGATATTTTTTTCCTGTTGATATTGTTAAGTTTAACCCATGGATTTTCAAATTGAATATAGGATTTATTTATTTTTGAAAAAAACTATTTATTTAATTCTAATATATTGTATTCCAAATAACATTTCTTGTTGGATATTTTTATTTAACAATATATACATGATATTAATGTGTTGGGATTTTTTTATTTCAAATTTGAATATCGAGGAGAGAGAATATTTTTAATGGAGGGATTTATCTCAACGTTAATGGAGAATTTCATACCAACATTAATGGAGAGACATTCAAAATATTAATTGATGGTATAATGAATTTTCAATTAATTACATATAGATATGGATTTGATGACTATATAAGTTGATGTGGTAGCAGAGAATGATGATCAGGGTGCCTCCATTTCTTTTTCCAAAGATTCGAGGATGGAGAACAACGATACGCTGAAGGAAAATGAAATAGAGGTGATGAGAACACAAATGATGGTGTGTCAATAATGACAAATTAAGCATTAACACCACAATATAGTCATTGAGAGAGAACCAGAATGGGTTTCCACATTTTTTGAACCTGTGTGATGTAAAGATAATGAGAATGGAGAGAAGAATATGATAATGTAAATGATGGAATTCCTACAATGATGACTTAAATTATATAAGATTGCTTTTAATGATGAAGATTCCATGTATCAAAAGTCGTCTTGGATGCCAGGATAAAGTGGTATGTCTGGATTTTGATGATCAAAAATACATCAAAATGGATGGTTAAAGTAAGTATGTCGAAAATGAATATGGTTGCCTTGAGAGAGAAATAAATCAGTTGGTTTGTAAAATTCCTTTGGGTGATATGTAAAATTCATTCGGGTAGTAAAATGCCTTCTTAAGATAATAGTACATCAGGTGAATCTTCTAGTGTGTTGATGTTACTGCTCGTGCTGTGATGTCAGCCTCGAAGCTCCAACCATGGTATTAAAGGGATTGTTTGATGTATTTGGTTGTAGAACATGTTTGAAGTCATATAGTGGAGTAGTTTATCAATAGATCTAAGGAAGTTACCAGAAGACAAGGATGGTACAAGAGGTGTTTCTAGGATATTAGAAGTTTGATTGACCAGTTAGGGTCATGAACCTTGTTCAGTTGTTGGAGAAATTCAGATCGTGGTAGAAAACAGTTGAGATTCCTCCTATTAGGTGGTCTATTATGCATGTGAAATAATTTCATAGGAAGATGATGGCAGTATATCTGCAGTGTTGTGGGAATATCAAAAGTATTCTTTGCCATAGGTGTTATTCTACATGTTGCATTCATCGGGAGATATTTAGAGATTGGGGGAGATGACAATAACATTTTCCTAGATAATGGATGTGAATGAGGAGTATTTTAATTTCAAATCTATATGGAAGTTTATGGTATTTTTTTATTTTAAATATGAATTTCGAGGAAATAAAAAATTATTAATTAAGGGATTTATCTCAGCATTAGTCAAGGATTTTCTCCCAATATTAATGTATAATTATTATTAATATCAATGGATGGAATATAGAATGTTGACTACATTAATTACATATAAGGACTTGATGACAATATAAGAGGATGCAATATCATGTTTTGAAAGGGCGTTCCAACAATGTTGGGGCTATCAAGAGAGAACGAGGAAGGGGGTGGCAGCATATAGGGTTTCTAAGTGCCACTGATGGTGAAAATCGAGATGATGAAAGAAAATGAAGAAAAGGTTATTACTATGTTGATGATGGCATCTAAATGATGACGAATGAAGGGGTCTCACCCTGATGTATTCGATGAGAGAGAACTGGAAAGGGTTTATGTAAATGTGGTAACCATTGAGAAGTGATGATGATAAGAATGAGGTAATGATATTGATTACATCATTGATGGGGTGACGAATGTGATGATTGAAATCATCAAAGTTGGTGTGAAGTGAGGACAATGCCATGTATCAAAAGTCTTCTTTGTTGTGGATATCAAGAGGTGTGTCCTCATTATGATGAACGTCGTTACATTATAATGGTAGGTTCAAGTATGGATGTCAAAATTTACATTGGATGTGCTAATAGAGAAATCGTTCAGGTGAGTTTTAAAAGGCCTTCATGTGATTTGTAAGATTTATTCAGGTAGTAAAATTACTTCAAGTTATAAAACACATGGGTGAATCTTCTGATGTGTTGATGTGATGGCATCTTCTCCGATGTCAGGCTTTGATCCCCAATAGTGTTTATGAAGTGACCGACTGAAGTGTTCTATTATAGAACATGATGGATGGAATCTGGTGGAGCAGTTTATCAAGGACCCAAGGACACTCACAAAAGGAAACAATGAAAAATGAGGTGTTTCTCAGATATCCAATGTTTGATTGACCAGTAAGGGTCATAAGGCATCTTTAATTTTTGGTGAAAGTCATAGAATAGTGGAAGATGACTAAGGTTCTTCAGGATTTGTGTTTTATCAAGTGTCCACAAATATCCAACTAGAAGATGACCACGGTATATCATCGGTGTCGCTGGAATATCAAATGTCTTTCTATTCTTTGGTGTAATGTGTTGTGTTCCATTCAATGGATGACATTTGGAGCTTATAAGAGCTAATGATCACATTTACCTAGATGGTGGAGATGAATGGGTATTATTTTAATTTTAAATAAAGGTGGATATTATTGGGATTTTTTTATTTTAAATTTCTATATCAGGAGAGAGAAAATTATTAATAGAGGAATTTAACTCCACATTAATGGAGGATTTTATCCCCACATTAATGGGTAGTTATTTTTAATAATAATTGATGGAATAATAAATATTTATGTTGACAACATTAATTAAGGATATAGAATAGATTTCAATATTAGAGGATGTGACTACAAGTGTGGAAATAACATAATTATTTATTTATTTAATTTTTATTTATTATTTATCCTATTATGCATGAATATTCCATGCATTCCCTGGATAAATGTAGAAAATATATGCGTTAGGAGAGATTTTAACCCCTTACCTCTCATATATACCAAAAAGTACATTAAATCTAAATTAAGCTCTTCATCTAATGAGCAAACAGTTTGTAAGATACTTATATATATATATATAAACAAATTAATGATATTAAATAAAAATAAATAATCCTTATATAATGAATATATATTAAAGAGGTGGTAAATTAATAATAAATTAATAATTAATATATAATAATAAATAATAAATGGATTATAGATAATTATTAAATATATAATATATATGAAATAGAAAATTAATAATTAAATATTAAATATTAAATAATAATCAAATAAATATATAAGTAATAAATATTAATAATAACAATAGTTTACAAATAATAATAAATGATAATAAATAATAAATAACTAATAAATAACTAATAAATAGATAAATAAATAAATAATAATTAATAAATAGAAAATATTAATTAAATAATAAATAATTAATGAAGAATAATTAATATACAATAAATGTATAACAAACAAATAAGAAATTTTTAATAATAAAATAATATTTAAATAATAAATAAATATTAAACAAATAAATAGTAATTAAAATATAAATAAATAAATAACAATAGATAAATCTGTAAAAAATAAAAAATAAAAAATAAAAAATAAATATATATTAAAGATTCATAGAACACAAAATTAACAATAAATAATAAATAATATCAATAAATAAATAATAAATAAATATTAAAATAATTAATAATTAATAATTAATAATTAATAATTAATAATAAACAATTAATAATAAAATAATAAAATAATAAAATAATAAATATATAAATGGATATAAATTTCTATAAATAAATATAAATATAACTAAATTCACATAAACATATATAAAATAACATTTATGTTATATAAATATAAATAAACACACTAAAATTTATAATTGTATATTGATATAAATATATATAAAAACACATGTAAATATATATATATATATATATGTATCTCTATATATATCAACACATATATGAATATATATTTATATATATGTATATAAACAGACATGTATAAATATTTACAAATTTATATAAATATACACAAATAATTAAATAGATAATTATTTATATACATATATTAGAATATAACCATTATTAAATATTTTTTTGTTGACACACACATGTTTATATATAAACATTACTTGTATAGGTATATATATACAAATTAGTAAATATTTTTTAGGTAAATATAATCGAAAATTATTTATTTACATACGTATTATATGTATTAAAATACATTTATATGTAAATAGGTTTTTATACAAGTGATTTATTGTACACAAATATAAGAAAATATTTGTATATTTAATTATCAATAAAAGTACATTGCGAAAAAATGTTAAAATATCAAGACCATAATATCCATATGAATGCAATCCCTGAGATTAAATTCAACCTATACAGAAAAAGATAATAAGAACCCCAAAAACAATGATGAAATTCCATTTAATGTTAAACAAAATAGAATACCCCTATTAAAAACTATATTTTATAGGCTCTCAGGGCCTCTTTTGACCACAAAACAAAGATCGGGTTAACATTATGCCATAAAAATTTATTTCACTGGTTTTGGAGAAAATACAGACTCTTTGATCAAATGTTTGGATCAATTGAAGATGAAGACTCATTTTCAACTTATTGAGTATTTTTATTAAGTATCAAAGTATTATTATACAAAAAATTTAAATATCGATTAATAACACATTATTATGAATTATAAATATAAATAGTAAATTATTTACGATAGTATATAATAAATCATAACTCAGAAATCATATTTATGTATATTTTTTATTAAATTTTTCCATTAATTTGGCGTTTGTTTTATAAAACCACTCCTAGTTTCTGGCATTTTTTAAAAAAACCTCCATTGAAAAAATTATATATATTTTTAAAAAAAATAATATATTAAAATAAAATTTAAAAAATAATCTTTAGTTTTAACAACCGCTGCAAAAATGCCACTGCAAAATGCCTAATATAAGGCCCTAGCCTTAAACCTTACTTAATCTTGAGTTATTACATGATTACACATTGAGGATCTTTTCAGGTTTAGAGTTTTAGAGAATTAGATCATAAAACTTGAATTACATTGCACATTTAAACAAAGTGGTTAAATAAAAGATAGTATTCATTTTTTTTCCATCAACTAAAACATATTTAAAAATAAAGCCTGGATTCTTTCTTGACACTTCCTTGACACTATCTTCAAATCATGTACCTTTCCCTTGACCTGTGAAAAACATTTAAAAAAACATGGGATGAGGATAAAAATCTCAGTAAGGGTTATAAAAATATGTAAAGGAAACATGATTTCATATATATAAGAATGAAATCATAATTTACCCATAAAACATAGGCACTTTAACATACCCCATCAAATCATGAATAAATCATAGAAATCATAATACATAAAAGGAAACATGAGGCATTCATAACATTCTTACATAGGGAGTAACCCTTTTGGTTATGTTTGGAATACCAACCACAGTATATTCCCTAAATCTCTTCGGAGAAACCTTAACGTTTCACTCCTTCGTGTTACCCAATGCATTGGAGAGCTATATCGGGCTCACCAGCCCTTAGTTTATCATGGAACCACATGTTTTCATAATAATGCCCAAGAACCATTACATAAACATATCACATAAAAAATGCATAAAGGAAACATAACATTTCCATGTTTTAATCACAATATAACATTTTAGTATATTGAAATAATCAATCCATTCAAAAAGAAACCATTTCCAAAACCATTTAAAACATTTAATAAAGAGATTTTTGAATAAAAGTGTCCCATACCACCTTGATGCTTTAAAATTTTAAACCATTAATATCCCTATAAATAAATCCTTAAAACCATTTTGAAAACATAGATATTAATAAGAACAAATAATTAAAACATTTAAAGTGATATTTTGGTTAAAGGGGTTTTACCAAAATTAGAGACACTTGAATTCAATAATTGAGTAATAATATTTAGTCAGAACTTTATAATATCATGAGAATAAATGGATTAATGATATAATATTCCAAAGGACAGTATATACACCATATAAGTGTGAATTGGTGCATAACAACAATGAAGTCTCAATAGAAATGTCAAATGTGATGAAATCCTATATAAAGAAGGTATCCTTAAATTAAGGATAAATCGATCTCAAAATTATGTGTGAAAAATATAAATAAACCCAATATAAGTGGATATTAAATGTAAAACAATAAAATTTCATTCACACATATTCAAAGGATGATATATTCAATAACTATATGTTGAACCCAAAGAAATCGAAATTGGGTTAAAAAGTTCCCTTGGTAAAATTTGACAGCCTAACGACATCATTTCAAAATTCTGAAAATGAGTTGATGAGAGATAAAAAGGTCATCTCATCACTTGGACATAACATTTACATCAATAAGGATATAAAATAACATATTCGAACATAATAGTATGTGAATTAAAAGACATAAAAAAAGATGTCTTTTAAAAAGTGGAAGGCGAAAGGTCCCCTTACGAGTTGGGTAACTTTCGAAATGTACACCCCATGGAAGAGGGGTCATACAATGAAGATGTGAACACAAATAAATGAAATTATACTACACAAAGTGTATAATAATGGGAAGTACATACACCACTCAAAGGAAATTGTGGCAAATGTAGCATAAATCTCACGAGAATAAATGTGAGATGAAAAATCCCTTACGAAAACTCGGCAGCCTAACGGTGCCACTTAAAACATCAAAATGGATTGATGAGAGGGAATAGGGTCTCTCATCATATGAACATAAAAATTAAAGTAAGATTAATATAAACGAATATCCCAATACAAGAAAGATGATATTTAAAAGGAATGACATAAAATAGTGTACTTTAAAAGAAAAAGAGGAGTCATATCCCTTACCTCAAGTCCAACTTGTCTTGTTCGTTTCTTTATATTCCTGAATAAAAAACTTTGGTCAATTTATAATTGCCTATGTACCTCCTTTAAATATTATTATTCAGTTCATATCACATATTATAATGTTATTACAATTGTTTAATAATGTTAATTTATATCAGACGTTTTTGTCGATGTTTGGTACATGAGTCAAAAATGAACTTGTTTGAAAAATGATTGTCCACGTAGTTATAAGTAAATAATTTCCAGAATAGTATTAATGATTAAAATTTCATATATATCAAGTAAATATTTATTTTATACTATTCCATATCATTTGGAGATAAAAATGAAAAGCACCGTTCATGGAGACGTTAGGCTGTACGTACGAATGAATGCTACTTTCATTTTTTTTATTTGTCATAATAACGGAATTAAAAGTAAATGATATATATATATATATTATAATTACAGTATAATATATATGTTATATAGGTCACATATGATCATTAATTTCATTCTTTATAGGTTCCATGTATTGCATGTACGAGTCATATCACTTGAGGGGGCGGTAGTCCACACTTCCTCATATGAAATTATCGCATTTACACCACATGAAATGAATAAATGTATGGTTTAAATATAAAATACAGAAGTATAGAGTAAACATATATAACATATATATCATATATAAAATACAGTGACATCATAATGGCCACCTTAAAAGGTGTTAAAAGAATATTGAACAGTCATCGTTTCGTGAGGCAGAAAATCACCAACCACAGAAACAGTATGTTCTTTAACCATTAGACGAAGGTGTGTGTAAGTGTAGCTTGAATCCTTCTTATAACAACATCCTAGTATATTTAAGATACTGGAGGTTTTACAAAATAAATGAATAAAAAGAGTTTAGGGGGTTGGAGAATCAAAATAAAACAAAAGGACACAAGTGAAGACATTACCTTAAAATCGATTAACTCCCTTTGGTTTGAGCTGAAAGGCTTACTTGGAAAGAATTATGCCCAAAGTGAGGTTTAAAGGAGTTATAGATGGATGTGGAAGGACAAAATGGTCAGGGGTTGGCCGATAAAAAGACTTTTGAAGTATGGGTAAGGAGATAGAGGTGGGGGCCTTTTATAAGAGGATAGGAGGGGCACTCTTGGAAAGTAAAGAAATGTTACTTTATTTTAGAATGAGTTTTAGATTTTAATGGTCCGAAATTGATGTGTTTCGAGGATAAGGTGATAAGGGTTTGATATCCACCCATCCAATAGGTTTTGGACATTTTTAGGTCTTAGATTGTACGTTATCTTATCATTTTATTTAAATCGTTAAATAATTAGGTCATCACTCCATCATCATGATGTCATAAATAATTTAATTTATTTAATGTCTAAAAATTTAAAAAAATACTATGATGTAGGAAATATATTTATATTTACATTGATTATTTATAGTCAAAAATATGACTTGTATAACCCATGTAAAAATTGTTTTAATAAACAATTTCATGTTTGTGTCATTTTTACTTTAAAATTAAATAAAAAGATATTTATGTCATTTTCCAAACAATGTGGCTCCATCGGGCCCCCAAGCTGACCCATGGATTTTCTTGGTCGGCGATGGCACATCCAATGATGGTATGACATGTGTCTAGGTCATTTCATTTTATTAAAACATTATTCTTACCTTAAACTACACTAATTACCACTAATCGCGATTAAAAACTTAATAAGTTACTATTCACCAAATAATTATTTTAATCCCATTGAACAACATTTTACTTCTTAATGAAAACCATTTATGTCGGATTTTTGAAATTCAAAACAAAAAAATGGCAAAATTTCATTTAAATGGAAAAATCAGTTTTTATAAGTACCACTTAGTGGTTTCACTATTCATCAAAAATTGAGGTTTTTCAGAAAATTACCAAGAGTTCACCCTAAGCTATATTTGATATTACGAATTCAAAAATGATGTCTATTTTAAAAAATTCCAAACATATAAGTTTCATTAATTATTTTAATAATTAATTCCCGTTGTCAAAACAAATAGCGTGTTTTTATGAAACAAAATGTATCAAAAGAATGACACTAGTTTAAGTCAGATTTCAAAGTGAAATTAATTCCAACGACCACTATTGGATTAAATGGTAAAAATATATTCTAATTTCACTTTAAAACCAATTATAAAGATAATCTATTCATATAAATAAATTTTATTAAAAGTGGTTTTGAATTAAAATACAACATTTTTCACTATTCATTAAAAATTGAAATTTTTCGAAAAAATACCAAAACTTTACACGAAGTAAATTTTGATGTCTCGATTATAAAGAAGAATTTTAGATTGTCAAATATAACACATAAAATTGTCAAAAAGTGGATTTAAAAGAGGTTCGCCATCAAAAGGCGGTTAATCGACCTTTTAAAGAATATTAGAATGTTTACGCTTAAAATTGGATTCATTCACATTTCTAATAATCTGTCATTTATTGTAAAAAGTAAAAATATTTGACAAAAATATATAATCATTTTGTAGTTAGTTCTGTTCATTCCCTCCATTACAATGGATAGGCGTTAACTACCATTTAAAATAATATTATTTTATTGTTATAGTGCAACGTAAAATTTCAAAGGAACTCATTGTTGCGTATTGGTTAAGCCATAAAGCACAAAGTTCCCTTTAAATTAATATTAACATTTTATTCACAAATAGGGATAAATATAAATATATAATATTATTTATTTTCCTGGGGTGTTACATCCTTCCCCCCTTTTGGGAATTGTGTCCTTGAAATTTTAAAATTCGGCTCGGAAACATCCTTGAAAGTACCACATCAGAACAAAAGTCGGTAAAACAATCACATTAAAATAATGAAAGATAAGTACATAGGTCACCCGAGTTAACCCATACTAGGATTCCATGTAGGAAATCATGGACATGGAGGAGAAAACATAGGGTCATGTTCTGATGGAGAGTTATAGAAAACATGTTAAGGAGAAAGTTAACCACAAGAAAATCACAAACGTGTGATGGGTTAAACGGTATTCGATTCCCCAGTAGGAAAAGTTAATAGACAACATTTTTTTATGTTTCTTTTTATTGAGGAATTTATTCATAAGGAAACATAATCACTTATCATGTTTACTTACATCTTTTATTAGATTTCTTACACAAACTCGTATTTTCTCTAAAAGACGAGTATTTAGGAAGACTTGTTCACATTAAGAGTACTATAATCAACTTCTAGTGAATCACCTAATCCAAAAAAGAAAACTATATACTTCCCATGTCTTTATACATTAACCAAAACGAAAACCAAAATTTTTAGTATGAGGTCAGATAATCCACAAAAGTATAATCCTTTATAAAAAGAAAATCTATTCTTAATCTCTAGAATTTTTCAAACAAAACCCAAAGTTCAACGACGACCATTCGATAAACAAATTGTCCATAAAATTCTTCAATGTAAACCAAACTAAGATTGAAACCCAAATATTTGAAGGATTTAGTCACATAGTCTTCCAAGTTAAATCATAACATTAATCTCCAAACAACACCAGTTCCTCTTAAAGTCTCGTATTGAAAAGTAATTAACCAAATCACATATCCTCCATGATAGGTTAATAAATTTCCATAGATAACCCAACATCAACTTACTCTTAATTCATAAAATCATTTAACTAAAATGAATCATTCATACTAACTAGGGACTTCACGTAGTCCAGTGGTAGGCGATAAATACCAGTTGCACTTTGGTTGTGGGTTCGATTCCCGCAGCTTTGTCCGACGCGACGGGTTGTCACACGGTCTGCGTGTTGTTCTTTTTCCAAAACTATATAATTCTTAAATTATTCCCCAACAATGAGATAAAATCTTCAAAAATAGTAATAACATATTTTATCATCAGGATTATCTCATGCCTTTGATTTTCCATTATATCATAGAGTAACCCATAATTACCTCAAAAGTAAGGATCATATAAACCCAAATGGTTCTTTATAACTATGTACACAAAAGAACAGATAACTATTCCTTGAATAAATTTTTCATATATTAAACATCAGGGTTACACATACTATAAAAAGTCTTCTAATGTAACCCCATCATCAAAAGAGACTTAATACTCTTAAGAATTTCACCATAACTCTTGAAGCCCTTATATGTTGACTTCTTACTCACTCAACATTCTTCATGATCCATTAACCAATCCTTTCTAACTTATTCTGAAATACTTCTTTCCTACAAACAAAATCATGAATCATATCCTAAGATTCCTAAATAGGAAAACAAAAGTTATGAAATAATCCATACCTTTTATTGGTCATTGTCAGTTTCTTTATCCTCAATCGGAATGACATTAGGTATTGGTAAATGAATATTTGTACGATCTTGGTGATACCATTCACGAAACTTCTTCATAGAACATGTGTTTTCATAATGACCATGCACACCACATTTAAAACATTCAATTTATCCCTCAGAAAGAACTTCTTTCCCTTTCCTCGAGTCAACTGGATGCTTCCTTTTTCCATGGAAGGTTCTTGCTTTATGACCTTCATTTCCACATCTATAGCATATTTCTATCCATTTGAAACATTTTCTTATGTGTTTCTTTCCACATATTTGACACATAGGTTTTTGAACACACTTACCTTTATGATTATTACCTGTAGTTCCATAGTGACTTGTTTCACACATATATGATGCCTTAGAGAAATCACCAAGGTTTAGGTGGTCAATCATGACCCCAGATAGTTGGTTGAGGATAATCACAAGAGTTCTCATTGCCTCTCCCATATCATTCAGTGGCTTTCTCAAAAAACTATCAAAGATTTCTTCACATCCACTGTTACATTGGTGCCTGCTAGATCCAGCCATTTACTAAAACCAAAAAGGTCAGTGTGAGTATATCAACAAAACCATCATGTACTAATGAGGATGATAAACACTAATACATACTTACTCATTCACTTTATCTAAAACTAGGACTCTTTCTGAAATCCTAACCATTATGTTAATGTCACTTATGCTTAAAGAGTACCCTAACTTCTAAAGTTATCTAAACCGACCTTTGATACAAACTATAACGCCCCAGCCTTAAACCTTACTTCATCTTGAGTTATTACAAGATTACACATTGAGGATCCTTTCAGGTTTAGAGTTTTAGAGAATTATATCATAAAACTGTCATTACATTCCACATTTAAACAAATTGGTTACATAAAAGATAGTATTCATTTTTTTCCATCAATGGAAACATATTTAAAAATAATGCATGGATTCTTTCTTAACACTTCCTTGACACTATCATTATATCATGTATCTTTCCCTTGACCTGTGAAAAACATTTAAAAAAACATGGGATGAGCATAAAAAGCTCAGTAAGGGTTATAAAAATATGGAAAGGAAACATGAGTTCATATATACATAAGAATGAAATCATAATTTACCCATAAAATAGAGTCACTTTAACATACCTCATCAAATCATGAATAAATCATAGAAATCATAAGACATAAAAGGTAACTTGAGGCATTCATAATATTCTTACATAGGGAGTAACCCTCTTGGTTACATTTGAAATACCCACCACAGTATATTCCCTAAATCTATTTAGAGAAACCTTAACGTTTCACTCCATCGCGTTACCCAATGCATTGGAGAGCTATATCGGGCTCACCCGCCCTTAGTTTATCACATAACCACCCATTTTCATAACAATTCCCAAGAACCATGACATAAACGTATCACATAAAACATGCATAAAGGAAAAATAACATTTCCACATTTCAATCTCAATATAAGATTTTAGTATATTGAAATAATGAATCCATTCAAAAAGAAACCATTTCCAACTCCATTTAAAACATTTATTAAAGAGATTTTTGAATCAAAGTGTCCCATACCACCTTGAAGCTTTTAAAATTTTAAACCATTAATATCCATATAAATAAGTACTTAAAACCATTTTTAAAACATGGATATTAATAAAACAAATAATTAAAACAATTAAATCGATATTTTGGTTAAAGGGGTTTTACCAAAATTAGAGACACTTGAATACAATAATTGAGGAATAATATTTAGTCAGAACTTCATAATATAATGAGAAGAAATGGACTCATGATATAATATTCCAAAGGACATTATATACACCATATAAGAGTGAATTTGTGAATAACAACAATGAAGTCTCAATAGAAATGTCAACTGTGATGAAATCCCTTATAAAGAAGGTATCCTTAAATTAAGGATAAATCAATCTCAAAATTATGTGTGACAAATATAAATACACCCAATATAAGTGGATATTAAGTGTAAAACAATAAAAGGTCATTCACATATATTCTATGGAAGATATATTCAATAACTACATGTTGAACCCAAATAAATCGAAATTGGGTTAAAAAGTTTCCTTGGAAAAATTCGACAGCCTAATGGCATCACGTAAAAATTCGGAAAATGAGTTGATGAGAGATATAAAAGGAATAACATCACTTTGACATAAAATTTACATCAATATGGATATAAAAGAACATATTCCAACATAATAGTATGTGAATTAAAAGACATAACAAAAGAAGTCTTTTCAAAAGTGGACGGTGAAAGGTCCCCTTACCGAGTTGGGTAACTTTCGAAACGTACACCCCATGGAAGAAGGGTTAGACAATGAAGATGTGAAAACCCATAAATGAAATTATACTACAAAAAGTGTATAATAACGGGCAGTACATACACCACTAAAAGGAAATTGTGGAAAATGTAGCATAAATCTCACGAGAATAAAAGTGAGATGAAAAATCCCTCACGAAAACTCGGCAGCCTAACAGCGCCACTTAAAACATCAAAATGGATTGATGAGAGGTAATAGGGTCTCTCATCATATGAAAATAAAAATTAAAGTAAGAGTAATATAAAATAATCTCCCAATAAGAAGAAAGTTGAGCTTTAAAAGTAATGACATAAAAGAGTGTACTTTAAAAGAAAGAGAGGAATCAGATCCCTTTCCTCAAGTCCAACTTGTCTTGTACGTTTCCTTATATTCCTGAATAATAAACATTGGTAAATTTATAATTGCCTAAGGTCCTCTTTTAAATATTATTATTCAGTTCATATCACATATTATAATGTTATAATAATTTTTTTATATTGTTAGTTCATATCAGACGTTTTTGCCGATGTTTGGTGCATGAGTCAAAAATGAACTTGTTTGAAAAATGATTGTCCAGGTAGTTATAAGTAAATAATATCCAGAATTGTATTAATGATTAAAATATCATATATATCCAGTTCATATTCATTTTATACTATTCCATATCATTTGGAGATAAAAACAAAAAGCACCGTTCATGGAAATGGTAGGCCGTACGCACACATGAACGCTACTTTCATTTTTTTTTATTTTTCATATTAACGGAATTAAAAATTAATGATATATATATATATATATTATAATTCCAGTCTAATATATATTTTATATAGGTCACATATGATCATTAATTTAATTCCTTATATGTTCCATGTATTGCATGTACGAGTCACATCACTTGAGGGGGCGGTAGTCCACACTTCCTCATATGAAATTATCGCATTTACACCACATGAAAAGAATAAAGGTATGGTTTAAATATAAAATACAAAAGTATATAGTAAACATAAATACCATATATATCATATATAAAATACAATTACATCATAATGGCCACCTTTAAATGTGTTAAAAGAATATTGAACAATAATCGTTTCGTGAGGTAGAAAATTGCCAACCACAGAAATAGTATGTTCTTTAACCATTAGAGGAAGGTGTGTGTAACTGTAGCTCGAATACTTCTTATAAAAACATCCTAGTATATTAAAGATACTGGATTTGTTATAAAAGAAATGATTAAAAAGTGTTTAGGGGGTTGGAGAAGCAAAATAAAACAAAAGGACACAAGTGGAGACATTAACTTAAAATCGGGTAACTCACTTTGGTTTGAGCTCAAAGGCTTCATTGGGAAGCCTTCTGCCCAAAGTGGGGCTTCAAGGAGTTATAGAGGGATGTTGAGAGACAAAATGGGAAGGGGTTGGCCGAGCCAAAGGATTTGGAAGTGTGGGTAAGGAGGTAGAGGTGGGGGCCTTTTATAAGAGGAGAGGAGGGCCACTCTAGGAATGTAAAGAAATGTTACTTTATTTTAGAATGAGTTTCAGATTTTAATGGTCCCACATTGATTTGTTTCTAGGATAAGGTGATAAGGTTTTGAAATCCACCCATCCAATAGGTTTTGGACATGTGTAGGTCTTAGAGTTTACATTATCTTTCTATTTTATTTAAATCGTTAAATAATGAGGTCTTCGCTGCATCATCATGATGTCATAAATAATTTAATTTTTATAATGTATAAAAATTATAATCGAAATACTATGATTTATGAAATCTTTTTATATTTCCATTTATTATTTATAGTAAAAAATCTGACTGGTATAACCCCATGTAAAAATTGTTTTAGTAAAACATTTAATGTTTGTGTCATTTTAACTTTAACATTAAATAAAAAGATATTTATGTCATTTTACAACCAATGTGGCTCCATGGGGTCCCCATGTTTACCCATGGATTTTCTTGGTGGGCCATGACACATCCAATGAGGGTAGGACATGTGTCTAGGTTATTTCATTTTATTAAAACATTATTCTTACCTTAAACTACACTAATTACCTCTAATCGCGATTAAAAACATAATAAGTTACTATTTACCAAAAAAATTATTTTAATCCCATTGAACCACATTTTACTTTTTAATGACAACCATGTATGTCGGATTTTTGAAATTCCAGACACAAAGATGGCAAAATTTCATTTAAACGGAAAAATCAGTTTTTATAAGTACCACTTAGTGGTTTCACTATTCATCAAAAAATGAAGTTTTTTTTGAAAATTACAAAAAGTTCACCCTAAGCTATATTTGATATTCCAAATTCAGAAAAGATGTCTATTTTAAAAAATTCAAAACATATAAGTTTCATTAATTAAATTAATAATTAATTCCCGCTGTCAAAACAAATAGCGTGTTTTTATGAAACAAAATGCATCAAAAGACTGACACTAGTTTAAGTCTGATTTCAAAGTAAAATTAATTCCAACGACCACTATTGGATTAAATGGTAAAAATAAATTCTAATTTCACTTTAAAACAAATTCAAAATATAATCTTATCTTACAAACAAATTAGATTAAAAGAGGTTTTGAATTAAAATACAACATTTTTCAATATTCATTAAAAATTGAAATTTTTCGGAAAAATACCAAAAATTTACACAAAGTAAATTTTGATATCCCGATTCTAAAGAAGAATTTTATTTTGTCAAATATAACACATAAAATTGTCAAAAAGTGGATTTAAAAGAGGTTCTCCATCAAAAGGCGTTTAATCGACCTTTTAAAGAATATTAGAATGTTTACGCTTGAAATTGGATTCATTCACATTTCTAATCCTCTAACATTTATTATAAAAAGAAATAATATTTGACAAACATATATAATCATTTTGTAGTTAGTTCTGTTCATTCCCTCCATTACAATGGCTAGGCGTTAACTACCATTTAAAATAATATTATTTTGTTGTTATAGTGCAACGTAAGATTTCAAAGGAACTCATTGTTGCGTATTGGGTAAGCCATCGAGAATAGTGTTCACTTTAAATTAATATTAACATTTTATTCACAAAAAGGGATAAATATAAAGATGTAATATTCTTTATTTACCTGGGGTGTTACACCTAATTTTTGAGAAACACTATTGTAGTGTGAGTACTGTAGGAGGGTACTATAGTAGCAGTTCCATTCATCTCTAATGGAAATCTAGGCCATAAAATATGGCCATTAAGACACCAGGCCTTTGGGCCACAGGGCCTTCGAGCCATCAAGGGAGCGATGATGCATCCATGATACTAGTAAATCCTTTGATTATATATATATATAATTATATTAATATAAATAAATAAATAAATAAATATACATTTAAAAAATTATAAAATTTTAAATAATATATTTTAATAATAAATATATTTATTATATATATAAATATCAATATATATATATATATATATAATTATGTAAATAAATTTATAGTTATATATAAATACATTTTGAATGTATGTTTTTTAATTATAATTATAATTAGAAATAAATAAATATACATTGAAATAATTACTGAATTATAATAAATGTAATTTAATAATAACTATATTAATTATAATTGTTATTATATATATTTATATGTTAATAAAAATTTGTTTGGAACATGATTTTTCCTGGCTCCTGAACCTGTTGGGTTTATATCAATATATATATTTATATACATTATGTGTTTGGGGGTATGAATAAAATCAAAAAAACATACACACCCCACACACATGCTGAAAAGGAACACTATTACTCCTGCAAGGGATAATACACGCATCAATCCTTATTTTATTATTTATATATAAAAATTTATAAATTTATTTATAATTACATATAAATAAATTTTAAATAAACTTATTTATAATTATAAATACAAATATATAAATATATATATATTATAGAATTATAATATATAAATTTTTAACATATCCATATGGGGTGATATAGTTGAATGACATTAGAATTTGGACTTGGATAATTAATTGGATGTCGTCACTACTATTTTATTGAGGGAGAAATATATTTGAATAGCTAAGATCACCACTTATACATTGCATCCAAAGGGCCTCATACATCAAAAAATATTTTGAAGCTAAACAAATAGTGCTGTGAGAAGACCCTTTTTAATGGTTTATTTTAAAAATGTATTTTAATTGTGTGTCAACTATCCTTTTTGTAAAATATTGTTTTTGTTATTCCAGATCTGAACTAATCAACAACAACTAGTTTTTATCAGAAAGATGAAATTTGATGAATGTTTGAATTCAAACATAAATGGTGAGAAAGGTTTTTATCGTTAAGAAAGTTTTTTTCCAGACATAGGTTTTTGGGCTAGGTAGTACCAGATAAAGTAGGTGAAAAAAAGTTTGAAGTTAGAGGTCTAATAAAGTCATTGATCAAATGATTCACTGGTCTAAAATTCATGGGAATGATGTTCAAGATCTATTGGACACAATCATTGTGAGAATAATTATTCTGAAAATGAAATTCAAATCATTGTTGAAGAGTATCAATGAAGATAATGATGTCAAGATTTAGAATGCTCTTAAATTTTATAACCTTTTGAATGATGATGATTTTCTTATTTATAATTCAAAAATATCATATAGTACCTAAAACTCTAGTGATGTAATCCTTAATATGAGAATGGATAGGATATGTGCTGCCAATCGTATGGAGTTTGGGTGTGAATGAAATAAGGTGCATAAAGTAAGGGAAGTCATAATACATTGTTATGTCAGTCAGATGATGATTTTACAATAATTTAATGCTCATCAATCATGAAAAACTATCGTGGTAAAATATTTTTAATAAATAGAGAAATTTTAATGATTTTATAAGTTCAAGGAATCAAGACAATGTTTATATCAAATACAAAATTACCGAACACATAAGATTTCATAAGTCTGAATGAGTTATAGCTGACGGATTTTGAATAATTTCAATGTTACAGAGTGTAGAGTACATCGTAATGATAATTTCATCATGAAGAAGATTCCATATTTATAAGTATTCCATTGGAATAACTCTGGGGAGAAAATTCACTGAGACTTACTCTGAGAAGTAATGTTAATCTGATTGACTCTATGGAGAAAATTCAACCAATCTGACTGTGAAATGTAAAGTTAATTTGTAATGATCTGATGAAGTATCTTCCTAATAAGATGAGTAATTAAAATCATAATTAGAAAAGTAAGATCAATCGTAATTATATGAGGAACTTCAATCAGACTAAATAATATTTAGGATGTCTTAGAAGATTGATTATGAAGAAGACTCATGAATATTATAGAAAATTTATACCGATTTGAAGTGATCAAAAATGAAATTCAATTATGAGTAGATCTCATAGTTTTTAGTTTCAGTAAGTATGAAATGTTGTTAATTTTATCACTCTTTCCATTCTTATATACCTAAAAATAGAAGCACAACACATTGATACATCAGTAAAATTGAATTGTCTGGAAAAGGTAGTTCGCTCTTCAATTCATGTCAATGTTGTAATTTTGGACATAGATATGAATACAAGATCGAAAAAAGATGTTATGTTTACCAGACTATGGATTATCAGACATAAAATTTGAGTATAGTTTGAAAGGTGACAATTGGGAAAGGGAGCATCATATTGAGACGATTAGTTTGAATCAATCATATTGTGTTCAGGAAACTGAAGTCCATTGGACTCATGGTAATAATATTAGGGTACTATTGTGGAGTAGATTGAAAAAATTATTTATAGTGTTTTATTGTATAAATAGTTTTCAATAAAACATTGTAAAATGATTGGATTCGGTATAATCAATCATACCGAATGATAAAAGGAGCATAAATAGAGTTGGAAGAACTCTTGCTCTCTTCATGTTAATAGTTAATTTACATATATCTGGATACAAGAAATATGGAAGTTCCCACATTGTGGATGAACCATGTAAATATTGTGTGCGTTACTTGGTTAAAAAAAATTTCAAGCCTGAGTATTTACTAAAATATGATAATGTAATGAATATTAACATATTTCTTGGGTTATGTTTCTAAATGTCCTAAAACATAGAAAATGTGAACAACTAAATCAACCCCTCTTCTCATTTTTTATTCATTATTTTGGATCATCAATTTGTATGAAAGGGAAGACATAGTTTTTAAATCCCTTTCATGTATAATACCAAGAATATTGACATTAGGGTAATTCCTACATTTTATGGAAAAATTTATTATGGATTGAAAAATATGATTATTCATTATATCTTAAATCATGTCCTGGAAGTGGTTAATACTTATACAATTGGTTTTCATCCTATTTATAAGGATTCCTACATTATATTTTATAGTAAAATAAATACATATGTTAATGGAAAAACTATAAATTCAATTCTTATTTAATTATATGAAAACTGTTATGTGATGGTGATTGGTCTCAAAACAACAAAGAGTATGTGTTGCATGGTGGAAATTATGTTTTAAGAGAATAATAAAGTAAATTAATCAAGGATACAAATTTAGTACAGTATGTATAATGACATAATAATTTTAGATAATGAAACTATTTATGAATACAACACAATAATATATGAATTTCTTTGAAACATCATAGAATTTAGAGATGTCTTGGAAGAATCTTCAATTGCAGAGAAACTTATGGTAACATTATGGATAAGATTTATTCTAAAATTTTCTCTTTCGAAGATAAATATTATTTATCTCAAGATGATTGCATAAATCTCATTATTCTTATTAAATTATTAACAATCTAATATTCCAAAATAATATGAAAGATAAAATGGATTTTGTAGCCAAGAAAGAAATGAAAGTAAAATATGTTGAAGATATTTATCTATGTCACATTGGAGATAAATTAAATAGTGAGTTGAATGAAAAAATAATTTCTCTTATATCAAATAACTATTTAATATCAATATAAATATATATATATAAATCTACTCTCAAAATTTTTTAGTGCACTGTAATTTGGTGGTTTTCTTTGAATTTTAAAAATTATAATTATAATGAATATCAAGACGATTTTAATTAATATAATCTATTAAATAAGTTAATCAAATTTAATAAAGATTAAAAGTCACCAGAAAAACACAAGCAGAAGTGAACTGGAAACAAAAGAAGGATGTGAAATATGAAATTTCAATGAGAGTCAACAGACAAAAAGTCATTAAAAGAAGGATGATCAAAAAAATTTAAAACATTCAAAGACAAATATGAATAAATTAATGTTTCCTCATATATTTAATATGGTAGTGATGAATCATATTGAGATAATATACTCATATGAAAAAATGTGGAATGTATTGAGAACAAAACTCTCAAGAAATAAATAATATTAATGAAGAATTATTTTGAATAACATGCTTAATGAATAAATAATTTCTTCATGAAGGTGGAAGAATAAATTAGAGATATCTAATGTTTCAAATTAAGGGTTTTATAAAAAGTAATGACTGTTGAAGATATATATAAGAAAATAGAAGCTAATAAATAAGTATTTAATAAGTTTTAATCTAAACATATTGAGTCTGAAATCAAACTGAGGAATATTTATGAAAACATAAAAAAATATTCAGATGTAAGATCCAATACATCTAATGTTGATGAGAATTATCAAATAAAGAATCAAATTATTTCCTCTCCCTTCAAAACTAATGTTTCATATAATTTTTCAAACATTTCATCTGATAGGAAAATTACCAGGAAAGAATAGCTTGCAAAGAGATGTGAGAAACCAATCATATCTTTAACAGATTATAGCACCTCCAATAGGAAATATGTTACACTCCTAATGTACGTTAGAGTAGCAAAAAATAGATCATCATAAAAAATGTTTCTACAGATAATGATCTAACTTATTTAGATAAACATGGTTTCAGGGTTATTGTTAATACTACAGTATCTATGAAAATGAGGATTATAATTACTAGCATATCATATATCTTCATAGAAGTATGTTTCAATAGAGTAGAAAGAATAAAAAATTAAAATGGGTAACATAGGTTTGAACAGAGTAGACAAAATTGTTAAATTAGAATGAGTAACATTCATAAATATAGAAAGTTGGAAAATTGAACTGTCAGGATGTGAGAAGAATTACCATTAAAAATCTGTTCGATTGTTTGAAATAAATTTTTTGGAGGATTTTCTAGAACATGTCATTTAGCTTAAAAATGAATGACTAATCTTCTTGGGCACGATTTGTAAGGATGAAACGAAAAGGATGCCAAAAACAAGAATTATGAAGAAAGAGCCTCTCTTGTTGAGTCTTTTTTGAAATAATGTAAATAGAACAAACCATGGACACCTGATAATGGTCTATCTTCAAATAATAAATGTGATTTAAATATATTAAAACATGATGAAAATCATGATAGAGGTGTTGTTACCTTTTCTAATACTTTTCCATCAATGTTTGAGGAATCAAAATTGTTGAGAATGTGGAAGGAAAGAGGAAATATATTGATGTATTATTTGTTGATGGTATGAAACATAACATAATTTGTGTAATTCATATTGTTGACTATGAAAAATAAATGATTTTTAAAAAACATTCATATATTTCTATAAGTGTGACATATTGTAATTTTATTTCATAAATAGAAATACCCTCTTGAAATATTAATCATGTTTTAGATTGTAGAAACCCATGTTATCTATGTTCTAAAGATATGAATATGTTGTCATGCCAAATGCTATGAATCTTTGGGAAGAAAAACATGAAAATTTTTCAAAAGTTGATATCGTATGAAATTATCTATAATTTTAATAGAGGAAAATATTTTTGAAACTTTTCAAAAAGGGAAGATGGATACAACTATTCATAACAATTTGGAGATTCAGACTACCTGTCCTCTTGAACTTATTCATTTTGATATATGTTGGCCAGTGAAACATCAATAAAAAAATAAGACTTATACAATATCACTTTTATTGATGATTTCAATTGGATGAGAAACATCATGTAAATGAAACACAACTATGAGGTTTTGGAAATATTTTGGTTTATCATAAAAGACACTGAAAATGAAATGGGGGTTTATATGAAGAATTTGAGAACTCCTAATAGTACTAAATTCACAACCTACCCCAAAGCACACACACCACTACTGTAAACCCAGCACACCCCCTCCCAATTATTTTAGGAAAATGACTCATCAACTAGGGTTTGAACCCCAAAAACCTGAATATATGATTCCAGGGTGCCTCTACTGCTGAAAAACACCCCAACTACAAATATATTTAAATAATAAACATATTTATTATATTTATAATTATATATAATTAAATATTAATAATAATATATATAATAATATAAATACATGTTATATCAATATATATTATATAAATATATAAGTATATAAATATATTTATTTTTATATATGAATAATTTTTAAATATATTTATTTATAATCATATTTGTAACTAAATATACATCATAAAAATTATAGAATTATTAAATATATTTATTTTAATTATATATATATATATATAAATACAAATATATATTTAATTATATATATATATATATATATATATATATAATTATATATATAAATATATTTATATACAATTACATACAATTATATGATTATATTTATAATTACATAAAAATAACCCAAACAGTGAAACCCATGGTAACCACAGCAGAAATAAATTATTAGAAAAATTAATGTACAAAAAGTGGAAAGAGGTTTTACCATGCCGAAAACATCCTAAATATAAATGTCCATTACCACCATTTGAGTCTACGACCCACTCTACAAGAAGATACCGTGATCCTTTCTGTGTTAGCCTCTTTATTTTTTGGGAGTCTTTCAGTTGCCTTATGGATCATACATTTGGAATGATTCATCATTCTCCTTATGTATATATATAAATATATTTATTTATAATTATAAATGTAAATTAATAAATTAAGTTTTATATATTTAATTATAAATATATAATAAATATAATTAACTAATAATCATATTTATTATATTTAAAATTATTCATAATTTTAATTTGATATTTATAATTATATAAATATATTTATAAATTTTCCAAATGGGGTGATACAGTTGAATGTCCTAAAACTTACGATCTCAAAAATGAACTGGACAGTGACTCCAATCATTTGTTGGTGGAGTAATACCTCTCAATAAGCAGGGTCACCACTTGTGGTACCTAGGGACAATTGACTTGTGGGGTCTTCACCGTATCCAGATCAACGTGCAAGTATTGATACCAATGATCAAGGTGAAAGGATTGATACTGATGTTCATGGTGCATGGTGTGTTTATAATCATACTTTTATTTAGACTAAGGCTTCATTATTGACACAATCAGACAATGGTATAAAAAATGTTTCATACTTTAGTTTCGGTTTGTTGTGACCAAGAAATGCCTTTGTATTACATGTAAATATTGCTAAAAATGCAGGCAATGAAGGTGAGGACTCCCGTTTAGATGTATCCATTTCCCCTATAGAATATGTGGATCATATTTTTGAGTCTGGATTTTCTGAGGATAGATTTTAAGGTATATACATAGCTAGATCTATAATTCCTGCTTATCAGACTAGTCCAAGTTTTATGTTGGAGAATTCCCAAGTATGCAGCATACCTACTACTTCTAATTTTGAGGATCATGCTAGTTTAAAAATTGAAGAAGAATATCATATGGGTAGTTTTTGTAGTGATCCAACTAACCCGCAATAGGAATCAAATGAAATTTATATTGAAATTCTTCAGTAAATTAAACAAATAAATTTTAATAGTGTTCAAATCCTGAATCCCCCTGCCAATCAGGTGGGATCCAAAAATAATGAGTTTCATGGGAACCATATTGGTAGAGTAAATGATCTACATATTCTAGGTAAAAATGAAACATTGATGATTCTTATGTTGGCTACCAACAAGCATAGGGCTTTGGTCGCCATCTGTAATATCATTAGAGAACATGACTCATCTAAAGCTATTCCTCTAGAGTCAGTGTTTATAGGATGAAAGGGCATTGGAAGGTTATGTCAGTGGTGTAATAAATAATATTGTTAGAGGCAATTAATTTATTACCAGATCATCAAGATATTGGAATAATTAAATCCATGGTATCTTCCTATGATGAAAAAATAAGCCTTTGCAATGATTTAATACCCTAAAGCATGCACAACATCCTCAGGGAAGATCTCCTCATGGAAGAGGTAGGTTAGGTCCTAACCTTACCCATATTTTGGTTTTTCCTGGGTTTTAGTATATGTTTGGTCTTTTTTTATGTGGTGTGTCTAAGAACCCAGACCTTCTTTTTAAGAATTTTTTCCTTTTCTGGTCGTTTTTGATAAGAAGAGGAAATTCTGGAAATTTTTTATGTACAAACCATGTAATTTATGAGTACAAATTGTGTACTACCTTGCCGCAGGAGGTCGTGTGATGGTTGTGTAGTACCCACACACACACAGTCATGTGGGAGTGACTTGGAGGCTGCTTAAAGCGGAGTACAAAAAAGGCAAGTACACAGCGCGTAATTAAAAAGTAACCGATGTATACTTTTGTATTTTATTAAATGCACCAGGGTCACGTCTAATCACTAGAATTATCTTCTTTTAGGTCTTGTTTGACCAAGAGCTCCATACGGCCGCTGATCATCTACGAGCCCTTGAACCTCTGTCTATCTTCCGAATTTAACACTGTTGATTCAATTGGAACCCCATCGGTTAGTTCTCTCCTCTGCTTGAGCCACATTTCAGGACTCCTCTTCTTTTCCAAGTTATCATGGGTTGAAATTTTTATACATTTTCATATATATACGACATTAAAATAAGATTCAACGTTTAAGGATCACATATAGAGATCTCCTAACACGAGGTAGGTGGTTTTTTCCTTTCCTTTTTAATTATTTGGGAATTATGTGAAAATTACACTAATTACCTTGAACGAGATATTCCCTTTTGCCGTTTTACCCCTTTTTATTGTCTTCCGTGCTTGTATTCTTGTGTATAGGTAATTTGGATATGAATTGGGATGAAGGCTACACATGGGATGTATTACCCTTGCATGTTCTATTTGTGACTGTTGTGTCCTATTTAGCCAGTTTGCCTGCCTGGCCTATTTTCCATGCCTATTGCTGTTGGATGGAAATTTTGTATTCTAACATGTGTGATATGCAGTAGACTGTTTAGCTAAGTAATTAAGTAGGTTTACTTGGTCCATTTTACACTGTTATTCTCATTGACCTACACAGGGTCGTGAGAACCTGGTGTGGTAGACTCTAAGTGGAATTGACTAGGTGAGCTTCCTCAGAGAGACTTTCAGTAGTTTTGGTTATAAGGGGGATTTCCCGATTGAGCAACCTCATAGATCATAGATCCACTTGGATATATAAATGGAATTGACTGAAAGATAATCCTCAAAGAGTCCTTGTATGCTTTAGACAATAAGGGGATTGACCGTGTGACCTTCTTTAGAGATTCTTTGTTTTTACTCCTAAACTAATTAGACTATAAGGATAATTAATGGTGACTGATTCCTTAAATAGTCTATGAACGACCTAGGATATAAGGTGAATTGACTAAGTGAGCTTCCTCAGAGTGTCCTTGACCTTGGGGCTATAAGATAAATTGAGCACGTGAGATTCATGAGATAGTTCCTAACTCCCTTAGACTATAAGGGGAATTGACTGTGACTGCTTCCTCAGAGAGTCTTCATATATTAAACAAGAGAGGATATGTTGTGTTCACTTCCTAAAGGGTTTCTTGTTTGAGGTTTAGTTGTGTGTTTCACTATTTCTTGACTAATTTCTGACAGTATATTTTTTACTTCTAGGCACTTTCATGTTTACTATTCTCAGTACTTTTACCTATCATATATTCAATGACTATTAGGGACAGATCTTCGGGTGGTTGCCTACTGGGATTTAGTCTCACCCCCAGTTTGTGTCATGATTTTGGGCCCAAACATATTATATTTTTCCAAGAATAGATAAGGGAATCACCCTTCTAATTTAGGTACTTGATTTGATGTGGAGTTGGAGAGCACGAGACCAATATATGGCTTGCGATGCTAAGGAGTTATCTATATTCTTTTAAACATTGGTTCAACACTATTGTATTCCAGCATTGTGACTTGTTTGGTTTTTTTCCTAGACACATGTATCATGCATCATTTTATATATGTTCTCCAGTTCATACTTTATGATTACTACTACTACTGTTGTTTGTCATTATTACTGCTTCCACTCTTGTATGTATTTGTTTACTTCCGTTGTGTACTCTTCCAAAGACGTCATATTTCCCCCATTATAACACCCATGGCCCTCACAGCTAGTCGGTAGCCTCTGGTGTTCAGGGAAATGCGCTTGAATCCTTGTGACCAACCGGGTATAGGGCGCCTCTGGGTGGCTTCTGGAACTGGGACGTTACAAAATAGTATCAGAGGATTTTTGTTCCCTTGACTTACTATTTGGACATTTATCTAGGGATATGAAGGAAGGTGTACTTGGTATTAAGTTGTGCCCAGGTGTAGCTAACCCATGTACAATTAAAAACCAATTTACCCCGTTTAATTTCAATTTTTTTGTTTTTCAATTATTACAGTTGAATTGATTTCAACTTTAGTGATTCATATGTTTTGTGCTGTTAATGTTGATATTATTGAGGTTCTATTTCTATTGCAACCTGATGAGATGAGGGTAAGCCATCTCATGCATCATATATGAACATGCTAGAAATCATTTGTCATGCATTTTTTCAATGCCATCTAGGATGCATTAGTGATTTCATGTTGTTGTGATAGATGATGTGTAAAATAATCATGTTGTTATCATAGTTGCCTTGATATAAATACAAGTTGTATGATATGGCATTGTTTGTGTAGAGGTTTTCTTGAATGAATTCCAAACATTGGTTCTTGAGGTGTCATGGGCCCTCACAGACCGGAATTTGGTGTATCATTACCTTGTTTTCCATGATATATTGTTTATAAGATTCCAATCATTGATTCTTAAGGATTATGGGCCCTCACAGATTGGAATTTGGTACTTTCAATGCTCAATTCAGTGTTTCCTAGGTTCCAGTGTAGTTTTTGAGGATTAATATTCGGAAAAACCTAGAATTCACATAGTTTAGTGTTAAGTACATGCCATGTGTTCTTTTTTTTGGAAGAAACTGTTTTACATAAGTACATGCCATGTACTTTATGTACATTCCTTGTAGTCTCTAACCGTGTCATAGGCCATGTGGGCAGAGACACAGGATGTGGAAAGTCTTGTGGGAACACGGCGTGTACCCTTCGAACACGATGTGTAGTGTCGACCTCATGCCCACCCGTGTATCTAAAAACACGAGTTGGTGTTACCCTTTCATGAACATTCCATGTATACCTTGAACACGCCATGTAGTCTGACCCAGGTAACCCACCGTGTCATGAACAACACGAGTATGTTTTACCCTTTCACATACACGTTGTGTCCACCTTGAACAAACAGTGTAGTCTGAACCAGGTACCCGGGCGTGTCACGAACAACACTGGTCGGTGTTATCCCTTCTCATAAACACCGTGTCCATATGGAACACACCTTGTAGATTGATCCATGTGTTAGGTCATGTCACTAACAACAACGGCTAGGTGAAGCTTGTCTAGTACACGCCGTGTAGGGAATGTACACGCTGAGTAGTCTTGCTTTAGGAGAGCCGTGTGGATTAACAATGTATAAGGACTAAGGTAGGGAAAGTGTATTCATGTACAGAACCTTGTTTTAAGACAACACACCATATGTTTGGGGTGTTACACGACCAGTTTAGGCAGGAGTACACACCCAGGTAAATGACATCCGGGAACATGCCATGTAAAAAATGTACACGTCTTGTACTCATGTTTTGTAAAACATTTATGTTTTCTTTCTATTGTTACATTCTTACCCACCTTATTTTCAGTCCTTGATAATCTTGATCTATGGTGTGATCTTGACCATGCAGAGTCATGCCACTGATACATCCTCTGGTTGTGTGCCTGATGCTAGATGGTGCTCAGACAGCCGACATGGCCGATCAGTGACTACCTGCAGATCCTCCAGTTGTGCCAGCCTTGGCACCAGCCATTTTACTTGACATTGGTGCTGATGCACAGTTCTAGGAGGCTTTTTTAGGATGATTCAGACCTTTCAAGGAGCGCTGCCTCATGCCCCGTTGATGGATGATTTGACGTGGGTCTTTCAGTAGCATCATCCTCTCACATTTTTAGGGGATGGAGGACACTAGGCCGTAGAGTCTTGGCTAGAAGCCACACTGATGATTTTCGAGCATCATAAGATTCATCCAGAGAAGAGGGTGAAACATTCTACCTACATGCTTCGAGACTCCTCCAAGAGGTGGTGGGATTTTATCTCATAAGTGGGACACCAACAGAATAAGGCTTGTAATGAGTTTTGGCACATCTTCAATGATTACTTCTCTCCGGAGACCATGAGGGCCAATCGAGCCCGAGAGTTCATGAGTCTGGAGCATGGTACTCTTACTGTTATAGATTATTCCTCCCACATTACAGAGCTATATAAATTCATGCCTATTCCAGGAGGTGATGAGTTGTTCCTTGCATGGATGTTTGTGGATGGTCTGAGGAACGACATCCAGTATCAGGTTAACATCTTCAGGTGGACCTCGATATCATCTATCATCAATAAGGAACTGATCTCGGAGCATAATATGAGTGATTCTAGAGCTATGAGGTGGGGTGTTAAGACATCTCGAGTAATGCTGCATCAAATAAAAGCAGGAAGCACCGCAGGGAGGGTGCATGAGGAGATCAGAGTAGGGGTGATGCATCTTCCCGTAGCAAGGTGGTGTGCTACCGGTGTGGGAGAAGCGGACATACAAGGAAACGCTTCCCGAGAGACCCAGTGGAGTGATGATCATGCGGCAAGGTGGGTCATATTTAGTTATTTTGTTAGTTCTTTTCAACAGAAGCTGGTAACAGGGGTTCTTCTATGACTCCTCATTCAGGAGAAGGGCCATCAGTTTCTTAATAGTTTGGGAACTAGAGTTCTTCTAGCCAATCGGGCTGAGGTGGAGGTCATGGCCTTGGTAGCCAGTCACCCAGTTTTCTGAGACATTAGAGTGGATCATCTCAGAGTGGTCAGGCAGGGTCACAGGGCCACGGTACAAGCCATACTTTTTCAGTGTAGCAGACCTAGCAGGAGCAGGATCCCATAATTTCTTATCGTTCGAGGTACGATCTTAGTAGCCTCAGTTTTAGCATATGCAGTTTTTGATACTGGGGCTTCCCATATCAATATATATATTTCAGTCTCGGAGAGCCTTGTGCTATGCATCTTTTCTTCTGCTGATATCATGACGCTAGACACTCTGTTGGGGACTAGAACGTCTATTGTTTGTCAGTGCAGAGAGTTACATCCATGGGTTGGGTGATGTAACTTTATGTGGGACCTCTATTTCCTAGAGATGATATGAAATGATTTCATTATTTGAATGGATTGGATCATTCCCTTCCAGGTAGTCATCGATTTTTATCTCCACAGGTTTAGTTTCATATCACCATTGGGTGGATATTTTAATCATAAGGGTGAATGGGATGTTTAGGAGACCAGAGCGAGTCTAGAGCATCATGGGTTTGGAGGAGTTGTAGCCCAATTTGTGTGTCTATATCTGGAGGACCAGGGGATTTCACAATTAGACTTTCCTCCAACGGTGGGTCTTTTCAGAGATGTCTTTCCAAAGGATAATTTAGGTTTGCCTCTGGAGCATGAGATGGACTTCTAGATTGAGCTTGTTCCAGGAGCGGCACCAGTGTCCATTCCTCCTTATAGGATGGATACACCTAAGTTACACGAGCTCATGAAATAGTTAGAGGAGTGGCAGGAAAAAGGGTTTCATCGGACCTAGTACTTTTCCTTGGATTTCGCTTGTCTTGTTTGCGAAAAAGGAAAATGGTAACCTCAGGATTTGTGTGGATTATCGGAAGCTGAACTAGCTAACGATCAAGAACCGATATCCCTTGCAAAGGATTGATGATATCTTGGATCATATTCGAGGATCTCGGGTGTTCTCAAAGATTGAATTGAGATCCAGTTAACATAAGTTGCACATTAGACCACCAGATATAACCCTTACAGTCTTCAGGAGCATGTATGGTCTATATGAGTATTTGTTTATGTCGTTCAGTCTCATGAACGTGCCTGAAGTTTTCATGGGACCGATGATACGTGTGTTCCATTGCACTTGGATTCCATTGTGGTGGTCATCGTGGATGATATCATAGTTTACACTCACACTCGATACTACCATACTACCCATCTTGATATCATTGTGAGTACACTAAGAGAGCATCAATTACATGTTAAGCTCTAAAAGTGCCACTTTAGGATGGACTAGATTCACTTCATAGGTCATGTTATCTTAAAGGAAAGAGTGTCATTAGACCTAGATAAAGTGAGAGATGAAGATTCTTGGGAGTGGCCACATAACATCTTTGAGGAGTGGAGTTTTCTTGGGCTGGCCAGATACTACAGACATTTCATACAAGTCTTTTCACGAATAGCAGCACCGTTGAGAGGTCTAACCAAAAAGGGTGAGATGTTCATGTGGATAGATTCTTGCGAGTCAACCTTTCAGCAGCTGAAATTGAGGTTGACTTTAGCATCGATACTAGTCTTTCCATAGCAATGAAAGAGAAACACTATTTACTATGATGCATCAGGTATCTGGATGAGAGTTGTGATTATAAAGGAAAATGGAGTCGCACGAATGGGTCTCAGTAGTTGAGACCACATGAGTAGAATTTACTAATGCATGATCTAGAGTTGGAAGCTATTTTTCATTCATTACGCTATTGTAGAAATTATATTCTGGGAGAGAATTTTGTGGTTTTCACTGACCACAAAAGCCTCATGTACATTTTCAGTCAGCGTGATTTGAATTTGAGACAGAGAAGCTGGGTTGAGTACCTAGAGTCCCTTGACATTCAACTTGCCTATATTCCTAGGAAAGGCAACGCAGTGGATGATGTGTTGAGTAGGAGGACTCAGATACATGAAGTTAAGGAGGCCAGTAGTGAGTGGAAGCTTATGGCTCGGTTCCCTGAGATGCATTTAGAGGTGCATGATAGACAGGGGCAGATTTTCCATCTTCTATAGATGTTAGATCTACACTTCTAGATCGAGTTCAAATGAGGCAGATATCAGATTATGAATGCCTAATCCTAAGGGAAATCTTGTAAGGAGAGAACCCTATTCCATGATAGACCATAGCCGAGGATGAGATCTTGTGTTTCCAGGGACCCGTATGGGTTCCAACAGATATATGTGTGGAGATGATGCAGGATTTTAATTCCTCAGTTTGGGAAGTTCATTCTGGAATCACCAAGATGTATCGTGATTTACCCCGTCAGTATTGGTGGCCCAGTATGAAGAGTGACTTTGTTGGTTTCATCATGAGGTGTTCCACTTGTTAGCAGGTGATGGTGGAGCATCAGTGACCAGAATGGATTTTACAACTGTTATCCTTTCCTGAGTGGAAGTAGAATGACGTCACGATGGACTTCATGACCAATTATCGTGGTTTCCTCGAGGGAATGACACAGTTTGGGTTGTCATTGATAGACTCACGAAGGTTGGTCACTTCTTGCGGATCATGGAGACCTTCAGTATTGATGAGATGCGACAGTTTTACATTTGTGAGATTTAACGTCCTCATGGAGTTCCACACTTCATTGTTTCAGACAGGGATGAACATTTTACTTCTCGGGTCTGGAATGTTCTTTCGATGGTTTGGGTACATAGGTACTTTTGTGTATAGCTTAGCACCCCCAGACAGATGGATAGTCTGAGCGTACGATTCAGGTTCTTGAGTAAATCCTCTGAGCATACATTTTGGATTTGGGAGGTTATTGGGAGAAGCGTATAGTATTGGGGAGTTTCCCTATAGTACACGTTTTCAAGAAACTATTCAGATGGAACCTTATGAGGCATTGTACCGTAAGCCATGACGATCACCATTATGTTGGCTGGAGGTAGGGGAGGCTGCTTTGCTGGGACCTCATCTTGTTCAGGAGACTAAAATGCAGATAGAGTTTAATTGTTAGAGGATGGCTACTGCATAGTCTTGACATAAGTCTTATGATGATCAACGGAGATGACCTCTAGAGTTCATGGTTGGGGATCAGGTTTTCCTTCATGTCATACTGAGGTTGGGACACAAGAAGATTAGAAGACAGGGTATGCTTTCGCCGATGTATTTTGGGCCATTTGAGGTGTTGGAGAGAGTTGGGCTGGTTGCTTATTAGTTGCAGTTATCTCAGAGGTAACAGGATATGCACGACGTCTTCCATGTTTCTCATATTCGACGTTACTTTTCAGACCTGTCTAATTTCTTTCAAACTGATGAGGCTGAGTAGGAAGTGGATGCGTCATTTGAAGAGCATCATATCTGAATTGTGGAGTACTACAAAGGTTCTACGTGGCTGGTCTATTCCTCTGGTCTGAGTGCTATGGCAGCACATGAAGGTGCAGGTAGAGACTTGGGAGAGGGAGGCCGATGCACGAGCAATGTGGCTGGAACTATTCATGTATTCTTCCTCTATGTCATTCTAGGGAAATTTGGTGATGAATTTAATTAATGGGGGGATTTTGTAAGATCTTGGACCATCTTTTCAGGTATTTTTTCCATTTCTCGTTGTTTTTTGTGAAAAAGTAGAAATTCAATGAATTTTATATGTACACATCGTGTACTTTATGAGTAGACGCCCTGTACTGCCTTTTAGCAGGAGGTCATGTACTCGGCATGTGGTAGCCACACACACGACCTTGGGAGAGTGACTTGGAGGCCACTTAATGTGGAGTACAGAAAAGGAAATTACACGTCGTGTACTTCAAACGTACATGTTGTGTACTTTTTTTTCATTAAATGAATTGGGGTCTCATCTAATAGCTAAGAAGCTGTTCTTTTAGGTCTTGTTTGACCGATAGCTCCGTACGGCTGCAGATCTTCGACGAACCCCTGAAACTCCGTTTTCCCTCCGAATCAAAAACCGTTGATTGTGTTGGATTCACATCCGTGAGTGCTCTCCCCTGCTTGAGCATCGTTTCATGATTCTTCTTCTTTTCCATATTATTGTGGATTGAATGTTTTATAGGTTTTCTTAGTTCTACGATGTTCTAAGGAGATTTAATCATCGAGGTTCACATATAGTGATATACTAACCCTGAGGTAGGTTTTTTGTGCCATTCCATTTGATGTATTTGAATATTATGTGTAAATTCCACAAATACCCTTGAACAGAGTATTGCGTGTTTACCGTTTTACCCATGGTGATTATCTTCCAGGATTGTATGCTTGTGTAGAGTTAATTTAGATATGAATTTGGATGATTTCTATGCTTCGGATTTATTACCGTTGCATGTTCTGTTTATGAACATTTGGTCATGTTTAGCCAGTTTGGCTACCTTTCCTGTTTTCCATGCCTATTGTTGTAGGATGGAATGTTTGTATTATGACGTGCTTGATTTTCAATAGACTTTTTAGCAAAGTAATTTAGTATGTTTACTTTGGCCATTATACAATATTATGATCATTGACCTACAGAGGGACATGAGAACCTGGTGTATTAGACTATAAGGGGAATTGACCGGGTGAGCTTCCTCATAGAGTCTTTGAGAACTTTGGTCTATAAGGGGGAACTGGATGAGTGATCATCCTCATAGAGTGTATAAAAACTTGGGGATAAAAGGGGAATTAACCGAGTGAGCTTCCTTAGAGAGTCCTTATTTTCTTTATACTATAATGGGATTGACAGCGTGAGCTTTCTTAGAGAGTCTTTGTTTTTATTCGTAAAAATGATTAGACTATAAGGGGAATGGAAAGTGAGTTCTTAATCAAAGAGCCTATTAATGACCTGGGATATAAGGGGAATTGAACGAGTGAGAATACTTAGAGAGTCCTTGACCTTGGGGCTATAAGAGGAATTGATCGCGTGAGTTCCTTAGAGAGTTCCTGACTTCCATAGACTATAAGGGGAATTGACTGTGAGTGATTCCTCTGAGATTCTTCATATACTAAACTAGAACGGATAGTATGTTTGAACATCCTAGAGGGTTAGTTGTTTGAGGTTTAGCACATTGTTTCACTATTACTTGATTGATTGTTGACTCCAGATTTTGTACTACTAAGAACATTATTATTTACTATTTTTTGTACTTTTACCTTCCATATATTCACTGACTATTAGGCAAAGATCTTCTGGTGGTTTCCTACTAAGATTTTTTCTCACAACCTTTTTTTGCCATGCATTTGGGCCAAAACTGATTATATTATTGTATGTATTGATATGGGAAATCACCCATCTATTTCAGGTAATATATTTTCTATGGAACTGGAGAGAATGAAACCAAGCTATGGCCTGTGATGCTGAGGAGTTATCTGATTTCTTTTGCACTTTGGTTTGGAACTATTGTATTCCAGCATTTTGACATGTTTGGTTGTTTTCCTAGACAAATGTATCATGCGTCAATTAATATATGTTTTCCAGTTTATACTTTCTGTTTTCTACTTCTACTGCTATATTTCATTATTACTTTTTCTGCTCTTGTATGTATTTGTTTACTTCCACTGTGAACTCTTCCAATGAGGTCATAGTTTCCCCAGTATCACACCTAATGCCCTCAGTGCTAGTCGGTAGCCTCTGGCATTCGAGGAAATGTGCTTACATCCTTGTGACCAACCGGGTATGGGTGGCCTCTTGGTGGTTTCTAGAATTGGGACGTTATACTGTATCATTCCTTCCACTTCTCCATTATGTATCATTTTATTTTAATTAAAATAGATTGAGCCTTTGTTCCTTATCCCAAAATATTTTCAGATATTTATTTATATTGGGTTATAATTGTAAATATAAATTAAAATTTTTTATTTAAATAATTATACAAATATAAAAAATACATATTAATAATAAATGTATATATATATATACATATTTTTAAAATTTTAATTATCTTTTTATAATTATATATATTTAAAATTTAAAATTTTATTTTTTATATTATTAAAATACGGTCCTTAATAGCACCAGAACATTTTTCCTGATAAATATTTGTTTTAAGTAATTTATATTTTAGTGATAATTAAACTATTCTTTTCCAACACATTTTTTTAAAGAGATGAAAAATTATTACACATTTTGTTAAAAAGAACCCCACTCCCACTCCGTTTATTCTTTCACGGAACACAATTACTACCATCACTCTCACTTTATCATTTTCTTCTCAATGAATCGATCCTCTGAAAGCCAAAGGTATGTGATGATTTAATTTTTTCTCACATGATGATCTACTTCACACCACCTGACACCACATACTCCCATCACACCACTATCGAGAACTCTGATCCATGATTAATGCTCAAAATACATCAATCACATTCCAAACATGCCAATTAAGGTGTTTTGAACACCTAATCATTCTTAACCTTGATTTTACATGATAAATTGTGTAAATTCATGAGTGTTGACTGTCCCTTATCTATAATTGGTGTCTATGAGTTTATATTGATTATTATTTATCTTTGGTTAATGATTAATTGAGTTAGTTTGACATTTATTCATGTTTGGGGTTATGAGGGAGTTGAACCGATGACACATGGTGATCTGGTAGAGTTTAGAAAACCTAATTGTTCTCATTTACATAGATCCAAGTGGATACCTTTGATAGAAATGTTTTTGGAACATGAATTTCCAACCATGAGGCTCAGTTGACTGCTGTCACTAATTATACATGAATTTTCTGTCATATTCTTATTGTTTCCAAATGATGATGATAATACAATTCTCATGTTCTTTGGATGATTCATGATATTGAAAGTATGAATAAATGGGTGAAAATGGAAAGGGAATGGTTTTGTAAATAATAATTGTATTTTCTAATGAATTTTGAAAATAAATTTAGTGTTTTATTTTCCATCAAATGTTTTTTAATGGGTAATCATTTCTATAAAATTTCAAGTTTAAAAATTGGGAACATAATTGTTAAGGGTTAAAATCAATTTTTAAAAATAATTAAAAGTGTCTTAATGATTTATTATTCAAAATTTAATCATATTTTTACAATGTAAATGTGATTTTATTGTTAAATGAATAATCTTTATGTTAATAAATTATATTTCATTGAATTTTCTGAATTAGAATGACATTTTAGATTTTAATGAAGTTCTCGATAAAGGATATTTAAAAATAGAAATTCACATTAAAATAGAGTTTTTTTTAATTAGAGAAATAGATTAAAATTGTTTATAATGGGTATTTTTGAATCAATTTGAGCATTAAAATTAATTATTATGTTGAATTAATAATTAATAATTAATATTTTTTAAAATTAATAATAATGTTGAATTTATCTTTTTAACTAATAATAATTATATAAATATTTTTTCCAAAATAATTACATATATATATACAACTATTTATAAAAAATATATATTCATTTAAAAATAATATATACAATTTAAAATTATAATGTTGTTTATTTGTAATAATTGAGTATTGGAAAAATTATTTTAAATACTGATTATGTTTTTCATATTCTGAAAAACAATATTTTCATTTATTTTATAATTTTTCACCGAAAAATATAATGATATATTCTTATAATTTCATTTCCTATACTAAATTTCATATTGAAACAAAATGAAGTGAAATTAAAATTTCAATCATTTCATTATTTAATTTTTTAATTATAGAATTTGTAGTAATATATTTTTCTAGTTTAATTTTTATCTAATTTTTTTATCATGAAATTACAATGATATATTAAAATAAATGTATTTGATCACCTTTGAACCATTGCTCCCCCTTGAACATATTTTTTTAATTTCCCCAAATGGTTTCAATAATGTGTGCATAAGAGATTATATTTGTCATTGATCTACCTCGTTGATTATCCACCCAATCTCTCTTACCATGAGACATTTTTGGGTCACCCTATGCATTTCCATCACATTCATTTTAAAAATTTATCATTATTTCTCACTCTAATTACATTGATCTCCTGGTTGTACATTGAATAACCCTTACAACTAATCATGCAAGGTGGTGACTATAAATGATTAGTAGGAAGAGTTGTTGTGGTGCAATACTTTTAATTGAATAAAATTTCAATGTATCCCTCCGGATTCCTTGTTCCACCAAATATATCTTTCCTTGATCCATCGCTAGTTCTCCCTCTCCCTTTTCTTGAAGTTATTTTTCACTAATTTATCATTATTTATCACACTGATTGTATGGATCTCCTATATCTGAATCAAAAAATCCCCTCCCATATATTAGGTAACAGAACTTGAAAAACTGGAAACTTCTACAAACCCATAGCCATGGTTTTCAAACGATGACTATAGGTGGCTATAGCCACAATTTTGTGTTAAATAACCATGGATCATAAAATGTTGATATAGGTCATGGAAATAGCCATGTTTATGTTCCCTAGAAAAATGGTTTTGAAACCCATGGATATAGGAATATTTTTTTGAAGATATTTCACCTCGGTTTTCCAAAATCGTGGCTATAGGGTTCCCACACATCTGCGGGAAAAAACCCAAGCAAAGAATTTGATAGGAAGACCTACCTCCATAGTTTTGAGGATATTACCACAATTTATATTAATATATATCATAATATATGTATATATACACAATGCATTCCACTCTGTAATGGTGAGGAGAATTGATTACCAAAGGGGAGGTGCAAGGATCGAAACTTGACTAATACATTTTAGGCTATTTCAACATTTTAACAAGTATATAGCCATGGTTTGACACTATGGAAATTTCACCTCTTTCCATGGTTTAAACTATGGCCATAGTTCAAACACCATTACGGCCAACTTTGAGGCATATTGCCACATTTTTCAAAACCGTGGAAATAGTCTGGGCCCTAATACCATACCGATAGCGGCCATAGTTTCTTAAAATCAAGGTCGTATCCTATGTACATGTAATTAGGGCATATTTCCCCAGTTTTGAAATGTGGAAATATGATTTTTTTTCTAGTTGTGTAAGGTTGTGACTTCCAATGAAAAGTAGACAGGGTTTCCAAAGTTCATCACTGGTAATCACCTCCATGATCCTAGTATCTATCTTAATATAACGTTCCACCCAATCTCTTTTCCATTATTACATTGTTGGTTCACCATCTCCTTCACTTTCCCATTTATTTTAACTCATTAATCATTATTTTTTCACTAAACAGTCATCTATCTCTTATTTTTGTACCTCAATAACTCTTCCCACATATCTTGTAGTTGGTTATTGCAAATGATATGTTGGTCGTGTTTTTCAGGTGCACATCAAGAAATCTGCTCCATGTCCTTAGTATCATTACTTCTCCTACGCATTATTTTCAATCAATTCTTCCAATTTTATTTCTGGTTTCCCACTTATCCCATTGATTTATTCCCCAATTCCTTTTTAGAATATGTTTTTACCTTGTATATATTTTTAGTGACCACTAGTGTATCATTGTTCAATATTGTCTTTTTTTTTCAGGAATCTATATTATTGAAAGTATATTTCACCAGTCATTTAGATACAAGTTTTGAGATATGTGATATTTTAATTTCTTTATAAGAATAGTTATCATGAATTTTTATAGATAGCTTGTTTTTAAGCATTATATTAAAATCTATATGGTTATAACCTCTATGATGGGTTCTAATTGGGGAGAGATCTCTATTGCGACCCAAATTAGTGAACAAGATGTTATACAAAGTTTATATATATTAAGAAAGATTAAGGATAACCCATATTAGTAATATCATCAAAAATTAATAAACCAATTTACGTATACATACTCATAAATATAAATAATCATACATTATAATAAAATTTTAATCATATGATGGATTTTTTCAATAAAATTGTTTATTTTTTTCTTTATTTATTTTCTTATATATTAATAACATTGAACCAAACAAGATTTATATGAATCCAAAAATGGGTGGATACCAATCATATGGAAAAAGAGTATGAATATGGTGTGAAATATTTCATCATGTTTGAGAAATATCTAGTGTATGTCCCTTCTGAAGTCCTTTCTCCATGTATATAGTGTTTTTATTAAATAATAATTAGTACAGTAGAGATTGGTGAACACATGATGAATAAGGGAATAGATCAATATTATACATTATTGACTAAACATGGCGAAAAACTAAATGTTTCTAGATATTAGGATAGGACTAGATATTATGGATCATATGATATTATTATAAGAGTGGAAAACAATGAAGATTTTATCAAGTATGTTATTATAGGTTTCAAAGATGATGCAAATCATATTTAGGTTATGACAATAACCATTGATGAATAACATCATGATTATCCAAAAATTATTTTAAAAATTAATGACTTGTGAAATCAATATATTGTAAGCTGGTTGTTCTAAACATACATAATATTATACCCTACAAAATATATATAATTTAAAATATGGAAATAGATGGAGTGAGGCTAGTTTTATTGAAATATGTGCTCTTTTGAATGATATTATCTTAGAAGATAATGATTTCTTTTCCAAACATATAATGAAAATCAAATTCAATGTTCAATTAGTATGCTCTCTAAAAGAATACATTCTTGTCCAAATGATTATATACTATCTTATAAGGTATAGAAATCACATAAAATCCTCAAGGTGTGGTGCTTCATGGTACAAGATTGATGAATCGGGTCCTATAAATATTTTATGTTACATAACAATCATGAAATTTTTTTTCCTATATAAAAGTGAGGAGATTGTTAGAAAATTAGAATTTTTTGAAAATTATATAAATAAATATATGAAAACTCATCCTCTGAAAGTGTTTCTGTAATCGGAGCGAATTAAACAGAACTATCCTGAATTAGGAAATGAGTTGAGGAACCATAATATTTTAATTTATATGGATGTAGTGAATCATTTTGGTTTTTAAAGAAGTACATATAATACATTGCTAATTATGTTGGTAAATTATATCATACCAATGTGGTTATTCGTTTCTTCAACAACTATAGGATAAAGTAATTAGGCCATATACCATTTTTTTAAACAAAAAATGAATATGGGGGAGAAGGGTTCGGGTAAGGTAGGGAACCCAACATAAACAAAAATAAGGAAACTAAGAAGACCCAACAATAAAAAAACCCAAAAAATAATAAAATACAATATTAAACACACAAGATAGATTCAAACTGCACTGATACCAACCATGAGTGGTTATTCCCAGAAGATATCCTCTACTCCTCCATGTACTTTCTCTCTTCTATGGTTCATGATTATCATTTGAATATGATATTGTATTTTCGATTGAATTTATATCAGTAGATAACTCTCTATGAAGCTTCCATGATATCTGATGAGCATATCTAATATATTTACATAAGAACCCACTGGAAGCACATTTCAGTGCATGGGATCTAGAATTATGTCCCATATCATTTCTGGAATTCCCTTCCATATTCACTACTTCCAAGTGGACATACATTTTGAAGTATAAATCTCCCAAATAATTGTAAACAGAGACAATATCCTGGTTCAATTTTTATATTTTATGATAATTGACAATCAAGAATCCTTTTTCATTTGACAGTGGGTACTATTAGAGTCACTTTTATAAATATATTAAAAAAACCATGTTCCCCAAATTTTCAAATGAATAATCTATTATCTAGAATTTAGATATATATTGATCCTATATTATATCCATCAATGTGGCTATTTCACAACCACTAATCATGGGATGATTATTTGAAACACTATATTAGGATATATCAATCATAGTATTTCTATTAGAATAGTTATCTTTATGTGATACCTTAAAAATATATGTAGCAAGAGATTCTCTTACATAGAAGTGTTCCATATTGGAATGAGAGGCCAAGGAATAACTACAATTTTTCATTTTAGGAAAAACATAATTGAAGTTACTTCTTGTGATATTATCCATATTTCATACCAGTTAACCCTCTAGAAACAACCACTAAGGCCCCTATATCATGGTGCATCTCCTTAGAGAATCCATCCTCAAGACCCTCATAAATTGACTTCAAAATCCCCCATCTGAATAGAGACCCATACTTTACATACATTGTTATTACTTCAGAATTGAATCACACTTATTACAAAATACAACAAAACCAAGAAAGGACCGTATAGGTATAGTGTCTTTAGAAACTAGGAAACATAAACAACTGGTTCATAAAGCATCTACTTTGCCTCCCATTTATTTCATCATATCTAGAGTACCTTTTTGGCATATTATACTTAATAACCTTCTCCCTGACCTGGGGAAATAAAACATACAAAAGGGTGAGCTCAAATGCACAGTAAGGTTAAACAAAAGAAATATCAATCACATCATATTAATAAGAACATAACATTTTGGAAATCTTAACCTACAAAAGGGATCATAATTTCATAACATGGGATAAATCATAGTAGTGAAATTAAATCCCAATAATCATAACATAAAACATGAAACTTTGTGGCATACACACATAATCATAGAGAATTATTTCTTTTTAGTCAAGACTCATTTCCAAGACTATCATAGTGGACAAAGTCTATTTCTGAACCGAGTCACCCTCGTTTCAGTCCTGTTTCACTGAACCGGTAAAACCTACCGTTCCATCCATGTCTATATCATGAGATATAAAATCTTTACCCAATGAATTGGAGGGAGATATAGGTCCCACCCATCACATAATGATACCATTCTTATGTGTGCCACAAAATCATAAATCATACATCATTTCATAACCCATGTAATAAAAGTGGAATTCTTAAACAACATGACATCATAAAACAATTCATATAATATAAAGGAATTAATAAAAATAATTCCATCACAACATAATAAAATTAATTTAATAATAGGGATAAAAACAGAACCCTATATTATCTTAGATGGAAAATAATTTTGATAAATCACTTGAACACCAATCTTGAGGAAAATATCCTTTCTGCTTCAAAAACACTTTTCCTTTCTTAACAAGTCATAAAATTATAAATAAAAGAAGTTGATTAAACATAAACATAAAAACATGTAAAGGAAGATTTTTGTAAATAATGTTTTAAAAATCCATTCATGCCGTATATGTTAAAAAAACATTCTTCTCGTACTTTTGTCGGAAAAGTCAAAAAATACCTCATACGAAAAATGACAAAAGATTCTTTTCATATCTTTTACTAAAAACTCACCGAAGGGTAAAATTGGATTTAGGAAATTGTAGGTGGATAGAAATAATATTACATATTGAAGAAACATGGATGCGGATGATAAAATACACCCAGTAATTTCTGAAGTATAAACAATCTCGGATAAAAATGAGATTGTGATATTTCCCATACCTTAGGTCCGTTTTGCTTCATAAGTGTCTGAACCTCCTGTATAATGATTTAAATAATGTAATTGAATTATTACAGAATCATACTTATTTTTATGATATCATATATGGTCATATTCTTAGCTTCTTAGTAGTAATATTTCATTGCTACTTGTTATTCAGGTGTTTATAACTTTTTGTTCTTATGCGTGTTTTGTCGAATAAATTCTTATTATTATATTTAGGTTATAGATACCTCATTTCCAGAATGTTATTAGTGTAATATATATCATATTAATTCATTCAATTCATTTATATAATCATTATGAAATGATGATCAGGTATAATGAGTCGCATCACATCGTGGAGACGATATTCCGTACGTACGCACGAGTAATGATATCATTCCTATGATCATGGAATTGTTTTGGATTGTATTTATACTATTTCAGAATCAGTATCATTTATAATAGTCATATATAGTCATTATTTACACCATTATACCCATCCAAGTATGGTGGTGGTGGAAAATCGATTACACCATGACGTGCAGACGGTATTCCGTACGTATGCACACGCGGTGATTTCTTTTTCTGTAGGATGGATAGATGGTGAAATAGGGTTGTTTCATACTTATAATAACATATCATTATATGAGTGATACTGATGTTATTACTTCATAATGAAACATCTAAAGAAGAATAAGTGGAAGAAGAAATAAAGATGAAAGAATCGGTAACAGACATTACCTCTTCATTGAAGTTCTTCTTTGAGACCTTCTTTTAGGGAACAAAAATTGGTCTTTGAAGAAGACGAGGACCTCTAGGATGTCTCTAGGGAAGTGTAGAGGAGTAATTTTCAGGGGTTGGCCGAGATTGAAGGCTCAATGTGCTGTGAGGAATAGGGGGAGGAGGAGCCCTTTTATAAGGGAGGAGAGGGGTACCTTTGGGAAAAATAAAAATATTATCTTATTATAAAGTCAATTTCGGTTTTAAATATATCAAAACTGATATATTTCGAAGCTAAGGTGGGGATGGGTTGAAATCCTCTCATAAAATAGAATTTAGACAAGTTTAGGTTCCTATTTTAACCATATCATTTAGATTTAACATTAAGTTAAATAAGTTTACTTTTACCGTGTCTTCTTGTGTTCTTATACTATAAAGTTAATAAACTTACTATAAGCAGCCAAACGAACCCCAAGTTGTTTATTATATATATATATAACCTTATCTAAGTAATTTGGACGAACCTTGGATTTTTAGGAATAAAATAACAATTACTAATATAATATTTGTTTTAAAAACTATTTTATGTCAATTTTGATAATATTTAGTAATTGATTTTTGTGAAAATCATAACAGAATGTTTAGTTCGAAAAAAGTTAATTAAATCAATACTAACATGTCATATTAACCTAGCAAATTAGTGGAATTCATAAAGAGTCTCAAATTACATTTATTTTGGTGTTTATAATATTAATTATGTCAATATTTCATTAATAAGATAATTACTGCATCATCATTGTGTCAAAAATAAATTAAATTATTTTATGTCTAAAAATTAAAAATAAAATACCATTTTGTAGGAAATATTTTTATCTTTCTAATGAATATTTATAGTCGAATTTATCTTAGGTATAACCGCATATTAAAAATTATTTACTTATTAAACTTTGATTTTAACTATTTTAACTCTTCTTTAAATAAATTAATAATAAATGTCCTAATCAAATCCAAGTGGGCCTAAATGGTCATATTTTATTCCTAAGTTTATTTTTGGTCGAATTTCACTTATCCAGTAGAATTAGGACATGTGTTAGGGTAATAATAATGTCATCTTTACCCTAAATTAAGCTATTAAATTTTAACCGTGGTAAAAAAAGTAAAAAGTTACTATTCACCAAAAAAGTATTTTCATCTCATTGAACCACATTTTAGTCCTTGATATTAACTGTGTCTCTTGGATTTTCGAAATTCCACTCACAGAAGCGGTAAAATTAAGTTTTATGAAAATTTCAGTTTTTTAACTACCACTTAGTGGTTTCACTATTCATCAAAAATTGACAGTTTTCAGCAAAATACCAAAATTTCACCCTAGGCAAATTTCGATATTCCGAATCCAAAAATGAAGTCCATTTTGAGAAATAAAATTTATAAAATTTTAAAAAGTGGTTATTACTATTCATAACAGTTAGTTTTAATAATATTTTAATAGCATATCGTTGTTTAGTGAAACTCGGTATTGCGTACGACGCAAGAAATCGAGGAAGGTCGCGATTTCGTGAAAAGAAAGCCAAGCAATTGTTGTGTAGAAAAAGATTCCTTCAATGATTTATATAACATAAATGTCTCGGGTGTTACATTCTACCCCCCATAAAATGATTTTCGCCCTCGAAATTCGTCACTTTGTAACAAACAGATGAGGATACCTCTCCCTCATCATATCCTCAAGCTCCCATGTAGATTCTTCTAATTGGTGGTTCCTCCATAAAACATTCACCAATCTAGTGGTCTTGTTTCATAGGACTTTTTCGCTACGATCCAGAATCTCTATCGGTTGTTCTTCACAAGAAAGATCTTTCTCCAGTGGTACAACTTCTGAGCTGAGTACATGTAAAGGATCAGGTATGTACTTTCTCATGAGAGATACATGGAATACATCGTGAACTTGAGAGAGATTTGGTGGAAGTTCCAATCGGTAAGCTACCTTCCCAGCACGATCCAGTATTTCGAAAGGACCGATATATCTAGGGCTCACCCTTCCCCTTCTTTCCAAATCTCATAACCCTCTTCCAGGGAGATATTTATAAGAACACTTTATCACCCACTTCAAACTCTAGGTCTTTTCTTCAGTTGTCAGCATAACTTTTCTGTCGACTCTGAGCTTCTCTTATGTGTTGTTGAATAGATCTAACCTTTTCTTCCATTTCATCAACGAGATCAGGTCCTAATAGCTTTCTTTCCCCAACTTCATCCCAACAAGTTGGAGTCCTGCATTTCTTTCCATAGAGAGATTCATAAGGATCCATCTGAATACTGGAGTGAAAGCTATTATTATAAGAAAATTCCACCAAAGGTAGATGTTGATCCCAACCACCTTTGAAATCCATAGAGCAAGCTCTCAACATATCTTCTAGGGTTGGAATTGTTCTCTCAGACTGACCATCTGTCTGAGGATGATAAGCAGTGCTGAAACTCAACTCTGTATCTAGAGTATGCTGAAGACTTCTCCAGAACTTCGAGGTAAATCTCAGATCCCGATCAGATATAATAGAAAGTGGTACTCCATGAAATCTTACCACTTCCTTTACATATAGCTTGGCAAGCTGATCCAGAGTGAAATCCTCACTAATAGCAATGAAGTGTGCAGACTTTGTAAGACGATCAACTATGACCCAGATAGCATTATTACCTTTGGATGTTTTAGGAAGTCCTGTGACAAAGTCCATAGTGATGTTTTCCCATTTCCATTCGGGTATGGGTAATGGTTGTAACATCCCCTTAGACTTATGTCTCTCATCTTTAACTTGTTGACAAACCATGAATCGAGAGACATATTCAGAAACATCTCTTTTCATGTCATCCCACCAGAAGTACTCTTTCAGGTCCCTATACATCTTCGTACTTCCAGTATGAATAGAGAATGAAGAACTATGAGCCTCTTCCAGCAGCTCCTTCTTTAATTCGGGGATGGGAGGTACACAAACCTGATTCCTGAAGTTTATTATCCCATCACAATCAAGGTTGAATTCAGGATCATTTCTCACCTTCTTTTGTAACTCGACATCTTCTTTCTGTGCCTCTTTAATCTTCACATGTATAGATGGTTGAACATTCATTTGAGAAAGATAAGATTTTTCCCCTTCCATTATAATTCCAAGATCCATCCTTTGTAAATCCACAAATATTGGATCTTTTGTGATCCACATCATGGATAAACTAGCATGGTCTTGTCGACTTAATGCATCTACCACCGTGTTTGCTTTCCTAGGGTGGTAATGGATTGAGCAGTCGTAATCCATAATCAGCTCCAACCATCTTCTTTGACTCATATTCAGCTCCATTTGAGTGAAAATATACTTCAAACTTTTATGATCAGTATAAATATCACACCTTTTACCATAAAGGTAATGCCTCCAAATCATTAATGCAAAGATTACCGCAGCTAACTCCAAATCATGTGTTGGGTAATTTTGCTCATGGATGTTCAACTATCTTGAGGCATAAGCTATCACCATATCATTTTGCATAAGAACACACCCCAATCCCTTCTTGGATGCATCACTATATATCATAAACCTTTCTCCACTACAAGGCAGTGTGAGCACAGGTGCACTGGATAACCTTCTTTTCAACTCCTTGAAATTCTCTTCACATTCCTCCATCCAGACAAACTTAACTCCTTTTCGAGTCAACTTGGTGAGTGGATTAGATAATCATGAAAAATCATTCACAAAACGTCGATAATATCTAGCCAAACCAAGAAAACATCGGATCTCAGTTACTGTTGTTGGTCTCGACCATCTTTCGATAACCTCTGTTTTTACTGGATCCACAGATATCCCCTCTTTTGAGATTATGTGACCCAAAAATGCAACTTTTTGAAGCCAAAATTCACACTTGGTAAATTTGGCATAAATATTCTCCTTTCTCAGGGTCTTCAGTATAATTCTCAAGTGATCATCATGTTCTTCCTTGCTCTTTGAATAGACAAGAATATCATCTATAAAGACTACCACAAATTGATCAAGATAGTCTCTAAAGACTCTATTCATCAGATCCATGAAGATAGCAGGGGCATTACTAAGACCAAATGGCATCACTATAAATTCATAGTGTCCATATACGGAAAGCCGTCATTGTTATATCCTCCCTTTTGACCCTTAATTGATGGTACCCTGAACAAAGATCAATCTTGGAAAAGTATTGAGCTCCTCGTAGTTGGTCAAATAAGTAATCAATGCATGGGAGAGGATATTTGTTCTTGATAGTGATCTTTTTATGTTCTCGATAATCAATGCTGAGTCTCATTGATCCATATTTCTTCTTAACAAATAGAACAGGTGCACCCCAAGGTGATTCACTAGGGCGTATGAATCCCTTATCAAGTTTCTCTTGGAGTTGCTTCTTCAATCCCTACAACTCAATTGGGGCCATTCTATAAGGTGTTTTTGAAATAGTCAAAGCACTTGGTACGAGTTATATTGAAAACTCAACTTCACGATTCGGTGGAAGACCCGGTAATTCTTCCGGAAAGACATCATCAAACTCTCGTACAATGGGAATATTCTTAATCGTGAGTTTCTCACCAACCATTTGAGATAAATAACCTTCATTTAGTGGAATCAATACCCATAAAATAGAAGAAATTTCCACTAGAAGGTTATGTTCATCCTTGCATTGATAGACGATCATAGATTGATCTGGAATATGAAATGTGACTTCAATTCTTTGGAAATTGATATGAGATCAATATAAAGAAATCCAATCTATGCTATGAATCACATCAAATTCCACTATAGGAAGGATCACAAGATTTTCAGGAAGCACTTTCCCACAAACTTCGATCGGAGAAGAATTATAAACATTTGATGCGACTGTTGTTCCTTTAGGTGTTGTCACAGCTAACTCAATATCTAATTGTTGAGGTAATACAGTGATACCCTTAGAAAATTCTTCAGAAATAAAAGAGTGGGTGGATCCAGAATCAAATAAAACATTTTCTACTTTAGAGTGGATGGTAAGTGTACCTTTCACCACATCGTTATCGTACTCCACATCGCTGATAGAAATTGCATGTGACTTTCCTTTGTCGTTAGCCTTAAGAGTTTGTTGACGTCGACCATCATCATCAACCCTTGGATTAGGGAATTTATTGGCATAATGATCCATCTCCTTGCACTTGAAAAATTGAAGTGTAGTAGGTTCATTCTGTGTATCCCTTCCTTTGTTTGCATCATTAGACATCTTCTTCCCATCATCGTGGAATTCAAATGCCCGATGACCTTCCTTTCCACATTTGAAAAATTTACTTGTCCCTTTAAGACAACTCCCTCCATGTTTCTTTTCACACTTTGAGCATAAGGGAAATCTCATCTTCTTTTCAGTGTGCTCTTTAGATTTTCCTTTGAATGCCATTTTCCTCTTCTTATCAAACCCATATGACTGATGGGTTACTCCAATCTCCATATCGACTTTGAGATCACATAGAATGATTTCCTCATAGCTATTGAAGTCCCTTATGGCTAACACCCTTAGAAGACTTGGTTTTAAGCCACTAAAGAATCGATCGATCTTACTCTCAGGTTGAATAATAATACCAGAACCGTACCTTGAAAGTCTTCTAAAATTTGGTTCATAGGTACCAACAGATTCATCATCCTTTTTCTTAAGTTCAAGAAACTCTTTCTCCATCATTATTCAGAGATTACGAGGGATGTACATATTGAAAAATAAGTTCTTGAACTCGTCCCATTCCATGGACTCAATTTCATCCCTTTGCCTCGTATTCTTAATAAGATTCCACCATTGATCAACATCTCCTTCCAAACGATACAGTGCTAGGATGACTTTATCATGATCAGAACATTGAAGAACTGAAAATATCTTTTCAGTAGTACTAATCCATTGTTCAGCAACTAATGGATCATTAGACCCACTGAAAGAAGGTGGACGCTACCTCATGAAGGATTCAACAGAATGTTGCTCCTTCCTTTGCTCATTTGGAAGTCCTTCATGATTCATAGCTTGAGAAAGTTGTGTGAGCATGGATACAAGATTTTTCATTCCATCTCCCATAACGTTTGGTTGCTCAGGGGGACAATCATTGCATTGCCCGTCGCATTCCGCATTAACACAATTCCTTCGGGTTCCAGCCGTTGACTAAAAACAAGAAGAATAGTGTGAGCAACACTAATTATAATAGTAATACCATATACTCAAGAATAAAATTTCACACTTAAGGTCTTATCCTAGGTTATTAATGGCCATTTCTAAAACACTAAGATTGTGTTCTATGCTTAGACTTTTCCTTAGGTTTCTTACTAAGGCTTTCACATCCTAGTTTCCAAAGGTTGACTATACCTTTCCTCTGATACCAACAATAACGACCCATACTATACGTACATTGTTATTAATTCAGAATTGAAGCACACTTATTACAACATACAACAAAACTGAGAAAGGACCGCATAGGTATAGTGACTTTAGAAACTCGGAAACATAAACAACTGGTTCACAAAGCATATACTTTGCCTCCCATTTATTTTATCATATCTAGAGTCCATTTTTGGCATATTCTACTTAATAAACTTCTTCCTGACCAGGGGAAATAAAACATACAAAAGGGTGAGCTCAAATGCTCACTAAGGGTAAACAAAAGAAATATCAATCACATCATATTCATAAGAACATAACATTTTGGAAATCTTAACCTGCCAAAGGGAGAATAATTTCATAACATGGGATAAATCATAGTAGTGAAATTAAATCCCAATAATCATAAAATAAAACATGAATCTTTGCGACATACACACATAATCAAAGATAATTGTTTCTTGTTAGTCAATACTCATTGCCAAGACTATCTTAGTGGACAAAGTCCATTTCTGAACCCAGTCACCCTCGTTTCAGTCCTGTTTCACTGAACCGGTATAACCTACCCTTCCAGCCATGTATATCTCATGAGATATAAAATCTTTACCCAATGAATTGGAGGGATATATAGGTCCCACCAATCACATAATGATACAATTCTTATCTGTGCCACAAAATCATAAATCATACATCATTGGATAACCCATGTAATAAAAATGGGATTCTTAAACAACATGACATCATAAAATAATTCATATAAGATAAGGGAATTAATAAAAATAATTCCATCACAACATAATCAAATCAATTTAATAATAAGTATAAAAACATAACCCTATATTATCTTAGATGGAAAATAATATTAACAAAACACTTGAACACTATTCTTGAGGAAAATATCCTTTCTGCTTCAAAAACACTTTTCCTTTCTTAACATGTCATAAAATTATAAATAAAATAATTTGATTAAAAATAAGCATGAAATCTTGTAAAGGAAGCTTTTTGGAAATAATGTTTTAAAAATCCATTCATGCCGTATAAGTTAAAAAACATTCTTCTCATACTTTTGTCGGAAAAGTCAAAAAATACCTCATATGAAAAACGACAAAATATTCTTTTCACATCTTTTACTAAAAACTCACCGAAGGGTAAAATTGGATTTAAAAAATTTTAGGTGGATATAAATAATATTACATATTGAGGAAACATGGATGCGAATGATAAAATACACCCCAGAAATTTCTTAAGTATAAACAATCTCGGATAAAAATGAGATTGTGATATTTCCCTTACCTTAGGTCCGTTTTGCTTCGTAAGTGTCCGAACCTCCTGTATAATGATTTAAATAATGTTATTGACTTATTCCAGAATCATACTTATTTTTATGATATCATATATGGTCATTTTCTTAGCTTCTTAGTTGTAATATTTCATTGCTACTTGTTATTCGGGTGTTTATAACTTTTTGTTCTTATGCGTGTATTGTCGAATAAATTCTTATTATTATATTTAGGTTATAGATAAATAATTTCCAGAATTGTATTAGAGTAATTAATATCATATTCATTCATTCAATTCATTTATATAATCATTATGAAATGAAGATCATGTAGAATGAGTCGCATCACATCGTGGAGACGGTATTCCGTACGTACGCACGAGTGATGATATCGTTCCTATGATCGTGGAATTGTATTGGAGTGTATGTATACTATTTCAGAATCAGTATCACTTTATAATAGTCATATATAGTCATTATTTACACCATTATACCCATCCAAGTAAGGTGGTGGTGGAAAATAGATTACACCACGGCGTGGAGACGATATTCCGTACGTACGCACGCGCGGTGATTTCTTTTTCCGTAGGATGGATAGATGGTGAAGTAGGGTTGTTTCATACTTATAATAACATATCAGTATATTAGTGATACTGATGTTATTACTTCATAATGAAACAACTAAATAAGAAGAAGTGGAAGAAGAAATAAAGATGAAAGAATCGGTAACAGACATTACCTCTTCTTTGAAGTGCTTCTTTGAGACCTTCTTTTAGGGCATTAAAATTGGTCTTTGAAGAAGACCAGGACCTCTAGGATGCCTCTAGGGAAGTGGAGAGGAGGAATTGACAGGGGTTGGCCGAGCATGAAGGCTCAATGTGGTGTGTGGAAGAGGGGGAGGAGGTGCCCTTTTATAAGGGAGGAGAGGGGAACCTTTGGGAAAACTAAAAATATTATTTTATTATAAAGTCAAGTTCGGTTTTAAATAGCTCCAAATTGATTTATTTCAAAGAAAAGGATGGGATGGGTCGGAATCCTTTCATCCAATAGAATTTAGACAAGTTTAGGTTCCTATTTTAAGCTTATCATTTAGATTTAACATTAAGTTAAATAAGTTTACTTTTACCGTGTCTTCTTGTGTTCTTATCCTATAAGGTTAATAAACATACTATAAGCTGCCAAACGAACCCCAAGCTATTTATTATTAATATATATAACATTATCTAAGTCATGTGGCCGAACCTTATATTTTTAGGAATAATATAACAATTACTAATATAATATTTGTTTTAAAAACTATTTTATGTCAATTTTGAAACTATTTAGTAATTGATTTTTGTGAAAATCATAACAGAATGATTAGTTCGAAAAAAGTTAATTAAATCAATAAAAACATTTCATATTAACCTATAAAATTAGTGGAATTCATAAAAAGTCTCAAATTACATTTATTTTGGGGTTTATAATATTAATTATGTCAATATTTCATTAATAAGATAATTACTGCATCATCTTTGTGTCATAAATAAATTAAATTATTTAATGTCTAAAAATTACAAATTATATACCATTATGTAGGAAATATTTTTATATTTCTAATTAATATTTATAGTCGAATTTATCTTATGTATAATGCCATATTAAAAATTATTTACTTATTAAACTTTGATTTTAACTATTTTAACCCTTCTTTAAATAAATTAATAATAAATGAACTAATCTAATCCAAGTGGGCCTAAATTATCATATTTTATTCCTAAGTTTGTTTTTGGTAGAATTTCACTTATCCAATAGAATTAGGACATGTGTTAGGGTAATAATAATATCATCTTTACCCTTAATTACCCTATTTTCTTTTAACTGTGGTAAAAAAAGTAAAAAGTTACTATTCACCAAAAAAATATTTTCACCTCATGGAACCACATTTTAGTCCTTGATATTAACTTTGTCTCTCGGATTTTCGAAATTCCACTCTCGACAGCGGTAAAATTATGTTTTATGAAAAATTCAGTTTTTTAACTACCACTTAGTTGTTTCACTATTTATCAAAAAATTGAAAGTTTTCAGAAAAATACCAAAATTTTACCCTAGGCTAATTTCGATATTCCGAATCCAAAAATGAAGTCCATTTTGAAAAATAAAATTTATAAAATTTCAAAAAGTTGTTATTACTATTCATAACGGCTAGTTTTAATAATATTTTAATAGCATATCGGTATTGCGTACGATGCAAGCTATCGAGGAAGGTCGCGATTTCGTGTAAAGCATGCCAAGCAAGTGTTGTGTAGAAAAAAATTCCTTTGATGATTTATATAACATAAAAGTCTCAGGTGATACAATCTGGCTCCCAATTAATATTATCAATTTATTAAACCCCTAAATCTGTACCATACTAAAACAACTAGCAGTATCAAATAGAGGCAATGATATACCATCATACATGGAAATAAATGTCCCTAGAAAATGGATGTCATGAGTTGAAATACATACCTTCATAGAAGACACATCCCAATCTATGGATGCACTATCATTCTCACACTAGATCGACACCATAGCATACTGATCCTGATAATTTTACAACCCCATACCATCAGCATTATCCAAAATTGTCATTTTCTATCTAATTTTTCATTAGTTAATGAGAATAAAATTTTAAATTTTTGTTTCTATTTTTTGAAGAATTAATACCCTACTCACGGATTTATGAATCCAAAAAATTGGGTCACCCCTCTCTAAATTTTAGCGACCTAAATTTTCATATGTCGATGTCTTCTATATTGCAACAAGCCAATAATGAAAAGTAGTCTCAAATTGATGACAATGAATCTATAAAATAGGAATCATTCTAATCAATACCTTTATGGAGTAATATAATTTTCGATCAAATACACCTAGTGATGCTTGTAGGATCAACACAAGGGGATTAACCATGATCATCCCGTTGACACCCAACCATACAACAAGGTTTCTATTCCCATTTTTATGAAATTCAAAACTAACTATTTATATCTCTCACTCCAATATTTATTTGACGATGAAATTTTCCACCATTCAATTTCCATTGACCATAATTTATCCCTTGAATAGTATGCATCAATTGAATAAACATCTTACTACATGAATTCTCATCATTTCCATGAGCTAATTAGAATGCAAAAGATTGAGATCTCAAATTACTGGGAATTTTAGGACCAATAATCATGACCTCCTTAAAACTGATTAGAAATTTTTCTTATTCAATTCACATAAAAAATTCATCTAATTTTGTAGATATAATAACTTTATCAACCAAAGTAGATCACAAGTCTATTTCCACTAAAATTTGGGAGTAGTTACCAAATCTATAAATTTTTTTCTCTCTATCCATTTTTATAGGTACACCAATTACCATTGAAATATTATTCATGATATTTTGATTCCATGGAATCCCATTTTAGAAAAATAATTTTACCCACAATTGCACTGTGAGTTACTTACCTCCGGCTGATCAATGATTATATCCCAATAGTGGGTGTTAAAAATATTAACCATGAGGGAAATAGAACCAAGACCCCTTTCCCTTATATTATTATATTTTTAGGAAAAAATAATGTGGAATAATCCATGAACCATCAAGAAAAACAATGAATTTTCAAAACACAATGAACCAGACAGTCGTGAAACAAAAACATATATTCTCTTAGGCTTCCAACGACTCAGAAAAATAATTCACGCAATGATATAATGACTACCAATATTCATCCATTCCATTATTTCATGTGAATAAGACAAATCATGTTAATAATTCACTTATTGATGAACAAACCCGTATAATAATATTTGTAGAGAGAGAAATAATGACCACCAATGATTTCAGTACAAAATGATACAGAATCACACAGACTATGAACGAAACATCGAGCATCCATCTCAACCATAACATGATTATGTGAGTCAAATTGGCATTGATCACAAAATTTTTCAGCCAAATAATTACTATATGGATTCCCCATAGAGATTCAACCCTAATCACCATCAATTTTTTGATAGAGATTCTCTCAAACCAAACCCATATCCTACATGAATAGAAAATAAAAAATGATTTATTTGCATATATCAGAACTGAAAAACCTTGTAATGATATTGAAGTTTATTTTTCTCCATTTATTGAATATATATAATTATTTTGTGATTTATTCGTTTTGTAGTATTATATGTATAGAAATGAATAGTTCAAATTGAGAGCCACATTTTATAGTAAATAAATGACTTTACTACTTGAGGATAGTTTCTAGGAAGTAGAATGTAAGGACCTCATGGGTATCCCATTTGTGAATAAGGTATATAGTCAATTGGTTAAAAATTCATCAAGTAATATGTTTCTATGACCACATTGATTATTTCCTCGGTGAAATCAGTATCAATATTTGACAACATCATCCGATGTGAGTTCAGAAGAATGTACAACATCATATTCAATAACCGGTGATGAACTATTTGATAATGTTAAAGATATGAACACTACATTTTCTAAACCATTTTTAAAAAACCATACAAATATCAATTAGAAAAAATGATTATTTATTTTAGAAAGACCATACTAGAACAATTTGAAAGTAAGAGATTTTCGTGATGTCAAGTATGTGGGCAAACATGTATGTGACAGTGTCATTGGAACATTAATAAATTCATTTGAAAAAACAATAGATATAATTAAGGTTTGGTTGGCCATGATTAAAATGGGATTACGTGAATAGTTGACTCCAGTAAAGGGTGAAAAGGGTATTTTTTTCCTACAACTACTCAAACACTTTCTAGGAATGAGAGATATCTAGTTTTCAACTTCATGAATAATATTAATGAATTAAAGGGGTATTTTTAAAATATTAAAATATCATTTCAATGACTGATTTAATGTTAAAATGTATAAAATGAAACCCCTATCATTTTTTTAGGATCTAATTCTTATAGATTTATATTTCAATTTTTAATATAATTTCAATCATAATGTAAGTATTATTTATTTATTTATTGATGTTATATGTGGAAATGTTATAGACCAATGGAAATTATCATCGATAAAAAATATATTTTTTTTCTTGTTGTGTAAAACTGAGATTGTTTCTCACTAACATTCATTGATATGATTTTTAACATGATGGTTAAATTTGTAAGGTAGATTTGACTTTGTAGTCCATTATATTATAAATTTATGTACCCCATTAAATGTTATATAGATATTTTGAAAGGGTATATCAGTGATCAAAGTAATCAAGAAGGTTTTTGTCAATAGTGTAATGTTGATAATTCGACTATTGAATTCTATAACAAAAACATGTCATGTGTGGAAAGAATTATTCTACTAAAATCATGTCACATTAGATGACCTAGGGGTAGAGGAATTTTTGGAATATATGTTGACAAAATTTGTAATACTGATTTGGAGTAGAGCTAACATTAAAATTTTCCTATACATTCACTTGTTTCCGCAAATGCTAAACCCACAATGAAATTATTAGGCATTGGAATCCATCAAGGGATAAAGTATGATCATAAAACACACATAATAAATATTTTAAAGGATGGTTTCAAGACTCTATTTTTAAGTTGTAAGTTAAAATTCTAGATTCAATTTCAAAATGACATCTATGGCTATCCAAAGGACCAATTGTGCATGTATTATCTTATAATAGTTCGATAATTAAGGGTTATAGATTCTATAAAAATTAATATAATGAATACAGTACCATTCAAAATAGTGGAGTTTCACTTAGGGAGGAAGTGATGCATGTATCTGGTACCAAAGACATAAATACAAGTTATTTGAATATTTCATACATTAGAATCATAAAATAGAAATTGGAGTGGGATTATACAACATTTTATGGCTGTAATTTTCAATTGAAGTGGGTTGATAATTAGAGTGATGTTGAAATAGATGAATTGGGATTCATGAATTTGGATTTCTGTAAGGAAGGGTACAAAAAAGAATTGTTTATAATGGAATATATCATAGTAAAGGTATTTTATGATCCAGATCAAGAAATATAAAAGTGGTCAATTTTTTGATTTGACTAAACCCATTGATGGTTCAGATGTCAATTCAACTAAGGGCGACCCTTTCATTTGGATATCACAATATCATCACAACAGTCCCAATGACGATAGGGTTTTCTATATTAGAGGATAACACAATAAATATAGTTGGATACTCGATAGAGTGGTTCAATTTTATAAACCATTAAAAATAGAGTACAATAATTTTGTCATATTTTTTTAATATACATCGTGTTACTACATATTATTATATGTTCAATACATAATTTATGTAATGTAAATTAAATATAAAACTAAATATATAGACAATGACCTTTTCACATGTCAATTCTCCCAATAACAAGGAATAATTTGTTTCTCAAAACGTCAGTGCTCCCAAAGATGAAGAAGAAGAACCATTAGAATATGTCAATGCTATCAATCATGATGAACAATATATTGATGATGTTAAAGATGAGGAAATCATATATAGTTAGTAATTGGTTTCCCAAAAAAATATCTCCATAAAATGATAGTGTTAGAAACATTACCATGGAATGAAATAATGGAATCATATTTGAGGTTGGATGGAATGCATGCATCCATCCTATTAACCATTAAAATAATATATTTATTAGATATATTGTGATAACCAATAAAATGTGCATACCGATTGATGTAGACTCATGGAACATTTTTGTGACCATTACTAATACATAGATTTGGGAATAGAATAGGGTAACATTATGGTATGCATTATTTATTTTATAAAAAATTAATATTATTAAACATCCAATTAATCTTCATTATCCCTTGTAGAGTGCATTTAAAGTAAATAAATTTTGATTGAAATTTGTATTATTTCTCACTAGAAAGTTCCATTGAGGATTTTACAAAATTATAATCGAGTTTCATCTCCATGATGCTGAGGGAAAGATAAACCCACCCCCAACATAGATGTATACATACCAAATAATCCAACATGTTTTGGATTTTTTATTACACATCATGAGGGGACATCATCTCATGCACAATGTCAATTGTAATACATTACTTGAAAAACATGTATTAATCAATTTTATTAAGAATTTTTTATTATTTAAATAATATTTAATGTTTGAAAATATTCAATTAGAACAAAAACCAATGCATCCCTACCGTAAATCAATGATGGGGTATGCTTCACTTGAAATAAATGTGGTACATATCTTAAATATAATATAATAATTTTATGAGATTGAAAACGTCAATATAATTATGTAAAACTAATTATATACATGAAGATGAATTTAAAAAAAAACATAAATCACACTTCCTGTGCGATGGAAGGAGGCATGTATAAATGAATAAGGTATACTAATAGATGAAAACACAAACAATGTTTGGAAAACGTGTATAAGAATGACATTAAAACAATTTTCTGCAATTTTGGTATTACATAAAAATGATTACTTATTTTACAATATTTTATTTCACTCAAAAAAATATTCATTATTAAATTTATAAGATGAATAACTACTATATGTGGAAACGAAGTATCCATAATAGTATTAACACATATGAGAAATGAGTTTTGGTTGTTCACCGCTAAATTATTTGAGGATAAAATTTAAAGGGTTATAATCATACGAAAATGGTAGAGTCGCAAGCACTGTTAGATATTCTAGACGAAGAAATTAATTGGTTGGAATAGTTGATGTAAAATGTAATAGAAAGGATTCAAATAAGTGAAACAACATAAGAATAACAACTATGTGAATATTCCTCCCACCCCTACATACTTTTAGGAGATCCATTTTCCTCAATGAGTGGTATTAGAATATGTAATCTATATTATCATTTATTTTCTCCAAATGTGAGTCATGTTGGAACTGATACCTTTATTGTACTAATATTATACAAAGTGAAAATGATTTTGATTTATATCTACATACACCAACCAATAGCCATGTTGTGATGACTACTATGTTCAATATATAAGGAGTTCTCTTTAAAATTAAAATCTTCTAATATGACATATAACTATAGGGATTAAAATATCACATGACTCGAGCACCAAGATACTTGTTCCACATGATGAAGTAGATATAGATACAGTCTAGAATGTTGTTGGAACATTTGTATCATCGCTGTTAGATCTTTAAAAATAACATTTCAACAAGGAGTTATTATATTCCTATTTATATTTCATGAAAGAAATTTAATAATTAATGAAAAATACTAAATGGATGAATGTTATAATAGATTGGAAAAAATAAGGGTTGAAATGGAAGATTGAATCAAAATAATCTACAGAATCAATCAACTAATCAAAAACATATTCACAAAATACCATTACCCTACCCATTAAACTTGTAAATTTACTATACATAAATTTTAATGTGGATTCAACATTTGGAAATATTTCTATGACCACAATTGATTATGAACAATATATATGCATAGATATAATTACTGAAAATATTGTTTTTGACAATGTAAATGAAATCCTAAAAAATAAATGAATAGGTGTCTTAGTAGTAAATGTATAAATGGGGTGTGTTTTCTGGATTTCATAGTACAATAGCTTATTGGATATTTTAATTATTATTGAATTCCATTCAAATTTTTTAGGCATAAATATGAATACTATATGAATGGATGTCCTTATATAGGTAAATTTAGAATTATTATTTATCACATCACTTCTGCACAAGAATTAAAATTACAGTAAAAGAAAATTGAAGTAAAAGAGGATAGAAGGGAAAAATGTCTAAAAGAAAACTTATAGATGACATACTCTTCTTAATAACCATGACACATGGGTAAAAATATATTATTCAATCATATTAAATATATTTTCATTAATTTAATTACTTATTATATATTTTTGAAATACTGGATACTCATTATAGTAAAATTTGGATCCTCCAAAAAAACTTTTTTACGATTCAATGTTTTGATACCCAAAAAGCTGACCACACATGATGACATTTATAAATTTGGAATACATTGAATTCATATTTTTAAAACTAAACATTATGTATTAAATTTTATAATGTGTTTTAATGAAAATTCTATTATAGTTTGATGTTCAAATATCATCCATATCTGAAAATGAGGATTGTATGTGAAAACAATGAGCCCGTCAACGTATATATGTGGATTAGTATTAGCTTATATATAATAAGATTTAGTTATAAAGAAATATATCAATAAAATAAATTATTTTTATCAATCTTGTGTAGTTTCTGAAACAAAATAATGTTAGTGATTGGGGTTATTATGTTTATAAATTTATGAGAGTTATCGTATTCCATCAAGAAACAAGCATTCTCAAAAAGGTATTTTCAAAGATAATTACACGTTCATTTAAAATATTTATTAATCATTATATATATATATTTATAATAATATGAGGAATGTTGATGGTCCTCATATATACATTATGAAATATGTTTATTTAAAAATGAATGGGAAATATTTTTGATGTCATAATTTATATAGACCTAATGAAAAAGTGACAACCTAATACTTATTTTTGCAAATTTTCTAAAGAGTGTATCTACTTTTGTATATTAATTTTCATATCATTATTATTTTATAAATTATAATAATGACCCATAAATCATTTTTGACATGTTTTTAGAAACCTAAAATCAATCCTATACATGATGTGTCAAGAACAACTCAAATTGTGTGTATTCAGTTTAAAATTGACATTTTAGTTGAAAACACAAGTCACATACACAAAACAGGAGGAACACATTCATATTATTTTGACACATTATGAATACTATCCATATGAAATTTATGATATGTTATAATTATTCTCACCTCAATCTGATGAATTTTTTGATCATTATGACTTGAAGTATATATTTTTATGATGAAATTACATTTTAGTTCAAAACTTGTGTCAGTCAATGAAAAATGGGAAAACATATTAATATTTCTTGATAGATTATTAAAATAACTCACCAATAATTTGTAACATGAAGAAACTGAGCACATAAAACTGACACACTATGTGACCGATATGGCTCAAATTGCGTGTTTATAGTTTAAATTGACATTTTTGTAAAAAAAGACCAGTAAAATATTCAAAACTGAGAAAACATATTCAGATTATGTCGAAAATTCATTAAAATGATCTTAAATTCATTTTTTATATATAAGAATTAGTATCATGTCAATACAATGTACGGTGTAACCAGTTTGACTCTAAGTGCGTGTTTTCAGCTAAAAATTACATTTTAGAAAAATACAGAACTAAAAAACTCAAAAAAGTAAAAACTCATTTTGTAATTTTGATTCGTTATGAAGATGATATATAAGTTATTTAAGATGTTTGGTGTTTTTTTCACCTCAATATGATGCACCTTTTGATAGTTATGTGTCCAAGTGTGTCTTTTTATTTAAAATAGACATTTTTTTAATAATCTAAAGTAACTTAATCACAACTGTGAAAACATAGTCATATTATATTTTTAATTTATTAAACGGACCCATAAAGTATATTAAAAATGTAGCAATCAAACTCACCTGTATCTGATACATGGTGTGCCATGTATGACTCAAAGTGTTTGTTATCAGCTTAAAATTGAAACATTAGTTCCAAACGGGTGCCACTCACTGAAATGTGAGAAAATGATCTCAAAATTTATTGATACATTATTGAAATGATTAAAAATTCGATTATGATGGGTAGGATTAAATATCATGTCCTACCTGAACATGATTTGAACGTCATAAATCAATGTAAGTGTTTTTAGTTTAAATTGGCATTTTAGTAAAGAAGAAATGTTACATACTCAAGACCATGTAAACACATTCATACTATGTTGATTCTTTAGGAAAATTATCATTATTTAATTACTAACAAGATGGAATTATCTAAACCTCAATCTGATACGTAGTGTGACTGATCTGACTCCAAAGGGATGTTTTTAGTTTTAAATAAAATTTTAGTAAAAACCACAAGTGACATACCAAAAATTCGGAAAAATAAATTAAAATTATGTTAATAAATAAGGAAAATTTTCCATAAGTCATTTGAGACATGTATGAATTATCTATATCTCAATATAATGGAAAATGTGACTGATATAACACCAAATGTGTCTTTTAATTTAATGTTAACATTTTGGAAAAAAATTCAAGTTCCATACTCAAAACTGAGAAAACACATTCAAAATGTTTTGAACCGTATTAAAATAAACAATAAGTCATCTCTGATTTATAGGAACCATCCATACAAAAATCCATTACATGGTGTGACTTTTATAACACAAATATTTGATTATAAGTTTAAAATAGAAATTTTAGTTCAAAAAATGAATCACTCAGTGAAAATTTGGTTAAACAAGCTTGAATTATTTTGATAAATTAGAAAGATTATTCATAATTCATTTTTTATGTGTCAGAATTAATATCATTTTAAACTGACAAACAGTGTGATCAGTATGAATCAAAGTGTGTGTTTTAAGATTATAATTAAATTTTAGAGAAAAACATAAGTGACATACTTAAATCCAAGAAATCAGATATGTATTTTTTGATAATTTAGGAAAATGATCAATAAGTCATTTTCTGGTGTCTGGATCATCCAAACCTCAACCTGACAAACCTTATGACTGATATGATTCCAATTTTGTCTTCATATTTAAAATTATCAATTTATTAAGAACGAAATGTGACATACTAAGAATCAATAAAAAATATTAAGATTGTTTTGATACATTAGTAAATTTATCTATATTTCAATTTTTATGTGTAGGAATTGTCCTCACATCGATCGGATACATGGTGTTCCCTACATGACTCAAAGTACTTGTTATCAGTTTAAAATTGAATATTTAGTTCAAAACCTTTTGTCATAAACTAAAAACTGATAATAAAAGAACAAAATGATTTGATAATTTATGAAAATGATTCATAAGTCATTTTTGACTTGTAGGAAATATTATCAGATAAATTTGACACATGATATGACTAGTAGGGCTCAAATTCAATACATTATATTTAAAATGAAAATTTTGTAAAATAAACAAAATACATACTTAAAACCAAATAAAATAATTAGTATTGTTTTTATACATTATAAAAATGATCCATAATTTATCTCTGTTGTGTAGGAATTAGCCACACCTCAATCTGATGTACGATGTGACCAGTAAGACTCATAGTGTGTTTTTGTTTAAGAAATTGGCATTTTAGTAAAAAAGAGAAGTGACATACTCAAAACATAGAAAACACATTAATCTAGTTTTGATACTTTAATATAATTACTTTTAATCTATTTTTATGTGTAGTAATTAGCCACACATATATTTGATATATAATGTGCCTGGTATGATTCAAAATGTTCATTATTAGTTGAACATTTTCATTTGAATAAAAAATGTTCATATATACTTTAAAATTTAGGAAACACAATTAGTTATTAAGGAATATTTAGTAAAATGATTCATAATTCATTAGTGATATGTATAAATTAGTATCACATCCAACCAACACACGATGTGACCAGTATGATATAAAGTGTGCGATTTTAGTTGAAAATTATATTTTAGTAAAAAAAACACATGTAACGTACCAAAAATCAATCAACAAATTATAATTGTATTTATAATTTACATAAATTATCCATAAGTAATTTTTTAAATGATAGAAATATTTTTACCTCAATAAGAGGCACGGTGTGACTGGTATGACTCAAACTGTCTTTTTTTATTTAAAATTAATTTTTTGTAAAATACACATGTTACATACTCAAAATGATGAAAAACAATCAGATTATTTTGATAATTTAGGAAGATGATCAAGAATTTAATTTTTATGTGTATGAATTACCATCACCTCAATCCAACACACGTTGTGACAAGTACGACTCAAAGTGCCCGTTATCCGTTTAAAATTTACATTGTAGTTAAAAATGCATGTCACTCACTAAAAACCAGGAAAACATGACTTCATTATCATTATAATTTATTATAATGATTCATAAATTATATTATATTAGTAATAATTAGAGTCACAAAAAACTAATACATTAGTAGACATATAAGTCAGAAAATGTGTGATTTTAGTTAAAAATTACAATTTAGTAAAAATGCCAAGTGTCAGACATAAAATTGAGAAAACACTTTCATATTTTTAATATTAAATGAAAATTATTTATATGTAATTTTGGACAATTAGGAGTTAGAATACACTAAATCCAACAAATGATGTGACATGTATGACTCAAACTGTTATTTTTTATTTAAAATTCACATTATTGTAAAAAAGATAACTGACATAGTAAAAACTAAGAAAACACATTCATAATTTTTTTAATAGTTTAGGAGAACTGTTCTTAAGTCAATTTTGATATTTTTATATAATCTATATATTAATCTAATTCACAATGTGATTGGAATGACTCATATATCTTATATTCAGTTTAAAATTTATAGTTTTGATAGAAAGACAAGTCACGTACTCATAACCATGAAATCACATTTTTTTTATTTTAATAATTTATAAAAATAATTCAAAAGTCATTTGTGACATATAGGAATAATTATCACTTTAATCAGATACACTTTGTTACTGTTATGACTCAAAGTGTTTGGTATAATTTTAAAATTGGCAATTTAGTTCAAAAAGTGTGTTGTTAATTTAACATAAAAAAATGCTGACATATTATAGAAAATTGATGAAAATTACTCATAATTTATTTTGGGTGTTTAAGAATCAGTATCATGTCAAAATGACACATGATGTGACATGTATGACTTAATGTATGTGATCTTAGTTTATAATGACATTTTACTAAAAAACTCAACAGACATACACAATAGAGAGAAAACAGTTTTGGATTTTTTTTTGATACTTTATGAAAAAAATAAAATGTAATTTTGGATGTGTAGAAATATTCTTCATGTTCATCTAATTATTGAATTTTCTTTTAACATTAAATGTTTTCATTGTTAGTTTAAAATTTACATTTTATAAATTTGTTGCGAAATATTTATCTTAAATTTTTTTTATAGTACTGTTATAAAAAGATTTATTTTTTCTTATATAGTTCGATTATTTTTCTCAATTTAGGGTGGATTTTTAGATATCAGTTCCATCTTCATGGTTTTTGAGTGGGGTTTGGGTGAAAAATAAAATGAAACCATTGATGTTTTGAATTTATTATGATAAATTGTACTTGATAATGTAATTATTAAAAAACAATGTTTGAAACGACGATAATATTGTTCTTTTTATTTTTAGTGTGATTTTTTCAATTTAGTTATTAATTTTCCATGTCCAATATTTTTTTATGTTGTTTATATTTTGTGTTTCAGTGTACTATAAGTTTACTAGAACATTACGTAATCATTAACATTATCAGTGATACTTCTATCACTATTAAAATATCACCTTTAAACGTTTCTTGGATCAACAATTCATTTTTTTCATTGTTGATGACATTTTCTATTGATTTTAAAAACCATTTAGCTATTAGTATATCATGTGATGTTTTTTTCATGTGTTTATTTTTATAAATACTATATAATACATTTGTAGTGTGGTTTTCAGACATGTTTTTTTGACATTGTCTTTATAATTTATGTTATTTAATAGGCTTGAATTCTATACTCTATAATTATCAGTGGAATTTTTATGTTTTCATGTGGTTATTTAATCTTCTATAATAGTGTGTTTTTTTCACATTTAATGTATATTTGATGATATTATCACAAGTGGTTTCATCATGGGATTCATTAATTATTTAGAAACAACAATTTTTTTGTGCGAGGTAATCAATTTTTCAAACTGATTGTATATGGGAGATTCACATAGAAGGATGTTTGACCACATTGATATAACTACTAGAGAAAATGATTTTACTCTCACCATTATAGTTAAAAAAATTAATCCATAAGATGATAATGAAGGATGTAAAGGGAATGGTAATCCTAATTCTTTAATTTTAAATACTACAGTGTCATAGGTGGAGAAAGAGAGTGTGTAAATCATTAATGGGGGGGTTAAATTTTATGTTTTGGATTTTGTAATAGTGAAATAACGGTTTGGGTGATCCACTGTGTTCTGGTGTCAGTTGTGGTTGGTCTATGTGCATGTCTGTTGTCTATTTCCAGTAGATGTTTGTACTAGTAATTGGTTAAAACCATTTTCGTGATGGTTTTTTTTCTAGGAAATGATTTCATTATGTAGTTGTGTTGATTTTTGTATGTGTGATCCTCAGTGGTTGTCACTAGAATCCCTATAATATATTAAAAAGGACAAAATATTAATTTTGGTGACCATGGAACTTCACAACCCTTATTTGGAGAATATATCATAGTTATGTGGCATATGAAATGTGTAAATGGAAATATTCTATGGGCCATGTCATGGTGTATTCGATATCATGTTAGGATTTGATGCCAATATAGACATGGATGAAGTGACTATTTCATGGTGGATGTCATGTCCATTTTCAAGAAAGGTGAAATGACCAACAAAAAAGGGGAAATACTACATTAAATTTTGTAGATCATAGATATGTTGGATTTGGTGTTATAAAACCAACTAGTTAAACATTATATTACATGTATATTTAATGTATTGAATATTAATAAAAATATCTACTTGCATATTGTTAATTATTTCACATGAAATTGATGTAATAATGTCCTAGAGTATCTATCGCATTGATAAAGTCATATAATTTCCTAGCTGTTATCATATCCATGAAATTCTATGATGATATTCATAAATATAGTTCTACGATTGGATAACATACTATAATGGGAAACATAAAATGATAACTATCAGGAATGAATACTTGTAAAAAAATGAGACTTTTTCTCAAGATATTTGAACTTAGTGATCTCTAAGATGGGAGGTTATGATAACATACCCGACAGAATGAATGTTTCATGTATATGAGTCATTGAATATGATAATATATATGTGTGTGTAATGTAAATTAGACATTAATATTATATCAATTCATGATAAAAATCATGCAAAGAGATTTACTGACCAAAATAGAGATTCCATATATTCACGAGAAGTAAGGTACGTTGGGTGAGTCACAAATTTCATGTTATTAATGGACATGTAGAGGATAGTTTTTTCCTTTCATCTATATAGAAATTGATATCTTGACCATTTGATTGAAATTATAAATTCATAATAATATTTTTTTCAATAGCTTATCTAGGATTTTATTTTGGATACTAAACCAAATACATATTAATAATAATATTGTTGGAATGGATGTGAAACCTACTTTATGAGGTACTGAGACAAAAGTGACACTACTAATTTTTTTTTGTATTTGGTTGGAAAAATCACAAAAAAAATTTCATTCATTCAAGTGTCATGAATATTTTTTAGAATAAAATTTTGGACATCATGCAGGACTACATGATGACAATGACAAAAATCCAAAAGGGTTTAACATTAAGTCATTCTATTGATATTGATTTAATTCAATTTAAATATATTGATTTATTGGATGGATAAAAGGATGAAAATAAACTTTTATTGAAAAAAATATATATATATCATAAAATATAATATTTTATTTAAATTTTTTAATCAAATAAAAAAATAAAAGTTAATCACTTTATTACAATAACAATAAACCATTAATAACAATTAAGAACATTATTTAGGTATATAATTATATTAAGAGATGCCATATACTCAAAGACACAATCAGGTTACACCACATCCCCTTTGATGGATTTTCATATCCTTAGATTATTTCAAATATGATCGAACTGTTATATAAATTTATAAAATTTTAGAATATGATATATAAATTTTTTTTCCAATTTAGATAATGACAAACCCACACTACTATCAATGTTCATTTCTTCAGAGCTACCCTTTATCTATGCTAAAATAATTGTTGATAAAGGGGGTATCATTATCAGTTTTAACAAAATGTGTGGAAAAAGTACCCCAATTATCTGTGTTTTTTAGTGCTCATAATAGTTACATTAATCAATTATTTTCATTGCACAAATAAAAATATTCCTTTTATCAGAAATAAAATATTTTTTTAGCATTATAATAATAAAATTTTATAAAAAACATATATATTATTAAAAATAATGTATTAAAATATTTATATATTTATACTAATTTAAATATAATATAATTTATAAAATATTATTTATATAATACTGAATATTAATTCAAGAACAATATATATGTTATTTAGGGAAATGGTCTGGAAAACAGTTAAAAGTTAATTTTAATGAATATTTTTCTAATTATTTCTAATTAATTTTCATTTGACAATAATTAGATAATAAGAAAATTCAATAAGTTAATAAATGATCAAAAATAAGTTACAAACATGACTCATACTTCAATCAATCCTAACCTTTGATCCAAGAGTCAGTTTGTGCTCCACCACATATAAAATCGAAGCTTGCAAAAAAATATTCATCCTAGTGACTTGAGAGAACCGTTTTTAGTGATTTTTAGGTTAAAAAGTCCTATAATGCCACTAAAAAAGTTTTTTTCAGTCTACATTAATTTTTTAACATTTGATAAAATTTTAGTATTGATTAATGGGGCCATATATTTGTTTTTAAATGGTGGATAAATTTTTTCATAGGTATTAAATCCATATAGATATTATGACATTCAAATTTTACAGCTTTTCAAATTTTAGTGTTATTTATAATTAAATATATACACATAAAATTTAAATTTCATAAATAAAATTACAAACAAATTTACATATAAAATATTTGTCCAAATATATCTATGTGTGTCTTTGTATATTAATATTTATGAATATTTATATACCTATACAATTTATATATATTAATATATATAAATAAATGTTTATGTGTGTGTATAAAAAAAGTATTTATATACATACTCTAATATATTTATATAATTTTTAATATATAATATATGTAAATAAATATTGATATGTAAAATTATATTTATAGACAGACACACACACACATATATATATATATTTATATATGTATATATTTATGTATTTATGTATGTATGCATGTATTTATGATTGTATATATTAATAAACACAATCACAGAAAACATATTTTATATGTGAATTTATAAATAATTATATATATGGATAATTATAGCGATAAATAATGTAATAAATTATCTATAAATTAATTTATATATCATAAACTATTGTACAATACAACATAGTGTAGTGATAAAGGCACATGTTCATGAGGGTGGAGGTGCCAGGTTTGAATCCATGGGAAGGTGCACAAGGGTGATGAAAGGAGTGGTTGTATAGCACAGATAAATGGTGAAGTGGTGGAGTTATAATGTGGGTAAAGTGTATGGTAATCAAACATGTGTTCATAAATGGGGGGGGGGGGGTTCAAGCACAAATAATAAGTGGGGTCACACTAGTAAATCTATCGAAATTTAAAAAATTTATTTACAGTTGTGAGTGCTTTTTTATGTTCTAATAAAATTTGTCTTTTTTTGTTATTTTTTAACCGATAAAAGGGACCTCCATTTATCGATGCCGAGAACATCAATGATTTTTTATAACTAATAATGACTTTTTCTAGCTCTTATAAAAATTGGATCTATAATAATGACATTTGTTTTTTTCAATGAAATATAAATTTCTATATTATGTCACCATTATTTTTAAATATGATATTATTTAAATTCTATATTCACATGAATTTTTTTTTGATTTAAATAATTGTTTTCTTATTTTATTATTATTAATTCTAAATTATTATTTCAAATATAATATTTTATTATAATTTTTTATTCTGGCTGTAATTTTCAATATATTAGATCAAAATTGTTCATTATGTTATATATAAATTTCAAATTCCTTGGGAATATAGCATGCTATTTTTTTTATCATATCTATATTTATATATTCAACACATGGATTTTTAAATTAAAGGGTGGGTTTTTATTTTTGAAAAAATGGTTAGATTGTGTATCATGTTTTTTTAAATATGTATAAGAAATTAATATATTTTCATTTTTTGAGACTCATATGTTTCATTCAAAATAACATTTATTGATGAATATTTTCATTTAAAATTATTTATATGATATGGAAAAACACTCATAAATATTTTTTAATATTATAGAGGTATCATTGTATTTTCAAGAGTGTAGAAATGATTGAAATATGGTATTGTTTGTCTTAAACAATACTAATTATTTAAATAGATATGTTACCACAAAATTGAATGATGTTGTAGTTTTTTCACGGGTGTAGTGATAATAAAAATTATTTGGGTTTAATCACCATATAGTGATGTATTTTCATGGTTTGATTTTCAAATATACGGGGTATGGAATTTAATTTTTGGTATTCAAAGATGTATTTTACATTTTATTTATAATTAACATTACATTATAGGATTTAAAATCATAATCTATTAATATTATATTGTTTTTTTAGTCACCCTATTGTTTTTTAACCCTTTTAACTAGATGGGATTTCCAGATGAAATATCTATGTGATGATTTTATTTATTCTACTTATGTTATCAATTCAATTTTTATTATAGATTTCAAAAACATTTTATCGCAAGTATCTTTATCCTTGGATTAATAAATTCTTCTTCAAAAACATGTATTAGAGTGATTTAATATATTAACCTTTTTGATTTAATGTGAATGATTTAGTTAAATGGATGTATATCAACCTCATTATTTTTAATAATAAAAATTATTTTACTGTCTCTCAATATTAGTTAAAAAATATGGTCACACTTGAGAATACCATGAAGACTGTGAAATTTTGGGTTTTCTCAATCCACAAATTTGTATCGTTAGGATGTTGGAGGTGGTAAAATAAAGTGTTTATGTCATTCAGTAGGTGAAGTATTATGTTTTGGATTTTTGAATGGTGAAATTTCTATGAGAGTGACCCATTATGTTGTGGTCCTAGGTGTTGTTGGTCAATGAGATGGTTCCTGTTCGTTTCTAGATGTGGTTAGTGTTCATGATTGTATATTCCATTTTCATGATGGGGTTTGTCATGTAATGTTTTTTTAATTTCAACCCATTTTGGTATGTGTGATCCTTAATGGTTCTCATTGGAATCCTTTAAGGAGATTAAAATGGTTGAAACTATCATTTTTGGTGACCATGTATCTTCTGATCAATTTTTTGGATTTTTATCAAAGTCATGTTTCATACTCAATATGGAAATAGAAATATTTTAAGGAATATTCCATGTTATGATAGATCATGTGTCAGGATTCAAGGCAAAAATGACCATGGAAAAATCCATTATGTTATAGTGGAGTTTAAATATTTTTTTAATAATGGTGAAAAACAGTGATAAATGATGAAAATTGTATTTTAAAGACCAGTGATCTCATATCCCCTTTGAAATAACCATATATTCCATGGTGCTATCCTTTACATTACATGGTGGGGGTATTTTAATTTAATTAAAAATTCAACCTGCATTTCTTATCTTAATCATTTCTATTATTCTTCCAATAAATCCTAGGTTTTCAAGGGTTTTCCATTGATAAAATTAAGATTTTTTTGATTCATTATACATAATATAATTATTTTTATCATTCCATCTTAGGTTGCTAGAAGGATAATTAATAGTGTATCAGAGTTTGTTTTTGATTTTTTTCATACTTGTGATTTGGTCTTTCAGATGATTTTTTGTAGTATGATATTTATAAAATCTTCTCCTATCATCTGTAATTATATTCCTGGTTAACCTGTTATGTTATATACTATTTTCTTCTTTATTTAATTTATTCATTGTTTTTAGGTTCAGATTTCCTCTAAGTTTTATCCCTTTATATTATTCATGCATTGATGTTTTTTCTATGTAAGTCCCCTTATGGTCCCCTGATTTTTTATGGTTTATCATTTGTATTTCTTATATAATGATAAACTAATGGGAAATATAGTAGCAGGGTATCCTCCTTGAATAAGAATTTTGATTTAAAAAATTTTAAAAAGTAGAATTAGATTTTTTATGGAAAGAGTTAATCAGGATTTAATTTTTATCTTATTATCATAATGATATTGATTATTTATTTGGAGGTAATCATGATGATGTTTTTTCCTTATTAATTTGATATAATGAATTTATAAATATGTTACTAATAGAAAGATGAATTGGAATCAGAAGTCTAGGACTATTATTTATAGAAATGGATTAAATAAAAATAAAAAAATAGTGGGTGTTCATGGTTGTTAAGGTTTCATTGAAATTTGGTTGTGTTGTTGACATATTGTGGCCTTGGTAGAGGTCATGTTTTGGGGTTTTCATTTTTGGTATTTTAGTATCTACGTCCAAATTATTCCTTGATTTTTTTCGGATAGTTTTTTTTTGGATTCTGACATGAGGTTGTCCTAGGAACCATCAAAAATTCATTTTTAAATACCATGATATAGAAAAATGGATAACCAAACGGGCATCTCAATGTTGTAGTGTGTTCATAAAAAATATAATTTATTTATTTATTATCATTATTTATATTGAAATTAGTAATGAAACATGAAAATGGATATAAAAAATGAAATAAAAACTATAAAATGATTAGAATAAATAGTAAGGAAAAAAGAAAATAAGTATACGAAAGAACTCCAGTCCAAGGTTGGTGAAACTTTATAGCACCTATCATAGATGTATTGAAGGAATTGAACCACAAACAATCAAATTATCTCAAATTATGATCACAATTTTTAGTAAAACATATTTCTTCCCCAAAACAATAAATAATCATGAAAATAAAATCTTCCATTACAAGATTGAAATCCAAGATATGAAAATAATCACTCAGTAGATCCAACTCAATCGATAATGTATTATATGAATGTGATCTTAATGTGATAAAAAAATTCAAAACATATCATAAGAAACTTGGTTGAGTATTCCATTAGTATAATTGGAAAACCTTATGAGAAGAATAATAGATAAAAATTCTAATGAGTGAACCTATTGTCACATCTCACCACTTCACAATCAGATTCGGTTAAGAGTCAGGAAAAGTTGATGATCATATTGATATTCTAATAGCTATTAATATTTAAAAATCACCTACATCTATGTGAATGATAGGTTATCCTTATATGACTATAGGTTAAAGAGCACAAAAGAAGATATCAAACACTTTGTATTTTAAATCGAAGTGAAAGAGTTATAATCCCTTATATGAGAATTGGGAATGAATGTTATAGAACTAAATAAATCAACATATCTAAATATGAAATAAGATATTAGTCACACACGAACTAACAAGAAGAAAAATCAATGTCCCATGATCTAAGATTATACTTTACGTTTATCCAATTTTAATCTTGTAATTCCAGAGAAGCTCCCCTATATTAATATAGTCCCCCCACTTGAACATTTATTTTAATGAATATGGTCCAACATATTAGTTTGGTTTACTTCCCCAGAAACATCAACATGATTTTTTAAGTTTATAAGAACTCTTTCTAAATATCTCATTCTTGTTTTTAATTTGATATTTAAGAGCATCATTAATTTTAGTTGATATTCACAACACATTTTCATATATTTGTTGGAATAAGAAATTACCCACGCGTAGTGTAGGGGACCTTGTATGTACCTAACATTATCTATTAAAGCACAGTGGAACCCTTATAAAACTCTACATTAACCATGATGTAAAAAACTCAATCATAGAATGCCCTTAAATTGATTTTTAGGTCCATTAATTGAATGTAATGATGATTTTTATAGACCTGATATCAGTTTGGCACATGCCTTTGGACTTGCAGGTTGACCACCATGTAGTATTCAAATGACATTTAGAGAATAAGTAATTTACCACAATGTATCCATTATAAATAGATAAATACCCATAAAATTGCATGGAATGTGAAAATACCAATACATTATAGTTTAAAGAAATCATATATGATTCTATCAAATATAAAAATTAACAAATTCATGGAGTTATGTGAAACTAGTCCCACATTCATAAGAAAATAGAAATCATAAGGAAAAGATAAAAAATTAATAGGAAAATAAAAGAATCCATACATAATAGGGACATTTCAATTTTTAAATAAAATTTTAAAATTTAGCGAATTAAATAATAATATTTTATTCTGTAATATATATTAATAATAAAATAATGGTAACATTATTAGTAAAATTTCATTCTCAAAATGTATAACAATTTGTTGAAAATTGAATCCATTGATTTTTAAATCTAAACAGCCAAATTATTTATTAAATATATATAGGCATTAAATAACATAGCATTAATAAATAAATTACCAAAAAGACACATTTTAAAACAAATATTAATTTAATGGAAATTTCAACCCAAATTATTGAAAAAAGAATAATTATCCGTTTTTGGAACATTTTTAAATTAAAAATTAACCAATTCCCTAAAAAAGATGTAAAATATGTTATAAAACTAATATATATATAAATATCATACAATTATTATATTTATTATCCCTATGTAACCAATTTTACATATTGAGTGAATGAATAATAATATTAATAAAGGAAAACATGAAATTCCAATTAATAGGTGATTGTGATAATAGTTTTTCCCCAATGAATCTTTCATATAAAAAATTATCATTTCACAACTCAAAATAAGTCTCTTAATAACAATGAATTTTACTTTTATTAAAGAGATTGAATTAGAAAATTTTGAAAAGAATTAAACAATCACCACATTGTATTTAATTGAAAATTTAAACATATCTTTTTCAAAATGATAAAAACAATCGCATAATTTAACACATAGAATAAATAAATTCAAAAAGTAAATGGTGATTTTAATAATTTGATTGAAGAATAATTAATTTATCAAACTATTTTATAATAATTAATAATAGGATGACAAGGATTATGAGCACATATAATAGCTCATTGAAATGAACAACATATGAGATTAAAAGCAAATTAAAAAGTTAAAAAGAAATTAATATTGTAATTATTACTCATATATAATAAATAATATATTATTAAGAGATATATGTACATTATAATAACAAATTAATTCTTTGGATAAATAGATAATATTAAAAATAAAAAGAATTAAAAATAGTTTGAAAATTTGGGAAAACAGTACAACCACAAAAAATTAAAACTCTAAATTGAAATATTAAATTTTTGAGACTATTAATGAGTTTTTAATGTGAGCTAAATTAAATACATTTTAAAAAATTATGAATACCCCCTTAATGCTTAAAACTAATCATTGGACCTAATGATGAATCATAAGATGAGATAACATTTAAAATCAATCAACTCAAAATGATTTAACAATTCGCTAGATTAAGTGATTGTTTAAAGGGGTTACAAAAAAGGTAAAAGAATTGACACATGTTAATCCCAGAATTATGGTATTGTATTTTATTCAATGAACATGTAGTATTTGTGATTCTTGATTTCAATATAAAAGTAAGGGGAATTAATACATTGAGTAAACGTGATGTCAATATGTTGATGGATAATCCGAATAAAGATGAGGAAGCATAATTGATAAATTAGATGAAACCAATCCTGATGATGAAGAAATTAATCAAAATTATACTGTGGTTTTATGTTATTTGTATGAAATTAGATGATATGTTGTCAATCATCAATATTTTATGTTTCATTTCATATTTGTAAAAACATTAGATGAATATTTAGAGCTTAAAAGTGTATTTATAATGAAGCCATTTTCGTATCTCTGATAGAGGTATTGGAAAATATTTATCACTATATTATCCTAATGATGATATAGATTAAAAATACACCTATGGTAAAATATATAAAATTTATATGATAAAAATGTAATTACATGGTAGTAAATTTAAATGTGATGAAGTTGATGAATTTTTAGGCCAAGCCACCCAATGTTGATTGATTATTGGTATTTTTTTAGATCCATATGATCGATCATGATTTGTTTACTATCAATTATTATTATTGTCAATTAAATGTTGGTTATGTGGTCATTCCACACAGGTGATCCAAAAATGCAATCAATCAAGACCTAGATGTGTGGTCAATCCTGACTTCTTGTTCTCAATTTTTCATTTAGATATTAAATTTTTTATGAATCGACCATGTGAAATGAAGACATTCTAAAATTATTATATAGAAATATATATTACGAGTAAATAAAATCCGACATCTCTAGTAAACTAAAATTCATAGGATTATCTATCATGATCACTGATGTTGACTTTCAGCATAGCCGATGAGAGTAAAATCCTCAAACCAGAGGTGATTCTTGGTGATTAAATAATTTTTTATTGAGGAAGAGATATACATGAAGTATTATAATTCACAAGCATAACATAAGTCTTCCTAGTTGTTATTCATTAATTAAGTAGATCATATGTCATCATTCTGAATATAATTCTACTTTTTGGTTCATTATTATTTTATTATATTGTATGTATTCAAAGAGAATGCAACCATTCGATGTATTTCATAATTATTATATAATATCATAAGACATCACAAACATGTATACCAATTTAGCGTACATAAATCATTAAGTGAGAGAATAATAATTTATGAGCAGGAAGATGTTATTATGATTTCTACCTATCATATGACACAATTTTATGTCTTTTGAGATGATAATAAGTAATTGAATAAATATTATATGACATGAGAATAAGCCTTTCAAAGCTGATTGAATGAATTATACAAATCATGAGCCTTTGATTGTATGTCTTCAAGAGAGTATGTGTTCAACACATAGAAACATTTCACCCTTCAATTTATAGGTCCATGGGGAAGATATACATGATGCCATACACATGGGGATTTTGAATTATTTTAAATAATTCAGATTTCTGGGGAATTTAAATTCATTAATTACCATGCAAGAAGGTATATAATGAAAATATTAGTATAATATTGAATATAATTTTGGGTTTTTTGGAAGATGTATATTAAAATATTTTTGAGATTATTACACATGAACTCATGGGTCCATGACTGGAACTGTGATATGCATGAATGTTCTCACGTGCATTAAATTTTAATATGTATATTTTTTAAAGATAATTAATAGGACCATGTGATATTTTCATATATTGTGACGGAGAAATAATGAAAATTCAATGAGTCTTCATATTATTATTTAGGTGAATTTTAAAAAATATTGATTAATGAATATAAGGGTTTGAATGGTTAATGATTTATAGAGTGAAAATAGAACATGTCAATGATTTTTAGTTACTGGATATATCAGTAACTCAAAATATGTTTTTTACATTATGGAATAAATATTGGAATGAAAAAAGAGAACGTGATTATGATCAAACCGATGATGCTGTATTATTCTTATTTTAATAAAATTTCAGGTCAACAAAGTGTGTTAGTTTATATGAAGTGTTCATATATATGTATCCAATAAAGAAATATCCTTGTGGAAAAAGATGAAAATAGGAACTTATATTTAGCCATAATTCCACAATCATAATTATTGATGAAAAGAGAGGATAGAGATTTCTATTGATTATGATGCTGCATTGAATAATAAAAAGAGGGAGAGAGAAGAATAAGAGGAATTATGTGTCTGTAACTTCACAAATAAGAAGATACATTCATCTTGTAATGAGAATAATAATATAGAAAAGTACTATTTTTTATTACATGGAGAGCTTTGTGAAATGATATGCTAAGAAATATAAATAATATCTTGAATTATTATATGCAAGTAAATTAAGATAAATAAAAATAAGTCCCAAGAAGAACTATGGATTTTTTTTTGTCAAAAATCACTATTGACATAGATACTACTGAAAAATAGATGATGATGTTTCAAAAGATATTAGGGTAGTATAATGATCAAATGGGAGGATAAATTTGGTCTAGGATTTCATCAACCTAATCAAACCATAATTATTTTCTTTACCTCCTTTTAAACAATAGGGAAACACACATCAAGTTTTGGTTACTCTCAATCTATCCCACTATAAATATTATTACATTATAATGATAATGTATGTATTGGTCAATTCTGAAACACACCACATAATATCAATGGAATCTCAACCCTAACATCCATAGATTTTGCATGATTTTATATGAATATTCTATACATTTAAAGATACTATGTTCCCAAAGACCATAATGTATAGAATATTTTGATATGAGATACACAATTAACAAACTTAAAAAAAATATCTTTAATATATCTTAAATAGTTCATTCCTTGTAGTAACCTTCTATGAAATTTCCTACATAATTCCCGTTTTCATAGCATTGGGAAAATGAAAATATTTTAAAGGGCTCACATACCCAGTAAGGGTAAATAAGGGAGGTATCAACCATTGATCATAGAAAATAAAAATATACTCATAAGAGTATGATATCATGGTTATAAATTACCAATTTTACTCCCAATTAGTCACAGATCATAAATCACGAGTCATGACATAATGCCTTCACATTTAAAAGGACATGAGTCAAAATAGTGAGGAATAGTCATTAATCAATCCTGAGCTATGATACCATATTATAAGAAAAATAAAATTCCGTAGGAATTTTTCAAAGAAAAATAAGCATAAAAAATCTTTTCGTTTGTTGTTGTACACTCCCAAGATTATCATAGTGTCAAAGGTCCCATAGTGGATTTTGTTCACTCCCCATTCCATCATTTCCATAGTCAACGGTCACTCCATAGACTACCATCATAAAGAATTCCCAAAATAAACTATGTCCAATAACCATTGTAGTACATATTATCTCATGAGATACTAATCAATACCTAATTCAATGGAGATATTCATCAGACCCACTGAGCACCTAATGAAAACCATATAGATGTGTGTGAATGATGTTCATAAATACATCAACCAAATCATACTAGAATAACCCATGGAAATGAAATGAGTTTCATAAACATTTCATCACCACATAATCATGATCCATATTGGGAAAGAACAATCGATGAATAATTATAACATACCCCATTGCATCATAAAATACTTTGAAGGATGTTGACCCTGATGAAAATTAACATTAAAATATTATTTTAACAGTTATTTGAAAATAGGGGAAGATATCACATTCCTTTAGTAACATTCAAAATAAAATTATCTGGGATAATTATATAAATAATTTCATTGAAAATAAAATGTAAAATTTTAATTTAATATTGAAATAAATAATATTATTGGAGATAGTAATATTTTTCCATCCATTAAACATTAAACTAATGATTATTTTTTACAAAATAAAAAATTTATGAAAGAAGCTCATTCAAAAAAACATTAAAAGAATCATTTCGAACATTGAAAAGAATTCAAAATATGGATGAAAATAACATTAAATAATAATTTCATAATATAAAATGAGATTCTTGATTTCATTTTAAAGGACATGGACATCAACGAAAATTTTCCTCGATCAAAGATGAATTTTATTTGAATTTTATTATAAATATTTTATAAATATTATTTTATACATAGATAGTATAATGAAAGGAAAAAAATGAAAAACCAAAAATTATCCATAGTATATTGAAATATTTTGGGTTTAATGGATACAGATCATATAATTTCCATCAATGTAAATTTAAGATAGATGGTCCTAAAAACAAAATTGATTGTAACATAAACACATAACTCAAGAACCATATGGATTCATATGAATTTAAAACTCCTATATAATAAATATATATTTATGATAAATATATTCTTGGTCCATATTGATACTTAACCCAATATGTATCATTCCATTATAAATTTATCCTCTTATAAATAATTCATCCTTAAAATAAAAAATCGCCTGAAAATGATTTTGTACTCCTTTCATGTTTCTGTTAAATGATTACCATATTTACACGTTGATAATTTTTTTATAATCTCTAGAATATTAATAATTTCATAATTATCATATTTAAATATAATATGGACATTAAAAACAATTCATCTAAATCTGTGATAAAAAATGAATCATATCACTTTATGGAGACCTTAATGCATACACACACATATATTATGTTTCCACATTTCCATGGATGGAATGAAAAAATGTTAACTAATAATAAAAATTTCCATTCTCATAATTATATCATTAATATAATATATATTCATTAAATATATAATTATTTTCACTTGTGTAACATTATATATAATGTGGTGATGACAAATTAATTATATCACTTTGTGGAGATAATAGTACGTATGTACGCATGGGCAACATTATCATATTCTAATAAATGAGAAATATATTTAAATGTATATAAAATTCATCTAAAATAATCTCAATATAGTATAGAAAATTATATCTTCATTCAAATGTATTTATAGAACAGTTAGTGGATGTTTATGAAGAATGAAACATGAATTGATAATAACATATACTACTTTTTCTTGTATCCTACATTGAAAAAAATGTTAAGAATTTTTAGATGGGTTTTATAGGAATATAAAAAATGCGAGGTAATGGATATGGGTATTGGGAGATTATTTGGGCATATCATTTTCATGATGGATTGCCCAAGTGTTGTGAATAATTGATATTTGAATATTTCCATTTATTAGGGAGGGAAGTGACACATTTGTAATTATAAAGACTATTAAATTATAATAAAACCACCTTCATGTAAAAGTGGATCAATATTGACTTGAGTTAAAATATAGGATGTGTTAGTTTCTTTATAAATTATCTAGTAATATTTTGATAAGTATATAGTTCATTTTAACACTTTTCTATATTCTAGAACCCCATATTAACCCTTTAATCCTTTCCCATATTAATGAGTTTTGATATCAGTTACTATTCATAATGACACAAGAATATAGTATACTCATAACCAAATTTAAAAATTAGGATTAAAAATATGGAACCAATTTTAATAAATTAAATTCTTATATGGGTGGAAAAGTTATTTTAAAATAATAATGCAAAATGCAATGACACCTGTTTTTTAAAAAGAGTTTTTAATCATAAAAATGAATTCGTTCTCATTTATTTCATAGTAATAACCATTAAATTAATTTAAAATATTTTATTGAATAAATAATAAAAAATTTCATGAAAACCATTCAATTACAGTAAATAATTTAATTTATTTTTATAAAAATAATATGTGCGAATAAAACATGGGTTTTCACAAAAAACACTTTTTAACCATAAAATTATTTTATTTCATTTATAAACAATCTTTAACCAATAAATTTTATTTATGGAAGTGTATAAAATTGTTTTTTTATATAATTTATATGGTTCTATTCATATCCACTAATCCCATGACTATTCAATAACTAGAAAATTTAATAATAATATTTAAATAGTATTATATAGTTTGTTTTTGCATTTAAATAAATCCATCTACATTGAAATTATTTAAATATACATATATCATAAAATAATGGGGTGTTACATTATACCTCATTATATTATTTCTCCAATTATAATTCTGTCCCATTGACATAATGTAATGGGGGTACTTTTTCCTCATCATTTTCCTGAGTTCCCATAAGGATTCCTCAAATTTTTGGAATCTCAAAAAAATTGACCTCGTGAGTATTTCTATTACTCAAAACATCCTCTATAAGATTCATAATCTCTTTTTATTATTTTTTATAAAAGATTTTATGCTATTGAAATATGATCTCTTAGTTAATTACTTATCAATGATCATATATGTGAATAATTTTTTATAATGTTAAACCAAAATTTCAATGTCTTCTTTTTTTCATAAGTTGATATTTTTTCAGGTACATATTGATATGTTTAGACCGTATATTTTCAAATTAATGATAGGCTTTTTATTATTGATGAATATTTTTGTAAGAACTATATTTTAGGTTTCTGAAAAATTAAGATAATTTATATTTTTTGTCCTCATGATTTGAGACACATATGTGGCTTTCAAAATAATGATTATATCTATATGATATGGCAGTGCTTGTAAACTCACTAAAAAAGGAAAACTATCATCCTTGCTAAAAAAGTGGTGATTATGATAATTATTTATCATCACTCATTAAAACTTTTAATAAAAATATTATTACTTTATATAAAATTAATGTATTTATATTCAAAAATAATGTTTTTTTATATTTCTTAAATTAAAAAACCATATAATAATTATTATAAATATGATCTATTAATATTTTTTTAATTATTCAATAATATATATATATATATATTATTTTTTTCAATATGGTATATTTGAAATTAAATATTTATATCTATTTATTTGTGCTGGATGTTTATTCATTATATTGTGTGTGTGTGTGTGTGTATGTTTGGTGCATGTGTATATATAGATGTTGTACATGTACATATGTATTTATCTGTGTGTATGGATTTGTATACATGAATGTATTATGAACACATAAATACACATATATATATATATATATTATGTTGGTTCAGCTAGAATCCATGGATCCTGACAATTTATTAATATAAATAGAAAAGTAACACAAAAAAGAGAGTGACAGGTTAAAAATCAAGACCAAACCTCATATAAAAGGAAGAGATACGTATCAAATGGATCAATTTCATCACCATTACCATATATAGAGTCTAAAACACTATTAACTGACTCCCTCTCAGACATGGATGTTTTTTGATTAAGATGTGTGATATAAATCTCCATGAGCCTTTGCTACTCCAGTGTATATTTATCTGTGGTGGACCATCCCTATGATGCATCCCACCATTTCTCATTACCATTATATTAGGATTCCTCCCTCACCACCTTTTTTTGGAAGACATGCACATTCCATTTTATCCTCTAATGATATGGGATCCAAATAAGAATTACCTTCTTCCAAAAATAGTGAGACTCATGTGATCCATATTGGCGGTGAGAATAATCTTCCCATGCAAGGTGGAATGGAATCATTTATGAATCTTTTGTTGGATACTATCCTACAAAAGGATATGTTCCCCTTCCCTAACACGTTTATAGTGCATTACTCAACTAAATATGTTATTTTAGACATAATTTCCATATAATCTCAAGTTTTGGAAGGTTCTATTAGTGGGGGAATTATGAACATTATTGGGGCTGTGATGTTTAGATAATATCATCATGATATTGGCCCAATAAAAACCATAGAATTTTCTTTAGATGAAGAACATGAGAATTTGAAGAGAGATAAGTCCTAGAAGCATGGATGACATCTATTGGTATGATCCCCTAGAGGTTTTAGTAGGCGGGGTCCTAACATTATCCATGTTTTGGGCATTACTAGTTTTTATCATTTGTTTAGTCTTTTGACTTATTTTTTATCTGGGGTGCCATTCCTCCTACTTCTCCTTTTTGTATCCTACTATTTTAATAAAAAGGATCTATGCCTTTTTTCCTTAACTCAAAACATTTCAAAAATTTAAATATATTTATAAATATATTTATTGAATTATAAATATAAATAAATTAATAAATAAATATTTAGAAAATTTTAATATATTTATTAAAAAAATAAATATATTTTTTTATAATTGTATTTATAAATACATATTTTTAATACATTAAATATATATTTATAATTATTTACATATATATTTGGTAATTCTATTTATTATATTGTAAAAATAATGTCATGAATTCAGCCAGAGTTCCACCCAACCTGATACTCGAACCATTGTTAGTTTAAGTTGCTAGTGGTCTTCCTTCTATATTCTCATTCCTGATCCCCACATTCTCTATACGTATTTCATTTACCTGATTCAAACACAACCATGTCTATATATGTCCAATGGTGTATATAGGGTTTGACCCAAATCAATGTATGATGCCACCCTAAGAATGATTTGATGCCAAAAACCTCTGAAGACAAATTAACATGTATTATTTAATTAAAAATGGCTAGAATATTGTTTATAGAAAATGAATCCAAAGGAGGAAAATTTTATGGGAATGATATTCCATGCATTCGAAACAAAATACAACGTACACCGTATGCTAACAGTAAATATGAAATCACAAAGGGAACTATGTCACATGATGTCCCTATAGGCATAAGAAATAATTGAAATTTAAGTAAATCATATCTCAGTGAAACGTGGAATAGTAACTACAATTTATGATGTTTTCATGCATGATACACATGAGAGGATAACATCCAAAATTCCAGTGGTTCCAATTTTCATGGTTTATCTAGTGTTGTATCATTAATCTTGTTAGATGAGTCCAGGATAAGCCACATTTGAGTTAACATGTGTACTAGTACTAGTCCATAGACCTAGCCACCTAGGATTCCATTTGATCTCAATTTTCATTCCAAATAATATATACAACAACACTTTCACACATACTTAATCCAATCACCATAACACATGTGATAAAGAACCATTTCCACATCCAAAAACCTTTTCGAAACCAAACACACAATAAATCCATTTGAAATTTTTTTCACACCACCAACACATTTTATAAAATACCTATAAGACATAAAACAACAAATAACCTGTTAAACACAAATTACAAATAACCCATTTCCATTGGAAGCAATTTTTCAACACAAAAATAACCATGAATAAATTAAAGAAAACATTGACCCGAACATACAATACATAAAAATAACCAAAAAGAAATTATACCTTATAAAAATAATCGAATAATGTTTAATCATAGAACCAACAATTGTTTTTTCAAATACCCTAAAACACAAAATATTGAATAATATGAGAATAACACATGGAACATTTCCCATTTCCATTGGAAAACAAATTTTTAACACAAAATCACCATGAACCATTTAAAAACACATTTCATAACTTAAATTAAATAAATAAAACATTACAATTAATAAAGGAATGCATATTAAAATAATTTAACAATATTTAAGCATGGAACCACCTACCTTGAGTGAGGAAATGTTTGGAAAATATTGCAAAATGAATACTGCATCCGAAAAGAACCCAATACAGGACATTTTAAACAATAATGATCATGATAGATCATTAAAAATCAAGATAAAACCCTAAAATGATACTATTTATGTAGAAACAATGAAACCCCAAGAAAAATGAGAAGAAACCCAAGAAGAGAAGGAAAATTGTATTGGAGATCAACTTGAACATTTCTTTGGGAAATCACTACGAATCCACAAAAAAACAAAGTGATATGGGAGGAAGAGGCATAGGGTGAGGTGTTAAGTGTAGAAAATAATGATGTGGATGAGATTGGTTGATTAGGGTTAAAAATCAAGGTAATAATAAAAAAGAAAAATCCAATTTTTATTTACCCCAATAGTCTATAGAGTTTTCTCTCATGGTTTTCCAAACTGTGTGGTAACAATGCTCCCCTTACTATCCATGAAAGGGATATCACATGGTTATCATGAACAATTGACAAACCATGTTATAATCATTCGATTATACACTATCCAAAATCACCACAGTGCTGTAATGTAACCAATCGATGGGCACATGGTTTTCTAGATCATGCACCAACTGTGCACCACCTAAAGTTTGTCAAAAAAACATCCATTTTTTCAAAAAATTTAGAGGAACCCAAAGGGGAATTCTAATATAAATAAAAATAAAAATTACTCAAAATGAAATGATGGATTTGAAATTTCTACCCACCATGAAAATTTTTGGTTCCCAAAAAGTCATCATGAAACATTATTAGAGAATAGAAATGTGTACTCTTGCTATACCTAATACTTCTACTCCCTGATATCATTCTCATCATTAAATTTTTTCCAATGTAATTATAATAGTAGAACATAAATCCCATGAGGAATTGTATCATCAGAATATATTATCCGCACTGGATGCTCGAACATTGATATGTCAAGAAGAATTTCTAACTCATCCTAATTTATTACATGAGATGAGTCTTGGTTATTTTTTTCAGCTGAGAAAAATAGAACACATAATCAATTAACATCAACTAAAAAAGAAAATATAACCAATATACTACCTTAAAACCCACTCATTGATCTCAATTGTTCCTACATACCTCAATGTTATCTTACCATTTTACCCAAATAACGATGACAAAAGAGAGTTGTGACTTTCTAGAACACTCGGTTACCCACAAAAAAATGGTGATCTTATAATCTCTGATCAGCATAGGATTTATGGTGTCTCTGTGCTATCAACATCAACTGCCTAATCAGCTTGAACATGCCACATGTCTCTTGAACTAAGAATAGCCCCACAAATGATGTCTCACCCACCTCATCCAAATATAATGGAGACCGACATTGAAGACCATAGAGAGCTTCAAAATGAGCCATTCGAGTCGAGTATTTATAGAAATTTTTATATTACAAATTGACCAATTAAAAATGGATATCCAACAAAAATCCAAATTTGAAAACACAGTCTCAATGCATGCCCTCAAAAGTATGATTTTCCTACTCTGTATGACCATCTATTTAAGGTTGGTATTCTGTTCCCAATATTTCCTACAACCACATTGCATTTTGGTGGCCATCCCAAAATTTCATGGTAAAATGGGGGGTCCATGTTTGAGTGGATTTTTCATGGCACACCATGAAAATTCAAAACCTATTGAAAATAAAACCAACCCAACTCACCCCCTTTGTATAATCTCTAATCAAGATGAAATTGGATGATTTTATCTAAATTTCATTTATTTTTCAAATATAATTCCTTCTCGGAGGTGTAAGAAGTAATTAAATAATGATGTCTATGGTGATCTCATCCCACTTGTAGGTACAAATTGGTAACGACTAAAGAAAACCTAAGGATCTTTTATACTCTGTATTAACCAGATGAAATTCGTAACACCTCTATTGAAAGTCAACTACATCCCACCTCACACCTAGCCCCCATAATTTCCAATGAACATCATAATACATCTTGGTAGTACCATAATAAATATCCCACTAAGATCGGTGACAATTTTACAACACCATATTTCTCAAACATAACCACACCACAATGAAACCCTTAAAGAAGATGATTCACTCTTGAGAGATCAAACAATCACAAGGAGCCTCCTCAACATGATGAATCTATATAGATTACTATAAAACTCATACTAAGCCTCTATTTCATAATCAGAACCATATGTAAATGATCCAACTAATCATTGGCCAAGAAATTTCCTTCGTTGTTTTCCTTGGTCTTTTAGGGTTTCTGAGAAAATAGACCCATTTTGGTCCACTCACCCCTAGACTATTTTAATTCCCAAACTAGAACGTTCATGATCAAGGTAATAGCCACAACATTACCTTTTCCTAGGGTAAGACTATATTAATATCCAAAAATTGATGATATTAAGCCCATAGATGTTTCTTCTCATTAAAATCCTTTTCGTAAAAAATGTAGACCATGATTTTTTTATTGGAATAAACTAAAAACATCTTCAAAAAAATAATTATTCCATGTCTTTAGTGAATGAATCATCATTGATAATTGTAGATCAGGGGTTATGTAGGGAATATCATGTGGTCAATGTTTGTGAGAACCATATGCCACCACTTGGTCATCCTGTATATTCACACACCCAAGACACATAGATGAGGCATCACGATTAACCAAATATCCTATCAATGATTCTGGGTAGATCTCCATAGGATCATTATTCAATCACAACTTTAGATCCTCAATGAATAACTTACCCTCTGCGATCCAATTATACTTCACCCCCTTCTAGGTGAATGTCTTCATGGGTGTGGCAAGATGAGAGAAGTATCGAATGAACCATATGTAATATCAAATCATTTATAAAAAGCATATTATCTCAAACATATTCCTCATGTTCTCCCACAACACAACCAAACTGATCTTATTGAGGTTCAATAATACAACTTTTTCTATGATAAAATGTCCTAGAATGTTTACCTATGTAATCCAGAAGGTTCACTTTAAAAACGTTGCATAGAGGTGATGATTCCACCGGGTGATCAACAAAATAATTAAATGTTTTCTATGTTCCTCTTTAGTCATGAAATAGACCAATATTTTTTCCATGAATAACTTGAAAAAGGAAATGATATATGGGTGTAAGAGCCTATTCATAAGTAATATAAGTCTCACAGGATCATTTGTCAATGCAAAGGGAATGAAAAAATACTAAAAATGGCCATATCTAATTGGGAATTTTATTTTCGGTACATATTCCTTTCTCATTATGACTTGACTATAACCAAAACATAGATCAATATTAGAAAACCACATCAACTATTTTAACATATCCAATAGGTCATCAATATGGAGCATGGTATACATGTTCTTGATCATCATGCTATATATCTTTTATTAATTGATACCCAACAGAAGATATCCATCATCCTTTAAAGAAATCAAAATTGTTGTGTCCCAATATGAGACACTCGGGAGAATGAATACAATGGAGTCCCAATATCCAATTGTACCATTAATTACCATACCTCACTAGGGGTAGAAATATATGAGGGAAGGGATATTTGATGGGTTCCCAACCATAAATGGGAATAAATCACCACATCCACTCCTACAGGATATCCGAAAACATATTTTTGGAAAACCTATAAAAACACATCCAAAAAATGTGGTGATATACACATAGGACAACCACCACCATCCTTAAATGTGAGTGATGATAACTAAAAAAAGAAATTACCCAATTCAAGGAGGGTGTTCTAGCATGTAAAACCCAGGATCCCATTCTCAATGAAAACCTTAACTATTCTATCAGGTTTGACACAACTCACTCGCCACATATAGAAATAGATATGCACCTGAATGGGAACCTTCCAATACATAATGAGGATTATCTAAAAGTGGTACATATCCAAAATAAAGTAATGCCATTAGAAATCAACCCTACACACAGTGAGTGCAGAAGAAAAAACACCTGGAACTCTTCTCTTGCATCATACCATGAGGTGTTACCAAATCCATCACATAAGGCAAAATATCATTTCAAAATTTAAACAGATTCATAATGTGGGATGAGATAAACAAAACATAATCAACAGTATCAAATAAGACAGTATCTATAGATGTTTCAATCAAAATGGTACCCTGGACTATCTAATTCTCTCTATCAGGATCTACTAGTGATTGGTCCACAACATGGAGATGCCTTGTCTTTTTAAGAGTTGGAATGTGAATGATGACCTGTAACTCCAATAAGAGATGTCTATGAACAAAAGTGGATCCATTTCTACAACTATGTCAACCAAACTAAGATCCCACTGTTCAGAATGGATTAGACTGGACCAACATTACTTTGGAATCCATTGACTATGCACCACTCTGATAATAATGCATGGCTCGGAGAAACTCTCAAAAGTGCCCCATAGATCCAAAACAATGACAGGGTCCGGGAGGATATGAGAACAAAGGTTTTGTGTGCCTTTACTTCCCAAAAATATGGTATACAATCAATCTATCAGTATAATCTATAAAAAAAGATAGCCTAGAAGGGCGACCTAATCTGCCACCTCCCTTCTTCCCCTTCTCATCCTACTCTATCATCATCCCAGATGATCTTTCAATCCCAGTTGTTGATACCACTCCAATGGAACTACAAAATCCATTGAGATAAATATAAACCGTGAAATTATGGTCAAGCACCTTAGGATATGGTTTCAGGTAAAATAAAATGTCCTCACAATAGAACTCTGGCCACAACCCCCATTTGAATATCTAAGACTTCATTTACTAGTTAGAAATTATTTCTAGTGCGTACCAAACTAGCTCAACAATGTAGTTGGAATACTCTATCATGGAATATTCCCCCAAAAAAAGATCCATAAATTCATAGTATCTGAAAAGGAATATACCCTGGGGAAATTACTTCTTGTTGAATTTGATATTTAAATCATTCCAACTCATCTTCTCATTCTTTCTTGTCTGGACCACTGAGTCCCGAAACCTTTTACATGTACCGAATAGAAAGAACAAAGCACATTTAACCTTGATGTCCATAGCAGTGTCAAGTAATTCAAACATATTCTCTCTCTAACCACTCCACTATTCCACTTCAAGAGGTTTCAGGCTACCTCAGAATGAAAGAGGATTTTTCTGAAGGAATTCATTGTCCTTTCCATTTATAGAACCCAGTACCACCTCTCTAACCTGAGAAGGACAATGAACCAATCCCTATCACAAAGAATAAATAACTCAAACCATATATTCCAATTCTCTCTAAAAAAAATTTATGAAGGGGAACACTCTTCAAACTATTAATGTAGTTTCATAGGAATGGCCTATGGTGAAATTTTGCGATAAAAAGCACTAACCACAAGAAAAACTATCAATATGATCACTATGGGTTTTTTTCAGATATATCAAAAAAACTAACATTATATAAATTGAAACAAATCAAATCCATCAAAATAACATGAAAACCAAACCACTAAACCTCCACCCATTGTCCATCACAGTTTTTAGCATGTACATCTCACATGTATGAGATGTCAAAAAAATCCCAACATCCCATGGAAACTCGAGTCTCATCAAGTGGTGTGTTGGACCAACAACGTAGTCACAACCTAAACATAAAGTCCCAACAATTATAGATCTTGTCTAACTAGACTCATAATAAAATAACTTAACTCAAAAGGGTGTGACCTGATTTGATTCTATTTTTTCATGAAGCAACCAGAGTGGCATCCAACATGATGCTCGACCCTATTCATGGCATGATATGAAGGGAATTAATAATACACATGGGTTGGAAACCAATACATGGGGTATCAAAAACATGAATTTAGAATGATTTCACAAATGTTTCATAAACATAACTATCCTAGTGAAAAATAACGCAATGGTAAATAACCAAATCCAAACAAGTCAAAATATCTTTCTGATTTATGCATACCAAATTTAAAAAAAAATTCCAACAGCGATTTAAAAAATATAATGAAAATATATCCCTAAAAACAATGCATGAAAGGAGGGTTGTAACCTTAAATCCACCACCATTGCGAACACCTCAGAAGGAAGAAAACGAGAAACCCGAACAACCATCACCATATGTACCTCTTGTACATGAGTCAAATATAACCAAGTCTACCTAAACAAAAATGTGCAGGTAGGGTTTGAGAAAACGCATATTAGGATCACACCCAAAGAAATATTTCATTCCAAAAAAATTAAAAGATAAATTACATGATTTTTTTAATTAAAAATGGCTAGAAACATTTGTAGAGAAAATATTTTCAAATAATGATCATTTAAAGGGAATGTTATTCATTTCATCCAAAAAAACCACAATGTACACACACATGATGATGGTAAATTTGATATCACAAGGAAGACTATTTCATGAGAAGAACCAATAGGAATTAGATATATTTGGAGTCTAGGTACATAGTATCATGGTGAAATGTTGTATATGACCACATTATATGATGTCATCATCAATGAGCCACTAGGGAGAATTATATCCAAAATTCGTGTGGTTCGAATTATCGGTTTTTTTATGTATTCTATCATCAATCATGTTAGACGAATCCAAGATAATTCACTTATGAGTCATGTAGTGTACTAGTAATAGTTCTTCCACGTAGTCACCTCAGATTCCCTTTATGCCCAATTTTTATTCCACAAATTACGTAAAACCTCACTTTCACACATAAATATGAAAATCACCACAAAACAAGTGATAAACCATAATTTACAAAACAAAAACCCGTTTGAATCTTGACACACACAAATCCATTTGATAATTGTTTTCAAACCACCAAAATGTTTTATCGAATACCTTAAAGGAACAAAACAATAAGGAACTTGTGAAACACACATTGAATATATCCCATATTCCTTAGAAAACATTTTTTTCAACTCCAAATCAACATGAATAATTTTAAGAACACATTTTATGCCTCACAAAAGTTACATAAAACATAACCAAGATGAATGTAAAGGGTATGAAAATCATCAAATAAATTTTAAACCCAGAACCCCATACCTAGATTGAAGAATTTTCCAAAAATCGTTCAATGTTAGAAAAACACCCCAAGAGAACTATATAAAAGAAATATTAATCCTTTAACATCAATATTGATCCATAAAGTAAATTATCAAACCCTAAAAGTGTCACCCTTCTACTGGAATAATGATACCCTATGAATGAAGTGATTAAACATTAGAAGAGAGGGAAAATAGAAATTGAGAGCCACTTATTTGACGATTTCTTGTAGAAATCCGTATAAATATCCCATAAAAATGAATCTACATTGTTTGAAAATGGAGAGGGTGTGGCAAGTATTATGAGAATTCATGATTGGGGAGGATAGTTTTGGATTAGGGTTAAAAATATGGGGATGAGAAAAAATCCATTTTTAATGACATAGACAGTTTGCATAGATTGAATGCACATTTTTTAAACTATGTGAAAAACATGATCCACTTACTATAAATGAAGGAGATGTCTCATGGTTATCCTACATGGTTTACAATCCATTCAAAAACCATGTGATTAGCTATTATCCTAAAACACCACTTGGACTCACAGTTATCTGGGCAAGGATGCACGATTTTCTATACCGTGGGACACATACAGTTTCTCTGAAAACATCTATTTTTCTCCAAAAACTCAATTGAAATCCCAGTTGGGAAATATAGAAATAAAAACAAAAAAATAAATAAAAATGAAATCATTAGTTTCAATTATTGAGGTATTTATCATCACTTATAATGATACATCATTATTTGTGCTACAAAATAGAAAAAATGTATTTTTATCAATGCTAGAATTTTAGCGCTGATAATGTGTAGTTTTACAGACACTTAATATTATAACATTGATAGAACTGTTCTTAATATGTTCTTTTTTTATTTGATGATAAATTTTTTTCTTGTTCTTTTTGAAAAAATCCTATTAGTGTCTCATCTCTCATGCTATTCAAGATCTCAAGGAACATGAATGTTGTTTTCTGTCATGCTCATCAATGATATTTTCAATGAATCAATGTTTTCTAAGAAAAAGGTATGTGATGGGTTATTTTGATTGCATTCTAAGATCCACTTATCACTTCTTGAAACCACCCTACACCAAAACAAATTCAAATTTAGCAAAATTTTACCAAATCATTGCTTATTTAGATATGATTCATGAAAATCGTCTCTAAATTAAGGAAGATTCATAAAAAAACATTTCTCAACTACTGATGTTTCCTAAAAATTGTCTCTAAATTCGTTTCGTTTTTTAGGTAACATCAACAGAAATTTATATATTTATTTATATTTATATTTCTTATTTCCCCACATCAATGTAAATATATATATTAAGAAAGATATATATATATTTATTAATATAAATAATACCATATATATATATATAAACACACACATATATATACAAACATATATATATATATCTCTATATATGTACATACAATAAAATGTATAAAATTTAAATTTATTCACATTTTTATGAAAATGTGTCTATTTTTGTGAAATTTTTTCAGTGTTTTAAAAGAGGGCTAATTATATATATAATTATAAATATATATATGTATACGTACACAAATATAATCACACACGCTCATTTATATATATATAAACACACAAAGACACATATATATAAACATTTATAACATATACATACATTTATGAACTCACATATATATAATATACACACACACACAAACACACAGATATGTAATATATATATATATATATAATATAATTTAAAAATATATATATTATGAAACATAAACATATAAATATATATATAATATAAACTTATTTATATACAATATAAACACACATATATAATATAAAATATAAATATATAAAAACACACAAAGATATATATATATATATATTATGAAATTTTAAATATTGAAATGTAATTATGTATATATATATAACACAACACAATTGAATATTTTGAATTTAGACATGATATTAAGAAATCGTGAATAACATAATGAAATTTGATAATCTTAAAATGTGGCTATTCACACACACACCCCAACAGATGGGCACAAATATAGACATGCACACACACACCCAGACCCACATCCATACCCACATATACATACATGCACACACAGTAAAACTTTCCCAAACACATATTTATAAACACGCACACATATATATTTAAAACTGTAATATATATATAATTTATTCATATATTTATATATATATATTATAAACACACATAAAAATATATACAAACACACACACTGATATATATATATATAAAATATAAAACAATACAATATAAACTTGTAAATACACATAAAATATGAACAGATATATACACACAAACATATATGTTAGTGTGTAATCATAAAATATGAAAACACCCACACACACACTCATATAAATAACAATATATATATATTTATATAATAAAAACACACAAATATATATAAACATAAAAAATAATTTGTAATCATATATATAGTAATGATATATATATATATATGATATTAATTTCTAAATATTGGGACACATTTTTATCTATAACATAAATCTATTAAATATTTTAAAATTAGTCTCATTTTTAAGAAAACATTACTACTTTAGTGACATTTGAACGTTCTAAAACATGTTTTATTACACACACATAAAGACATATATATATATGTACATATATAATATAGAATATAAATATATTTATATACATATAAATATAAATAAACACCCACATATATTATATATATATCTATATATATTAATATATATATACTAAAACACCCAAAAATATAATTATACATTAATAACTAGAATGTGTGAGTTGAATGGTTCTATCATTGTGAATCAGTAGGTCAAGAACTTGAATTCTGTTGGACCACATTTTACATTGTTGGGTCGAGGGGGTCGAGGGGGTCTCAGAGGCAATGGGATACATGTGTTTGATAAAGATGGGGCTTAGTGAAGGGGGCATAGTTGGGGGTTACAAGAGGGTGAAATGAGAGGATGAGGATATTATGGGAATGGGGGGGCAGGGGTGGAAATTTCGATTATATTAAATAATTATAAATTTTTAAAAAACAATGCAATCTAGAAAAAAATAAAAAACACTTTTTGAGAAAAAAAATTTATAAATTTCCAGAAAATGACGATCATTTTCTTGAATCAATAATAACTGAAACTTCATTTATCGATGTTTCTAGAATAAATCTGTAATTTAGGTGATGCTTAATAGTGATATTTATAAATGATTATATTTAATGGACATTTATTTATTGACATTTCTCAAATTAATTACTAATTAGCATTTTTTGTACTTCCACCCCCATCATAACACGATCGATCTTGTTGATTCATGGTTAAAGCCCAAAGCACACCCATCATATTAAAAACTAGCAAACCAGGGTCTCATGGAATATTAATCATTCTAAAACATGAGTTTTCATGACATGTGGTGTCAATTTTCAAGTTTTCAATTTTCCTTATCTATTGACAGTGTACTTAAATTTATATAGATGGTGATTTCTCAACAGTAAAATATTATTTGGGTAAATTATAAACCTATTCATGTATGAGGGAGAAGTGAGAGTTGAACTGGTGACACATGGTGAGCTAGTAGAGTTTGGTATACCTATTTCATCTCATGTGCACTATTCCCAATGGGATCACTAGAAAAACAATGTGATTGGAACGTGACTTTCCAACAATTTGGTCAATTCAATTGTTGTCAATAATTTTACTTGGATTATGATCCATATTTTCATTATTTCAAAACTATCTTGATTTTGTAATACTCATGTTATTTAGATTATTTGTGATCTAAAATTTTGAAATCATTGTTCAAAATAGATAGTGATTAGTTTTGAAATTGAAAGTGAGTTTTCTATGGAACATTATAAATGAATTTATTATTTGATTTTCAAAAAGTGTTTTCTATTGGGAAATTTTTTTAAATATGATTTTAGTTAATTGGTAACAATATTGTTTAATTTGAAAATATTTTATAAAAAATAATAATAAGTGTCCCAATAATTTATTATGACAATATTCATCTTTTTTTATAATGTAAATTTATTTTTAAGGTTAAATGAATGTTTTTAAAGATAATAAAATGGATTTATATTATGTTTCAAACTGAGAAAAATATTTATGATTTGAATGATTATATCAATAAAGGTACTTTTAAATATCAAAATGAATTTAAAATGTTGTTTTGTGATTTTAAATTAGAGTCAACAGATTCAAATTATTTTAAAAGTTTTATTTTAATTTTTTTTATCTTCTAAATTAATAATGTTTCTGAATAAATATTTTTTATTTTATATTTTGAATGAAATAATAACTTTGAATTCATATTAATTATGAATTAATCATTTTGAATAAAATTTTTTATAAATATAGTAATACATATATATATATATATATTTGTTTATTATAAATATATTTTTACTTATAAAATATATACATGTTGAAATTATAAAATTTTTAATTTTGAAAATTTAGTATTGGAAAAATTTGTTCTTAATAATGGTTTTCTTTTTATATTTAAAAAAATTATATACATTGATTTTAAAAATCTTTATAGTACAGGTTGGAGATAAATTACGATCATTTCATTTATTTTAACGAATTTCACATTGATTCAAAATTAGAATAAATTAAAATTTAAACCATTTAATTATTTTATTTTATTATAAATTTTTAAATTTCTATTGATATATTTTTATATTTTAATGTTAAACTAATTTTATTTTCGGGAAAATATAGTGATATATTAAAATCAAGGCATGTTAGAACTTGTGATACCTCTAACTACTTGAACATATTGCTTTTTTATTTTTTACAAATGGTATGAACAATGCACATGTAAGTAGTCTTATTTTTCTTGGCCATACAACACTAATTCTTTACCAAATACCTATTACCTCATTTCATTAATAGTTCACCATCTCCATTTTCATCATTTTAATTTTCACAATGAATCATTATTTCTCACTTCGATTGGATGGATCTCCTTGATATGTACGGAAAAAACCATTCCCAATTTCCATGCAAGCTAGTGACTGCAAATAGTAAGTATACAAAGTTTTTGCGGTTAACAATTGGTAATTGACTCCAAGTTCAATGTATCCCTCCTACTCCCATGTAAAAACAAATATCTATTTACTCAAGCCATTTTTTATTCACCTTCTCCCAATCCTTCACATTAATTTTCACTCATTCATAATAATGTATCACCCCAATTGCATGGAGATCCTAGACATGAACCAAAAAATCCATGCCCACATATTTTTAATGTGGGGACTACAAATGATAAGTGGATGGGGGTTTTGTGGTGTACACCTCATAATCTGCTCGATGTTCCATGTATCCATCCTAATCCCACATTTCTCTCAATCTCTTTTTCCTCAATACATTTATAGTTCTCCCTCCCCCTCACCTCCACATTCAATGTCACTCATTCATCATTATTTCTAACACGGATTGAAGGTATCTCCATGTTAGGCATCACAAAACACTCCCCATTTATACTAAAAGGTGGTGACTACAAATTATAATTTGGTAGTTTTTTTTCAGCACATAGTTGTTAATAGTATCTAAGTTTCATGTATCACTCTTTCTCCCATGGATTAAAATATAAATATCAAAACATTTAAATAAATTTCCTACTCATAATACCCTAGATTATAAACAAAATATTTTCTTAAAACATTTCATTACCCAATGTATTTAATTTATAGTTACCATTATAGTTTAATCATTTAGTATTGTATTTTTTCTGGAAACAAAAATATGGATATTATTTTTTTCCAAACATTGAGAGTACAAATTTTAAATTTGAGAAATTTTATTTTCTAAATAAAATATTTATCAAACATTGAAAAAGATAGGTAGTATTAGAGATTTATATTAAAGCCATATCATTATCACCTTTATGTTGGACTCTTTTAGAGGAGTGATCTGTCATGGGACCCAAATTTGTGAAAGAGATGGAATATTTGGATAATTTTATATAGAAATTATTAATGATAACCCATATTCGTATAATCATATCCATTAATTAAATAAATTATGTTTTTAAAAAACTAACCATCAATAATAATAACATTAGAGTACTGTTTTAATCATAATATTATAGTATTATATGAAATTGTTTCTATTAATCTCATCAAATATCAATAGTAATAAATCAAATAGGATAGAAATGAATTGAAGATGTATAGATTCCAGTCATATAAAAAATGAGTATGGGGATGGGGTGAAATATTTCATCTTGTTTTAAAAAGATCTAGAATATAACCATTTCAAGTCATTGTTCATGTTTTCAGTGTTTTTACTCTTGAATAATTATTCTAGATGAGTTGGATGAACACATGATCTATCATGGAATATATCAATTAGATAAATTTTGTACTAAATATGTGGAAAAATGAATGTGGCAAGTGGATGGTATAAGACTACATTTTATAGATCATATTATATGGTTACAAGTGTGGAAAATTTTAAAGACCATATCAATCATGTGATTATAGGTGTAAATGATGATGAAAATCATGTTGAGAAAAATAAAACAATATTTGATGTTCAACTTCATGATTTTAAAATTTCTAATTAGTTAAACAGGTTTGCGAAGATTCCATTTTAATCATGTTGTACTAAATAAACAACATTATCTTCCACTATACAGATATATAATTTAATTAATGGAATCAAATTTAGTGACACCGGTTTTATTGAGCTACATTCTATTTTTAATGATATGATCCCAGAAGATAATGAGCTTCTTTGACAAATATATGATTCTAAATGAATACTACGTTCAATGGTTATGATCCATGAAAATATACATCCATGTAAAAATGATTTTATGTTATTTTAGAAGGACTAAAAATCACATAAAAATACCGAAAGATTGGTGGTTCTTTATACCAGTATGATGAATAGAAACATATGAATGTGGTTTGGTACTTCTTAATCATTCCAAGGTTTAGGAACCTATATGTAAGTAATGAGACTTTAAGATAATTGACATACACATGGATAAAAAAAATAAATATGAGAAACATAATCTCCCAAAATAATATTATTAGTGGAAGATAATTGGTCACATGTATAATGAATTTGGAAAATATTTGAGAAACTTTCATCTTGTGCTATCTACAGTCAGAGTTAATAATTTTGGTTTCCCAAGAATCACTCCTAGTACATGGCTAGTTATATTGGTAAATTATAACATTCCACTATGGTTATGTAATTTTTAACAGGTATATGATAATGTGTTAAGGCCCTATAACATTTATTAAAAATATAATGGCACAACTTAGATAAGGGGTGATGTAAGATAGAGATTCAAAAAATAGAAAACTATAGAGATTTCAAAGAAACAATCTACATAAAAACACCAAAATGAACTAAAAGTCCAAATCAACCGCAAGAGTTATTTTTGATCCTCTCTAACCCCTACCAAAAGGGGCTCTACCACATAGATGTCTTCCATGTGTCAATGTATTCTCCCTCTTTCATGGTCATGGTGTCCAAATTAAATTGTATATCAATGTCCATTATGCATATATCACCATAAAACTCCCTCTTATGATGTCTGAACATCTGATTAACAAATATAATATATTCACTACCCTAACCACTGGAATCCTCTTATAATGCATGAGATCCATACTTTAAAACCATATTTGTTGTGAAATCCTCTTCCATATTAACAAATTCCACGTGTACATCCTGGATCATGACTATTTTCCAAAATAATTGGAAATGGAGACTAAATCCCCATTTAGGTTAACAATTTTATGTCACAAGATAATCAAATAATCCATTTTCATTATAATTCATGTCATATGAGATTCAGTATGATTAACATCATAAATAGGATCATTGTTCCCCTGATTTTTAGGAGAATCATCAATAATATATAATTGATATAGATCTAGAACCTAGATTAGATCCATTAGTGTGTCCATTTCTCTACCACCAATCATGGGATGATTATCAACACCAGTATCATGGGTCATATCAATCAAATTATTTTCAATAGAATAGTTATCCTCATGTGATACCTTAATAATAGTAGTATAAAGAGAGAAATTACACTGAAGTGTTCAATCATAGAATGAGAGAACAATGAATACCTTCCATTTTTAATCTTTTATAACACTAAATTGAAGACCCTTCTTCGGATATTAGATAGAATTTTGAATAGTTTACTCACCAGAAATAATCACAAAGTCCCATACCATAGGGTGTATATCCTTAGAGATATCACCCTATAGAACGTTGGAAACTAAATTCTAAAGGCTCTCAATATTCTGCTATTAATACTTATCCATTTACCAATTCCAGAATGTCTCACCATACTGAAATCATATACTCATCACCAATAGAGGTAGTGTCCAACCTTCATATCTGGAAGAAAATTTCTCCCAAGACCATTCCAATGTATTAATAGAAATACACACCTACATAGAAGATACAAAACCAACTTGAGAAGTCTTATCATTCTCACCCCAGATATGCACTATACCAGACGAAATAATAGAATTTTACAACCAATACAATCGACATCAAATAAAAAAGAAGATTCATTATTCCTTTTCTTTGGAAACAGAGAAGAAATTTTTGCGTTTTCTTCCACGATCCTTGAAAAACAATAAATAAACATAAAATTAGACTTCCATTTCTAAAACCGAGTCACCCAATTGATTATCTCCAGGGTTCTTAAATTTTACAACATGTTAATATTGAAAATATGTCTTAACTTGATGAACATGAGTCTCTAAAACAACCATGAGTCCAAGAAATCCCTTTTTAGAAGAATATAATTGACAACATAAATACACCTGACCCTTTTGGTTGACTCAACACAAGGAGATTTAGCCGGATCTACCCCCTGGAACCCAACAATACAACTAGGCTGTTGTTCCCATTTTTATTTAATACTAGGATCACAATTTATATCATTTCATCTCAATTTTATTTGTTGCGGAAATTATCCATGTTACAAATTCCATTGAATAGTATTCACCCCTTTAAAAGTATGCTTAAATTTTATAGACTACATACTGTAAGTATTTCCATCATGTCCACGAGAAATGAAGGGGGAATAAGTTTGATCTCTCTTGTAGTTGGGAATGTCATGAAAAATATTCTTGTAATCAATACAAAACCATTTCACTTTATCATTTTCAATTTGTTAGATAAAATTAATCTATATTTTTAGGATGAATAACTCTATCAAAAAAAGTATAACCCAATTCTACATCAACTTAGAAATGAAGACAGTGACCAAGTATTAACAATTACATCTTTCTATAAATTTTTTATAGTTTAAAATATTTCCATTATAATATCTTAAAAGATCCTTGGATGCTAGAGAATCCAATTTATGCCAAATAATTTGACATACATTTTAAAAAATGAGTTACCTCTAAGAAAAAGATTCTTCTATTACATACATGGTTGTGAATAATACCGGGTATGAGAGAAATCTTTTCAATGCCCATGTCTTCATATTAATATCATCCAAGGAAAAAATAATATTGATGAATCCCAAACCCATTTAGACAAACATAACATTATCTAAACCCTATGAATCTGAAATCTACAAAACCAAATCATTTATTCTCCACTTCATTGATCTCCTTGTAAAATAATTATATAATGATATAATGATTACAAATTTTTATCCATTTTGAGATCGCATTTGAATCAACCTTAACATGTGTATAGTCACCTTTTCAACAAAAAACATATAATAGAATATTTGTAGAGAGAGAAGGAATGACTAAAAGTTATTTTAGAATACACTATAGTCATATCAAATCCACTAGAGGAACCCTTCAAGCACCCCTCCAAATTGTATCATGCTTATGTGGGTCAGATTACCTTAAATCCGAAAATAATTTTTCTAAATAATTTCTAGATGTAGTCACCATGGAGAGTCAACCCTAATCACCATTGATGTTTAAAGATAAAATATCTTGATCCGAATCTATCCCATAATTAAATGAAATTACATTATGTTATCATTGATTATATTTAGACCAAAATAACCATGAAATTATATTTATTTCCCTATGGATCCATTGGTTTATTATCTATAATAATTGTAGGATTTTGTTGTAACATTTTATGTTGAATATAGAAATGAATATTTCACATTAAATATAATGTTGTACAAGACAATAAATGAAATTCCATTTCATATAAATTAGATAGTAAATAAAATTTAATTAACTCAAACATATCTTATTAGTGAACAGGGTACAAAGTCAATTAGGTTGAAACATTAATCAAATAATGTGTTTATTGGACATCATATATTTCTACCCCGACAACATAAGTAATTATCTAGAATGAAATCATTTGATTGTAGTATTGAATAATTTACAAAACAACACACACTAACAGGTGATCAACTATTTGATAAAGTAAATGTTATGGACTCTAAATTTGGTAAACCTGTTTTGAAAGATATTAAAAAATCTATTTAAAAATGTGCTCATTTTTTTTACCATACTAGCGTTGATTTAATGTTAGAAATTATCTTGAAGTTATGAATGTGGAAAAAATATATGTTATAATTTCATTGTAATGTTGCAAAATTCACTTGAAAAATTAAGGACAAAATTAAGGATTTGATGGACTTGATTGATAGGATATTTCAAAAAGTGTCATGTCTAGTGAAGTATGAATAATATAATGTTCTTCTTCCAGCTATTTATAAACATTCTAAGAATGAGATATTTCAAATTATAAAAATCATGTGTGTCGTAACTGTACTAGAGGGGTATTTTTATGAATATAATAAATATCATGTTGGTTGATAATGTATAGTTAATGTGTTAGAAATCACAAAATTTCATATTTTGATGTAAAATAAAATTATTATATATGTAAATTTCATTTTCCAAATAAGGAATATCATACATTAACCAATCATTTATTCTTTTTGAAAGAAATATATTGAAAATTTATAGACATGTTGAAATTTTAAACTATGGAGAAGGAATTTTCAATCATGATATGTGAATTAGAGATATTTTCCAATAAATAGTATTTCATATTATGGAATACATGATGGTTTACTTGGTAATATAGATTCTACTATGTGGTGTAGTACGTTATTGATAGATGTAACCCATTAAACATTATACGAATATTTTTAAGGGTTTTGTCAAAAATAAAAGTCATACAATATGTTTTATAGCAGAGGAATATGTTGTTGATGAAACCATTGAATTATGAACCAACTAGCTTTCTAGTATTGAAATAATTCTTCTACATAAATCTCATCACTCTAAGAAGCACATGGATGATGGAATTTCCGAAATTGGTATTTTTACGATCACTATTATATATCGGGATTAGGCCTAAAATTATGTTTTTTCTGAAAAATTTTGAGGATTCAACATATGTTTAATCCCATTAAAAATTGTTAGTCCTTTGAATATATCATTTTTTGATATATGGATATCAAATACACATAATTAAAAGTTTATATGATTCTTTCGAGACCATTTTTTTTGAAGAGTTAGCTAAAATTCTTGATTCTATTTCAGAATGAATTCATTGGATAGCGAAAGAACCTACAATGCAAGTATTATCCTATAATATCTATATATGTAATTCTAAAATGATATATAAAAATGAATATGATTGAATACATTAAAATACAATATATTTGAGATACACATGTGCTTGAATCAATGAATGTATCTAGTGATAAGGATTGAAAACAAATTTATGTGAATATATTAGATTTTGGCATCATCAAATAAAAATTAGAGTTCGATTATACATCATTCAATGAGCTTATTTCAAAATAAAAATAGGTTGATAATAGGATTGATGTTAAAATATATGAATTGGGATTCATGAATGTGGAATTCAGTATGGAATCATACAAATTTGATTCTATTAAAAAGGAATCACATGCAGTACAAGTATTTTATGTTACAGATCATACACACTAAAAGTGGTTATTGTTCTATTATTGACCCAAACCATTGAATGGTTATATGTCAATTAAATTGAGTAAGACTATTTCATTGGGATATCATAATCATTTCACATGAGTTCCAATGTATATATGGGTCTTTATGTTAGAGGAGACCACAATAAAGAGATTTGGATACTCGATTGATGGGTTAAATACATTAAACCATTAATAAAAAAAATGTTAAATTATTAGGTTATATATATTTTTTGTAATATAGATTTTGTTGCCACATATTGTTATTTTTTCACTCCTACATTTACATTCTCTAAATTAAAGGTTGATCTAATTATTTAGATGATGACTTTTTCACATGTCGATGCTCCCAATCCTGATGAACAAAAAGTTTCTAAAAATGTTGGGGCTCCCAATCAGAGTGGAACAACAACCTTCTTCCCATGACAATGATACCAATCCAGAGACAAATATATTTATAATGTTGGTGTTGAGTAAATGTAATATGGTGAACAACTACTGTCCTAGAAAAAATAGAAGCACTTTATCGTGATTATGGTAAGAATATTTAATAATGCGAGAAAAAAATTCATAAAATTAAAAGTTGGATGGAATGTATATGACCAGCATATTAACCACAAAAGTCAATGTTCAATAGTTACATTTCTACCGGAAGTTGAATTCATGTTCCGATTGATGTAGATTCATGGCTTAATGTTGTTCTCAAGATGAAGAAACTGATATGGGAATATATTAGTGTAACATTAGAAGATAAATCATTATTTTACTAAAACAACAATAATGAAGAATTTATTTACATTTCATTTTCTCTTTCAGAGTGAATTTATTGTAGATAAAACCAAAATGAGATTTTTTATTAATGTGCACATGAAAGGCCCATAGAGGGTTTTAAAAAAAATATGGTGTTTTATATCAAATATTCTGAATAGAAAATGTACCTACACCCACACTAATTTTTTTTGACACCAAATGAACCAAAAAGAATGGGATTATTTTATTAGTCATCATGAGGAGACATCATTTTTGGTACATTTTTATTTGTAATAAATTACTAGAAAAACATATATTAATCAATTTTATTTATAATTGATAATTTATGAAACAACACTTGAGTGTTGGAAATAAAAATGGGGTAAGGAAACCAACGTACATCTATGGATTGGGTATGATTCACTTGGAAAAAAATCTTGTACAATTTTTAAATCTACCATATTATGTTTATGTGATATGAAAAAAATGAATTATATTCCTTTGATTTATACAAAATAATGAATAGAAATCCAAATACATTTCTATCTCACGTAATGTTCTACAGAATGATGCACATGTAAATAATGAAGGGATGATAATCGATGTAAAAACTCAAAAGGTGTGGAAAACATGTGTAAGTATGACATAAAAATAATTTCTATTTAAATTTGTATTGCATAAGAATTATTATTTATAATCCTATATTTTGATTCGACTTGGACACAAGAATCATCATTATCTTTTCCTGATGAACAACCACAATCAGCTGACATGAGGTAGTTTGAAGAATATGACCAGGTTATAGGTGAAGGATTAGGGCTGTCATCCAAAACATATTTTGAGTTAAAATTGAATAAGGGGATAATTATATTAAAATTCAATATTTTTAGGCACAATTTGATGCTCTAAAATAATAAATTGTAATACATAATTTACAATAAAAATATTAGGGGAAGGAATCAATGCGATGAAACAACATAATAACTACCACTATGTGAATATCCCCCTCACCCCACCAAAATTTTGGTGAGCCATTCCCCTAAAAGATCTATCTTAGAATAGGTAATCAGTATTATCATTAAGGTTTCTATAAAATGTGAATCTAGTAGACAATGATACATTTCTTGTACTGATATTCCATCAGGTGAAAATGATTATGATTTATATCTATCTACATTCAACCAACATCGTTTGGTATGTACAACGATGTTCAATATACTTTTTGATAATATGCAGAAAAAGATACCTTTAATAGGTCATGTGGTAGTGGAGATTAATGTATCTAATGACCCGAGTACTGAGATACCCATTCCATTTTATTAATTAGATATTCCTAATGGTCTATCAAGCTATTTTAAAAAACACTAGGATGAGGGTGTGTTCATTTCCAATTTATATTCCATGAAAAACCATTAACAATTAATAAAAATAGTTTAGGACTGATGAATGATATTATAGAATTAAAAAAGGACGGGGTGAAATATAAGGTAGAATTAAATTAACCTAAAGGATAAAAAAATAAATCAAAAATATAATCACAAAATACCTTTACCCCCCCCCCCCCCCCGTTATACTTCTTTATTTAATAAAATGAAAATTTCTTACAGATAAAATATTAGAATATAGTGATACAACCACACTTGATAAGGATGAAAATATGTACAGAGAGACCATTAAATAATAAAATAGTCTTTACAAAATAAATGATATCATCACACATGTATAGCTTGAAGTTTTAGTTGTAAATGTATAAATGGGGTGAGTTTTCAGTATTTATCTACCCAATAGCTGATATGCTGTGTTAATTATGACTGAATAATATTTTTATTTTTTGTAGAAATATATTTGAATTGTTTTGTTACGGAAACCAATGTAAATATATTTTTTCTATCATTATTCCACACATCAATTCTACACATTAATAGAAATTGAAACCAAAGAACATTCACGTAATAGGGGATCAACTGTCAAAAAAGATTGAATGAAAAGTTACAGATGAAAAGCTCTGCTTAATACTCATGATATAGGTGGAAAACTCATTAATTTATTAATATTAAATATATTTTCATTAAATTCATTAATTAATATTTTTTTACTTCATGGCAATATTGGTTACTCATTTTAGTCAGTCTGGATACTTCAAAAATTGATTTTATGGAATCAAGGCATGGATATCCAAAAAATGTACCACACGTGGTGAAATTTATCAATTTTTAATAGACTAAATTCAAGGTTTTACAACTAAAAATTGAGATACAAAATTTTTATTTTGTTTTAATAAAATATTTTATGATAGGTAAGTATTTCTATATTATAAAAAAAGGGAATAAGGATATCCCAAAAATAAAAGGATCCTATTTAATTATATAAGTTTATAATTGTTAGGGTATATATAATTAACTATTACTATCAAAAAATATATCAAAAAAATTATTTTTTTATTAATGTTTCTATATTTTATTGAAATAATAGAATGGTAATGAGTTTTGTTATTATTTCATCAAATTTATGATGGATGTTACATGCCATCAAAAAACTAGTATCCATGAAAAGGTATTTTTGAAGATAATTAAAATTTCATATAAAATGATTATTAATCTTTGTTTTAATTATATTTTTTTAATACTAAGTTGAATATTATCATTCATTATTTTCATCAGAACTAATATATTTATTTAGAATTGAATGTGAAGATTACCTTCTGTTAGAATGCATACAGACATCGTGAAAAATAGATCGCCTACTACTTATTTAATCGATTTTCCAACGATATTATCTACTTTTATTAGTTAATTTCATTATTATTTCTATCTAGTACTTTAGAGTAATGTTCCAGATGTCATTTTTGACGTGTAATAATCAACCACACCACAATCAGATATATTAGGTGTCTCATATGGCTAAAACTGCATCTTTTAATTTTAAAATTGATAATTTATTTGAAAACACATGTCCGATACTAAAAACCATGAAAACACATTCATAATTTCGTTATTATTTATAAAAATGAACCGTAAGTCATTTGAAACATATATTAATTAGTTTATCCATAATAAAACCCACAATGTTATCAGTATGAGTCGATGTTTTTTAGGTTAAAATGACATTTTATTTCAAAATTTGTGTCACTCACAAAAAAACTGAGTAAACTTTATCATATTGTATTGATAATTTATGAAAATGTTCCATACGTCATATTTGATATATATGAATCAGTCTCACATCAAACCAATGCACGATTTGACAAGTATGGCTCAAAGTGTGTGTTCTTAGATTATATTGATTTTTTTGTAAATAAGATAGGTGACATTATCAAAATGGAAAATAGGATTTTTTTTTCAATACATTAGTAAAATAATCTTTAAATCATTTGTTATGTGTATTAATTAAACTCATGTCAATTTGATGCACTATGTGACTGGTATGACTTGAAGTGTGTGTTTTCCATTTAAAATTACATTTTAGTAAAGACCATAATTGAAATACTCAAATATAATAAAACACTTCTATATTGTTTTAATACATTATTAAAATGGTCTACAAGCCATTTTTTATGTTTATAAATTATCCTTACCTCAATATGATGCATGGTGTGACTGGTTTGATTCCACATGTGTGTTTTTATTTAAAATTGGCATTTCAGTTAAAAAGTAAAAGTGATATACTCAATACTAATATAATATTATATTGTTTTATAATTTATTTAAATAATACATAAATAATTTTTCACATGCAGGAATAAACCTCATATAAATATAATACATAGTGTGACATGTATGACTCAAAGTGTTTGTTATCAGTTAAAAAATGACATTTTACATAATAATGTGTATCACTCCTTGAAAACCAAGAAAATGTACTCAAATTATCTTTATACTTTAGGGAAAAAAATTATAAGTCATTTATGAGGTGTAGGAATCAGTATCATGTCAAATTGACACCCAATGTTACTGGTTTTAGTCAATTTTTTTATTTTTAGTTTAAATCGATATTTTAGTAAAAAATACAGATAGACAAGTCAAAACAAAGAAAAATCATTAGTATTTTGTTGATAAAATAATATTACCATTAAAAATTAATTTTTTACATGTAGGAATCATCATCAACTCAATCTGATGCACAGTGTGACTAGTATGACTCCTAACACATGTTTTTTAGTTTAAAATGACTATTTACAAATAAGCCATATGTGACATACTAAAAACCGAGAAATTAAATTTAGATTGTATTGATACATTAGGATAATGATCCATAAGTCATTTATGATGTGTTGGACTAATCCTGACCTCATTATGACCCACATTGTGATAGGTATGACTCAATGCGTCTTATTATTTTATATTATCATTTTAGTTATAAAATACTTGTGGCACACTCAAAATTGATTAAACGCCTTTGTATTATTTTGATACTTTAAAAAATTGATCTATAAGTCATTTTTGATGTGTATGAATCATCCGCACATCAATACTATAAACATTATTCATTGTATGAGTCAACATGTTTTTTATCAGCATAATAATTCAATTTCCATTCAAAATGTGTTTCACTCAATGTAAACTATGAAAAAAAACTCAAATTGTCATAATAATTTTGAAAAACTATTTTTTATTCATTTCTGATGAATATGAATTAGTATCACGTCAAACTGACACACGATTTGATAATTATGACACAATGTTGGTCTTTTGAGATTAAAAATAAATTATAGTAAAAAAGAAAAGGGAAATACAAAAAACAATGAAATCATATTCCTATTTTTTTGATACTTAATGAAAATGATCCACATATCATTTTTTATGTGTATGAAATATCCACACAACTATCTGACACACCATGTGACTTATATGACTCCAATTGTGTCTTTGTAATTAATATTGAAATTTTACTCGAAAAGAAAAGTGGCATACTCAAAATGATGAAAATACATTAAGTTATTTTTATAATTTAGAAAAATGAAAATTTTTTATGTGTAATAATTAACAACACCTTAATATAATACATAGTGTGCCCGATTTGACTCAAATTGTTTGTTATCAATGTAAAATTGAAAATATAGTTCAAAATATGTGTCATTAATAGAAAATTAAGAAAACATGATTGGATTGTCATGATAAATTATGATAATGATTCATAATTCATTAGTGATGTGAAGGTATCAGTATAAAATAAAACTGAAAAATGATAACTGATATGAGTCAAAGTGCATTTTTTCAGGTCAAAATTATATTTTAGTAAAAAACACAATTGTTATACTCAAAACTAATAAAACAGATTACGTTTGTTTTTATACATTTTTAAAACGTTATATAAGCCATCTATGATGTGTAGGAATAAACATCCCCTCAAATTGATGCACAATGTGACTACTAAGACTCTAGTGTGTCTTTAAATTTAAAATTGAATTGATTGTAAATAATAAGTGATAAGCTCAAAAAAATATAAAACACATTGAAATCATTTTTATCATTTAAGATAATGGTCTAGAATCCATTTTTTATGTGAAGGAATCATATGCACCTCAATTTGATACATGGTGTTCCCTGTATGACTCAATGTGATCATTATCAGTTTAAATTGGACATTTTGTTTAAAATTGTATGTTACTCATTGTGAATTGAGAAAACACAAATTGTTTATCTGGAAAATTTATTAAATTGATTCATAAGAAATTTTTTAGATGTATGAATAATTATTACATCAATCCAACACACAATATAAGGGTTATGATTATACGTGATTTTTTTCTGTTTAAAACGACATGTTAGTAGTGAACAAAAGTGACATACTCAAAACCATGAAGAAAATTAATATTTTTTTACCTTTTTAGAATAATACATAAGCCATTTATTATCTGTATGAATCATCTTCACCACAATACAATTCATGGTATGACTACTATGACTCTGTGTGGGTATTTTTTATTTAAAAAATGCATTTTATTTAAAAAGATTAGTGAAATTCTCAAAATGAATCCAACACATTCATATTGTTTTGATACACTACTGAAATGATAGATAATAATTTTTTTATGTGTGTGAATTACCCTCACCTTAATTTAACACCCGATGTGACCAGTATGACTGATGGTGTACATTATCAGTTTAAAATTATTTGAGTTCAAAATGTTTGACACTCATGGAAATCTATGAAAAGACACACGGATTAGCATGATAATTTCGGATAATGATTCATTAGTTATATGTGATATGTATTAATTATCCTAGTATCAAAATGACTACGATGTGACCTACATGACTGAAAGTGCTTGTTCTATGTTTAAATTGACATTTTAATAGAAAACAAAAGTGACATACTCAAAACTAAGGAAATGAATTCTTAATGTTTTTTATTTCGGAGAATGATACATAAGAATTTTTTTTTAGGAATCTTAAGAGTCTAAATCATACATACAATTTAACTTGTATCACTCCATGTGTATATTTTTTAAATTGACATTTTAGTGAGAAAAGTAACATACTCAAAATCATAGAAAATACAACAATTTATTGCTACCTTAGGAAAATAATTCATAATTCATTTTTGACATTTAGAAATCAAAATTCCCACATTCTAATTGACGATGTCTCTGGTATGACTCAATGTGAATGTTTTTAGTTTAAAATAGAATTTTTATTCTAAAGGCCATATCACATACTCAAAATATATAAAATCCTTTTAGATTATTTTAATACTTTAGGAAAAAGGTACACAAGATATTTGTGAAGTTTAGGAATAATTTGTTCCTCTTTCTGATACATGAAGTGACCAGTATGACTCACTATTTTCTTTATCAATTAAAAGTTATTAATTTATTTGAAAAAGTGTGTTACTGATTGACAATGAAAAAAACATGCTCAGAATTTTTAGATTATTAAAAAAATGATTCACAAGTCATTTGTGATGATTAAGAATAAATCTCATGTAAAATAGGCACATGAGATGACCATATAACTCAAACATATTGTTTTCATATTAAAACACCATTTTAGTGAAAACACAACATACATAGTAAAAAAATTTCAAACACATTTGGATTGTTTTGATAGCTTATGAAAAAAATTTCTAAGTAGTTTTTGATGTGTTGGAATCAACTACACCTCATTCCAATGCAAATGTCATCATTAAGACATAATGAGTCAATTATCATTTTAAAATTGAATTTATTTTTTATATTATTGAATATTTATGTTTAATTTATTTATTTACAGAATTACTTACATAATAATATTTTTCTTATGAATGTGGTTTCTTTTTCTCATGTTGTTATGGTTTTTTGACAACCAATACAATGGTCAGGGTTTTTGAGAGGGGATTTGGTGCCAATGATAATGAAACCATTGATTTTTTTGGATTTATGTGATAAATTGTACTTGATAATGTAGTTTTACAAAACAAAATGATTGAAATGACTATAATATAGTGTTTTAATCTATGATTTAATTTTTTTCAATTAAAACATTATATTTTTGTATTCTTTATTTTTTTAATATCGCTATTTTCCTGCATTGCTAAAATAAAACTTTTGAAACAGAAACTAAAGGGTTGGAGTTTCTCTAAAAAAAGAAGCTCAACATGGACATCTCATCTTTGGAGAATGACCTCATTCGTATTCAATGCTCTAATACCTGCTCTGATTTTTCTCTTGATCCCCAAGATGATATTACCACTTCTTTGAAGCTTAACTCTCTTATGAAGATCAATGATAACATGTGAAAGCCCATATTTAAAACCAAATGGATATTGGATGGTGATAGGAACAATAAATTCTACAATTCTATCCAATTAATCAAGAAGATTTGTTGGCCCCTTGCCTTTCCTTGAGTTGATGGCACTCTTCTTGTCACTAAAGATGCCATTGCTAATCATTTTTTTGGTTACTTTTACAATTTATTTAATGGTCCGGAGATTAGTAATGATCTTCTTCTTGATATGATTTCTAATATGGTCACTGCTGAGGACAATGATCATCTCTTAAGCATAACTATGGACCATGAAATTAGGGGCACTATTTTCAGTCTCAACCCTAACAGTGCCCCGGGTCCTGATGATTTCAACAATGGTTTCCTCCAACAATACTGGGAGCTCCTCCAAGTGGATGTTTTTAATTTGGTTAAATATTTTTTCTCCACTACTGTTCTTCCTCATGGGATAAATGCTCAATTTCTTACTCTTATTCCTAAAGTTGACAATGCTACTGAGATTCATCTTTTCCGACCTATGGCTATAATCAACACCCTCTGAAAAATTATCACCAAACATCTTCCTAACAGACTCTCCACCATCACCAATAAAATTGTTTCTTGGAATCAATTTAGTTTTATCAATGGTAGAACTATTCAATTTTGCATATTCCTTGCCTCAGAATGTAGTAATATGATGAATAAAGTCTCTAAAGGTGGCAGTGTGGCCATTATGTTAGACATCAAGAAGGCTTTTGACACCATGGACTATAACTTTATTTTAAAGGTTCCTAAATATTTTGGGTTTAATAACTCTTTTAATACCATGATCCGTACCATATTCAATTATGTTTCTATTTCTGTGCTGGTCAATGGGTCCCCTAACGTTTTTTTCAAATTCACCAAGGGGGGTAGACAAGGTGACCCCTATCTTCCATTCTTTTTTCTATTGCTGAGTATTATTTAAGTAGGCTCCTTATGAGTCTTGTGAATCAAAACAAAATCAATCCCATTTAGGATTCTAGAAACGTAAATGTTCCTACCCATCTTTTATATGCGAATGATATAATTTTATTCTTAAATGGAGATTAAAGGAACATTAAAAATCTCTCTAGTGCCCTTGAACATTATGAAGATGTTTCGGGTCAAGTGATAAGTTTGTACAAATCCTTTGTTTTCTTTGGGAAATTTTTTTCCCCCAACAGAAAAAGTCACATCATTGATTACATAGGAATAAAAGAAGGCTCTTTCCCTTTCACTTATTTGGGTGTTCCTATCGTTTGGGGAAGACATAAATCCAACTATTTTAATAGCATTATTGATCAAATTACCAATAAACTATCATCTTGGAAGGGTATGTCTCTTTCTATGGCTGTTAGAGTTTGTCTTGTTAAGTCTACAATCCTTTTTAAGAGGGTTTACTCGATGATGGTTTAAACTTGGCCTGCCACTGCTCCCAAAAAAATCAATGTTTGCATTAAAAATTTTGTTTGGACTGGTAGTATTATTGATTGAAAACTTGTCACCATGCCTTGGGTCACTTGTTGTAAACCCTTGGATAAAGATGGTCTTGGCATTAAGAATATTATGTTTTTTAATGAATCTCTACAAGATTGAATGACTTGGAATCTGATTCATAGCAACTCTGATTCCTTGGTCTTTCTTAAAAAAATATTTGTGACCAAGCTTCAGAATGGTAACTTGGGTTACATCACTTCTTCCATATAGACATCCATTATGCATTCCTTCTTTAATATCATGAGCAACTCCAGATGGATGGTTACTACTGATTCCTCTATGGATTTCTGGCTGGACAACTGGACTGGTGTCCCTTTAATCTCCATGCTAACATCCACCACTAACCCTATAAACACCGACTACACTATAAGTGATGTTGTTAACACTCATGAAATCACCCTTCCAAACCACATAAGTCAGATCATTGATAATTATCATTTTTCAAACATTGATGATTTTCTCATTTGGGAGCCTACCTCTTATGGAGTCCTAAATTCTAATAGTTTTTATAAAAACAATTTTAGTAATTCTGCTTCTAAACTTATTTGGTTGAAATCTTTTATCAAACCTTGGATCAAGCCCCCGCGCCTTACTGTCATTTATCTCGTTGCTCATAATAAGGTCCCCATAGATGTGTCTTCAATCTTTTGGGATTTATCTTTTCTCTAGATGTCACCTGTGCAACCAACACTTTGAGGATGCTAATCATTTGTTCTTGTCTTGTGCTCTATCTAAAGCTCTTTGTAATTAAATTTCAATAATTTTTGGTCATAGATAGTCTCTTATTGCTTCTATCAGCTCTCAACTTCAATACTGTGTGACTTGGGATGCTTCCAAGCAAATCAGGAATATTTTTCTGGCTATGGTGGTAGAGCTCTTTCATGTGATCTGGTATGATAGAAATATTTTTATTCATAATAATTTCTCCTTAAATATCAATGCAGGTAAAACGCATATTCTCATTGCCATCAAGGATGCTGCCTCTCTTCAGACGGATAATTGTGACAACTCTATTTGTGATTTTGAGATCCTCCACCGCCTTCGAATTGCAGGCTCTTATAGGCAACCCCGAAGTACCTTTGAGGTACTCTGGAAAGCCCCGCTTCTAGGATGGATCAAAGTGAATGTCGACGGTGCCTCTAGAGGAAACCCGGGCCCGGCAGGCTGTGGTTCCATCTTCCTATACTCTCTTGGAAGATGCATAGGATGCTTCTTCAGTGGATTTGACACAGCCTCGGCTTCAGAAGCGGAAATGCTGGGAGTCATTCATGCGGTGGACTTTTCCAAGAAAAAGGGTTGGAACAAGCTATGGATTGAATGTTATTCAACCACTATTTTCCAAGCTAGCTGGAAGGGGGTGTTGCACCTTACATGGCCACTTACATCTCGTTGGATGAAATGTCTTGACTCGCTCAGGGATATCAACTACATTACCACACATGTCTTCCGTGAAGCGAATATGGTTGCCGATAGTCTTTCCAATAAGGGAGTCAATCAGGTTGTTACCAGGTTGGATGATTTTCCTGATGAGTCACTCCCTTTTTTCAAAATATTTTATCATAAGATTCCGTCTTTTTGACCATTTTAACTCCCTTTCTTTTTGAGAATAAATTGTTCCTCGGTCTTTGACCGAGGCACGACCTCTTTAAAAAATAATGAATTCATTAATATCTCATTAATAGTTTATTTTTGAGTTGTCTCATGGTTTTAAATCCTCCACAATAAAAGTGTTTTCCACATTAAATATCTATGTGTTAATTTTATTTATTCTACTTAAGTTATCAAATAAAATATTATTATATATTCTCACAAATTTATAACACTTGTGTTTTTATTGATGGACCAATCAATGTGTCCCCATAAACATTTATATGATTAAGGTAATAAATTATTCTTATAGACTTAATATGGGTGATTCACAGAAAAGTATATATGTGAATGTAGATATGATTAATAAGATTTTCTTTACTATCTCAATATAGTAGGTAAAAAATATGTTGATCTGTGAGAAGATAGTAATGGTTGTAAAGGTATGGGTTTTTATAATACATATATTTGAGATATTTGGGTGTTATAGGTGGAGAAAGAGTGTTTTCAAGTCATTTAGTGGGATAGATAAAATGAATGCTTCATAATTTTCAAGAGTGAAATAGTTTGAGTTGTGGCCCACTAGTTTGTGCTGTCATTTGTGGTTGGTCATTGTGCATGGTTGTTGTCCGTTTCCAGTAGAGGTTAGTCTTAGTGACTGGTTCCAACCATTTTGGTGATTGTGTTTGTTATTTAATGGTTTTTATTGATCATTGGTGCCTATTTATGTTTGTGTGATCCATGGTGGTTCTCTGTAGAATTCATATAAGATATTTGAATTGTTGAAATAATCATATTGGTGACCATGGAACTTCACAACCATTTTAAGGAGTTTATATCATATTCATGTTTCATGTGAACTGTGGAAATGAAAGTAAATTAAGAAATATTTCTTTTAATGTAAGAGATCAATTAAGTATTTAAGGATAAAATTTCTATGGATTAAGTGAAAATGTGATGGTGGAAGTCAATCAGTTTTTAAGAATGGCGAAACAATAACTTATAAAAGGGGGAAATGATACCTTAAAAACTAGGATTGTTAGATCTGTTGAATTATTTTGTTCTAGAACCAACTAATTGTACTTTGGATTATATTTATATTCTATTATATTGTTATTAGTAAACATATTATTATATATTGTTCTTTTTTGGATTTACATTGATGTAATAATGTTGTATAGTATATATAGAATTAATAATGACATATAAGTTTCTCTCTATTATGAGAACCATGAAATGCCATGATGATATTCTGAAATACAGTGTTATGTTTGGATAAAATACAATGATGGGACCCATAAAATGTTTACTGTTAGCTGTGAGTACTTGGAAGAATATGATGCATATTCTCATGATGTTCACAAATGGAAGTCTCAAAAATTTTATGTTATGAGAACAAACCCTCTAGTAGGTATTTTTTTTGTGTTTACATGTCATCAGATATTCAAATTTTTGTTCAATTTAAATGGACTTTATACATTAAAATTATCATTAATGAATGCAATGACTCGGGAAATTATATTTAGTAACCAAAACCGTAATTCCATATATTCGTGACATGTAGGGTACTTTGGTAGAGTTGTGAATGGCATGTTATTAATTGATATTTTGATGAAGGATCAATGCTGTTTATCGTTATGGATGTTGATATCTCAAACCATTGATTGAAATTAGACAGTAACAATGAATTCTATTATTAGGGTGTATCTAATAGTTTATCTAAGATACAAAATGAATGATATTTTGAGCATATATTTTAATGACCCACATGTGAAACCTAATTTATGAGATATTGATACAAAAGAGATTATATTATAGAACAACTGTTTTTATGTGGTTTTCAACATTGAAACATTAAGTTCTTTATCTTGCGTCTCGGGGAAAGTTTCTAGACAATTATCTTTTCTTTTATTCAAGCCTACTTAATGAAAATTAGAAAAAAAATCTTAAAAGGTACCACATTAAGTGTTTTCGATGATCACAATGAAATTCTGTTTATTTTTATTTCATTATTGGATGAAAAGAATGTCATAATAAATTTTTATTGATTAATAGTAAATATCCTACAATATATTGTTTTATTTAAATGTAGTAAACAAAGAGTTAAATGATTTATTACCATTTAATAATAATAATAAAAAAATAATTAATAACAAAATTATGGTATACAATTAAATTAATAAATTAAACATATCAAATAGCCAATTTGGTTATAAAACATACCCATTAATGGATTTTCCCACCCATAATTGATTTCTAATCTTCTCGAACTAAAATAATTATGTAAAATTTTAGAATATGAAAAAAAATTATTTCAATTTATATATTTATAAACCCAAACTACTAGGGATTTTCATTTATTTAATCTGAACCTTTATAATTTTTAAAATAAAGTGCTGATTTAGGGGGTATCTTTATCAGGGCGGATAAAATTACTTCATTTATAACTGTTTCCTTAGTGCTCATAAAGGGTAATTTTATTAGAAATTTTCTTAGTATTTACAGATGTATGCCTTTTATCTACACTAAAATTTATGTTTTCATCATTCATAAAAGAAATATTTCAAAAAAAAAGTATATATTATTAAAATAATATATTTATATATTTATATTTGATAGAAATGTAATATGTTTATATAATTTTATTTATGTAATATTAACTATGTAATCACAGTAAGTATATAATATATTTAGTAAAAATGGTTTAAAAATAATTAAAAATTAATATTGATTAACATTTTACTAATAATTTTTTATTATTTCTCATTTAGTAATATTTTTCTGATAGAAAACTATAATAAATTAATAAATGATTTAAAATAAATTAAAAAATGACTCGGACATCAAACTACCATAACTTTTGATCCTTGGTGTCAATTTGAGCTCCACATTATATAAAATCTAACCATGAAAAACTATACACATCGTCGTGATTTTATAGAACCATGGTTAGTTACTATTTTATGAAAAAACCCACTAAAAATCCTCTAAAATGGTTTTCTTTCATTGTAACTTAATATTTGAGGAATTAATAGAATTTTAACCCCATATAAGGGAATCTAGTAAAATTTTTCGAAGGGGGATCAATTTATTCTTAGTGAATACACTCATATAGATATTATGACATTAAAAGTTTATCATTTTTCATATTTTTGTGTCATTTATATTAATATATATACACATATATAGATATTTTTATATATTTACACATATGAATTTAATATTATGAATAAAATTATTAACATATTTATGTATAATATATAATTCAATATATATTTGTGTGTGTGTATATGTTAATTTTTAGGAAAATTTCTATACCTAAAAAATGTATATATATTGATTATATATATAAATATATGTGTCTCTATGTGTTTATTAAAATATATTTATCTATATATTTTAATATATTTATATATGTATTAATATATAATATATTTAAATAAATATAAATATGTATATTTATTTTTATAGGAACACACACACACAGACATATATATATATATATATGTATATGTATATTTATATATGTATGTTTGTATCTATTTATGTATGTATATATTCAAAAACACAAACAAACAAAAAATATTGTATACGTGTATCTGAAATAAATAAATAAATATTTGTAAATAAATATATGCATAAAAATATTACTATATATATATATATTAATATATATATCATATAATAATGAAGAAAAAAAACAAAGAACAGTGATAAAGGAACTTGTGTCTAAGGGTGATGGTTCTAGGTTCGAATCCATGTGAAGGTGGTTTCTAGTGTAGAAAATATCATTTGAATAGCACTAATAAAGGGTGGGGGAGGTCTAGATTTGTTAAAGGGTAGAGGGGACTAGGGGAGTTTTGATAAAAGATGTTGGGGGAGATCAAGTGCTAATAAAAGGTGGGGTGACCGCCATGTAATTCTCTCACCAATGTAATGTTTTTTTACTTTTACTGGTGGTAAGTTTTGCCCTAATAAAAGGGCCAATTATCAGTGATTTATTTAGCACCGATTAATGGTACCTCTTTTATCTATGATAAGAATTTCAACACTTTTATAGTAGTAATAAATCCATATTCTAGCACTGATTAAAAAGAGATCTATAGAAATTTCTTATTATTCATTCAAAGAATTATCACTTTCTATATGATATCACCATTATTTTTAAATATGATCATATTTTTATTCAATTTTTCAAGAAAAAAACATATTTTTTTTATTGAATGTTTTTTTATTATAACTAAATTATTAGATCAAATAATATGTTTTCTTATAATTTTATATTCTAGTTGTCATTGTCAACATATTTTATCACAAATGCTCATTAAGTTATATATATACATAAATTTCATTTCACATATAAGTTGATAAATATTTAACATTTTATGATAAATATGTTCATCCCATATTTTTAAAAATTTAGGAGAAGGGCTTTATATTTGGAAAGAAATTGTTAACTTGTATTTTTTTGTTTTTGGAAAAAAGAAAAAGATTTTTTTATATCTTCATGATTTGAGAAGATTTTTTTTTTGAAATAATGTTTCTCATTGGATATTTTCTATTTAAATGTATCTTTTTGAAATGTATATTTGTATATTATAGAGTTTAGAAACAATGAAAATAGGGTAGTAAATATCATACACAATCGACATTTTCTAGAATAGAGAAAATACCAAAACCTAATTTGTTGTAGTATTTATTTCATCGATGTAGTGATATTAAAAATTTTATGGGATTAATGCCCTTTTTGAGATGTTTTATCATGGGTTAATTTTCAAAAATATTTAAGATAAGATTTAAGGTTTCATATTCACAGAAGATTTTTTCTACATTGTTTTTATAATTAATGTTCTAGAATAGGATTGAATTTTATACTCACTAATGATTAGTGGGGTTTTAGAGTTACCTTGTATTTTTTAATCTTTCTTACTTGTGAGGTTCTCCATATTAGAAATATATGTGATGATTTTATTTATTCAACTCACGTTTTCAAAACATTATTATTATATATTCTCTCAAATATTTATTGTAAGTATTTTTAGCCTCAGATTAATCAATTCTTCTCCGAAAACTGGTATGATAATAATGTCGTATGTTTTTATTTCTGATGTAATAAGAATGATTATTTGAAATTTATTTCTGTGAGCAATGATATGTTTAATATGGAAAATTATTTTACTCTCTCATAATAGCAGGTAAAACACATATTAAACCATGATAATACAATGAAGGTCATACATGTCTGTGTTTTCCCAATACCCATATTTGGTCATTATTATGTTTTATGTGGGGAAATAGAGATTTTAATTTACTCAAGGGTGATGTATTAAGATTTTTCTTATCGATGGGTGAAACAGTTGTGACAGTGACCAACTATGTTGTGGTGTCTGATGTTGTTTACTATGATGATGGTTATTTTCTGTTTCTAGTAGTTGTTAGTCTTGGTGATTGGTTCCAACTAGTTTGGTGATGATTTATGTCATGGAATGGTTTCTGTTGTGTAGTGGTCCCGTTTTTGAAGGACTGATCTCTGATGGTTTTTGGTGGAATCCATGTAAGAGTCGGTGAAGGTTCAACTATCATTCTGGTAACCATGGAACTTTCTCACTATTTTTAGGAGTTTGTATCACTGCACTATTGAAAATTAGGGTTGAAAATGTAAATAGTATAAGGACTATGTCGTGGAATGATAGAAATTAATTCTATATTCTTGGCCTAAATGAATATGGAAAAAGACATTATTTCATTACTGAAGTCAAAAACTTTTTTATGAAGGGTGAGACAGTCACTGATAAAAGGTGGAAATTTTATTTTAAGTACTAAGGATTTTGTATACCATTTAAAAGACCCCTTTTTGTTGTTTTTATTTCCCATTTCAGTGTTGTAGAATCTGAATTTATTTATAAATTCAATCCTCCTTTATTCTCTTACTCGTTTTATTATTATTCCCTTAAATGATATATTTTAGAGGGGAATACTTTGAGGAAATAATGAATCATTTTTTCTTCATATTCCCTTAGATTCAATTGTTTTTCTCCTTAAATCAAATATTAGTGGAAGGTTTATTGAGAGTTTATTAGAGTTTGGATTCAATTTTCTTTCCTACTCTGGGTTTGGTTTCTCTCTCTATTTTTTGAGGTAGTACATGTATAAACTCTTCTTATATCACCTGGAATTATATTCTTTTTTAACGTATTATGTTTTCATATATTTTATATGAAATTTTTTTGTTATGATATCCTTTAAATTATTCAAGATTTTTTTATTTCTTAATTAAATAACTGTATTTTCCCATATTGGTTATGGTTTTGAATTTACTTTTATAGTGTTAATTATTGTTTAATGGGAAAGAGATTAGTGTGGAGTCTTGCATGAAAAAAAATTGATATACATAAGGGTAATAAGTGTAATAATTTTTGTGATTGAGAAATTTATGATTGTTTAAATTTCATTCTTGTCATCAAAATATTATTAATGATTTATTTCTTTGATAAACATGATATTGTGCTTTCCCTTTTTATATAGACATACTAAACATATAAATAATTAAATTGATTGTAATAAAAATAGGATGCAGATGTCTGTGATTATTATGGATAAGAACATATTAAATAAAAATATGTAAATCATGGGTTTCTGTAGTTGTTAAGTTTTTTGTGCAATTGGGTTGTGGTTTGTATTGTAATGACCATGATTTAGGTCTTGTATTAGGGTTTTATTTGTGTTATTTTACTTTTTGGGAGCTATTTCTTCATTAGAATTCATTGGGATGGATTGGATATAGGCTGTTTCCATGGGGATTTCACAGGACAATTCAGGAATACATTTATAATTTCATAGATATATCATAATATCTAACTATAGGGTCATCTTAATGAGTTAGTGTGTTCATCAAAAATATAATTAATTTTTTAGGTTTTTATATTTTAGAAATTAATATTGAAACATGAAAATGGATATAAAAATAAAATAAAAATAAAAATATAAAAATACTCAATATTATGATGAAATAAAATAATGTTTGAATTAAATAAGTCTAGTCCTATGTTTTCTCACTTTTTTATCACCTATAATAGGCCTACTAATGGAATTAAACCACCAAATGTCTACATGAAAAATATAATTACTGTTGTTTTGACCTAAATATCAATTACACCTAAAAAAAGAATAATCGGGATTAAAATATCAACATGTACATGATGGATATTTCTTCTTTGAAAATAATCACTCAATTTTACCACCTCAATATATAATTTATTCTAGGAATATGCATTCTTCATGTCATTAGAAAAATCAAAAAACCCCTCGTAAGAAGCTCTGTTGTGTAATCCATATAAATAATGGGAAAAATATTAAGGGAATAAAAGAATTAAAAAAATTCTTATGAGTGATCATGTTGTCACATCACTTCAGTTCCCCATCATTATCAATTAAGAGTGATAGAATGGTGTTGATAATGTTGATATTACAATAACCACCAAGATTCATGTTTCACCTTCATGTACTACACTCATATTTTTTCCCAATATTTTTAGATGTTTAAAAAAAGGAAGAGAACATACACTATGTATTTTTAATAAATATTATATGGTTATAATCTCCAAGTGGTGTTTATGAAATTAATATTATAAATCTATATACCTATACATATTCAAAATAATAAATAGGAAATAATTCACAAACTAACAAAAAAGAAGTGACATCAATGTGCAATGCTCACATATTATAATTTACCATTATCTAGTTTTACTACCTTGATAATAGAATATCTCTACAAACTGAATGTTATCCACTCATGTTCACATGGCATCATATTATTTTGTCCAAAAAAATTGATTAGTTTACTACACCCCAAAAACCTCTTCATGATTTAAATTATTTGATGTTATGTTTCCTGATCTCAACTTTTTGTAATAGAAATTGATATTTTAGAACATTGTGCATTTTAATTGATATTAAAAACACAATTACATTGATCTACTACTTCATTAAATTTCCCATATGTGGTGTTGGGAACCTTGGTTGTACCCTAACTTAAGCTATTAAATCACAATGGTTCCCTTAAAAAACACATATATCAACTTGAAGTAGGTAATATAAAACATTTAATACCCATAAATATATTTTGAGGTTCATAAATTATCCTTTATGTATATTTTTATAGGCCTATTATTTGTTTAATGCATTCCCCCATACATGCGGGTTTACCCACATGTACTATTAAAATGACATTTATAACATAATTACATCACAATGATGTAACATTAATCCATAGATAACTATCCTTAAAAAAAGAATAGAATACAAAAATAGCTATACAAAGGCCTTTAGATTACCCTTATCCAGGCTGATCAAACCAAAAAAATTATATAGTCAAAAATTTGTCTGAAACTAGTTCCAATGTCATACAAAAATTGATGTAATATGGAAAATGGAGAAAAGTCTTATAAAAATAATATAAGCCATAAGATACATGTAATTTATAAATTTTTAATGAAATTTTCCAAATTTAATGAATTAAACTATACTATTTTATTCCAAAATATATATTAATGATAAAATCATCAAACTGTGAATATAAAAATTTGAAACTCCAAATTCCTAAAATTTAAAAAAAATTACAACCATTTATTTTTCCATCAAAACAACCAAAATATTTATTCTAAAATATATAGAAATTAAATAACTAAATATTATTTAATTAAGAAGTAAAAAAAGTTAAAAGGATTAATATTTCAACTCAAAATAATAAAATAATAATAATTAACCATTATCATCACATTTTTACAGAAAAATATCAACTAATTTCCCAAAATGGAAGTGAATAAATATATCAAAAAATTCCTAATAAAATTCAACCACACTGAAGGTATTTATTGTCCTCATGTAACTAAATATAATTATTTACTGATGAAATGTAATCTCAAGAATGTAAACCATGAAATGACTACAAATAAGTGACTCTCATAACTTTTTCCCCCATGGAATCATTCATGTAAGAATGTATGTTTTATCTCCCCAAATTAATAGTTTGTCAAAAAGTATATTTTAGTTTCATAAAAGTGATTGTATTGTACTTTTTTGAAAATAATTAAAAAACATCAATTTATATTCAAATTAACTTCCAAAAATATATTTTTCACCAAGATTAAAACACATACGTGATTTAAAACCTACAAAAGATAAACATATCTAGTGAATGTGTGATTTTAATTATTAAAATGAATAAAAAATAACCCCTCCACCAATTTTATTTTAAGGAATACAAATATCATAAGGATTATGATTTTATTTTATTGCCCATTTAAATTCACGAGTTATTTGTTTAATATTAAATCAAAAAGTGAAAAAACTATTATTATTGTAAATATTATTCCTAATGTTTGACAAAAAGATTTTTATGGTATAGATTTAAATTATGTTAACTTATTTAATTCATGGAGAAATAGAATAGATTAACCCCCTCAATTTTTTTAAAAATAGTATACATATTTTAGAAAAAATTTCAAGAACTAAAAAATAAAATTAATCATTATTACAATATTTTATTCAAATTTTTTTGGGTTTTTTATGTGATATCAATGAAATACAATTTTAAATATTAATAAGACACTCTTTACAATTAAAACACAACAATAACCCCAATTTTTACTATGAAGATTACATAACATTTAAAACTCTTCATCTCAAAATGAATTTACAATTCATTAGTTCAAGAGATTGTTTTACGGAGTAAAAAAATCCTAAAAACATTTAACACATATTAATCCAATATTTTGGGTATTATATTTTTTGACAATGAACATTTAATATTAGTTATCCCTTATGTCAATATAGAAGTAATATTAATCAATATATTGATGTTGTTTGATGTCAATTTGAAAAAGAAAAATGAAAATGAAGATTAAGAGGCTTGAATGCTAAATAAGACTAACCCTAGAATGTAGTTGAAGAATAAGTTACAAATAAATATGTCTATTTATTTTAAGTGTGATAAATTACAAGATATATCTTTCATGATAAATTTTTTATTTTTTTATCAAATTTGGTAAAAGGATGTTTGATTATTTATAATTCTATAATAGACTTATAATTAACAGTTTGAAATCACTATGATAAGGGAACTTTTAATGTTCTATTGGTGAATTATCCTAATATTGATATACATGAAAACATTCCATGGGGTAATGTATTAAAATTGTATACAATAAAAATATAATTTCTGGGTATTGGGTTTTAAATCGGATGAACTTTCAAAGTTCCTTAGCTAATAGTGACATGATTCATTGAATATTGCCCAAGTGGTCGATCCATATGACCAATCCTGATGTGTGTTAGATCGATTATTCTGATGATAGTTTGATGGTTTGTTTTATAGTAAATCCATAGGGCTAATCCAGACATGTGATCAATATATAAAAATATGTGTGTTCGATCTAGACTTATGGATCAATGTTTTTCAAAGACTTATAGAATTTTTGATGAATCCATAGGGTGAAGTGGAGCGTCCCCAAAATTCATATATATATATTTATATATATTATGAGTAAATAAAATAGGACATTTTTGGTAAACAATAAATCATAAATAATATAACAATTATGTATTATGGTTCTTTATGTGAGATTAACTCTTCCTAGTAGTTCTAATATATTTTATAATATCATAAGTCACCATACTAAATGTAATTATTTTCGGTAGTTCTTAATTCATTTATTATATTGTAAGTATTCATAGAGAATGTAACACTATTATTTAATTTATATTTCATAGGTGTATTTAATATAATATTTATGATTGAATGTTGGGTTTAAAATTATTAAGATATATATTGTGAAACTAGATGATATGAATATTTTTAATTACATAATATAATTGTAACTCAACGTACGGTATTTACATTATGGAGTAAATATTGGGCTGAAAAAAGGATATTATGATTGTGATGAAACCAATTTTGATGTATTGTTATATTTATAAATATTTAATGTTAGTGTAGAGTGTGTTCACATAAGAAGAGTAAAATGCTATTTTTCTAAAAAAGAAATATCCCATTGTCTAGATAATAAGTGAAGAACTAATATTGTACCATAATTTTAAAAATATTAGCATTCCAGAAAATAGAGGAGAGTTAGTTTCAGTGTATCTATTTGTTCATTGAATAAGAAAAAGATTAAGAATAAGAGATAAAATTAATATTATGAAGGTTAATAGAGAAGAAAAAGAGGAATTATGTGCATATAACACCACATTGAAGTAGATAATTGCATCTAGGAATGTGGAGAAGAAGAAGGATAAGTAATACTATTTTATTCTATGGAGATGTGTGTGCACCATTGGTCATAAAAAGAGAAATAATATAATTTCATGCATCTATTCAAGTATAATAAGATAATAAATATGATGTCATATGTAGAAAATTGGAAAACATAAGACATAACTATTTTTAAAAAAGGTTACTATTTCTTTAAACTGATGAAGTTTCACACTATCATGAGGCAGTATAATGATCCAATGGTAGGCTGCATTTGTATTAGGATTTCAATAACCATATAAAACTGGAATTATTTTCTATACCCCCTATAAAATATATCGAAACACATATTAGGTTCAACTTACTACCTAACCTACCCACTGCAATGAGTATTACATTATATGGGTAATTTATTTATTGGTCACTTCTGAACAATACAAGGATTGTCAGTGGAAACCCGAGATTAACATAAATAAATACTACATCATTTAATATGGGTATTCAAAACATTTCATTTTATTATACATCTATAGACCATTATGGTTTTTTTCATTTAAGACTAGATACATATTCTACTTATTTAAAAAATCATTAATATCTCCGATAATGTTCTTTATTTATAGTAAAACTCTAAGACATTTCATACTTAATTACTTTATTCATAATGTTAGGAAAATGGAAACATATGAAATTTCTCACATGCACAATAAGGGTAAATAAGGGAGGTATCTATAATTGATCAAATATAAGAATAATACAAATATAAGATTATATTATCATTATTATAACTTTGAAATTTCATAACAAATAACATATAGATCAAAAATCATGATCCACGACATAAATCATTTTCATTTAAAAAGACATGAGTTATTCAATCGAGGAATCATCATTAATCAATCATAACCTACGAGATCACATCCTAATAATAATAAAATGTCAAAGGAAATATTGGAACAATCATAATAATAGAAATTATATTTTTATTCATGGTACATTTCCCAGGCTATCACTGTCTACAATGTCACATATTAGATTTGGCTTAGTTCTCATTTGATCATTTCCATAGACAACGTTCAATCCCAAGACTATCATAGTGCTTCATATCCCACACCGAACTAGGTATAACCCCAATTCTAGTCCATATAATCTCATGAGACAATAATCAATACCAATGAAATTTAAGGAATTAACCGACCCACATCTTCCACAATTAAAACCATTTATATTTGTGTAATAAGTTAATAAAAACATTAATCTTTTCGTAATAGCATAATACATGAAAATGAAATGGGGTTCATAAACATTTAATCATAACATAATCATAATACATAATTAGAAATAATATGGATGAAATAATTATAGAATACCCTAGAGAATCATAAAAAAATAGATGGATTTTGACACTGATGAAAAATACATTTAAAAGTGTAATTATAAAATTATTTGAAAAAGGAGGAAAATATACTTTTCCTTCAATATCATTTAAACAAAAAATTCTAGAATATTGAGAAAAATAATTTCATTAAAAATAACATGTAATTTCATAAATTAATATTCCATCAAAAGAATGGTTTTGATGGTGGGAATATTTATTCATGCGAAAAACATTTATACAATGTTTCTTTTCAGACTTTTAGAATGAATTCATAAAGTACATAATTCAAAATATCAATAGAAAATTCATTTTAGAACATTAAAATGAATGTAAAATATAAATTAAATTGACTTTAAATAATGTTTTTTCCTTGAAAATAACATTCATGATATCATTTTAATGAACATGGACATGGAATAAAATGATTATCGACCAAAAATGAAGTAATGTTCACTTTATAAAATAAAATTTTATCAGTAATTTTATGCCCCAAATAGAGGGTAATGAAAATAAAACAAGAACACCAAAAAATTACTAGATTATAGTATAATTTATGGGGTTTAATGGATAATTATCATTTAATTTCAGTTAACGTTAATTTAAAATTGATGATTTGTAAAAGAAATGTGATTTTAACATAAACATTAACTAAAGTCCCATCAATATTTGTATTTATTTAGAAATAATATATAATAAATATATATTAATGTTAAATATATTCCATAATTATATTAAAATATAAAACACTATGTTTAATTCCATAAGAAATTTATCCTTTAATTAATAATTCTTCATTAACACTAACATTTAGGTGAAATAGAGTTTGTTTTCCATGAGTTTTTCAATACAGTATATCAAATACTTACCCCTTTATCAAGGATTCACAAACTCAATAATATTAATAATTTAATAATATTTTATATAATAATTATTGACACTTTTATAACCATTCATTTCAATTGGTGATGAAAAATTAATTACAACAATTTATGGAGACAGTAGTCCATAAGTATGCATGAAAGCTATTTCTAAATTTCAATGGATGGAATGAAATAAAGTGAAATAACACTTCTAATTCAATGAAATAAAATTAAATTAATAATAAAATATATATTAATTAAATATATATTATTATACAAAATTTTATAACCATTCATTTAATGTGGTGATGGAAAATAAATTACATCACTTTGGGGGGAAGGTACCCAAAATGTATAAATGAGAAACGTTATCATTTTTTATATGATGTTAAAAATATTTAGAATGGATATAAAACAAATATAAAAACATCTCACTATAGTATATATATATTTATACCATTAATTTAATATTTTTATAGAATATTTGAAGGTTTTTTAAGAAGAAGGTAACATGAATCATTAAGAACATATACCTCTTCATCGGGTATCCCCCTTTTAAAATAACCTATAATCATCATAGATGGGTATTTTGGGAATTTTAGATCCTTAATGTCATGGATATAGGTGTTTAGATAGTATGTAGCTAGATACCTTCCATGATAAATCGTTCAAATGGTGTAAATAATATAATATAGGATGTGTCATTTTATAATGGAGGGAAGTGACACATTTGTAACTATTAAGAATATTAAATTATAATAAATAAAAAATCATGGTAAAGATGATCAATGTGACTTAGGATATTTAATAAGATTATATATGATTCAGATAAATTTATTCAATAGGATTTATATAAGTTTTTATGTCATTTTAACAATAATCATTTTGGATCAACACCATTTTATCCCCTTTAAGCATTACCATATTAATGAGGTTTTATATTGGTTACTATTTATAATATCGAAAAAATAAATTTGAATAATTAAAAAAGTAAAAAATTTTGATTCCAAATATGAAAAAATATGGAAAATTAAATTGTTATAGGAGTTATAATTTCATTTTAAGATAAGCGTGAAAAATGCAATTAAAACATTTTTTTAGAAAAAATAATTGTTAAGCATAAAATGGGAGTCGTTCTCATTTGATAATTAGTAATAAACATTAAATGAATTTTAAAATATTTTATTACATATATTATCTAAAAATTTTATTATAATCATTATCTACAATGATTAAATTAATTTATAATGATAAATTCATATTGTGCACATAAAGATATTTTTTGAGAAAAACATTTATTTATTACATTAAAATGATTTTATTTTCATTTTTAACATCTTGATAACCAATAAATTAAGTTTATTTTTGTGTAAAAATAATTTTTAATCATTTATCTAGTCATATTAATATCCAAAAATTAAATCAGTATGCAATTACTATGATAGTTAATAAAAAATTTTCAATATAATATCGTAGTTAGTTTAAACTCAGTGTTGTGTGTAGGGAATGTTGTCCAAATAAAAATTATATGTAGAAAAATATATCAAAACATCATGGGTTGATACATTCTATCCCCTAATAAGAATATTCCGCTCGAAATTCCATCTCATTAACACAAATAATTGAGGATACTCTTGGCTCATTACATTCCCCAGTTCCCATGTGGCATCCTCAAATTTATGGTTTATCCGCAAAACATTAATATGGTTAGTGGTGATATTCCTCAACACATAATCTATTTATTAGGAATATCCACTAACTATTGATTATAAAAGAGATCATTCTCTAGTGATATAACCATTGAGTTATTTACATATGAAGGATCAAATCTAAATTTCCTCAAGATAGATACATGGAATATATCTTGTAGATGAGAGAGATAAAACAGAATCACCAAATGACATGAAAACATAATGATATGATCAAGAATTTTGAAGTGATTGAAATATCTAGGTCTCTATGAACCCTTAATTCCAAATATCGTAACCATATTGCAAGTTGATATTCAAAGGAATATCTAGTCAATAGTTTCAAGTTCAAAATCTTATTCAGGATTGACAGCATAAATTTTCTATTAAGTACATGATACCCTAATGTTCTGCTAAATTACATTAACATTATCTATCATTTCCCTAGATATCTCAAGTACCAATATATTTTATACCCTATATTCATCCTGACATAATGGTGTTTTTTACTTAATACCATAGATAGCTTCAAATGTATCTCTATGAATGATTGATTGAAATATACTTTTGTAAGAAAACACAACTATAGAATGTTATTATTTCCAAAAACCTTTAAAATAAATAGAAAATTACCTGAATATATATTATAGGGGTTAAATGGTCCTCTCAGAATAACCATTTTCCAATTCACTATATGGTCCTCTCAGAATTACCATTTTCAAAGCTTGTTGAATACATCTCTCGAAAGATGATGTAAACCTGATATCCCAATCAGGTACAATAGAATGTTGGATTTCATAAAACCTTACCACTTATTCAATTTATATTATGGAATAGTAATCAAGATAGAAATATAATTTAAATATAATTATTATTATTAACATTATAAGGTGATTTACTATAATCCAAATAACATTAGAACCCATCGATGACCTGGGCAGTCACCCAACCAAATCCATATTGTATTTTTACCATTTCCATTTTGGACTGGGTAATGGTTTTAACACCCCCTTATAATTATGACTCTCTTTATAATCTTGATTGTAAATTATCAATCGAGATACATAATCAGAAATGTTACTTTTCTTGTTCTACCAACGAAAATACACTTTTAGATCTCCATGTGACATTTTACTACCAGGATGAATGAAAAATGATGATTTATGAGTTTCACCCAAGGAATCCTCTAATTATGTCATTCACAAGACACATACTCAGTTTATAAACTGAATCATTAAATCACAATCATGGATTAAATCAAGAACCATACCCACATTATTCTATAGTTCCACATATTCCTTTTGTTCCTCTTTAATCCTCACATTGATGGATGGTCGAATATTCCCAAAAGAAATATAGATCTTTCTAACATTATTTTTATTTCAAGGTCCATATTATCAAAGTATACAATTATTGTATATCTTCTAATCATCATAATGGAAAAAATAGCATGTTCATTCCAACTCTGGGTGTTGACCGACTCGTTTTCATTTATAGGATGGTAATGTATTAATATGTCATAATCATTAATCAAATCCAACCATATTATTTGGAATATATTTATAAATTTATGTGTGAATATATAATTTAAATTTTTTTGATATATATATATATATATCATTTTCCTCTATAATGATAATGTCTCCATATTATTAATTTAAAAATTACTTCTACCAACTACAAATAATGAGATGGGCAATTTTTCTCATGACTAATAAATTAGAGTGAGGCATAAACAGTCCCCATATAATTATGCATGAGGATGAATCACATTAACTAATTCAATAAAACACTATGGATAAAAAACCCTTATCTACTAAAGGTTTTTGTGATAATAGAATCACTGAATAACTATCTCTTTAGTTATTTGAAAATCTTCCAACATTCATCCATCCAAAGGAACCTTTTTCCCTTCCAAATCAATTTTTTCATTAGAGTAGAAAACTATGATAAATCTATCAAAAATCATAAATAATATACATCCAACCTAATAAAAACAAGGGTATCATTCACTGTGGTTGGTCTAGGATATTACCAAATAAATTATTTCTTTAAAGGTGTCACATTTATGATTTTATTTTGAGGAATTTTCTTTATTTTTCTCTTTATTTGGTTACATAGATTTAATTTGGATTATTATGGTGAAAATGGTGTTTTAGAAAAAACCATAATGTGTTGCAAAGTTGGATAATGGTTATTACAAACCATGCCCCATCCTAAGAGATATTATTTTCCTTGGATAGTTGCACTGTCTAGGCTGCACAAGCATGCGGCAAACTGTGTGCCTAGAAAAATGTTTATGTCGCATAGGCATGAAGCTTTCCCATGAGACTGTATAGATTCATTTTCCTTTATAGGAGGATAAAAATGGTTACCAAACAGTTTTTTAAACCGCAAGGCCAAACCTTGCGGCATGTCCAAGACTTTAAGAATGTGCAATATACCATTTCCCTCCACAAATTTATCATCTAATTTACCCCAAAATCATTCAATTCTAGATTCATCACCCTATTCCCCTCTCCCTCATCTCATGTATGACTTAGATCTATATTTCTTGGTGGATTTTGTGTGGATATTCAATGAGACATCAGTTATACCCCATCTTCCTTTTATCTCTCCTTCTTCTTTAGTTCTTCTTCCTTATTCTTTGGATTATTATTTCTCCAAGGGTTTAGTTGATCCAATAATTGTTCAATATTTAATTTTATTATTGAATATTTATATTTTTAGTATGATATTATAATTAAGGGGTCCTATTTTCATTTGGTAGTGGTTTTACACTAGATTATAGATGTTTTCATGCTTGTGGTAGGTGATTCGATGATTTAGCATTAATAAATGATTTTGAAATTATTTCTTTTCTACATAAATGTGTTCTATAGATTATGTGTGTTGAGTGAATGGTTTATTATAAAAAATTTGTTATCCATGTGTTTGAAATAGGATTTTAATAATGAATATCATTTATTCACATGGGAATTAAAAATATTGTATTTGTATGCTTATGTGCTAGGTATTAAAAATGGGTTTTCCTATGGAAATAGAATTCTTACTATATGTAATTTGATTGTTGTTTGTGTGTGTCAAAAAATGGTAGTTTTTCATATATGCCTCTATGGTTGTGTGTGTGAACAAGTGAAAGAGGTGGTTTATGTGATGTGAAAAGTGGAATTGGGCACAAAAAGGGAATCGTAGGTGACTTGGTGGGTGGATTAGGACAAGTAGGCTAGCTAGATCGGTTGGGATGAGGCCTGGTTCTTTGTTGAGGGATCAAAAATATTACACTATCTAAAATATTATAGTTATTTGAGACTAATATAAATTTTTATAGAGTCCCCTCTAGTTTCTCTTGCACAAGGACATTGTGGGTCATGGATGTAATACAATATCAATGAGTAATGAGATTTATAGGGTCCACAATTATTACTAACATTTGTGATTACATGTCATTCTATTGTGTGGTTGTTCTTACTATCGACATACAATGGACCTTACATTCATTTTAAATTCCAAGCTTATTTCTCTTGAAAATATTTTACGTAAATTTGTTTAAAAAATATTTCCAATATCATTCTTAAAACATGCTTTCTGAATTTCCATTTAATTTTTTTTAATGGAATTATTCAATATTGTAGATACCCTAAATTGCATTGTCTTACACCATACATACACCCTCGGGTGTATGTATATCTTGTTATGTTTGACCCAGTTAATGAAATTATATTCTATCATGGTGATGGTGGAAGTAGTTTCTATTGGTCTAGTCATGAAAGTATTTGTGGAGGGGGATTAATGGTTATAGACCTCTTATTACATGGTGATTTTTGTCATGGTCTAATTGGTACCCCTCCCCATTTATTGAATTTTTTTGTGTATTTAACATTGAAAACCATTAACACGTGATAAAATCATTCCATTGGTTATGGTTATTGATCATATTGTGATTTTTTTTATTGTGGTATATTTATGGCTATAATACATGGGTGAAATCATTTCCAAATGTAATGTTTGATTCCAAGAAACTAGTTTCTATCTCATGGGGATCAGGAATTCCCTTTCAGACATGAAACGGGCTAGGTTGGGTGTCGGGTAGAATGGAAACCTTGGCTAATTCGTGAAAAAATGGTATCAGGGCAAGGCTTCACCCATTTTTTTCATATGTCATTGGAGAGTCTAGATAGATAAGTGCTCAGACTCATAGGGTTGTGTTACTATTTGTGATTGGGGTGTCTAATCAACAATCCTCATAATATACCTCAGGATTTTTGTAATTCTTTTGACTTATCCTTCAGGTGAGATGTATAGGTTGTAGACTATGTATGGACATAGAGTAGGGGTGTGTGTTTTATATTTGTATTTATTTTAGGTGTTTTTGATATCTGGATGTCTTTGGAAGTTGTTTTTATTGCTGAAATTTTTTAGAATGTGGTATTTTTGGTTATACTGATTGTAGTCTTTTATTTATCTATTGTTGTAGCTTCATGCCTTTCCAGATACACCATGTAGAAACACCTGAAACCGTCAAAGAGAGTTATCCCTCACCAGTTGAACATAGACTATTGAATGTAGTGGTTTGTACTATCCAATAAATCAGTCAAGGATTGGGCATTAGTCCTACTCTAGTTAGGGAAATCAAACCTGGTCTTAGAAAGAAAATGGATTAGATTTTTCTCAAGAAAAAGCCTATATATTTCCCAGGTAAAACAGATCACTAGGAGGAATTGTTTTGTATTGAGAAGATACAAATATGTTTGTGTTCCTCAATAATAATGAGGTACTCAATGTAAATTGTGATTCATTTCTATTAGAAGGACCTAAATGGATGGGTTGGGAATCCGTGGTTCTCACTAGGAAGCACAAGAATATGGGTTTAACGGATTTTAAGGTCGTCATTAATGAGAAGTATTTCTATGATAACATAGACATTGCTAAAACCTGGGAGTTTTTATATATTAACAAGGGGTTAAAAAATATTCAATTATTCAAAATGTTTTGTGGCTTTATTGTAGTTTTAACCCGAACTGGTTTCCAATGAGTAGTTGAAGGCTAAAATGTATTAAAATGGGGTTGCAGCGTAATATTGAATCAGAGGTCTTCTTGTTCGTGATGAGGATCAACGATGAGGTGGCACACTGTTTTTTGATAGTTGAGATTCAAATCTAGGAAAAATATATTTTCCCTAGACTAGTTTTGTATGGGGTCATGGTTGTGGCAGTTAATCTAAAAGGAAGAGGAAGCAGGGTGACCTGGAGAAGATGGGAGGTGGTACCTTGGGCAATCCATCCTAGTTATTATGTCTATGGATTCAGATGTTTGCTTAGATCAATTCCATCAGTGTGGGAATTTGGAGAATATTTATTCAACATGTTCGACTCTACTAAAAACCATCCTTGATTGTGGGATTTTGGGGGCACATATAGTTATTTTTTAGATCTACACATCGACATCAAGGTGGGGAAGGTTCCGTAACATCAAAGGGGACATCAAACTAGTCAAAGGAATCCAAAACAACATTTTAATACCCTTTGATTTTATGAGATAAATTATTTTAAATTTATATTATGTCTTGTGTTGTATTCTACAAAAAGATAATTTTTCCCTATACTCAACACCATATTAACTAGAATTGTGCGCAAAATTATTCTTAGCATGTGTTGCACACAATTCATGATCTTTAGATAGAATTCATTTCACTCAACATGATTTATAGATTTTTATCAATGTATAAATGAATTAATTTTGGATTATGTTATATGAAACCCCAATGGAATATTTCACTATACAAAACACTATCTTGGCTTCTCCAAGGGCTACCTTGCTCGATAGGTTTCATTGTATGTGATACTGAGTTTCACTAAAAAACAATATATTATTAAAATATTATTATTTTAGGGGATATAAACTTGACATTATGAATATTATTTAAAAAATTATGAATTATATATAACTTTCCACTTCATCTTACTCATTTTCTGGAACATGGTATGAGAACAAAATTAAATTTTCAGATAGAAGATGTATTTTTAAAAAATGTTGTTTTACCGCCTTTTGATGGAGCATACATTTTAAATATATTCTTTGACACTTTTATATGTTATATTTGAAAAGATAAACTTGTTATTTAGAAGTAGGACATACATATTTTCTTTTGTTTCATTTTATGGTATTTTTTTGATCAAAATTAATTTTTAATTAATAGTGAAAAATTATGTATTTTAATTCAATACATCATTTTTATCTAAATAATTCATATAGATAGATAATATTTTTAATTGGTTTTAAATTTTATTTGAACAATTTTATTTATCATTTAATCCAATTTTTTCATTGGATGTAATTTTACTTTTAAATTGGTAATAAACACCTACTAATCATTTGATAATCATTACTTCTTAATAACCAAATTTTTAATTTTGACAATGAGAATTAATTTTAATTTAATTACTGAATCATATTTTAAGTGAATTGTTAAAACATGATTCCATATTTGGAAATATAATTTTGAAATTATGTAAATAGGTAACATTTATTATAAGGCCCCAGCCTTAAACCTTACTTAATCTTGAGTTATTACAAGATTACACATTGAGGATCTTTTCGGGTTTAGAGTTTTAGAGAATTAGATCATAAAACTTGCATTAGATTCCACATATAAACAAAGTGGTTACATAAAGATAGTATTCTTCATTCCCATCAATGGAAACACATTTAAAATAAAACATGGATTATTTCTTGACACATCCTTGACTCTATCATCTTATCATGTACCTTTCCCTTGACCTGTGAAAAACATTTCAAAAACTTGGGATGAGCATAAAAACTCAGTATGGGTTATAAAAACATGGAAAGGAAACATGAGTTCATATATACATAAGAACGAAATCATACTTTACCCATAAAACATAGGCACTTTAACAAACCTCATAAAAACATGAATAAATCATATAAATCATAATACGTAAAGGTAACTTGAGGCATTCATAACATTCTTACGTAGGGGGTAACCCTCTTGGTTACGTTTGGAATACCCATCACAGTATATTCCCTAAAATCTCTTCGGAGAAACCTTAACGTTTCACTCCTTCGCGTTACCCAATGCATTGGAGAGCTATAACGGGCTCACCCGCCCTTAGTTTATCACGGAACCACCCGTCTTCATAATAATGCCCAAGAACCATAACATAATCATATCACATAAAACATGCATAAAGGAAACATAACATTTCCACATTTCAATCACGAGATATCAATACAACACATTGATATAATAAAAACATTATGAAAACCATTTTCAATACCAAAGTAAAACATGGTATTTATTTTTCTTTTAAAAAAAAGGTATGGCTTGTAGAGGAAGCCAAAACTCAAATAACGGTTACGACGGCGGAGAAGTCGTTGTCGCCGCATACGTACGACAAAAACATTCCCTTTTGTCGTTTAGTAAACGCTTCGTATAAAAAGATTCCTTTTGAGTAAACGTAAAAGTCAAAGGGGTTTATACACCGTATAAAAGAAAGTTGTGTATAAAATAAAATATGCCTCAACGAAAGGAGATTGAGACGAAGTCCCATACAAAGATAATTTTTAAAATAAAATAGATACATTATGTGTATTCACTATAAGTACACATAAATAAAGTACAAATACAAGATACGACATAATAATATAATGACATAATTTGAAAGTAGGAGATTAACCCAAAGAATGGAAATTGGGTTAAGAAGTTCCCATACCTCGTATCTGACTTGACCCGACCGTTCTTTAAACTCCTGAATAATAAACTTTAGTTAATCTCTACTTGATTATGAATCTTTTCCAAGTTCATTATTCCTTTTATACCATGTTATGAACATCATGTAATCATTTAAGTTAATAATGTTCATTTTGTCGGTATTTGGTTCTTAAGTCAAAAATAGACTTCTTACACTTACATGTTGTTAATTTGGTCAATGTTTCATTATATCCAGAATGTTATTCATGATGTAGATATCATATATGTCATATATATCCAGTACATACATGTATTTAAAATATTACATAATCATTTAGAGGTAAGAAATGAAATGCACCGTTCATGGAGACGGTAAGCCGTACGTACGCATGAACGCTACTTTCATTTCTTTGTCATATTAACGGAATTAAAACTAAATGAGACTTATGTATATTTTAATTCCAGAATTATATTCATCATTTAGATATATCATTAATTTTATATATCCATTATATACATGTACTTTTAATAGTACATTACATTTGGGGATAAGAAATGAAATGCACAGTTCATGGAGACGGTAGTCCGTACGTACGCATGAACGCTACTTTCATTCCTATCTCATACTTTAATGGAAATAAATGATAATGATATATATAGGTATATTATAATTCCAGTATAACATCATGTATAATATCATTAACTTTATCCTTTACACATCCCACATATGGTATTAACGAATCACATCACTTTGAGGGGGCGGTAGTCCGCACTTCCTTAAATGAAGATATCGCGTATACCCATAATGGAAGCCATAAAGGTAAGACACAAATGAAAAATACAGAAGCATAAGTTAAACTTAAACATATTACATATCATATATAAAAATAGTGACATCATAATGGCCACCTTTGAAGGTGTTAAATGAGTATTGAACAATCATCGTTTCGGGAGGCAGAATTTCGCCATCCACGGAAACCGTATGTTCTTTAACCATTTGATGTAGTTGTGTGAGAGTGTAGCTCAAATAAATCTTATAACAACATCCTAGTATATTGAAGATACTGGTGTTGTTACAAAAGAAGTAAATAAAAAGAGTTTAGGGGGTCGGAGAAGCAAAATAAAACAAATGAACATGAGAGAATGAAATACCTTAAAAAGTGTAACTTCTTTTGGTTTGAGCCTAAAGGCTTCCTTTGAAAGGATTCTGCCCAAAGGGAATCCTCTAGGATGAGGAGAGGGATGTGGAGAGAGCAAATGGGCAGGGGTTGGCCGAGCCAATGGCTTGAAGAGTGTGTGAAATGAGGTGGAGGTGGGGGCCTTTTATAAGAGGAGAGGAGGGGCACTTTTGGAAAGTAAAGAAATATAACTTTGTTTGAAAATGTGTTTCGGTTTTAAAAGGTCCCACATTGATAGAATTCGTGGATAAGGTGATAAGGATTCGAAATCCACTCATCCAATTGGTTTTGGCCATGTTTAGGTTTTAGATTTTACATTATCTTTCCATTTTATTTTAATCGTTAAATAATGATGTCATCACTGCATCATTATTATGTCGTAAATAATTTAATTTATTTAATGTCTAAAAATTATAAAAAAAATACTATGATATAGGAAATCTTTTTAGCATTCCAATGACTATTTATAATCAAAATTTGGGCTTGTATAACCCCACTTAAAAATTGTTTTCGCAAAACATATTATGTTTGTGTCACTTTCACTTTAACATTAAATAAAAATATATTATTGTCATTTTCCAACTAAAGTGGATACATGGGGTCCCCAAGTTAGGCCATGGCTTGTCTTGGTCGGCCATGACACAACCAATGAGGTTGGGACATGTGTCTAGGTCATTTTATATTATTAAAGTATTATTTATACCATAAACTACACTAATTACCACTAATCGCGATTAAAAACTTAATAAGTTACTATTCACCAAAAAATTATTTTAATCTCATTGAACCACATTTTACTTCTTAATGACAACCATGTATGTCGGATTTTCAAAATTCAATACACATTAGTGGTAAACTTTCATTTAACTGAAAAATCAGTTTGCTTGATTACCACTTAGTGGTTTCACTATTCATCAAAAATTGAAGTTTTTCAGAAAATTACCAAAAATTCACCCTAAGCTATATTTGATATTCCGAATTCAAAAATGAAGTCTATTTTACAAAATTCAAATCATATAAGTCACATTAATTAATTTAATAATTAATTCCCGTTGCCAGAGCAAATAGTGTGTTTTTACAAAACAATAAGTATCAAAAGATTGACACCAGTTTAAGTCTAATTTCAAATCGAAATTGATTCCAATGACCACCATTGGATAAAATGGTAAAAATATATTCTAATTTCACTTTAAAACCAATTCAAAAGATAATCTAATCATATAAATAAATTAGATCAAAAAGAGGTTTTGAATTAAAATGCAACATTTTACACTATTCATAAAAAAAATGAACTTTATCAGAAAGGTACCAAAAATTACACAAAGTAAAATTTGATATCCCGATTCTTAATAAAAGTTTTATTTGGTCCAAAAGAATGTATAAGAGTGATCAAAACTATATTTAATGACGGTTCACCATCAAAAGGTGATAAGTGAACCTTTAGTGAAAATTAGAGTATAAAAGCCTAAAATTGAACTCTTTCCGTATTTTAAGCCTTTATCTTTTATTGGGTAAATGTAAAAACATCTAAAAATATATCTATTCATATTTTAGTTATTTCTATTCATTCCCGCCAGTACAACGGCTACTTGTTAACTAACATTTAAAAAAAATTATTTTATTACTAGTGTGCTACGTAAGTTTCAAAGAAACTCATCGTTGCGTATCGGGTACGCTATCGAACATAGCAACCCCTTTTAATTAAAATTCATATTTAATTCTCTAATATTAATAAATATGAAAATTATTTATTCTTTAATTACCTGGGATGTTACATCCTTCCCCCCTTTTTAGAATTGCGTCCTCGCAATTTTATTCACTTATCAAAATAAGTGGGGGTATTTAACCCTCATAGCATTTTCAGATTCCCATGTTGCCTCTTCAATCATGTGGTTTTTCCACAAAAACTTTACCTGGTGAATCACTTTATTCCGTAACACTTGCTCCATGTGGTCAAGAATCTAGACCGGTTGTTCCTCATAAGATAAGTTCTCTTCCAGCTGAACTACCTCTGGACTCAAAACATGAGATGGATCTGGCATATACTTTATCAACATCGAAACGTGAAAAACATTGTGTACCTGAGATAAACTCGGAGGTAAAGCCACTCGGTATGCAACTGATCCAACTCTTTCCAGAATTTCGTATGGTCCAATGAACCTTGGACTCAACTTTCCTTTCTTACCAAATCTCATAACACTTTTCCAAGGAGAAACCTTGAGAAAAACATGATCACCTACCTCGAAAGATAGATCCTTCCTCCGGTTATCCGCATAACTCTTCTGCCTGCTCTGAGCTGTTCTCATGTGTTTCTGAATCAGCTGAACTTTTTCTGCCATTTCTTCTACCAATTCTGGTCCCATCAACTTTCTTTCACCCACTTCATCCCAGAAAGCTGGAGTTCGACACCGCTTCCCATATAATGCCTGAAATGGTGCCATCTGTATACTGGAATGAAAACTGTTATTATATGAAAACTCAACCAAAGAAAGATGTTGGTCCCAACTTCCCTGATAATCCATAGAACAAGCTCGTAGCATATCCTCCAATGTCTGAATTGTTCGTTCTGACTTCCCATCTGATTGAGGATGAAAAGCTGTACTAAAATTTAATTCAGTACCCAACGACTTCTGAAGGCCTTTCCAAAAGTTAGAGGTAAATCTGGGATCACGATCTGATACAATGGAGAGGGGAACTCCATGTAACCTGACTATCTCTTTAAGATACAAACGGGAAAGTTGATCAAGAGAGAAAGTATCTCGTATAGCAAGGAAATGAGCAGATTTGGTCAAGCGATCAACAATAACCCAGATTGCATTATTACCTCGAGATGTCTTCGGTAATCCAACAACAAAGTCCATGGATATATTCTCCCATTTCCACTCTGGCACTGGTAAATGCTGAAGCATCCCTTTCGGTAACTGCCGCTCTGCTTTAACCTGCTGACAAGTCAAACACTTCACAGTAAAATCAGCAATATCTCTTTTCATTCCATCCCACCAGTAATACTCCCGCAGATCTCTATACATCTTAGTACTGCCCGGATGAACTGAAAACGGAGAACTATGAGCTTCACATAACAACTCTCTCTTCAACTGTGAATCAGAAGGCACACACAATCTCTTCCCAAACCTCAAAACACAAACACGAACTTATCCAATAACTCAAGGAAAATTTTATTCATAAGGTCCATGAATACAGAAGGTGCATTGGTTAACCCAAAAGGCATAACTACAAATTCATAATGGACATATCTAGTACGGAACACAGTCTTCGGAACATCTGCTTATTTTACTTTCAACTGATGGTACCCCGACCTCAAGTCAATCTTCGAAAAATACTTAGCTCCCTGGAGCTGATACCACTTCATTCGATGGCCCAACATCTGCTGAAGTTGTTGCAAAGGATTTCACCACCCCTTTCTGCTTGTAGTCTAACTGATTCCCATCATTCAAGCTCCTTGTCGGACACTCGTTTGCATAGTGACCCATCTCATTGCACTTATAACATTTCACTAACTGTAAATCAAATTTGTTTTTACCTTCACCTTGATCCTTTTCAGTGCAATCACGAGCCTTATGTCCCATCTTACCACATCGGTAGCACTTCCCAGAATTCAGAAGACATTCCCCAGCATGCCTTTTGCCACATTTATCACAAACTGGAAACTTAGTTCTCTTACCATCAGACTTCTTTGAAAAATTCTTACCTTTCTCCTGCCACCTCGGTCTCTTCTTCTGCTGGTTGTTATAGAACACTTGGTCATCGGAAAACTCCATTTCCACCTTCTCAGCACATCGAACAAGCTTTTCATAACTTTTAAACTCTCGAGAAGCTAATGCCCTTCGATACTTTGGCTTTAATCCTGAGTAAAAACGATTGATTTTACTATCAAGGTCCCGAATAAAATTTTGAGCATACCTTGCCAATCGAGTGAACCTTTCTTCATAGGCAGCCACTGAGTCTTCCTCTTGCCTCAATTCCAAGAATTGCTTTTCCATCCTAAGTCGAACAGCCTTAGGAAAATACTTCTCAAGAAACATACCTTTGAATTCATCCCAGTCAAGAGCATCAATCTCATCGGCGTCCCTGATATTTTTAACCATAGACCACCACTGATCTGCTTCACCCTCCAAACGGTAAATAGCAAGACTAACCTTTTGATTGTCTGAACACCCCATGACATCAAAAATCTTCTCCAGTGCTTTAATCCACCCTTCAGCTAGCACAGGGTCAGATGATCCTCTGAATGATGGGGGATGTTGCCTCATGAAATGTTCCACCACTGACATGTTCCTCTGCGGTTGTTCTGGCTGATCTCGTGCATGGATACCACCACCATTTATCGCCTGAGTCAACTGCGCCATTACTGCAACAAACTGTTCAGTTCCAATTCCGACCATTTCTGGATGCTGATTCGGAAGGTTATTTCCTTCTGTATGCCTTCCTAGCACTGCTTCCCTGTTTCCTCTGCGGAAAACCATTCTGAACACCGAAATATCTTAGGCGAAGCAACATGGTAATCTGTAAATGCTATATCATTTAAATCATATTATAATTTAACACTTTTCTAACTCCTAAAGTTGTCTAAACCGACCTCTGATACCAACTATAAGGCCCCAGCCTTAAACCTTACTTAATCTTGAGTTATTACAAGATTACACATTGAGGATCTTTTCGGGTTTAGAGTTTTAGAGAATTAGATCATAAAACTTGCATTAGATTCCACATATAAACAAAGTGGTTACATAAAGATAGTATTCTTCATTCCCATCAATGGAAACACATTTAAAATAAAACATGGATTATTTCTTGACACATCCTTGACTCTATCATCTTATCATGTACCTTTCCCTTGACCTGTGAAAAACATTTCAAAAACTTGGGATGAGCATAAAAACTCAGTATGGGTTATAAAAACATGGAAAGGAAACATGAGTTCATATATACATAAGAACGAAATCATACTTTACCCATAAAACATAGGCACTTTAACAAACCTCATAAAAACATGAATAAATCATATAAATCATAATACGTAAAGGTAACTTGAGGCATTCATAACATTCTTACGTAGGGGGTAACCCTCTTGGTTACGTTTGGAATACCCATCACAGTATATTCCCTAAAATCTCTTCGGAGAAACCTTAACGTTTCACTCCTTCGCGTTACCCAATGCATTGGAGAGCTATAACGGGCTCACCCGCCCTTAGTTTATCACGGAACCACCCGTCTTCATAATAATGCCCAAGAACCATAACATAATCATATCACATAAAACATGCATAAAGGAAACATAACATTTCCACATTTCAATCACGAGATATCAATACAACACATTGATATAATAAAAACATTATGAAAACCATTTTCAATACCAAAGTAAAACATGGTATTTATTTTTCTTTTAAAAAAAAGGTATGGCTTGTAGAGGAAGCCAAAACTCAAATAACGGTTACGACGGCGGAGAAGTCGTTGTCGCCGCATACGTACGACAAAAACATTCCCTTTTGTCGTTTAGTAAACGCTTCGTATAAAAAGATTCCTTTTGAGTAAACGTAAAAGTCAAAGGGGTTTATACACCGTATAAAAGAAAGTTGTGTATAAAATAAAATATGCCTCAACGAAAGGAGATTGAGACGAAGTCCCATACAAAGATAATTTTTAAAATAAAATAGATACATTATGTGTATTCACTATAAGTACACATAAATAAAGTACAAATACAAGATACGACATAATAATATAATGACATAATTTGAAAGTAGGAGATTAACCCAAAGAATGGAAATTGGGTTAAGAAGTTCCCATACCTCGTATCTGACTTGACCCGACCGTTCTTTAAACTCCTGAATAATAAACTTTAGTTAATCTCTACTTGATTATGAATCTTTTCCAAGTTCATTATTCCTTTTATACCATGATATGAACATCATGTAATCATTTAAGTTAATAATGTTCATTTTGTCGGTATTTGGTTCTTAAGTCAAAAATAGACTTCTTACACTTACATGTTGTTAATTTGGTCAATGTTTCATTATATCCAGAATGTTATTCATGATGTAGATATCATATATGTCATATATATCCAGTACATACATGTATTTAAAATATTACATAATCATTTAGAGGTAAGAAATGAAATGCACCGTTCATGGAGACGGTAAGCCGTACGTACGCATGAACGCTACTTTCATTTCTTTGTCATATTAACGGAATTAAAACTAAATGAGACTTATGTATATTTTAATTCCAGAATTATATTCATCATTTAGATATATCATTAATTTTATATATCCATTATATACATGTACTTTTAATAGTACATTACATTTGGGGATAAGAAATGAAATGCACAGTTCATGGAGACGGTAGTCCGTACGTACGCATGAACGCTACTTTCATTCCTATCTCATACTTTAATGGAAATAAATGATAATGATATATATAGGTATATTATAATTCCAGTATAACATCATGTATAATATCATTAACTTTATCCTTTACACATCCCACATATGGTATTAACGAATCACATCACTTTGAGGGGGCGGTAGTCCGCACTTCCTTAAATGAAGATATCGCGTATACCCATAATGGAAGCCATAAAGGTAAGACACAAATGAAAAATACAGAAGCATAAGTTAAACTTAAACATATTACATATCATATATAAAAATAGTGACATCATAATGGCCACCTTTGAAGGTGTTAAATGAGTATTGAACAATCATCGTTTCGGGAGGCAGAATTTCGCCATCCACGGAAACCGTATGTTCTTTAACCATTTGATGTAGTTGTGTGAGAGTGTAGCTCAAATAAATCTTATAACAACATCCTAGTATATTGAAGATACTGGTGTTGTTACAAAAGAAGTAAATAAAAAGAGTTTAGGGGGTCGGAGAAGCAAAATAAAACAAATGAACATGAGAGAATGAAATACCTTAAAAAGTGTAACTTCTTTTGGTTTGAGCCTAAAGGCTTCCTTTGAAAGGATTCTGCCCAAAGGGAATCCTCTAGGATGAGGAGAGGGATGTGGAGAGAGCAAATGGGCAGGGGTTGGCCGAGCCAATGGCTTGAAGAGTGTGTGAAATGAGGTGGAGGTGGGGGCCTTTTATAAGAGGAGAGGAGGGGCACTTTTGGAAAGTAAAGAAATATAACTTTGTTTGAAAATGTGTTTCGGTTTTAAAAGGTCCCACATTGATAGAATTCGTGGATAAGGTGATAAGGATTCGAAATCCACTCATCCAATTGGTTTTGGCCATGTTTAGGTTTTAGATTTTACATTATCTTTCCATTTTATTTTAATCGTTAAATAATGATGTCATCACTGCATCATTATTATGTCGTAAATAATTTAATTTATTTAATGTCTAAAAATTATAAAAAAAATACTATGATATAGGAAATCTTTTTAGCATTCCAATGACTATTTATAATCAAAATTTGGGCTTGTATAACCCCACTTAAAAATTGTTTTCGCAAAACATATTATGTTTGTGTCACTTTCACTTTAACATTAAATAAAAATATATTATTGTCATTTTCCAACTAAAGTGGATACATGGGGTCCCCAAGTTAGGCCATGGCTTGTCTTGGTCGGCCATGACACAACCAATGAGGTTGGGACATGTGTCTAGGTCATTTTATATTATTAAAGTATTATTTATACCATAAACTACACTAATTACCACTAATCGCGATTAAAAACTTAATAAGTTACTATTCACCAAAAAATTATTTTAATCTCATTGAACCACATTTTACTTCTTAATGACAACCATGTATGTCGGATTTTCAAAATTCAATACACATTAGTGGTAAACTTTCATTTAACTGAAAAATCAGTTTGCTTGATTACCACTTAGTGGTTTCACTATTCATCAAAAATTGAAGTTTTTCAGAAAATTACCAAAAATTCACCCTAAGCTATATTTGATATTCCGAATTCAAAAATGAAGTCTATTTTACAAAATTCAAATCATATAAGTCACATTAATTAATTTAATAATTAATTCCCGTTGCCAGAGCAAATAGTGTGTTTTTACAAAACAATAAGTATCAAAAGATTGACACCAGTTTAAGTCTAATTTCAAATCGAAATTGATTCCAATGACCACCATTGGATAAAATGGTAAAATTTTATTCTAATTTCACTTTAAAACCAATTCAAAAGATAATCTAATCATATAAATAAATTAGATCAAAAAGAGGTTTTGAATTAAAATGCAACATTTTACACTATTCATAAAAAAAATGAACTTTATCAGAAAGGTACCAAAAATTACACAAAGTAAAATTTGATATCCCGATTCTTAATAAAAGTTTTATTTGGTCCAAAAGAATGTATAAGAGTGATCAAAACTATATTTAATGACGGTTCACCATCAAAAGGTGATAAGTGAACCTTTAGTGAAAATTAGAGTATAAAAGCCTAAAATTGAACTCTTTCCGTATTTTAAGCCTTTATCTTTTATTGGGTAAATGTAAAAACATCTAAAAATATATCTATTCATATTTTAGTTATTTCTATTCATTCCCGCCAGTACAACGGCTACTTGTTAACTAACATTTAAAAAAAATTATTTTATTACTAGTGTGCTACGTAAGTTTCAAAGAAACTCATCGTTGCGTATCGGGTACGCTATCGAACATAGCAACCCCTTTTAATTAAAATTCATATTTAATTCTCTAATATTAATAAATATGAAAATTATTTATTCTTTAATTACCTGGGATGTTACATCTATTTTTTGACATTATGAATTGTAACATGAGTAATAATTTTATTTACCATGGTTAAAGGGTAAATCTGGTATATAAGTGTAAAAAATAATTTTATAATAATATTAAATACTATAGAAACATGTCCAAATACTATTTCATGATATATTACCAACCATGGGAATCCTTAGGTCGATTTGGGGACCACATGGATTTCACATGGATGTGAAAATAAAATTTTATATGAATTAAATTAAAGTAATGATAATTATAACCTGAACATATATATTTTAGAAAATAGGTTTTAATATATGGCTATATAATTGATTTATATGACTATATATAGTAAATATAAATATTAAAATATATCCTTCATCATGCAATTTTATTTTTAATTTTTATACTACAAATAAATAAATTTATTTATGAAACAATCATGATGTAGTTATTAATGTATTAATGAATGATTAAAATAAATGAGATTATAAATATTAAAATAAATTTACATTAAAAAATTTTATGCCACCCAAGAATTTAATGTATTATTATAACATTTAATAAATTATTTAATAATTTTTTTTTGAAAGAATCATGTTTTTTTGGACTTTTAGAAAAGCAAGATATGAATTGACAAAAATTAGGCATAATTGGGTTTTTAAAACAAATACTATTTCATTAAATCATATTATAGTTCTAAAAATCAATGATTCCGCAAAATTACTTAGATAAAGATAAAAAATTCCTTAATTAACCACTAGTGTATCAATTTGAATATTATAGTAACAATATTAACAGTATAGTATGAATATTCAATAAGACATGCTAAAAGATAAATTAGTTAACTAAGGGTTAAAGAAAAATGATAAGGTTAATTTTGATTCCTAAACTTGAATAAAACCAAATTGTTTTGAGGATATCAAACCATAATCATCTCATTCAAAATTAAATGAGGATTGGACCTTTTTATTCCAAAAAATATTAATATAAAAAATTAATAAATTGAGAGTTTCTTAAAGATCTCATCTCCTATTTCATAAAAGCGAACCTCCTCACTCTCATCATAATTCCAATTTTAGCATTAAATATCGGCCCTAAACTACCAATTTCTCTTCTAAACTTCCCTAGAAACATTTTAGATCTATTTTTCATCTTAAAATACCTACTATAGTTCCCTACGAAGAAGCATAAAGTAGCACATCATGAAAGTGGTGTCCTCTTTTAATGATTTTTTAATCTTTCATTCTTATTATATTTCATATTCATTAGATGTTTCATTATAATGTAATTTATAAATTATCACTAATATATATATATATATATATATATATTTATATATTTATATATTATTATAAATATGAAACAACCTCATTTCATCTTCTATCCATCCTATGAAAATTGAAATCACGGTGAATTCCTACGTACGCATTACCATCTCCACACCATGTTGCAATCTATTTTTAACCACAACCTTACATGTTGGGAATTAATGGTGAAAATAATAACAATATATGACTATGATATTAAATCTGATATATTATACACCATACACATCAATAACATTCAACAATAATGGGAAAAATATCATCACTCCTGAATACATAAGACTTTCCATCTACACGATGCGATGAGAATCATTCTCCACGTTAATTAATAAAGATTGATTATAAAGTATGTATAATAAATAATATGGAAATACCTGAAATAATAATTCTACAATATTTATATATATATATATATGTTTAATTTACTTACATCGATTCAATTTAACATGGAAATGAAAACATCATTCATGTGTATGTACGACCTACCGTCTTCATGAACAGTGTCTTCCATTTCTTAAATATACCTATTATATATATATTTATATACTTAATATATATAATATATATATATCATTTTTAACATCTTGTATGTAATTAAAACGTGATATAAGTAATGATATCATGAATAACAAATCGAAAACTTGTATGATAACTAAAACGATTATTACCCAAAATGTTGCTTTGATAGAGAATTGACAAATGAATTGGTAATATAAAGTCATTAGTGAATCATATATGATATCATAAATATTATTTGAGATATTTTTTTAGTTATTAATTTAATTAAACCCGCTGTCCAAGAGTTTTAAACACACACACAAAAAATCAGACATAAGGTAAGGGAAAACGTTCCAAATCTCATTTTTATACGAGATTGTTTATACGGAAGTATTTACTGGGGGTATATAAATCATCAATTTCCATGTTTTATAAGAATATTTGCAGAAAATGTGTAGCATTATTATATGTATTTTTAATGTCATTTTTAATGATATTTACATTTACTACATTGTTTGGATGGAATGTTTCTTACATTTATCATACGAGGTGCTTTTTGACTTTTTGGAAAAACTATGAGAAGAATGTTTTTTAACTTATACGACTTTATCAAATTTTTACATTTTCATAATTTCTTATTTTCATGAAGCTTCATATAAATTATTTCATGTTTATCATCAAATAAATACTTTTCTTATAATATTGTATAGTATTTTGTGAAAAGAAAATGTTTTTGAAGAAGATATGATATTTTATTCTTGATCTAATTTCAAGTGTTTAATAAACATTATTTTCCATCAATGATGATGTTCATAAATAGGGTTATGTTTCTATCTCTATAATTACTATGATTTCATTATGTTAGTGATGTAATGATCTTTTATGGATTATTTTATGATGTAATTATTTTTAAGAAACCAATTTTATTTCTTGGGTTATGATATGGTAATCGATTTATGATTTGTGGCACATATAAGAATGATTTAATTTTGAGATGGGGCGGTAATATATCCATCCAATGAATTGGTTAATTATTTTTCTCTTATTAGATATACCTGATTGGAACATCAAATAAATCTTGTTCTGTAATACAATGCTGGAATGGCACATAAACCTGGTTTGGTAATAATCTTTTTCCACTATGATGGTCTTGGATGCTATTCCTTGACTAATATGGAAATCATATTATGTACTTATTAGTTTCCTATTATTACATGTTTTATTCCAATTATATTATATAAATTTTAATGTTATTTTTTTATCTTAGCCTTACGTACTACCAAAATTTGTTTGATGACTCAAGATTTTGATGTTTTATCATTATGTTCATGTTTTTACGTTCAAATTTATATGTTTTGTTTTACGACTACCCTTAATGAGCATTTGAGATCACCCTTTTTATGTATTCTTTTAGCCATGATTTCAATAAAGGCTTTCAGTAAGAAATAAAGAGAAGAATATCTTTATGGGAGATGTTGATGATCTTTTACTATGTTATAAGATTATGTTCTGAGATTCCAAAGACACAAATCTAATAGGGCCATTGGGCATAAATCTTGTGTCATGTATTATGTTTTCCAAAAAAGAAATATAATGTCCATGTACATCAAGCTTTGCTCTATATAGTTGGTATAAGAGTAATGGTTTATTCAACCTCTATAAACTAGGATGCGAAAGCTTTAGTTAAATCCCTAGAGATATATCTAAGGATATGTCTTGGGATGGCCAAATGATAAATCAATTATAGGTTAGAAAACTATTGTTTTTGTGATAATCATGAATAACCTAGTGTAACACCCCAAACCTCATTACCTAGAGTCGGCGCATTATTTTAATACTTTGGATTGATTACAAGGAATAAAGTCCCAAAATAATAATCAGTTTTGTAGTCTTGGAAAATAGATTACATTCATGAACGTTACATTACACCTATGAAAATAAAACACAACATAAATGATCCTATGAAAATGTAATTAATCCCCCTAGCTTAACCTTACTTATCAATCATAATACATTTCTTTAAATCCTAGGAAAATAAACTATAAGAAAGGTCTGAGATCAAACACACAGTAAGGGTAAGAAATAATTCAGAAGATAACATAAAAATTAGGCATGCTGAATACTTTAAAACATATGTCTTTACAAATAATAAACATGAACACATTATGACAGGAATATGAGATAAGTAAATAATTCCATATTAAAACATAGTCATGGGTATTCATCTTGTGGAATAACCAAATAAACCATCAATAATATTTTCATAATGATGGAATGTATAATGCGGGGAATTCGGAAACATTTTTAACGGCTTTAGCTAATGTGTCTAAAAATGATTAAGGCCTCGGACAAAACCATATATCAAAATTGGAAAAGGCCTTGGAAAATTCCATCTCTAATGGTCTCATAAGAACTACCAATGATCCGAGTTACTATATCAGGATACACCCATCACAAACTAAGTCCAATACATTCCTCGTATGAAAAGGATGAAACATAAAATAAACATTCAAATTAAAACAAGAATATAAAAAGTCTATAAGTTAACCCTAAAACAAGAATGGTATAAAAATAACATATCCACAGTCAAATAGATAAAAAAACCTTCAATACAACATGGATGATTTGTATCATAATAAACCAACCTTTATCAATAGACATATCCTGTAAAGGATTTTGACATAGTTGAAAATGATCAGTAAATATCATTGAGAGAAATATCACTTTTTCCTCAAATCATTTAAATGTCACATAATTTATAAATTAAGTAATTTAGAAAGATGGTTTGGAATCAAAGTGTCCCATACCACATGGATTCTTTTTAAAGGAATTCACTTTTTAAAACATTCATGTCCATATAAATAAATCCTTAAAAGAATTTTGAAAACATGGACATTAATGAGAAAGGTTTCGTTGAATAAATAATTAAAAATTTTAAAATAATGTTATATAAAAATAATTTAACTTAATAATAATCAATTTGAAGACTCTTTTTTTTGAAACATTGACATGGATAATAAATATGTCCCATTATATACTTATGTAAAAACAACCTCGAATAATAAAGAGATTGTAAAGTTAACCCTTACCTTGCACTTTCCCTTGGTCGAGGGTACGTTTATCCTCATGTATAATGACCATTGTATGTTATTAAATTAAAACAGAACCATATTCATATTTATTATATCATATATGGTTCATTTATGACTTTATACTACCAGTTAAAAAATGATTTCCATGTTAAATTAACATTTCGTGTAATAATCACTTTTTTTATCATACGTGTTGTAACTTTCTATTCTTGATCATATCATTAAGATAATGATTATAATACCTAAATAATATAAATAATTATTTATATATCATATATATTTATAATATAAATATGTATAATAGTTAGACATATGAAATGGAAAACACCGTTTATGGAGACTGTATGCCTTATGTATGCATAAACGATGTTTCTATTTTCATTTCGTATTGAATGGAAGTTAGTGAATAATATATATGTAATTATATATATATATATCTATTAAGTAGAATTATTATTTCACATATTAAATAATTATTAACTATATAAATTTTTATAATTATCGTTGAATGGTGAATGTGGAAATAAATCTCATCACATCGAGGAGACGGTAATCCGTACGTACACACGAGCGAAAATATAATTATATTGATGGTGAAATATTATGTAATTGGAAGTTATATCATATATAACGAATAATTAACATGTTATATTTTCTATTTACATCAGTTAAACACATTATTATACCCATACAAATATTGATGTGTATGGATAACAAACTACACCATGTCATGGAGTCGGAAATTCGTACGTACGCACGTAAGGCGACACTGTCTTTTATAGGATGGATAGAATAAAGAATATGTTTGTATCATATTTATAATAACATAATATTATTTAGGAGTTACTGGAGTTATTATTTAGGTATGGAAACAACAGTGAAAGTGGAAGTGGAAGAAGAAAATGACTTGAATGAGGGTGTGGAAATTATTGCCTCTTTTTCAGGTGTATCCTTTGGAGTTGATCAAAAGGGCACCATAGGTCAGCTATAAGGTCAATTTAAGGATAGTAGGATTATGTTAGGGAAGTTATGAGTATATTTGGGAAAGGTTTTGTCGATAAAATGGCTTTGGAGGTGTCCTTTTGAGTGAAGGGTATGTACCCTTTTATAAAAGTGGTGACGGTCACTTTAGGAAATGCTTAAAATATTACTTTATAATAATGTCCTTTCCGGGTCATAATTGATCCAAAATGATTTATTTATAGGACAAGATATGTATGGGTATAAAACCACTAAAAACATAGGTTTTATATAGGTTAGGTTCGTCATAGTAACCTTATCTTTTAGATTTAACGCTCAGTTAAATAGTTTAATATTTACTGTGTCTTCTTATATTATTAAACTATATGGTTAATAAATATACACTAAAGTTTCAAGAGAACATAAATTTGATAAATAAAGACATATATAATATTATTTATTCCCTTTTCATGATCCTTATATTTTTAGGAATATTATATAATTTAATAATATAATATTTCTTTTAAATACTCATTTATGTCAATTTTGACACTATTTAGTATTTTGTTATTGTGAATGTCATTACAACTTGATTAATTAGAAAAATATTCATTGAATTAATAATAACATGCCAGATTCACCAATAAAATTAGTACATGTCATAAAATTTTGAAAATTATATTTGTTTTAATATTTATAATACCATTTATTTGAATTTTCATTAATAAGGTAATTATTGCATCCTCATTGTGTCAAAAATAAATTGAAATGTATAATGTCTAAAAATTATAAATAAAATACCATGATATAGGAAATAATATAATGTTTATAAGGAATATATATAGTTGAATTTATCTTATGTATAAACTAATATTAAATTTTTTTAGTTCTTAAATGGTGTATTTAACACTATTAACTCTTCTTAAAATAAAATAATAAAAAATGTTCTAATCTAATCCATGTGGACTAAAGAGGATCAAATTTCATTCCTAAGTTTTATTTTGGTCTAATTTAACATATCCAATAGAATTAGGACATGTGTTTCGGTATTTATTATAACATTTTTACCCTTAATTACCATATTTAACTTCAACTGTGGTAAATAAAAGTCAAAAGTTACTATTCACCACAAATTATTGTTTTCTTATTGAACCAAATTATACTTACTAATGACAAACGTATCTCTCATATTTTTGAAATTTAACTCAAAGAAGCAGTAAAATTAAGTTTTATGGTAATTTGTAAATGCTTCTAGAAGGTGTGTAAAATACTGTAAAAAGTTCAATAAAAATTTATACATCAAATGTTATTATAAAATAAATCCAATGAATTAAATTGAATATATATAGTTATTATATTTCTATTTTGACTAAAAATAAATTTAAATAAAATTAATAATTATTTATAAAAAATTCGATTTTAAACAATAACGCAATGTTTTTTACTATTCATCAAAAAATGAGATGTTTTCAGAAAAATACCAAACATTCACATTATACTTATTTTGATTTTCAAAATTCAAAAATGAATTCTGTTTTACCAAATTAAAAACATAAAATTTGAATTATTAAATTTAAAATTAATTCTTGTTGTCAAGACCCAAAATGCGAGTTTTTTAAAAGTAAAAACTATCCAAAGATTTACAAGTGTTTATGTAATAAATAATTGTGAAATTACATATAATGACCTAAATTGTATTAAATGATAAAAATATAGTCTAATAATACTTTCCAACCTTTAAAAATGCATAAATTATCACAATAAATTATTTCAATGAAAAAAGATGTTTTCAATTAAAATTTAGTATTTTTCTCTTTTCTCAAAATATGAAAGTTATCATAAAAATATAAAACATTTATCCAAACTAAATTTTTATGTCATTATTCTAATGAAGTATTTAATTTATTTCAATTGAATAAATAAAAGTTATAGATATTGGTTTTAAAAAGGGTTTTCCATTAATATGTGGTAAAATTGCATTTTTTTAAAATTACTTCTTTTATCTGAAAAATGATTTTTGTTCTCAAATTATGTATAAGAAACACATAATATGGGTTTTAAAATTATATAAAGTATATAAGATTGAAAATTCATTTAATAATATTCATAATCATTTTAGGAACGGCTTGTTTGATAAGTCGTGGTGCGCTCGAACTCTGTATTGTGTGTATCCCATGTTATTGAATTACTTTAATAAGATAATGTATAATGAAATCTTGAGGTGTTACATTTTCCCCTCCTTCAATAAATTTGGTCCTCTTAATTTAAAATTGTTCTTCAAAAATAAATGTTTAAAGATAGAAAAATACCTTTTTTGAAAACCCACAATGGAAATTCGGTTCATAAAATTTAGTCTTAATTAGAGGCAAAGGGAAATTAAAAAGTCACCAACAAATTATGATCTCTTTTAGGGGATGATTGGTGTCAATTAGAGACACATAATTGGAGGAAAAATATAAATATTTATATAGAGTTATTGAGGTCATTAATCACAGACAAGTTTTAAATTAAGGGCCTCAAAGAAATCAATCTATATTGATTTAAAATATCATCAGTTCAACAAAACATAAGTTATTAGGATAACACATTTTTTGGTTTTTAGATACCTTACCTAATTTTTTTGAATTAATTTATTTGTAGAATAAGTGTAATAAAATATATATGATATGTATAGTTTCATCATTCAACAAATTTCTACCACAAATACACCTTTCACTCCAAAAGATTATAGGATTGAAAAATATTCTGTATTTCAAAATCGTATAGGGTTCTAAAAATAATGAATTTATAGTCCATTCGTTAGAATATTTAGAAAAAATAAATTACACAAACTAGGACATCACATAGGCTAGTGGTAGTTGATACACTCTTATCGCCCTTCGGATGCGGGTTCAAGTCTCGCGCCCTAGCTGGATGTAGTGGGTTTTTGCTCGACCGTCAGGTTTTCCTTTTTATAACAATTCAAAAATAATATTATGAAATCATTTAACTGAAATAATAGTATAAAATTTCAAACTTAATCCTTTCCAACCTTTAGAGTTATCCAAAATACTTCTGTCCAAACTCATAGCCTAAATTTATATTGAAGGTAAACAAAATGAAGATCTATTTTTCCACATAATAACATATGAATACCTTCATCATGTATTCTTTTAAAACATGGTAACACCCAGAATTAACATAAAATCTTATTGATTAAATTCAATCTCCCATATTCATTATAGGATACAATATATATTATTATATCTCGAAATTTTTAATATTCTAACAGTGATGGAAAAAAACCATTAAACTGTTCTATGGTAGTCATGAATATCCAATATAATTTATGCAAATCAGCTATATATTATCTAAAATCACTACCTCGGTATTAGAACCATATTATGGATTACCTTTCCTTCTACCAAGAATTTTCCAAAAACATTAACCTGAAACAGTGTCACTTTACATGGTACCATACAATCTCAAATCCTTAATGAAATTATACTGTAGTACAATCCTTATTTATTTCCATAATTCATATAACTAGTACATCGTTGATTCGCGTAGTGTCCCATATCATTTCAGATGAAGCATTGTAAATTTGAAACCTTTTTCTCACCCTTGAAATAACATACTTGTGTCCTTTTTCCCCCCACATATAAAAACTCCCATTCCCATCAGGCAATTAACAATGAGATTCCTTCCATAGTTATCACATATAGGGAAATCATTTTTCCCCTATTCCCTTTATCCATCATTATCTCTACCATTATTTTCTTCCCTTTCATCCCTTCATAGAAATATGACACAGAGAATTCATTAATTATCATACTAACACATGATTCTATCTCTTAATATGATGAGAATAAATGGAAGACTATTTCCCTTAAAAATGTTGTCTTAACAGAATGAAATATGTGATTCTTCGTAATCATTTGATAATGTGTATTACTAGAATTATCATTCCTTCTACTAGTCACCAATTCTATACAATGGAAAACACCAGGTTATTTTATGAATCGAAATGCATAATTTCAAAAATGTAAAATACCTAATGTAAATTGAAAAGATTATGCATATAATATATTATCATAAAAATTTTCCACTGAAGAAGTATTTACTACTAAATCCTTCATAATGGCTTGTAAAAAATGTGAATTATCCTTAGAATATCCCCCAATAGTATCGTAAAAAAGAGTGCATTAAGACTCATTATCACATACTAGGATACCCTCGGTCATGCTCGAAACTCGTTGTCAGAGTTTTCACTCTTAGGTACATATATTCCAGAGCCGCCTCTACTATATCGTATCCAGAAATGGATATATTTCTTGGAAAATTAACAAAATATCAACATTACAAAAAATTTAGGATGTTCTTCTATACTAATCCTAAAAGTCTATTTTGGGGTAATGTTCGCAAATTAGTGTTTTTCTAAATCTAGTTTCCAAGGTATGTACTAAACTTCATCTGATACCAACTATAATGCCCCGACCCCAGTTACCCAGAGTCCATGTATTATTTTAATACATCTTCATGATTACAAGGAATAATGTCCATAAAGACCAATCAATTAAGTAGTCTTGGAAAATGAATTACATACATGAATGTTGAATTACAAATTATAGAATAAAATAGAAGATATGTAATCCTTTTATAACTACATTAACCCCCTAACTCAACCCTGCTTATCAATCATAAAAAACATCTTTTAATCTTAGGAAAATAAAACATAAGAAAGGGGTGAGATCAAACGCTGAGTAAGGGTAAGAAAGACAGCAGAAGATAACATAAAAATTAGGCATGGTGAATAATATATATTAGGTGCCTTTATAAATAATAATCATTAACCCATTATGGTAGGAATAAAAGATGAGTATATAATTCCATAATAAAACATAGTCATGGGTATTCTACTAGTCGAATAACCAGATAAACCATCAATAAAATTTTCAAAATGATGGAATGTTTAATGTGGTACATTCTAAATCATTTTTTCAAGGCCTTAGCCAAGACATCTAAAAATGATTAAGGCCTTGGACAAAACCATATATCAAAATTGGGAAAGGCCGCAAACAATTCAACATCTAATTGTCTCCTGAGACCTACCGTTGCCCTGAGGAACTGTATTAGGCTCCACCCTTCACTTAATAAGTCTATTACATTCCTCATATGAAAAGCTTGAAACATAACATAAACATTCATATTAAAAAATGCATAGAAATGTCAATAATTTAACCCTAAAATATGAATGATATAAAAATAACACATCTATAGTCAAATATATAAAAAAAATCAATAAAATATTGAAGATCTGTATCATAATAAATCATCCATGATCAAGAATAAAATCCTATAAAGGATGTGGACATAGTTGAAAATGATGAGTGAAAATATGTGAGAGAAACATCTCGTTTTCATTAAATAATTTAAAAGTCACATAATTTATTAACGAAGTCATTTAAAAGATATTTTTGAATCATAGTGTCACATAACACATTCATGAATTGTAAAGTAATTAACATTTTAAAACATTCAAGTCCATATAAATAAATCATTAAAACCATTTTGAAAACATTGACATTAATTAGTATGGTTTAGAAGAATAAATCCTTTAAACATTTAAAATGGTGTTTTAAAATGAATGTACCTTAAAAATAATACCTTTTAAAACTCTTTTATGAAACATATACATGGTTAAAAAATATTTCACAATAGATAATTATGTAAAAACTTCCTTGGTTAATATAGAGATTGTAAAATTAACCCTTACCCTGCACATTCCTTTGGTTGAAGGTACGTTTAACCTCTTGTATAATGACCATATAATTTTAATAAATTATACCAAAACTATATTCATATTTTTTATATCATACATGATTCATTTATGACTTTATACTACCTATTTAATAATTACATCTATGTTTAATTAACATTTTGGTTAATAATCAATTTCTTTATAGGACGTGTTTTATATTGTTATTCTTGATCGTATCATTTACATCATAATTTAAATACTTCCAGAATATTACACATGATTAATATATCATATATATTTAGATTATAAATATATATAATAGATAGATATATGAAATGAAAAACACTATTTTTTGAGATGGAAGGTCATACGTATGCATAAACGATGTTTTCGTTTCCATATCGTATTGAATGGAAGAAAGTGAATAAGACATATGTAAGTACATGCATACATACATATATATATATATATTAATTAGAATTATTATTTCATATATTACATACTTATTAATATTTTATATTTTTAAAATCATCGTTTAATGGTGAATGTGGAAATATATCTCATGGCATCATGGAGATGGTAATCCGTACGTACGCACGAGCGACAATATCTTAATATTGGTGGAGAAATCATAGATAATTGGATAGTTTATCATATATACAGAATTATTAACATGTAATATTTATTATTTACATCAGTTATACTCATTATTATACACATCCAAATAATTAAGTGTTTGAATAACCGACTACAGCACGACATGGAGACGGTCAGCCATACGTAGGCATGTATGGTGACGTTGTCATTTATAAGATGGATTGAATAAAGAATACAGTTTTACCACATTTATAATAAAATTAAAGTTCTTAGGTGGTACTGTAGCTATTATTTTAGTATGGAAACAACAATTAAAGTAGAATTGGAATAAGAAATGAACTCGAAAGAGAGTGTTGAAATCATTTCTCTTATTCGACTGTTTCATTTGGAGTTTATCAAAAGGGCTTCATAAGATGCCTTTCTGATAAAAGTAATGACTCTAGGTAAATGTGAAGTATGTTGGGAGGTTTTTTGGGACGGTTTTGGAAAAGCCAAATGGCTTTAGATTTGTCATTTTGAGAGAAGGGGATGTACCCTTTTATAAGAGAGGTGAGGGTCACTTTTGGAAAAGCTTAAAATATTACATTACAATAAAATAATATTTGGTTTTTAATCGCTAAAAAATTAATTATTTCTATGATAAGATGGTTATTGTTTTAAACCCACCCAACCAATAGGTTTTAGATAGGTTTATTTTACCATACATACCTTATCTTTTAGAATTAACTCTTAGTCAAAAAGTTTAACTTATACCGTGTCTTCTTGAATTCTTACACTATATGGTTTATAAAACCACTCTAAATATCCAAGAGAACATTAAGGGGTTAATTAATGACAAATATAATATTATTTAGGACCTTTTGAAAAACAATATATTTTTTTGAATATTATATAATTTAATAATATAATATTTGTTTTAAAAACTCATTTATGTCAATTTTGACACTATTTATTATTTATTACTGGATCATCATTGTGTAAAAAATAAATCTATTTATTTAAAGTATAAAAATTATAAATAAAATATCATTATTTATGAAATCATTTTATCTTTATAATGAATATTTAATGTCAAATTTATCTTATTTATAACCATATATTAAAAATGTTATAGTTGTTAAACATTGAATTTAACACTTTTTACTCTTCTTTAAATATAATAATAATAAATTTTCTAATCTAATCCATGTTATACAAAGAGGATGATATTTTATTTGTAAGTTCCTTTTGGTTTAATTTCACTCGTCCAATATAATTAGGCCATTTTTTAGGGTGAATATAATATCATCTTTACCCTTAATTACTTTATTTTATTATAACCATGTTAAATAAAAGTCAAACGTTACTACTCACCCAAAAATATTTTCATCTTATTGAACTAAATTTTACTCACTGATGTTAATCATGTCTCTTAGATTTTTTAAATTCAACTCACATAAGCATTAAAATTATGTTTTATGCAAATTTGAAAATGCCTCATAAAGGTGGGTAAAAGACGGTAAAAATTTCAATAAATATTTATACATATAATTTTTTTATAAAATTACACTAATAAATTACATTGAAATTATATTGGTACTGTATATCTATTTTTAATAAATATAAATTTGAATAACATAAATACTCAATTAAATAAAAAGTCAGTTTTAAACAGTAACACAATGTTTTTCACTATTCATAAAATATTAGTTTTTTTGAAAAATAAGAAAAAATTACCTTTAGAATTCAAAAATGAATTCTATTTTCAATATTAAAAACATTGATGTTGCATTAATTAATTTAAAACTAACTCTCGTTGTCAAAACCAAAAAAATGGGTTTTTTAAATGTATACACTTTCAAAAGATTGACATTGTTAATGTCAAATTTAAATGTGAAATTACATATAATTACCTATATTATATAAAATGATAAAAATATAATATAATTATACTTCCAAAACAATTAAATTCATAATTTATAACTATAAATTATTTTGATTTAAAAAATTTTATTCAATTAAAATTTAATATTTTTCACAATTTATCAAAATATGAAAGTTATTAGAAAAGTAAAAAACATTTATCCAAACTAAATTTTTATTTCCTAATTCTAAATAAGAATTTAATTTCATTAAATTGAACATATAAATGTGTCAAATATTTGTAATAAGAATGATTTTCTATTAAATAGTTGAAAATTTGAATTTTTTTTGAAAAATACATCTTTTATCTGAAAAAATGAATTTGTTCTAATATAATGTCAATGAATAACATAAAATGGGTGTAAAAATTAAATAGAGTATATATGATTCAATATGCAGTTAATACTATTCATAAATGTTTTTTGAACGGCTAGTTTGTTAAGTTGTGGAGTGCTCCAACACGGTGTTGCCCGTAGCGCATGCTATTTAATTACTTTAATGGGATAATGTACTATGAAATATTAGGGTGTTACACCTAGGGTTAAACCTAAGATAAAATTGATTTAAATATTATAATAATTTACTTTACTAACATGTTTCTAATCTCTAATTTATATGTCTCACACTTTTCTTTCTAATTTTATTCAATTTCCATAGCTACATGGAATAATGTTAACCATTGAGTATTTTGGATATGGAAATTATGAGAAATAAGGAAGATTGATTTCCTAAGTGGAAATATGATGAAGGGAATAATGAATATTATAAATTTATTGGTCACACTACTGAGGTTAAATAGATTGGAAACGACATGTGAATGGTATGTGATATTATTATTGTATTGTTTTTATTAAATATAAGAAGATTAAGGTTTATCAACCTTAAGTGATGATTTATATTCTATGAAAGATGATGTTGATAGATCCTGAGTTATAGTATATGAATAAAGTTTGATGAGTAAGGTGAATATGTTTCAGAATTCCATGATTATGTAATATGAATCATGACATATATAAGTGATTTCAGTATATGTTTTCAACTGGGATTAGAAAGGATATGTTATATAGTTCTAAGGAGCCATAATGTGATTTAAGGGTTAGTTGATATACTTTGAGACCACATGATTAAGGGAAAGATAAACCTTCATATATCCCTTATGTTTTGATAATAATATTTAGATAATGATATTTTTGATGTGAATTCGAAAATTGGATTATGCTAGTTTCTTGGGAAATAATAATGGAGTTATTTACAAGTGGGTTATGCTATCAAGGATGATGTATAAAACATTTATAAACTTATGTAATATATCTAATAAGTTTTAAAATGAGGAAACATGCATGTTTCTGATAAGGATATCTGATAAATCATGTTTTTACCGTGACTTAAGAGAATATATGATAAATGTGTTCTCAATTTTTGAATGTGCCCAACCAGAGATATACATTTTGATTCATGGGGGATAAATGAAGGTATTAACATTATTATTATATTACCATTATTTGAATTGATTTCTTTTATGTGAGTTTGGATAGATGCATTTTGGATAAGACTAGAGGTTTGAATGGATTATATTAGACATCAGATTGTATTGATTAATGCTATAATATTCATTTTTATGTTATTTTAGGAATGTTATAATAGTACCATTTTTAGTAAAAGGACAACCCATAGGACGAGTGAGAACCCATCGCGTCATACAAGGATGTACAAGTCAATCCAAAAAATTTAGTGTGATAGTCTTTTATTAGCTACCACTGGCCTATATGAAGTCCCTGGTTAAAATAAATTAGAATTAGTTAATTTAAGCTGTATGATAGATGATGTGTAATTCTATTTTTGGAACTATTTACGATTAATCTCACAATAGATGGACTTATGTATATTTGATCACTTGTTCTAGCCTTTTGGTGATAGAGATAGATGTAATGATCGATCATTCTACCGCAGGATCTTATAACACATCATTACTGACAAATTTGACATCATTACATCAAATAAGCTATGAAGTTGAAATTATTGAAGGATCAAACAATGATGAAATTTCACTAAAATCATGTATGTATTTATTCACATGAAAAACTATTCAACATTAGGAAAAGGATCATGAAATTAAAAAATTATATCCTTGTACCCTCTTATCTGATGAATCAGGTGATCCCCTAAATCATCACAAATTTATGGCATTCTAGCAATTAACATTATCCAATCCTTATTCTATATCATTATCCATCAGAACATTACGGTTAGATTTTTCTTCCATATCCATGTTTTCACATCAAAAATATATTCCCCTATGTGGGAAACCAAGTGATGTGTTTATTTGGGTAACCATTATATTTATAATGTTCCTTTTTAAAATGATGTTTTAGTATTAATTTTTATGATGTGGGTTTCTGTGAAAGAAACATTCAATAGGAAATCCATTTATTACCTCGAAAAAATTCAAGTGTGAAATTCATTTTAATGGGTGTAGAATGTAACACACCCTGATTTTATGAGATAGAGTAGTTTAATTTCATTTACTTCTTATGCTATATGCTACCCCAAGATTATCTTGTGTTATATGCGACACTGTATTAGCTTGCACTATATGCAAAATTATTCGTGGGTTGTGTTGCACACCATTTCAAGTTCTTTTGATGGAATTCAATTCACGTAACACTGAGTATATATTTTTTCAATTTATAAATTTACATAGTTTTGATTATGTTATACACAAAACCAATGGAATCTTTCACTACACCCAACATTGACTTGGCTTGAGAAAGAGTGACTATCCTCAATATCTTGTGTTGTTCATGATACCGAGTATATTTCATAAAATGCAGTTTTTCCACCTTTTGATGTTGTACCCATTTTAAATGTAGATTTTGACACTTTTATAAGTTAACTATGAGAAAATCATCTTATTATTGGGAAGTGGGACATAATACTTTATTATTGGGAAGTGCGAAATTGGATTATAATTTTATCATTTAATACAATTTATGTCATTGGAAGTAATTTAATTCAAAACTGCCTTTTCAACTAATTTATATATATATTTGGATTATTCTCGAATGATTATTGTTTTAATTGTTTTATTTTGCATACGTACGACTTACCATCTCCATGATGTAAAGAGATTCATTCTCCATGTTAATAATTCAATAATTATTATAATGAAAATTTAATAAATAATAACTAAATATATTACATAAAAATTATACTGGTTTTATGTATATATATTTATTTCATTTATATACTTCCATTAAATTTAATAAGGAAATGAAAACAAAATTCATGTGTACATACGACATACCATCTCCATGAATGGTGTATTACATATCATTTAACTATATATTATATATATAATATAAATCATGTTTTACTTTATAAATCTATTTAAATAATCATATATTTATTAATATCGAGAATAAAAAATCCAAACACGTAGGAAAAAGAAAATAATTATTTCCCAAAACGTTGCTTTGACATTGAATTGACAAATGAATAGTTAATATAATGTCATAAGTGAATCATCTATGATAACATAGATACAATATGGATCTTTTTGACATTAATAGTATGATTAAACCCACTATACAAGTATTTTAGTCACATCTAGAAGAAACTAGAGTGAAGGTAAGGGATAAAATTTCTAATCAAGTTTTTATCCGACATTGTTTATACTTAGGTATTTACTGGGGTTATATTTATAATTCATTTCCATGTTTTAAAAGAATATTTTCATATAATTATTACTATTCTTATATATATGTTTAAATTAATTTTTACCAATTTTTTAATTTTACTACATTGTTTGGATGTAATCTTTCATACGTTTACCATATGAGGTATTTTTTAATGTTTCCAAAAAAGTGTGATAATAATGTTTTTTAACTTATAAGGCATGAATATATTTTTAAATATTCACATTTCACTATTTCCATGTAGCTTCCGGTAATTTATTTCTTGATTATTTTCTAATAAATTTTTCTTATAATTTTTTTTGTCATTTTGAGAAAAGAAATCATTTTTGAAGAAAAACAGATATTTTCCTCAAGAACTAAGTTCAAGTATTTTTGTCAGAAATAATATAAATCTATTATGATTCTCTTAAATATGGTTATGTTTCAATCCATATTTTTACTATTATTTTATTCTTTTAATGATGGAATGATATTTTTATAGATTTATCAATGATTGAATGATATTTAAAAACCCCATTTCATTTCATCAGTTATGCTATGATTGATGATTTATGTTTTGTGGCACACATAAGAATCGTTTCATTATTTGATGGGTGGGACCAACATATCCTTCTAATTAATTGGGTAATGATTTATATCTCATGATATATAAATTACTAGAATGAAAAGTAAAATCAGTTTAGTAATACAAGGTCGGAACAACATGTAAACCCGGTTTATTAATAGACATTGTCTACTTTGACAGTCTTGGAAGTAATGCCTTGGCTATAATAGAAACCATAATATGTACTTATTAGTTTTACCCAATTACATGTTTTATATAAATACTATTTTATCATGGTTAATATTATTTTATGATCTATTCCTTATGTACTACCATGATTTATTTCATGACTACGGATTCTTATATTTAAACTGTATGTTCATGTTATTACGTTAAAATATTTATGGTTTGTTTTTTGTTTACCCTCACAGAGGCTTTGATCTCACCCTTTTTATGTTTTCTATTCCCTAGGATATAAAGAAAGATTTTATGTAGGAAAAAAAGGGGAAGATCATTATTGGATATGTTTATGATCTTTCACCATGTATGAAGATTATTATTCGAGTATCCAAAGACACTAAACTAATATGGTCATTGGGAATATATTGTGTGTCATGTATTATGTATTCCAAAAAAGTAATATAATGTACATGTATGTCAATATTGAGTCTCTAAAAATATGTTCTTGGTTTGGTTGTCATGGTGGAAGGGAAAAAGAATCTAATATATAGAGTCAACATAAGGAAGATCAACATGTCAGTGTTCATTCTCAGGATCAGGTAGAGATGAGGGATCTACATGCTCTTGATTAGGCAACTCTAGAATCCTATGTTAGACCGAAAATAGTTTAAAGTATTTTTGTCATATCTTATATATTTTCTATTATAATTGAAATAGGTTCCATTGGTTTTCTTATTTCAACCCATATAGTTAATTTGTTTATGTTCCATCTAAGGGTATTCCATATGTGACCGATTATGAGATGCTAAATGGAAAAATGTGACTGTAGGGTTTCATGTTTCCATTTATAAACTCACTGTATTATCAGGCAAGATGGAATGGGAATCCAATGTTTGAAAATGGGCCTCATTTAAGTGATAAAAAATATTAATTGGATAGTTCTTTTCTAGGTTCACATCGCTTTTTATCAGTAGTAATTGAGCTTTGTAGAACGTGATGAAAGCTCTCAGGTCTTTATGTGTGAGTGGGATACTCTATTAGGACATGATGGACCTCCACTTCTGGAATTAGGATGTCTTTTTTTCATATCTCATCACCCATACCATATAATTATGTTAGTGGTTTTGAGTGTGGGTTACCATATATGGTGGATTAGTTCCAAGAGTAAGGTGATATATCATGTTTACATCCGAATTGTGATGTGGAGTTCACAATCGAATTGGAACTGAGGAAACATTTTATATCTCCTCCCTCATATTGTATGCCCCCCACCTATTAGTTATAAATAATGAAAAACTAAATGATTCAAAATTGAATGGATTCGTTCTCCTAAGAATATTACCTTGAGCCACCCTACAATTATTTGTCGAGAATGCCAATGGATCTGTCTTGTTACGTATCGATTATTGTAATATGAATAAGGTAACTATGAAAAATAAATATGACCTTCCTAGTATTGATGATGTTATTTATCAACTCAATTTGGTATAGTGGTTCTCAAACATCGATTTGTGTTTCAGGTATATCCAAGTTAGAGTCATAGAAACAGATGTGCCTAAAACCTATTTCCAAATTTGGTATGAAAATTTTGAGTAATTGATTATTCCATTTCGATTCATCAATGCTCTAGAAGAATATAAAGAACTCGTGAATAGTGTTTTTCATATGTACCTCAACTATTTTATCATGGTAGTTGTGGATGACATTCCGGTTTACTCTATGACCGAGGGGGACCAAGTTTATTATTTAATGATTATGTGGGGAACACTTCGAGATCATCTTCACTATGATAAAAAAAATTAATGACTCTTCTATATTAATAATGTAATGTTTCTAGGTCCTGTGATCTTAGATCAATGGTTTTTTTGGACTCTAATAAGATCAGTACAGAAATATCATTATAGAAGATGCCAAATTCTTTTTAAATCAGAAGCTTTTTTTGCATGATAGGGTATTAAATGTGGTAAGATAAATTTTTATCTCATATTTCTTCACCCATAATGGAGATTACCAGAAAAAGGGGTGAAGCGTTAGTGGACCATGATTGGGATATTTACTAGACGAATATGGTGTCTAAGGATAATAATGGAACAAATTTCTTTGTAAGGGTTTAGCTGATACAATCCATATTGGAGATGATTTGATTTAATCATACTAGTGATGTGCAATTCTAGAAGTTGATGTGGTATTAAAATGGTTGGGAGGTTCCAGGTGGATGCTTCCTCATATTAGAATATCATAGTGATCATACTAGAGATAAGGAAAATTTATTATTCATATCTCTTATTTTTCATCACCATAAACCAAAGTGGTTTATAAAAATTGACCATATGAGAATGGATATTGAATGTTCAAGGTACAATAATGGAATTATCATAGTGATTTAGAAGAAATTAAATTACATTTATTTCAATGGGATCTTATCCTATTGTATCAACTATCATTTTTTCGGCATCTTATAGAGTATCTAAATATTTTCATGATCCTATTGTTATATTTTTTTTTCTTCCTAAACAAATTGAAATGGTTTCTATTTGACATATCTTAAAGGACGAGATAAAGGTTTGTAAATGAATATTCTATAACTAGGGATACATAATTATATTGATTTCAAAACCATTAAAATAAAATGAATGAACATTCTAGAAAATATGTTATGAAATATGGTGAGTATTTAGAGGATATCAAAAGGAGTGCAGATTATTATTTGAGATGAATTTTTAATAAATCATATTTTTAGACTATTCTTTTTCATTATACACTTATCTTTAAATTCAATCTCTCACAAAAGATTTTAAATCTCACGATGTGTGATTAAATGTGCTAGAACCTCTCCCAAACTTATTTAGGAATGAGAAATATGAGTACATAAAAATTATGGATCATGGATCAACAACAACCATTGATTCACTCAGCTTATCGAGCTGTATTTTTATAATATATTTTTTTTCTCTCGATATCCTCAAACATTACATATGACATATTTACCTTCCTCTACCTCTCCGACCTCAACTACTCCTACGAGTATCTTTGGAAATAACCCCCAACTAGTTGTTCATCATCTCAGTCAAGTTGCAACTAGTTTTTTTCTTCTTACTCTTATATGTAATCTGTCTTCTATACCATTAACCTGTATGGTTTCTTAAACTATTGATTCTAATTACCATCATGAATATTCCTCTAATTAGAATTTATATTAGGTAATCTGAGAGGGAATATTATATTTCAATTTTATAATCATAATCCCAATGGGGGATTAATTACAAATATTCTATTTTTATGTAAGATTATTTTTTTTGATTCCAGTTGTCCAATTTTAGAATTCCAATGGAATACTATATTATAAATTTGTTAGATTATTTATTTGTAATGAACTATGATCTTAAAAAGGGGGATATTATGGGTATATTCCAACAATTCATTGTTTAAATTATCCCAAATCATTATTATTCAGTAATTTATAACCATTATTATTTATTTATTGATAATTATATTTCTATAAAATTATTGAAAATTTGTTATGTATGTATATTATATATGGACAACGGTACATTTGTGCATGGGTTGAAACATCCATAAAGAATATTTTAGTATGACTATGAGTTGAGATATATTTTCAAGGAACAATTTTGAGGATAAGAAGTATTCATGAAGGAAAAAACTTATGCAAACTAGATTCTTTGATGGTGGTATCATATTTCACTAATTGTTAGGTCTTCTTTGAAAATGATATATATCAATCAGGCACTATTTCTATAGATCGTAAGTAGAAAAGTATGATTTTCCCAAATTATGAATATTATGTATGTTAAAATCAAGAAACAATTTGAATTGTTAAATATTCCCTATATGGGGAATATATTTTGAGATAAGGAATTATATAATGTGCCTATGATTCTATAAGAATAATAAAATTTCATTTTGTTTTATACCACCATGTTTTAGGAAAAGTCTTCTATATGAAGGAATTATACCATATGTGTTAAGGAAGGACTGGTCAAAAGGGGGAGCGAATATTCCATGACATGTATGGAGGATTTTATATGATTTATATTTATTTTATGACACTCCTTATATAAATCTGTGAAATCATATATCTGATCATCCATCATATAATTCAAGTTTTCTTATGTGAGGACATTCTTATTCTATTTCTATATATGAAAAATGTATTATTTTATTCCAATGTATTGTTTTGAAAAAGTAAATGAATGATATATGATTTTAATGGTTTTAGAATGGATAATAAGTAGGTGGATTTAGTTATTATTATTATTATTAAATACATAGATTGAGGGTTGTTATGTTTTGTTGTAAGGAATCCTCACATTCATATGTGGTATGAATGACTGAGGGCCATGCTTTGAAATATTATTAGGATACTAAGAGACATAGAAATACTATATATTAATGTAATTTAATAATACATCCAATTATAATCCTTGATGGATAGCTTCAAATGCTTACACAGAATGATTTAAATTCAATTAATCAATCAAATCTAGTCATATATTTATGGACATCAAAACATCTATATCTTTTTTAGGGTAATTATATTTTATTTTACATTCGATTTATTATTATAATACATGAATATTTATTCAAAACCACTATTGTATTATAAGGATCTATATTCAGATTCAATTTCTTTATTCATTTTAAATTAGTTGTCCCAAAAATTATTGTGCAAGAGGCTAGTTGTATACTGGACTTCGTAGTGTTAATTTGATGTATGTATCCCATGATCCAGGTTTTAGATATATTTGTTTTTTTAAATAAATGTTCTTTGTAGTCCATTCATGTAATGTGCATGGGACTATTTTCAATCTTGGTTTTGAACCACTTATTTTTAAATCTAATGTTCATTGTTTAGTTTTTTCTCATACTATTTGAAATTGATTTCCTTTTTAAAATACCATATCAACACTGGTTTATAATTGTTTGGAACAAGTTGTTTTTGAATTTTAATTCTCAAATATCTACCTTTTATTTTTGATATACATATTATATTAGATGAGAGTAGATTTATTTAGATAGTTAGAGAGATTTCAAATCCTTTAAATGTGTGTTTATCAAGCATTTAAGAAAATATTTTAAAATATATAATTATACATACATACTAACTTACGTATGTACGACATACCTTATAAATGTATTTAAATAATAATATATTTACAAATATCAAGAATAAAAATTCCAAACACGTAAGAAAAAGAAATTAATTATTTCCCAAAATTTTGCTTTGACATTGAATTGATAAATTAACAAGTAATATATTGTCATAAGTGAATCATATATGATATCATAAATACAATTATGGATCGTTCAGACATTAATAATATGATTAAACCCACTATTTAGGTGTTTTAGAAACATCTAGAAGAAACTATACTGAAGGTAAGGGATAAATTTTCAAATCATGTTTTTATCCGACATTGTTTATACTTATGTATTTACTGGGGTTATATTTATAATTCATTTCCATGTTTTATAATAATATTTTCATATAATTATTACTATTTCAATATGTATGTTTAAATTCATTTTTACCCATTTGGAATTTTACTGCATTGTTTGGATGTAATCTTTCTTACGTTTATCATATGAGTTATTTTATGATGTTTCCAAAAAAGTATGATAAGAATGTTTTTTTAACTTATAAGGCATGGACATATTTTTAAATATTCAAAATTCACTATTTCCATGTAGCATCCTGTAATTTATTTCATTTTTATTTTCTAATAAATTTTTTCTTATAAAATTTTGTGTCATTTTGAGAAAAGAAAACATTTTTGAAGAAAAAAGGATATTTTCCTCAAGAACTAAGTTCAAGTATTTTATCAAAATTAATTTAAATATATTATGAAGCTCTTCAATATGGTTATGTTTCAATTCTTATTTTTACAATTATTTTATTCTTTTAATGATGGAATGATATTTTTATAGAATTTTCAATGATGGAATGATAATTAGAAACCCCATTTTATTTAATAGGTTATGCTACGATTAATGATTTATGTTTTGTGGCACATGTAATAATGATTTCATTGTTTGATGGGTGGGACCTATATCTCCTTCAATGAATTGGGTAATGATTTATATCTCATGAGATATAAATGAATAGAATGAAAAGTAAAATTAGTTTAATAATACATGGCTGGAACAACATGTAAACCCACTTCATTAACAAACATTGTCTACTATGACAGTCTTGGAAGAAATGCCTTGGCTACAATAGAAACCATAATATGTACTTATTATTTTTAAATAATTATAATTTTTTTTTATCAATTCTATTTTGTCATGGTTAATATTATTTTATGATCTATTCCTTACGTACTTCCATGATTTATTTCACGACTAAGGATTCTTATGTTTAAACATTATGTTCATGTTTTTACATTAAAATATTTATAGTTTGTTTTGTTTTTACCCTCACAGAGAATTTGATCTCACCCTTTTTATGATTTCTATTCCCTAGGATATAAAGAATGGTTTTATGTAGGAAAAAAGGGTAAGACCTTTATTGGATATGTTGAAGATCATTCACCATGTTTGAAAATTATGATCCGTGTATCCGAGGACACTAAACTAATTTGGTCCTTCAGAATATATTGGGTGTCATGTATTATGTATTCCACAAAAGTAATGTAATGTCCATGTATGTCAATATTGAGTCTCTAAAAATATTTTATTGGTTTGGTTGTCATGGTGGAAGGGAAAAAGCATCTAATGTATATAGTCAACTTAAGGAAGATCATCATGTTAGTGTTCATTCTCAGGATCAGGTAGAGATGAGGGATATACATGGTCTTGATTAGGAAACTCTAGAATCCTATGTAAGAGAAAAAATAGTTTAAAGTATTTTTATATCATATCTTATATATCTTCTATTATAGTTGAAACAGGTTCCATTCGTTCTTTAATTTCAACCCATGAACTTAATTTGATTATCATACATCTAAGGGGTTTCCATATGTTACTGATTTAGTGATGCTACATGAAAAAATGTGAGTGTAGGGTTTCATGTTTCTATTTATTAACTCACTGTATTATCAGTCATGTTGGAATGGGTTTCCATTTTTTGAAAAATAGGCCTCATTTACCAGATACAAAATATTAATTGGATGGTTCTTTTATAGGTGCACATCGATTATTATCGGTAGTGATTGAGTTTTGTGGAACATGATGAATGCTCTCAGGTATTTATGTGTGAGTGGGATCCTCTATTAGGACATTATGGACCTTCCCTTCTATAATTAGGATATCTTTTTTTCCTATCTCATCACCCATACCATATAATGATGGTAGTGGTTTTGTGTGTTGGTTTCTATATATGGTGGATTAGTTCCAAGAGTAATTTCATGGTGATATATCATGTTTACATCTGAAGTGTGATGTGGAGTTCACAATCGAATTTGAACCGAGGACACATTTGACAACTCTTCCCTCATATTGTATTCCCCCACCTATTATTTATAAATAATGAAAAACTAGATGATTCAAAATTGAATGGATTCTTTCTCCTATGAATATTACCTTGGGCCACCCTAGACTTATTTGTCGATAATGCCAATGGATCTCTCTTGTTACGTATCAATAATTTTAAGATAAATAAGGTAACTATGCATAATAAATATGACCTTCCTAGTATTTATGTCGTTATTTATGAACTCAAATTGTTATGGTGGTTCTCAAACATCGATTTGTGTTTTTGTTATATCCAAGTTAGTGTCATAGAAGCAGATGTGCCTGAAACATCTTTCCAAATTAGGTATGAAAATTTCGAGTACTTGATTATTCCATTTCGATTTATTAATGCTCTAGTAGAATTTATAGAACTTGTGAATTTTTTTTTCATCAGTACCTCAACTATTTTATCATGGTAGTTGTGGATGACTTTCCGGTTTACTCTAGGACCGAGGGGGGCCATGTGTAGTATTTAATGATAATGCGGGGAACACTTCGAGATCATCTTCACTATGCTAAAAAAATTTAATGATTCTTCTTGATTAATAATGTAATGTTTCTAGGTCATATGATCTTAGATATATGGTTTTTTGGTAGCTAATAAGATCATTACAGTAATATCATTGTAGAAGATGACGATTTTTTGGAAATCAGAATATTTTTTAGCATGATAGGGTATTACATGTGGTTCAATAAATTTTTCCCTCAGATTGCTTCACCCATGATGGAGATTACCAGAAAAAGGGTTGAAGCGTGAGTGGACCATGATAGAGATTTTTTACTAGATGTATATGGGGTCTAAGGAGAATAGTGGAACAGAATTCTTTGTAAGGGTTTAGCTGATACCATCCATATTAGAGACGATTTTATTTAAGCATCCAAGTGATGTGAAATTCTAGAAGTCGATGTGGTATTAAAATGGTGTGGAGGTTCCATGTGGATGCTTCCTCATATTAGAATATCATAGTGATCATACTAGAGATGAGGAAAACTAATTAATCATATATCATATTTTTCACCACCTTAAACTCAAGTGGTTTATAAAAATTATCCAAATGAGAATGGATATTGAATGGTTAAGGGAGAATAATGGATTTCTCATAGTGATTTTGAAGAAATGAAATTACATTTATTTCAATGGGATCATATCCTATTGTATAAACTTTCATTTTTTCATCATCTTATTGAGTATCTATATATTTTCACGATCCTATTGTTATATTTGTTTTTCATCGAAAAAAATTGAAATGGTTTCAATTTGACAGATCTTAAAGGATGAGATAAAGGTTTGGAAATGAATATTCAATAAATAGGGATACATAATTATATTGGTTTCAAAACCATACAACTAAAACGATTGAACATTCTAGAAAAGATGTTAAGAAATTTGGAGAGGATTGAGAGGATATAAAACGGAGTGTAGATTATTATTCAAGATTAATTTTTAATAAATCATATTTGAAGACAATATTTTTTCATTATACATGTATCTTTAAATTCCATCTCTCAAAAAATATTTTAAATCTCAAGATGTGGGATTAAATGTTCTAGTACCTCTCCCTAAATTTTTTAGGAATGAGAAAGATGATTACTTACAAATTATGGATCATGGATCGAAAACATCCATTGATTCACTCACCTTATGGAGATATATTTTTATAATACTTGTATTATTTCTCGATCTCCTCAAACATTAGTTATGACATATTTACCTACCTCTACCTCACCGACCTTAACTACTACTATGGGTCTTTTTGGAAATATCCCCCAACTAGTTGTTCATCTTCTGAGTCAAGTTGCAACTAGTTTTTTTTCTTCTTACTCTTATATGTAATATGTCTTATATACCTTCTACCTGTAAGGTTTATAAAACTATTGATTCTAATTACCCTTATGAATATTCCTCTAATCAGAATTTATATTAAGTAATCTGAGAGGGAATATGATATTTCAATTTTATAATCATAATCCCAAGGAGGGATTAATTCCAAATATTCTACTTTTATGTATGATTTTTTATTTTATTTTTTATTCCACTTGTATAACTATAGAATTCCAATGGAATGCTATATTGTATATTTCTTTACTTATTTTTTTGTAATGAAATATGATCTTAAAAAAGGGGGATATTATGGCTATATTCCATGAATTCATTGTTTAAAATATCCAAAATCATTCTTATTTAGAAATTTATAACCATTATTATTTATTTATAGATAATTATATTTCTATAAAATTTATGAAAATTTGTTATGTATAAGGCCAATGGTACATTTGTGCGAGGGATGAAACATCCATAAAGAATATTTTCATATGACAATGAGTTGAGATATATTTTCAAGGATCAATTATAAAGATAAGAACTATTCATTAAGGAAAAAACTTATGCAGACTAGATTCTTTGAAGGTGGTCTCATATTTCACTAATTGTCGGGTCTTCATTGAAAATGAGTTCTATTAATCAGGCATTATTTCTATTGATCATACGTGTCAATGTATTATTTTCCCAAATTATGAATAGGATGTAAGTTAAAATCAAGATACAATATGAATTGTTAAATATTCCATATATGGGGAATATATTTTGAGATAAGGAATTATATAATGTGCCTATGATTCTATGAGAATTATCATATTTAGTTTTGTTTTATACCACCATTTTAAGGAGAAATCTTTTATATGAAGTAACTATTACATCTGTGTTAAGGAATGATTGATCAAAATGGGGGAGAAGATAATCCATGACATATATGGATGCTTTTATGTGATTTATTTTTATTTCATGACACTCCTTATATAAATCTGGGAAATAATATATCTGATCATCCATGATATAATTCATGTTTTTTTATGTGAGGACATTCTTCTTCTATGTCTATATAAGAATAATGTATTACTTCATTCCAATGGATAGTTTTGTAAAATTAAATGAATGATAGATGATTTTAATCTTTTTATAATGGATAATAAGTAGGTGGATTTAATAATAATAATAATTAGTATTAAATAGATAGATTGAGGGTTATTAATATTTGTTGTAAGGAATCCTCACATGCATATGTGATATGAATGATAGAGTTCCATGCTGTGAAATTTTATTAGGATACTAAGAGACATAGAAATTCTCTATATTAATTAAATTTACTAATATATCCAATTTTAATCATTGATGGATAGCTTAAAATTATTACATGGAATGAATTAACTTCAATTAATCAAACAAATCTAGTCATAGATTTCGGGACATCAAAACATCTATATCTTTTTTAGATTAATTCTATTTTATTTTACATTCAAGTTGTAATTATACTACATTAATATTTATTCAGAACCACTATTGTATTATAAAGAGATGTATTCAGATTCTATTTCTTTATTCATTTTATATTAGTTGTCCCAAAAATTATTGTGGAAGAGGATAGTTGTATACTGTACTTCCTAGTGTGAATTTGAAGTATGTATCCCATGATCCAGGTTTTAGATATGTTAATTTTTTTAAATAAATGTTCCTGGCAGTCCGTTCATGTAATGTGGATGGGACAATTTTCAAGCTTGGTTTTGAACCACTTATTTTTAAATCTAATGTTCATTATTTAGTTTTTTTCTCACACTATATATAATTTATTTCTTTTTAAAAATACCTTATCAACTCTGGTTTAAATTATAGCGAGCAAGTCGTTTTTGCATTGTAATTCTAAAATTTCAACCATTTATTTTTGATATACATATTATATTTGATGAGAGTAGATTTATTTCGATAGTTAGAGTTATTTCAAATCATTTAAATGTGAGTTTATCCAACATTTAAGAAAATATTTTAAAATAATTAATTATAAATAATGACTAAATTAGTTCACTAGATTTATTTAAATTGTGGGATTTTGATTTAATGATATATTCAATAACAAAATTTTGATGATCAATTCACCCCTATTGATTACTCCAATCTAAATAATATGAAACAATAGGCCACCTTATGTATGGTAAGACTTTTATGTGAATGTGTATCCTAAAAAATAGTGGTGTCTCTTTATGTTGTGTTTGTTGTTTCTTATTGTAGACCCCTTTAATTAAAATGATATAACACACTATATTGATAACTATATTTTTATCTTAGATAATTTATTTTTTGATGTATTTCTTTCATTTTAATATTTATATCCCTGTGTTTCTTTACTTTCATAAATTATTCTTAGGGGGGGCACTCCAAAACCATCACGTCTAATGCGACAATTTTGTTCTAGAAATATCAAATAAGCTAAAAGTAGTTTTTCCTTGAGGTAAATTCAATGAAACTATTATGTCTAATCTAGATAACAAATTTTGAAAATATATATTTATTTTTATAAAATATTTTTTTTAAAGAATAAAAATATTATATTATATCATACTTACACAAGATTCTCAAACATTATATTTATTTTCATCTACTATTGATCACTATTTATTTACAAGACCCCCTTACAAATAAGATAATGTGTGATGGATTGGATTGAGATATAGATTCATAATCCAATACAAACATTGGTTTATAATTATGTCATTGATACATATCACATTACATTTTAACAATAAATTTTAAATATATAGAATTTTTCATGTGAAGAATACACCATAATTGAATTATGGTAGGGGTATGTTGGTTTTGATGCATTGCTATTATTTTATACACTCCATTACTATTTCATAAATTTAAAATTCTATAATAAATTGATTAAGAAAACATAATATATAATAAAATATTACAAATTACAATCTACTATAAATATTTTATCTTTCCAATGATTAATGAATGAATAATTGGTTTCTTGGTTTATCATATGTTCATATATTGTTATTGAGTAGGGGTAAACATTTACCAAAGTAACCCTAATATGAATTTTATATGAAATATCTATAAGTATATATATGCATCACTAGTGACTCTAAATATGAATTTCATCTAAAAATTATCTTTTATAAATATATTCTGAAAGGGTAAACTAGGTGTAAATAAACTTTTCGTTATTATTTTTTGTTATAAAAGAGAATACATATCATAATGTTTCCTTAATGTATTCCCAAATTAGTGACTTCTGTGCAGTTTCAACATTGTGCCTTGTATCTACATCAATTGACACTTGCATCATTGTGTTGGACCCAATGTATCTAATGAAATGGACTATTAGTGTCAATATGATAGAGATCTGAATCCCATCTAACCTCGAAATTTCTATATATTTTTTCTTGCCTTAATATATTTAACCAAGAAAACCATTCTGCACTGATCCAGTCTTTTTTAATCATATGTTTTCACCTTATAATATTTAACTAATATTAGCATCTTCAGTATGTTGTTCCTCAACAATATTATCATCGTTGGGTAGATAATCCATTGTGTATACTATTAAATCAATTTTTTTATATTAAGAAAATATAGTGGTGAACACATGAAAGTATATGGAAACACATTGTATTGATTAAAAAATCATAGATATTTAACATGTTCGATGAAGAATTTTTATATTCATTAATGAATAAATCGGTCAGGACGCTCTATAATGTTTCCCAATCCCATAATTTTGGTGCCCTATAACATAAAAGTCATCATAAGAAATATGAACACCATGAAATGATCACAATAACCCAAATGAATGTTTCATCCTCAATTGAATTTTTATTTTACCAATGTGTTTTTTAGTCGATAATAAAACTATTTACCAATTAGTGTTTTCAAGATTATGGATATAAAATACTTGTAATTATTATGAATTCATTATGAATGTTTCATCCTTTGACCCATTTGTAAAAAAATTGATTCAAAATAATCAATTCACCGATTTTAACTTCACTAATTTTACTTATACATTAAAATAAAAAAAATAGCACTTAGAATTTGGTATAATCAAACTCCCATGATTTCCAATTATGGAAAATTATGAAATATTCTTTTAAATTGGTTTTTTATCTTTGGTACCAATAACAGATATGGGGCCTTCCACAAAAAATAACTCCAAAAATTTTCATTGTAATACATTGAACATATTCCCTTGTATAGAACATAAAATAATTAATTACATAGTATTTGTAAGATAATACATGTATAGTTTTCTGTATGGATTTACATCGACATCATTCTAATGTTGAATTTATATTTAGAAAGAACTCTTTTAAAATTATGGAATCGAATCCAAACAACATACTATTAACTATTTGTATCTGATATCCAGCATTAATCCTGTGATGTATTCAAATGCCTAATAATTTCACTATGAGTATAAAAATATGAAATAGACACAATATTATTATATAAAATTTAAAGATTTTCATGATGTATCTTAGTATTGTAAATTTTTAAAATAACCCATTCATAAAGTACACTGCTATCAAGCTGTCCACTATGATGATATTTTGGGAGACTATTTTTTTTATATCATAAATGTAATGATTATAAGATTTAATATTTTCCTCAACAAAATATCAAAACATAGTAAAATATTTTGATTACCTTTTTTTAATGTACCCTTTAAAAATATTCGTATACTATTTTTTGTTGTATATCCATTTATAATGAATAGGACCACATATCCATATCTCTCTAACCAAGATAATTATAAATTGAACCACTTTATCAATGAATGACTATACAAAGAACATATCTGATTAACTTATTTTGACATGAATTTTCATTTAAATGGTTTATAACATTACCGGGTCTGTAAAGTTTCATCATATATCTTTGATATTAAATCAATGGATTGCTAATATGTGTAAAAACATTTATATAGAATACCACCAAAATAAACATTAATTATGCCTTTCATAAAAACATGATATTCAATTTATTTTTTTCCTTTTTCTTAAAATCATTCATCGACATGATATTATTAATATTTTATGAATAACCATTGGATTCAATATACAATTAAATAATTTAATGTTCGCAAATGTTTATTATTTTAAAAAGTGTGTAATCCATTAGTGGAAGAATATTCTGTCTTTAACCCTTTATTGGAACCCTCTATTCCCTTATCCTCATCTAAATAATGTTAAACCTAGAAATAATTCCATATTTTACGTTATGTTGTGAATTTAGAAATATGTCAATGACACTATCACATACATTTACTTCTATATAAATGACATAAATAAATTTCATAACGTACAAACAAACTCGGTATGGGATTTTAAAAAATTAATCAATTTTCTATAAAATTTTTAGAAGGTCTTTCAAAAAGGGTTTACCAATAATGATAAAAATATCATTTTCCTTTTAAAAATATTCACCACATTTTAATGTTTATGGTGTTGTATTTTTTGAATTTCCATGAGATGATGCTCTCTAAGATCAGTATTTATGTTCTTAGGGTAATTATTTGTTATGTATTAGATAAAAATATTCAAGGAATTTTTAAACCTAACGGAATGTGTATCTTCTTCAAAAATGGTACACCCAAGCATTACTCTAACGTAATATCCTAAACAATTTCTATAAGTATGAAATTCAATTATAATCTCGAAAAATAACTCTCAAAATAGTAAATCAAAATTTCTATGAGTATAATAGAATTTAACACATGAATCACATATCCAATTAAAATCATCAATAAATGGATCAAAATAATATTCAATATATTTACCTGGGTTTCAAGGTCCTTATATAAGAAAATACAATATAATGTATTTTCACTCCATGCATAACAAACATGGAATGTTCCAATATACCAACATAATTTTCTATGTATAGTGAACAACACATTGTACACTATAGGATTCATTCCATTTGAATATATTGTAAGGCATAGAATTTTAAGATAGTTTCTAAATTTAGGATACTCATGATCAATTTTCTCTCACAGAGGGGATTTTTTGGTGAAAAATCCAACCAAATTATATTTTTATATCAACTATAGAAGAAAATTTATTTTTCAAATTCTAAATTCAATATAGCCTTTTAAACCTTAGAATAATTGAAAATTACCTTAGAAATTTCTAATGGTGTGATTCATTTTGTTGTATCAAGGTGGACAAAACATAGGTTATTTTGAATTCATGGAACTTGAGAAACAATATACAATCATATTTACATGTTTTTAATCATTCAAAGATCACAAAAATTCATCATTTCATTTGTTTTGTGTCATATATTCGACAGGGATGATCATTATCTCCGAGTACCATATCATTCAAGAGGGTAAGAATTCTATAATACTTATTTCACTCCATTTATTTCCATCTATAAAATTATATTGATTTTGTATGGTGTCAAATGTTTTATATTTAATTCAACCATTATAAAATGGTTCCTTTTATATGTATTTATCTTCTCAAAAATTATTGGAAATTTTTTAATATCATCACCAACTATCCTCATAAATTCCACGATAAAATATTTTTCATAATTTATAGTTTTACACATAATCGATGATCCATAAATCATAGTAATATCATAGTCACTCACTATTTTTAGATTTTTTAAATGATTTGTCCGTCATTTATAACATCATTATATTCCATGATACCCCATGTTTTCTTCAACCCCTATAGAAAAATTTTAATTGAATAAAAAAATTTACACAAATATAATTGATTTGTAAAGGATCATTTCCCAAATCTGTTACAAACATGACGAACCCTTTAACCTCATACTCATACTCGCTTCTCATATAATTTACATCCATATTGTTTTTAATCATATTCATCATATTTGGTTCAAAAATATTGAAATTTAAAAAAAATTATATAAATACACATATGGATTGAGTGTATAATCCAAATATGTTTTTATTTATATATACACTCAAATAGTCATCGAATTCGAAATAAATGGTTCATGCCTCAATAAATTGATGGGGAATTTGATGATGAATAATTATATGAATAATAATGTTTAATAAAATGATTTTTTTATCCTAAGAATACAGGTATCATAATTCATTATATGTATTGAATAGAATAAACAACGGAGATAATGAAAATTATTATAATAAAATATAAAATATTATTATCAAAATAATGAATATTATCTATTTATTTACATATTTCTAGAATATTCTAATTTTATATTCATTATGTTTTTTGATTTTATTTTATTCAAAAAAATATAGGGTATTCATCATTTTCATGGTCCCATGGATGAAATATCTCTTGTACAGGACATAAAATATTTCATTTAAAAATGAATTGATAAAGAAAAATCCTAATGTCGCCATTGAATCAAAATTTAACCAATGGTCAAATGTTTTTTAGTGATTTATGATTCATTGAGGTTATATAGAAGATGAAATAATACTAAGATGATATGGAAAAAAAGAACCGCATAAAAAATTAATTTACAGGCTACAAGGAAGCATGTTTTCTATTTTTTAACAAATTACATTTATCAAACATTGACCATATGAAACTATGTTAGACAAATTTCTGAGTAACATGAAATAATAAAATCATGAAATTTATATTTTTTGGTTGTATTTTCACTAATTTAAACGCACATATTCATTCATACTATCAATCCAACTTAATAGACAAGTTTACTTTGACTAAAATAAACCATTTAATGTCACCTTCATTCAACATTTAATCTTTCTTTTAAAACAACATTACCATATCCAATAGATATTTAATGGTTGAAAATGGTGTTGTAATATTTGTACACCATTGTTTTTTTGTGAAAAACAACTTTTCACTATATTTTGACACATTACATAACAAAATGATGCTGAAGAAACCCTAAAAATAAATTATTTTCTATAAATAATGGAATGTTCACAAGCCTTATCCCCCAATTGAGATGAAATAAATTAAAAAGACTGGATCGTATGGGATTGCAATAAAGGGCTATCATGTGAACCATTTCTATAACATCACCTGATTTAGGTAGTTTAACATTTTTTTATATGTATTGATGATATGTAATAAGTTGGTTGAATTTTAGAGTTTATGGATTTTTTAGGTGTGTTTTAAAGAAGTTTTATGGTGTACATTTTGAGAATGGTTAGGGGAAATCATACAACTTATCTTGGAAATCACGATAGAGTAATTGGGAACAATATATTTGGACCATGGTTTTTTCAAACCATGTAGGTTCTTTGTGAAACCTTGAATGTGGAGACAGATGGAAAATAATGACCAGTGCCTGAATTTTCAAACCATGTGAACAAATAGTGAAAAGGGTATATTGTAAATAGTGGAAATAATATTGTTAATGAATAGTTTCCCAAACTATGCACCTTATCAACATGACATGCATTTAATTCTTTAAAAAGTAGATATTATCTTGGTTTAACCCCTAAATCAATCATTTCTATCATCTCCATTCATATACGTTACGACACACTCTATTCTTATGTAATGGATTTCAATGGATCATGGGATGATAATTTTCCATTGATGTATTTTTCTTATAGAAACAGTTATGAGGCAACGATATAGATGGATTCGTTTAAGGAATTCTTTGGATTTACTAGTCAGTCTCCACTTTTTTTTGTAGAAATGATAGAAAACTATCTATTAGGACTAAGCCTTATTCCTGATACAACTGAGAAAAATCAAATAAAAATGGAATAGTATGTGTTAGACCATGTCCATCATAAAATTTATGTAGATAATCATTAACGACCATTATCAATTGACAAGGGAGATCTTGTGTCCATTGAAGTCTCCGAACAGATATGACATCATCAATTTGGTAAATAAGTAATGTTGCCTCCTTAGTATGTTAGATCATTGGTTATTCTAGAAATAATTATCAATCTTTTATAGCAATTTTATTTACCACCACATTTTTGTATGGATTATATTGTTTTAAATTTATCCCCATTTTGAAATAAAAACCCATTTATGGCCATGTGATTCAACGAGACCATATGGATCTTGAACCAGATGCTACATTTATCATGCAATGATTCATATCATGTAAAAAAATCATATCTATTTTCATGGAAAATTATTCCATTAGTTCTAGTGTAATGTATAGATTGTGAATTTCAAGGGGAAACATTAAAACATTAGAAAGATATATTGGTGTGAGGCCCCAAACATTTCCAAAACACCAGAAATCTCAATCATAGATGGACATAAATGATAGTGGTTGGGAGAATTTATAAAACATAATTTTAGGAAAATTACCATTTTATTGTGTATATTGAGGTTATATAATACTAGGTTTTAGTTTTAGGTGCTGATGGATGGTCTTGATGTGTTTTGAAATTAGTATCAAAGGAACACGATTTGAGAATGTTTAGGGGAAAACATGAATCTTCGACAAGAAACCATGCAATGGAATTTGGGAGTTTCATGGTTTCAGCACAATTTTTCAAAAGATATATGGGCACCTACTAGATATCATTTAAGTGTAAATATAGGTAAAAGTATTGTTGGTGCATGGTATAAATCATAGGGTTATCACATTATTTCTAAAACAGTGTGGCCTAAACCAATAGTGTGTTTTTATTGTTTTGAAAATTTGATATTAAATTGGTTTTAACCCTCAATACATTTATTTTTATAATCTCTTATTAGGCTCCAGGACCCCACTACTCTCCTTAGAATTCTTAGTGTTTCCCTTTAATATAAAACTCAGATTTGATGCATATAAGTGTGTTGAATCTCTACAATTAATGTGAAGTCATTGTGTTCACTCTTTTTTCTATAAATCATATCATATCCTATTAAAATGTGTTATATCTAATCTTATGTGGATTGATTTATGTTCTACGAGGTGTATTTAATAGATCATGATTGGATATATTGCAGGAAAAGATTTATGAGACTCGATCTAGATGTTTTGTTGTTTCTCCCTTCATTTTCATCAAATTTTTAGAGGTAGGTGGGTACACTCTCTTAACCAATGATTTTATAACATAAAGGTTTCGCATTATTAAAAAAAAATTCTTATGGTTCAAAAGGAAACGTTGGAAGATTTCATAATGGGAAACCCTATCGGTTTTTAGTTTGTAAATATTTGTTATTTGAATTGTTTTCAAAAAACCCTTCGAATTATTGTTTTAGAATTATGTAAGTAATATGTTCAATTTTATTTTTTAAAAGTGTAAATGAATTTATGTTGAATTATCTGATGTGAGAACTATGAAAAAATTGTAGCGAGCCTTTATATTGCTTTTTATAAGGCCCTAATGGTATGAACTTGGTTCTTGGTTCCAAACTGGAGACATGTGGGATTTATCTCACTATGGTGAAATGATCTTAAACAGATCACCACTCGTGAGTATTAGAATTATCATTTTTCTTGCATATGTGTGTGAGTGGATAAATTTGGGTTGTTTATTCCATGCCAATATAATGGATAAATTGTTATCCATTAATTTAAATTGTTTTATATTGGTAATTTTTTGGGTTCTTATATTTTTTGTAAATTTTATTTTGAACTATAAAGTATCACACACCTTTTTTAGTGACATGGGTTGCGATGTATCATGGGGGAATCCAAATGGGAATGATTTATCTTGCCCTATATATTTACTTTGGGGTTTATGGTGATATTGATTTCAATTATATTGGGAATGGAAATATTTTTTATTTCACTAGTGGTTCATATTGATGTTGTTTTCTATATTTGGATCTAAGGAGTAGGATATATTCTCAATGATCGAAATGGTGCCACTATGTTGTAGAGTTTGGATTTATTTTATTTTCATATTCTATTTTCATGTTACTATTATTTTGTTGTTATTTTTGATTTTTTTGAGTTCTATTTCTTATAATTCATCCATCATAGAGTTGGTTTCGATGTTTTAATTTTTTTGATAGGTCGAATTATTTGAAAATAGAAAATCATCCCTCGATGTTTAGGTAATCCCTTAGCATTAATTTCTAGCATTTGGTGTCTTAGGGGAATCTCTTAAGGATAGTTCCACCTTAGCTCATTCCATTCTAATGTTTATGATCAAGATGTCAAATTTTTTTTGAGAATGATAAAAAACAATAAAAATAAAGCACGACCCTTGATAAATACTTAAAAATAGATTAAAATGAAATTCATTCAGTTTTAGGGTCTCGATTCATCCAAAATCATACACATAGTCATAAAAAAGATCGTCTTCCCTGAAAGCTAAATGGCATGAATGAGAAATGTGATCTATTAAATATAATTTAAAATATAGGAAGGGGTTTTATAAAAGCTAACTAAAATATGATGACAAAAAATATTTGACAGTGGTAAATATGATAATCGTTGATATGGAAGGCTTTTATCCACACGTAATTTAGCGCTAATAATGTGATGTCTTTATCATTGCAAAAAACATGATAAAATTACATTTATTAGTGATTATCATTTTAGTAAAGATAAATGTTGTGTTTATTTGAGATAAATTTAGTGCTAATAAAAAAATATCTGTGCTAATGTCATCATTGAAAAACACTCGAAAAAACGAAAAATGATTTAAAATGAATCAAAACAAATATATAAAAATAAATAATTATAAATAATTATATAAATTAAAAAATTAATAAAAACAAAGATAAAACATTAATTATTTAAATTTAAATAATATTAAAATGAATAAATATTAAAATTTTCTTTTAAATAAAATTGACCTAAAATAAATTAATAATTCATCTTAATAAATAATAATTTTATGAAGGTTTAAATAAAAAATATTGAAATTAAGATGAATGAATATTATTTATATAAATTAAAAACATAATACTAATTTTGAGTCTAAATAAATTAAAACATAATATATATATTAAAATGAATAAAAAATAAAATATCAAATGAATCAATATTAAAAAGGAATAAGTTTTAAAATAATTAAAATTTAAATGTACTGAAATTGAATAAATATTAAAAATGAATAAATAATGCTAAATGAAGAAATATTAAAAATGAATATAATTTATTAAATAAAGATGAATAAATTATATAAATATTAAATCATTAAGAAATTATATTATTAATATATATATATAATATTAAAATATAATTATTAAAATAAAAATTAATAGATATTAACCAATAGATTTAAATATAATAAATTTAAAATAAATTTCTAATAAAAATGAATAAATAATTATTGTATAAATATATAATTGAAAAATTATTAAAAAAAATTAATGAGTATTAAATATATATATATATATATTACAGAATATATTGAAAAAATTCAATATTAATAAATAATGATTTTTAAATTAAAATTAAAAACAAATAATTTAAAAAAAATTTACATGATTTAATATTATAATTCAATAAATTTAAAAAATAAATAGATTCTAAAAAATATTTAAAATAAATTTTTGATAATAAAGGTTATATAATAATATATACATAAATATTAAAAATAAATGAAATTAAAAAAAATTGAAAAAACGATAAAAAATGAATAAATAATATTAAATATATAAATGAATAAAATATTAAATATTAATAAATCTAAAATTATAAACGAATAAATTTTTAAAAATACATTTAAACAAAAAATATTTACAAAAAATTATTAAATAAAAAATGAAAAATGAAATAATTAAATATATATTTGAATTTAAAAAAATTAAAAGAAAAATTATTAAGTATTATTTATATAAATTATAAAAATATTAAAAATAATAAATATTAAAAAATGAATAAATTAATAAAATATTAAATAACTGTATTTTAAAATTCAATAAATAAAAAAAGATAACCAATATAATAAAAATAAATAAATAAATAATATTAAATAAATAAATTTAAATTTGAATATGATTTATTAATAAAAAAAGATGAAAACTTATTTCAAAAATGAATAAATAATATCAATTATATAAATTAAGAAAACAAAAGAAATTGATAAATATTAAATAAATGAGAATAAATATTATAAATTAAATTTAGATCAGAAAATTTACAATAAATTAAAAACTATAAAATTTTATATATTATCAATTATATTTATATATATTATTTTTAATAATGATTAGTATTTTTAATAATATTTAGTAAATCTTAATAATTAAACGCACATTCATACACGTACACATGTTAATACATATGCATAAATATACACAAATATGATAATGTCTAAAAATATCCATGTAATACTATTGGATATTATATGGATTCATTTCGAGACCAATCACCATGACGGCATGCGATTCCAAGGCTTGATGTGTCAAGAATAATTTTTTAAAATATATTAAATATATTAAATAGAAATCGCAAATAGTTTTAGTAAAAAAGATAAATAAATTTTAAACAGGTGTCCGGCTGAGAAATATGAGTGCACCGTTGAGTTAACAACATGAGGTGTGACTTAACCATATTCAGCGTGGGTGGTTTTTAGGAAATCCATCACAGGAATAAACTGAATTAAAAAAATAAATTAAATGATTTCAAAAAAATTGTTGAAGTAGCGACACAACGACCTAAAATATCCACATTAAATCGACTGCTATAGAAAAGTACAAGGGTTAGCTACATAGCCATGGAGCCACTGTAGAGGCACTTGAGAGAATTTTGAATGGTTTCTCATAGGAAAACAACAACAAGAAGGCAGATTGTCAATCAACACACAAGGGATTCAAAGGATCATGGTGAAACCATTCTTCATCAACAATCGATCCAAATTGAGGTAGGTAGGTTTATTGAATTTTTTCCCCATTCTTGATTTATTTGATAAACACATATAAATCGACCAAAATATTTAACCATCAATCATGTATACTTCTGTGATTAGATGATTTCAGGGTTATATCAGGGGAAATTTATTTTTTTTAATTCAATGTATTGATTCATTGATTTCCATTTAAATGGTAACGAATTATGATTGACATGAATACCGATTGAGAACCATTACTCTCATTTTTATTATGCTTTTTCTAAACTGAATTCTTCATTCCAGTTGTGCGTTATCAATTTGGCCCATGGTTCGACATATCTTGATCAATTAATCAACACTCAACCATTTATTTGTACAGAAACCTGATATCAAAGATATGGGACTGAGATGACATGATGGTGGTATGATAATTTAAGTGGTGATGTTTCAGATGGATATAGATACCTGATTATGTATTCTTTAGTATTCTACGTTGCAAAATGAAGAAAAAATTCCTAGAATCATTTTCAAAGATTATTTGATGGTCAAAACTAGTGATTGTCAATGGTGAGGCTCAGTCGAGGTGTTTCATTGAGTTTTTGAGAAAGGGATGGATGGATCGGAGGCCGAAGAAGTGGAGAATGTGGAAGAAGGAAAAACTAGTGATTATGGGAAAGCAAGAACCACAGTACAAGTAATATGGGATTACATGGAATGTGGGGACCCCTCTATAGTAGATAGGGATTCAGGTAGGAGTTAAATATCACACAAAAAATGACCCCTCCCAACATACAAAGCATGTAACATAGAGGGTACATGGTTATGGGATCAACTACACATGTTCGAGCATGTGGTTTACTCATATACATGGACACGACCTACACAAGTACATGGGGTAATATGTGTACTAGTACATAGAATCATGTACAAAGGAAGCAGTCGTGTACTGGAACATATGTATATAGCCTGGGAGTCCTAGAGCATGTGTACTTCTACACAAACATGGGATGATGGCATGGTCCATTTACATGGGTAGGGCCTGTGTTCAAGGGGCATGGCATGTGACCCGTTCTTCATGATGTAAAAATTATTATTTATTGATTAGAGCCCATTTCCTCCATATCATGGACATGTTTTGATAGGGTGAATTCCCCATATCCTTTCCATGAGGGTTAGTATAGAATCGTCTCCTACGACTTGGACAACAATACCTTATGCAGGTCTTCTGGGAAAGAGTCGTTAGAATCCCTATAAGAGGCCAAGACATCATCTTTTTTATCATACATAAGAGTGTGTTATCCCATATTAGTGCATTGTGGAATCCTATGCAAGTATACAATGGTTGTGACTGACCTTTAGACTGTTTTTATTTATTGATTGTATCTAGATATTCATGTTATATGTGTTCTAAAAATATACATGTGTTAATTTGAGTGTATTTACTTCTACAAATACTTTTTGGTTTTGGGTTGTCCTAATGTGTAACATTATACACACCCCTACAGGTTTTTTTTCCAAAAACGTGTCATGTCTTATGAAGATGATCGAGCTTTTGGATGAGGAACAGACAATGCAGAGTTGGACCAGATATATAGGGGTTTATCCCTATAGTTTATAACAGCAGTTCCATTTTTACATTCAGGTCGGAGTAGTGTATTATACGCATTGTGGTGGGATTTTATTTAGACCTATTTATATTCATTTACTTCTTTTCATACTCTAGTTTTGTAATTTAGATGTATGCATGCATGGTTTTTCAGTTGTTATTACATTTGAGCATTGTAAAGGCATGTATTTCTGTGTATGTGTAGGTAGTTAGGCTATGCCATCCCATGTTAGTGTTATGCCATTTCGGCGCTAGTCACCTGCCCCTAGACTGTTGGAGTTGGGAATGAGGAGTCATAGCATGTTCCCCATTGGGATGGTTCGTGACATTTATACAAACATATAAATATATATAGATACAAATACATGCATTTCTAAAAAAAGATACAAATACATGCTTGTGCCTATAAGTATATACATAAACACATAAATAAACAACCATACACCAATATACACATAAGAATACATACATATACACATAAATGCATCTAGATACATGCATAAACATACACATACACATACACATACATATATATACATACATATACATACACATACATACATATACATAAACATACAAACATACACACATACATATACACATACTTACAAACACTTTCATAAATTAATAACACATAAACATTCATACACATAGATACACATACCCATTCATACACATACACATACACATACAGGATTATGCATACACATACATACACATACACATACACATACACGTATACATACTTACACCTACATGAAATCATACACATAAATATATACACATATGTGTACGTACAGGCATACACATATAGACACTCATACACACATGCACATGCATACATAAATAAATATATATATATATAGACACCCAAATTCATACATACATACGTAAACATATATTCACATACATACATACGTATATACATACACAAAAATATTTTCATGCATGCATTAATAACTGAATTCATACATGCATACCTAGAGTCATACATATATACATACATATCCATACATATATCATATATATATCATCACCCAATTTTTGGAATATTTTTTTTGTCGCATTGCTAAATCTCAATGTTATATATGGATTTGTGTCACAACACCATCAATTGTATTTATTTCTTTGTGTGTGTGTGTTTAATCTCTACATATATTTATATAAATATACCTAAATAAATATATATTCATTTATATATTTCAATTAATATTATTTATGCATTTAATTAAATTATTAATTATTTTTATTCATTAATATAAATTAGATAATTTATTTTTATATAAATGTTGAAAATAAGATTGGCAGTAAATTTGAATTTTAAAATGATTTATATTTTTATAATATTATTTTTATATGTTACAAATTTCAATATATTATTTATATATGTTACAAATTTAGATGTTTTAAAACCATATATCTTATCTACTATGAATAAAAACACAATGTTTGAATTTTATTTTACTATGTATGATATGGTCTTACGAAGAGAATAGACCACATACCTTATGTTCAAAGTTAGATAATTCTGTAAGAATTTTGTTATGAAAATTTATTTTCTCATAAATATGATATTTTTAAAAGATTATCATAAGAGAATTAGAATTATTTGTGAATGTTAAATACTACAATTCAATGACATATTTGTCTTATGATGAAGAATTATCCTACACAGTGTTAATTTTTGACTATCTAGCACATAGTATATTTCAAAGACATGTTTTACCTTATGAATCCTCTCAAGAAGTTATCTTAAACTAATAGCATTGTCATTTGAGTGTATTAAGAATAATTATGCAATATAAATAATGTCATGATTACATTGATAATCTTATGATAAGTAGATTCAATATTTTTATCATAGAATAAATGGGATGGACCATTGAAGAAAAAATAAATATTTAATTTTTTTTCTATATGTATGAATGATACAATATTAAAAACATGATCTTTTACATCACTACTTCAAACTATTATTCCATATTTGGGATGAATGGAAGCATTACATTAATATCCTATATTATGAACATTTAAATAGATTATTAACTAAACCATTGTGATTATCTCTCATGATTAAGATCAAAATCAATGGGGAGATATAAATTGAAGAGTTGGCTATTACATGATATATATGTGCATAATTGACAATGAGTTTTTCATGTACATTGATAATAGTGAAAAAAATTATTGTACATAAACAAGACCTTATACAACACTCACATGTAATTATTTTAAGCCATTCATTGAAATTGAAGATCATGTAAAGAATATCATTGAATTTTATATTCTTATAAGGTTGTATCATCATCTACTTTTAGTTACTAATTGAAACTGTTTTTTTAACAGTTCTTGAATAGTTCATTAATAATATTTTTTAAACTCATTATAAGTGAGTTTGTTAAGGATGTGGATAGGTTTTATAAACAAGGTGTATGATAGTAATATCATGGACTTTATAATATGTAATAAAGAGCGTATACTAATCATGGATCCCCTGAAAAATGGGTTTTCAATGTTAATGTCACTAAACTCATGGAGTAGTGAGTTAATAGAGTAGGCTAGAAGATTTATTTCCAAGAACAAATATAAATATATTTCATTCAATCTCATTCCATTAATATTTTATTTTTTCACTACATATATTCATTAAAGAAAAATATTTGAAATCACATTCATAAAAGAGGGTGGTTTGTATTAATGAAAATTTTCAGAACTCAATTCACCCAACTTATTGAGTTTTCAGCTGACCATTCCCTAGGATAAAATTTATTATTAGAGCATATGATTCTAAAGATCACAACATTCAATGTTTGATGCATAATTAATTTCAATCAATGGAATTTCTAGTTCATAATGGAGAATATATGTCAATTATAAGATATTATTACATTAATGGAAAATTTTATTGCTTATGGATGGATCGTATGACCATCTATTTTAAAATATAGGTTTAATAGTTTATATTAAAGTATTCAAGTCCAATAACATAATAAACACTGAACCTAAAATGAGGTATGCTACAACCAAAGTAGAATATCACATGATTTCAAAATATATGGATTCTATAATTTAAGGATTATGACTAGATGATTTTATCATGGTTTCTCAATATCAAATAGCTCATTAAATGAGGAATACTATACCAGTTTCTTATGAAGATAAAATCAATGTGAAGACTCTTACATATGATACTTCCAAACATATTTTCAACACATTCAAAATTGTTTAATGACAAAGAATTACTCAATTTCTTGGAATACTCACTAAGATTGTGATAATGTTAATTTATTAACCACACCATTTACTAAACTAGAGATTTTATTGAAATATCAATAATTTTTACCACCCATGTGGAATGGAATATCAACTACCATCATGTAATCTATAGAGATCAAAATTTTGAAAATAAAATATCTCATTGGAAATATTATGATTTATAAAGGTGAAATGGATGTTGGGGCTGGAAAATATAAAATGGTAAACAATGAAAAGGTTTCCTTGATGGTTTATACATCTAAGTATGATAAAAAATACAAACATATATATGAAACATATAAAGAATAATATTCCTTAAGCTATCCTAGTTTGAATGATTAATGTGCATATTTTTTATGAAATATCCAAGTATTCTGTAACATGAAAATTGGTTTTAGAAGACCCTTCAAAAAATATAAGAAGTTTCGTTAAATCCCAAAATAACTAATAGGGTATGGGTGAAAATATTCTAGGAAAAATCCAGTGAGACTATTTTTAATTTATTGAAAATAATAATGCTAAAAATATTTATTAATGAATATTGGATATTATAAGAAATATAAAAAATCAATGAAGGAAAACTAGAGTGATTCAAAAGATTCTAATGAATTGACATCCTAATTGCCATAAGAATAATCTATTAATCAAAACCAGAACATATTATTTATTTCATATTTTGATGAGGGAACAAATCACACAAACAAAAATGAATAATGGTTCATGAATATTTGTTGTTCCAGACACTCGAGTGCATATTTACCATAATTTCACTGACTATCCGAGATATATGTAGGGCATATCCCATTTTTTTATATTTTTAAAAAGACACAATTTTTGTATCATATTAGTTTTCAATCAACAATATATTCTTATAAAAAAATATCTTTTTTGTGTAATTATTAAATCACAAAGAAATAAGTATCTCACAACTTTGTGATGATGGTTATTCAGATTATTTTTCAAAAAATTCATGTATGGTTTTTCAAGATAATTGTCTCAAGTTAAAATAACCTATAACTGATAATGTATAAACATTATATCTTAATTATTTCTGTAAAAACGTATAAATTGATTGAATGATGTTATTGATGAATCATGGATTTGGCCTATTAGGCTTGGAAATTGTAGGATTAAATCATTGAGAAAGGAGTCCACGATACATTTTATTTTTCATTTTATTGGCCCAAAATTATATAAAAATATTCAATGAGATGAATTATAAATGGTAAACAAAACAATACATTTTTTAGACTAATTAAGGACTTTTCAACATCTAGACTACGAGATATTATCCATATGGATCATCATGGGCCTACTATAATTAAATACTAGATGTAAATTGTTCATCTATTTGTTGCCTGGCTATTTTTTTACATTCACATGGGTATAGTTTTTAATCATTAAGAGTAAATATTTTTTAGTTTTTATTAATATTTTTAAGCTTTTAAAAAATGAAAAATAGTAAAAAAATTCTAGTTTGGAAAGTTATCATGTAGGATACTTTCAGAGTAAAAAATTTAACTCTTATTTCTCTAAAAATGGTATTATACTTGGTTTTACCCACATGAAACCTCAAATAATAGGTTATATTGAAAAGAGGAATAATATCCTATATGAAATTTCATGATCAATGTTATGTCAATATAAAATGCCTAGAAATTTTTGGGATGCAGCTATTAACAAATTATTTTATTTCATTGATAGAGTTTTAATAATGCCTATATTAAAGAAAACAGACTATGAGTTATATAATAATAGAAAACCAAAGGTAGGATATTTCAATGTATTTGGATGCACTGTTTGCATCTTCAATACGATGGATAATAATGGTAGGCTTGATCCAAATGTTGAAGAATGAATTTTCCAATGTTATTCTTTTATAAGAAATTCTTGTAGAGTATTCAAAATAAGGTCACGGATAATTAAAGAATACACTTATATAAATTGTGATTAAATTTGTGCTTTTTATATCAAAATGACTAAAATAGATGAACTAAATGATTCCCTTAAGTGAATGAGACCTAAACCTATCATTTTCAATAATACTGATGATGATTTGGAACATGATTATATTGAAAAATCCAATTAGAATTGATAGTGTTTAATGAAAAATTGTTTTTCCTATATTACATAGAAATCTAATGTTCCATCAATTAGAAATATTTATATGAATTATTGATTAACAATTTATGAATATAAAAAATATGGCAAACAATGTAAAAAAATTCTTCTTTTCTCAGTTGAAACCAAAAACAATATAGGAATATTTACATGAGGAAAGTTGGTTTTTGGAAATGCGAGAAGTGCTAAATCAGATCAAAATCATTTATATTTGGGAATTAGTTGATAGAAAATACGACTATCTTATTATAAAAATAATGGGTACTTAATAACAAACAAGGTCATCTTGGAATAATTACATGAAATAAATCAGGTGTTGTTACAAAATACAATCAAGAAGAATGTATAGGTTATGATATGTATTTTACCCTTGTGTCTAGATTAAAATAAATTATAATTCTTCTAGAATATACATATTACCTGAATATTAAATTGTATCATATAAATATTAAATCATTATTTCTCAATGGATTTTTAGTTGATTTATATTATGTTAAAAAAACACCTATTTCGGAATACCCTCGCTATAAAAATTTGGTCTTTAAACATTCCAAACCTCTATATGAACTTAAAAAAGCACCAACAACATTGTATGAGCTACTAAGATATTTTTTTATCAAATTTGATTTTAGTAGGAATTGAAAATCTACATTATTTAATAAAACATAATCCAAAAATATATTTTTGTTAAAAATACAAGATCAAGATATTATTCCTGGACAAAAAAATAAAAAATATGTAATTATTTATCAATAATTATGAAAAGGATTAATAATTGAGTTGATGGGATAGTTAAACTATTTTCTTGAATTTCAAATTTACCAAAAAATATATTATAAATTTCTTGTGAAAAATAAAATACATAAATTAATTACTTAATAAGATTGGACATGAAATTAGTATGACTTATTCAACTCATATGGGCCACAATGTTAAACATGATATGAATGAGACTCAGAAATCAATAGAAAAAATGTTGTATGGTGAAATAATTGAGGATCTATTGTATCTTAATGTATGTAGACTAAAAATTATGTACTTAGTTTGTATTTGTGAAATATTTCAATCCAATCCTAAATAATCTCATTTAAATACTTCTGAAATAACATTAAGCTATATAAAAGGAATTGTATTTCCTTATGTACACTTTCCATTAACGATTGATTTCGAATCAACATTATTTTTTTATGATGATTTGTTGGATGTAGGATAGACTAGAAAATATTTTCATGAACCTATCATTTTCTTAGTAAATGCATAGTATCTTTTTCAAGAAACAAAAAACACTCTATAGAACAATCAATAGTTGGGGAAATATTTATTACATCATAATGTTTGGAAATATTGTTGAATATGATACATGACATAATGGATACTGGATTTATTTTTAACCATATTCCAATAAAATGTGATAAAACTAGTGTTATAACCATTTAAAAGATATAAATAAACCATTATTGAAAAAATAAAATTGATATGAGACATCATTTCTTAACATATCATGCAATAAATTGATATCTCTTTATATTATTTTATAGAAAATCAATAAGATGAAATTTTTACTAAACCATTTCTTGAAGAAATATTTTATTTTATTAAATTAGAATAATTTGTATAGAATATTAGTTTATTTTATTTTACTTAGTATAATGATTTTCTAATTGAATAAATATATTATTTATGATATCTTGCTTGATATTTTGTATCATTATTTTAAATTTTAATTACGTCTAAATTGGACATCCAACATATTTTTTGTAATTTTTACTCTAAATATCACACTCCACGACCCATCCAATACAAAAAAATTAAAGTGAGATAGTTTTATAAAACAAACTATTTCAAACCTTGTAACTGTCATCTATTTTCTATCAGATCCTTGATTCTGTAACCCTTTAACATTCCAAACCACATTGATGATGCAAAAAATCCAAGACAACAGATGGTGCCCTATCAAGAAGGACCTTGCATCCAATAATGGAAATATATTGGCTAAACATGAAGGTTATAATTTATATTTGATAACCATATCAAAAATATATGAACATGAATGATAGAAAGAATTATTATACTTATTTGGTCACTATAGAAGAATTTAGTCCACCAAAAATCAAAAAGTCTCTTTTCATATTTGTAAATGTTAAGAAAAAAAATGTGAAAGACTTTGAACATGAAGGAAATTTTTTCATAAATTTTGTTTAATCTGCCATCACACTACGTAACGGTGAGTTCCCAAAATTTATTTTTCAAGATGTTACATTATTTTAGTTATTTATGATATATTATCCCATAAATATGTTATCATACATTATGATATATATATTCCTTATCTAGACTATGTTGGTAAATGTTTATTTTATTATAAGGATGTTAACTGTAGTTTTCCGAAATGTTGGTGTTTCACTGGATGAAAATACCACAACTTGTAGTCATGACTGAGGATTTGTGTGTAAATATCTAATGTCAAGTTGTTTTTTTGTTTGAATACATTCTTGAATAAGTTTTTTCCTGTATGTCATGATGATGATATTATATTAGACCCTACTTCAACTCAAGGGGATTCATCCTAAATGATAGATAAAAACACTTGATGGGAGACACATAAGAGTAAGTGGTGTGGTTCAGTCTAGAGAAGGAGCTGATTATGATGTTATTTCACCTCCTACTACTATTTATGTTCAACTGGATTTTAAACCCATTTCTTCTGTTGGATATGATTTTTCCATGACCATCAAGAGTTTTGAAAATTATAGGTCAATATAAGACTATATAAATTTTTTCATTAGTAATTTCTTTCATTAATGTTTCTCCATTTGAAGTGATGTTAAAAAGATCAATAATAAATTATATCAAAGTTTTTAGCTGATATGTTGTTGCTGGAGAAAGACTAGATGAACTACATGATGTAACCCAATTGGTTTTAGATAGAATATCCAAATCAAAATCATCAAAACTATCTTGAGTGGAGGAAAAAAATAATGTTTATGTAAATAGAAAATGTCATAAAACTCAATGCACATAATTTCAACAAGATACCCTTTCTCATATTCTCCCACAATATGATGGTTCAGTAATTATTATGGCAATGGGATACCATGGATGATAGAGCTCATGAAATATACTCAATATTAATTTATGATGTAGAATTGATATAATTTTAGTTGATTGAGTCAAAAAGTGAAATTATTACTCTATTTGAACATGAAGTCTCCATGTATTATTTCAATAATGTAATGTTGTTACTTCAATCAGTGTTGGAAATTTTTCTAGTGAAACAATATAGAGAAGCCAAAAATCTAGTGGATGTACCTTAAATAATAGAAGGAGAGTCTCAATGAACAGACACAATTACTTCTACAATTTATTCAAAGAAATTTTAAATTACATCATGGGAAATTATTCAATATCATTATAGGTATTTAATTACAGAATTTAGATGTCCGGTTGTGTTTCTTTAAAGAACAATTTTTTATATTGATAAATCTAGAATGTCAAAAATCTCCATGTTAATGGATATGAAACCTAAAATTAAATAACATTAATTTCATGTACAATGGATTTTTGTTTTAACATTACTAGATCAAAATAATGGTTCGGTCCTTATAAATTTTTTTTGAAGTCTAAGAAGTGATGTCTGATCATATGCACGAGTTAGTTTCATGTAGTTTAAATCCAAAAACATCTGAAGAAGATAAGGAAGAGAAATAAGAGGTTGGTGATTTTTACTAAAATTTGAAATATCAGATATCTAAAAAACAAAAGAAAATTCTTTATATTGATCATATTATTAGTATGTTAGATAAATAATTTGATTTTTGAATAAGTTGGTCATTGGTTTCCCTAAGAAGGGAGACATAAAAAATTTCTTGTGAAAATTTCATCAGTTGGTCTAGAATGGATTTACAACTCTATAAGATTACTGGAAGATTGAAATGGAAAAGATAATCAACTCTTTCATACAATAACTATTTGAAATTCAATGGATCCATCTATTAGAATCTACTATTATCGATCACCCAACCTCTACATCTCAAAAAAATTAAGTAGGTCTTTGACCCTCTTGTTGTTTTCATAATTTTATATATCATGTTTGTAGAATAATCCTTTATTCATTTACCTATAACATATTCTAATCTATGATTTATATGTAACGATAATTTTTATATGGATAGTGATTTTATGGCTTCACTCAACATCCAATACACCTCTAAAAGGGTCACTAGAAGTGATCGAGTGGGACATGGAGCATCATTACTAATATTTGGTGAAGTTGTTAATGAGATGGCTGATGCGACGTCACTAGCATCCTCTATACCTTCTGGGAATTAGCTACTGCTAAAATCCCCCTCTAAAAATAATTTCATATTCTAGAGATGATTGAATTTTATAGTTTACTTGTTTTTTCAAACGGTCATTTTGAAACATTGAACTCCTATTAAAAAAACAATTTTTTATGATTATTCTTCATATTTTTAATGAATCTATTTATTTATTTAATATTATGATTTTTTGCTGATTCATTTTATCTATAATATCTATATTTTTCTAATTTATCCTAGAATTTATTATCTATTGTTATTTTATTTTTTTATATACAATTTTTTGATATTAATTAGTTATTTCATTTTTTAATTATTTTGATTTCTCATTTATTTATTATAACTTCATTACAAATTCTATTTAGACTATGTTTAATTAAATGTCAACACATGTTCATGTGTTATATTGGTTATATTCTTTTTTCATTATTCTACTTCTTCTTTTAGTCACAAAATAGCAGAAGGAAAAAATAAGAATAAAACATTAATTTATTATTTTTGTGGTGGAATAATAATAATAATAATTTTGTTTTAAATATCATTTCATAAAAATTATGTTTTTTATTCAATGAATATAGTGATCATATAATGGGGGGGATTATTGTACTGACTTATGTTTTTCAAACATATCATAATATTAATATGTGTTAATGATTTAAAAAATACATATTTTTTAGTAACTACATTATCTTTAGTGTTTCAATTGATAAATTTATAAATGGAATTTTTCCTACAATGAATACTAGTGATTATATTATAAATAGTATGACATTCAATCAAGGAAAATGTATTATATTTTATGAGAATCAATTTTTTCAAAGAATATATGTTTTCTACTCAAAATCATTAAACCCTATGTTTTATGATTATCTTAATATGAAATATATTGTCTTACAAAGATAATGTATTAGCTACTGTATGTTCAAAGTCATATAATTAAGAAGGAATGCAGTAATGAAAAGTACTTATCTTATGAATAAGTTATTTTAGAAGGATTATCATATACTAATCTTAACAAGTTTTGAATTATACGTATCACACTTTAGTAAATATATGTATTATGTGGAATAATTATCCAATGCAATGTTGAATTTAGTTTATATTACGAAAAATATAATTTGATGATTGGTTTTATCTTACAAAGCCTCTTTGGAAGTTATCCTACATTAACTTTTAAATAAGTTGGATATCATATGAAAAATTAGTAATTATGAATAATTTCATGATTAAATTCATAATATATTGACTATTAACTTCATGATTTTTTGCATAACAGAAAATAGATTGACCATTTCAGGAAATATCAATTTTAATAAATTATTAATTTTCCAAAAATGAAAGTATCTGATGAATATGATCTATTACATCATTGTTTTAGAATATTATTCCATATTTAGAATGAATTGATGCATGAAATTAATATCTTTACATATCAACATTTAAATGGATTATCAACTAGACCACTGTGATTATCACATATGCATAATATTAAAATTAAAAAAATATATAAAAGGAATATTGGGGTTTTTCTTGATATATATGTTCATAATAGAAATAAACATATGCATGTACTCTAATATCGATACCAATTAATTCTTATAAATATACAGTATCTTATAAAACAATCATGTGTTGTGCTTTCAATATTATTAGTTTAATAGAATTTCATCCAAAGTTGAGATATGATATTTATCATCTTCTCAAGATTTATTTTCATCTACTATCAATTACTTCTTGCAACTGTGTGTTGCAATAGTTCTTCAAGGGTTTTTTAATATCCTTTTGTTTACACTCGTTGTATATGAGTGTGTTAAGGTCATTGATGTGTACTATAAGGGGATATCCTTGTTGAATGATCAAGTACTTTTTTAATAAGTATAAGCATATTTTTATTCAAATGGGATCCCACTAAAAAATGGGTTTCATTGTGAAAATCACTACTCTCTTGGAGTAGAGTGTCAGTGGAGTGGAATAGGAGATTTATGTTCCCCAAACCACTATAAATTTCGTATGTTCAATCCATTTACATTAAGATTTTATATTTCAACAACATATTTTTATTAAGGAAAATTATTTTAACTCTCATACTTTGAAGAGGGTGGTTTATAGTAAAAAATATTTTAAGAATTCAATTCACCCCCTCTTGAGTTCGGAGTAGGACATCCTCTAGGATATCAATGGTTTTAGATTTGGAAAATGGGAATGTTGGGAATATGTTCAACTTTTATTTTTTTCATTTTCAATGGATCATTAACAATAAACACGATGTGAACACCATGGCCATTATTTTTTTGAAATATATTAACAATTAATTATTTCAGAACCGTGATATTAGATATTTTAAATGTTAATATATGATTATGTTTAAATTCAAGAAATAGTATTACCTCTGTCTTGAGATATTTTTTCATTGATGGTATTGTTAATTCTAAATCAATATTTGTTACATCATTTCAAAGGGAGGATGAAATGAATATTTCCTATAGTAGTGATCCACAAATATTCCTTCATAATTCGAACAATGCTAACAAAACATTATGTTCTAGTGAATAACATTTATTCTACCATGTTGTAATATTTTATAGCTTCATATTTATGAAATTTTGTATGAATTACTCTTATTATTACCAGTCTTGATAGGAAGTGATTAGGGTGATCATGAGAGATAATTATACTGCACAATGATTTTCCTTTCTTTGATTGACATAGTAGTCAATAAATAGACCTAATGTTAGTGTTAAATTCCAATTAATTTCCCAAGGGGCCTCTAATATTAATAAATCTCTAAAAATATATAATTTAATTTAAATATTATAATTATTACTATATTATTAGATACATGTGAAAACCATCACAATGATATTTAATTATTCTATAGTATCGTAAATAAATATTTTTCACCAAAAAAATGGGATACTCTTCCTCCTCAACATATATTGAATTATTTAACAAATATTTATATAATTATTATTCATTTAATTAATAACTTTTATTCACATTCATATAAATAAAATAATTATTTTTTTATGATTAAATACTTTTTTACTACCATTCAAATAATAGGAGATAAATAAATAATATATATATTATTGTAATTAATTAATCACACTAAAAATAAATATTTACTTAATATTTTTAATAGATCAATAAAAACTGAATAAATATTACTACTTGTTATAGAGCATAATATTTACTCTAGTTATTAAATATAAATACTTTTTTATAGATATGAAATGAAAACACTCTGTGTTACCCTCATGGAATCATAATTGGTGGAATGAGGCAGGATTGACTAATGTCTTTGCCTCCTATCTAGAAATGGGACAAGGAACCTAAGAGGATGAAGAATTGATGAAATGATTACATGCACATATAAATTCTCATTGTGTTATATAATCCTTGTTGTATAATATCTCCTTAGGTATGTAACATGCATTCGTCACCAACATATGTTTTTGATATGTATATATTTTAATATTTGATATGAACTCAACATTACACCATGGTCATTAAATTTATTGTGATGATCCCATTTCAATCAATGGGCTAAGATATCATCATCCATAGATCTAGAGGGGTTAAATACATAATTAAATTATTCATCAGTAATATATCAATCATGATGATAACAACATACCCTACAAATCATGAATATATGGTGACATAGTTTTGTTTATATCATTATTGTATTCAAGTCATGACATACATTAATAATCATCATAAAATCTATGGATCATTAAACATAATCATAGATAGGGATATCCAATGACACAAATATAAGTGAATTTATTATAGGACTAACAGTTATCATAATCTCCCATCATGGATATTAACATGTGAAAAAATTACAAGATGAATTGTCATTTTTATTGGAGTACTCAAACCTAATGACAAACATACCCTTCTCCCATCGCAGAATGATATCTAAAAATATAAAAATTATAAAAATACCACTGTATTATTTCAAGGTTCTCATCATAGTGGGGATTTGTTAGGATAATATCATATTACAGTTACATAAAAAAAATTAATATATGATAAGGTATTTATTAATATTATAATCATTGAATATTCATGAAACCTAAAGTATAAAGCAGTTGGTTCTAGGTAACCAGCCCTAGTAAACTCTCTCTTGCATCAGATCCAACAAATATCGACTAATCGGTCCTCACATTTAAAATTTTCTTTCAATGATTATGGCTATAATTGTTTTCCCTGACCCATTTCTATGGATAGGATATGTGAATTCACATGAATATTCATTTAACCCTCTTACTATGACTTAACTACCTTGACCAAATACCTCAAGTTGTAATATCATTGAGTATGCACTTACTGATCCCTTATCAAATCCTAACATTTTGATTATGTCCATAGAAAAATATTTTCATTATTCTGATAGAACTATTTTTTTAAGACGCCAAATAAGAACAGGATGTTGAAATAACACATCTTAAGCAAATCTAGAAGCCTCAACATGCTAAAAAATTACAGATATCGAAACCACTAGACGAAATAAATTTTGTATGAATAATATAATTTTCATAATAGGATACTAGATCAAACTAAAATAAATTAATAAAAGAGTTTAATTTCATTTATAAATTTTATTACAATATCTGTGGACTCTATGATATCATCTAATTATACATTTTGATGTACAATCAGATAGTTCAAACAACAAGACAATGTAATAACATTGGTTTTTTTTATTTTCACATATTTTTCTTCATGAATAAATTTTATCAAAAAATGGTACATATCATGGAATATGAGATGAATCCTTAAACAAAAGCTTGTTAAATTATTTTAATATCAACAGTGTCTTTCTATTCCCATTCATGATCTATTATAAATATTATTATCTAATAATAAATTGATCTTGAATTATTTGAACATTAATTTTCCCATAATTTTTTAATATAGGTTCTATGACATGATATTGAAAAACCACATACCATTTTTTATCAAATATTCCCTGTAATATTTTTGTTAATTTCTGTCATTTGTGGTGTCATTAATTCCTTAGTCTTAACAAATTGTTAAGACATAATATTTCTTTCCATATGATGTCATCATATCTATCATGAAAATTTATAAAGATACTACTTACCTATTAGATAAAAATGATACCCCTTCATTTCTAAATGAATACTCAATGATCATTATACATGATTTATCAATAAATCAATTTATGATATTTTTATATATTATTAGAATTTATTGATGTCACTTACTGTTTCAAGTAATTTTATATAGACATATACCAATAGGGTATCATTTTGTTCTTGTCATATAGAAATCTTCCACATGGTTTCATCCAAATAATATAGACATCATAATAAATAGAAAAATATAATGATTACAGAAGTATGATTTGATCAGTGTAATTCAAAATTACATAATATAGGTTCCGAGTACAGCCGAAGAAAGAAATGGGTCATTATCAACATTTATTTTTCCATGATCGATGTTCAATCCAAAATCTATAAAATTGTAAATTCATTGATAAATGAAATTGAATGAATCAAATTAGAAATTAAAAAATGACAGAACTAGAAAAATAATCAATACATATTATGTTTAATTAATGTAATATATTAACGAATTTCCTTGGATGAATTATTTCTTCATTGATGGATCTGTAAATTGATCTATATTGTACTATTGCTGCATTGTAGGAATCAAGATAAGATTACCTCAAGAGGGTATCTACACGTATCCAAAAAATCATCAAAAATCAATGTTGGAATCTCTGGGTAAATGAGCGATAAATCCCATCACTTGGGATACTTGTGTTTGATTTCCACTATAATTACTTCCAAAGCGTCCTCCAAGATCTAAATTTAATTTATAAAGGGAGGTGTAAGGATATTAGTCCCCATTATTAGGATATTTCATTGATAAGGGGATCCATATGTCTTGAGAGGATTCTCCAGATTTTTCTTGCATAACTAAAAAATGAATTGGCTCCCAATGAAGTTTATATAATTAGGTTTATATATCACTAGTGTTTGAAATAAATAATTTCACTAGTTACCTATATTGTTTATTTAATCCCTTACAGGTCTAGAATATTGTTATTTTTATTACATCCCAACATATGATTAGATTAAAAATTAAAATTAAATATTATTTATTAAATTAATTTTAAATATATATTATTTATCACTAGACCATTATACTCGATCTTCCATCCATGCACAATATTTAACAAGTCTTGAATAAATAATATTTGTTTATTAAATAAATATCACTACATTATTTTATAATAAATAAACAAATAACTTATCCACTAAATAAAAAATAAATATTTATTAATTATTCCACTAACATTATATTTCGTCGAATAACTAGTGATAAAATACATGTGATCTAGAAATCATGAATAATTATGAAACAAAATGTGGTAATAATATTTATTCAACTTGTTAGATAATAATGAATAATATATTTTTAAACTAAGATTCTGGATACCAATACTGTATAACTCTATAGGTTACATTCTCAGTGGAATAAAGAGAATAAACCTGATTTCCAACTTTAGAATATAGAAAAATTCAAAGAAACCAAAAGAGAAATAAGTTAATTCCACAATTATATAATAGCACACATAAATTCTAATTATTTAATATAATCCCTTTGTCATGATATATTCAATCATGAAAATTATATGCTAGTGCCACCATCCTATGTGATCAATTTCTCTTTCACTGACCTCCCAAAATATTGTGATTTACTATAGGGAACCATGGACTTGGATATATATATAAGATATCTAATTTACATCAAAGGGCCTCAGAGCCTATCTTTTGTTAAATACTAAAAGGAAAAATTCATTTATTGTGTTACTAATTAATACAACATTACCTGTGACACACCCAACATATCAAACATTATCATGTACATATATCATCATGGTTTTTATAAATAAATCAATGTACATGACTCATAATACCCATTAATAATAATCTTAACGATAATGATCAATACACACATGTGATTATAAAAACATCCAATGACACATATAAATGTGGATTTCCAACTGGGGGCATCATTCTCATAATATCATACACATGATGTTACTAAGGGACTATAGAAAAATAATGTACCTCAATGTACTATGAGTATCCACCCTTGATAGCCTGGATCATATGAGTCCTTCAAATGATATCATCTGTCTAGATAACATATATTTGAGAATATGGTCACGGAACTTCTGAGTTCATGTTATAGTAGGGAATAACTACGACCATTTAGCATGATAACTACTCAGAAGACAATATCTTATCATATGTTAATTTGAATAAAAACCAATATATGATAATTTGTTATTTAAATTATAAAATATGAATAAAGGTTATCAAAATGTACATAGAAGTTGGTTTTAGGGCATCAACTCCAACAAACTACCACTTTCACTAGTGTTATATTCTAACAACCTTTTGTTAACTAGTTCTCACACAATACACATGCTTATCCTGAGAATTGACTTTAGTAAAGGGGTACATCATGTTATCTTCTTTCGGTACATTATTTAAATAAAATTAACCCCAATGATACATATCCCTTAAGAGGTGATATTTATGGGGTATAATCTTTGCTCATTGGTGTGACCTTTCATTTTTTTCAAAGTTCCACCTATACAGTATTACTATAATACAATGTTATAGGATATTTACTTCAAGGTACCACATCAGGATCTAGGACAAATATTCATATTCATATGCTTTCCTAAGAAACATCAAGAAGACACTATATACTAATAATCTTCTATAGAATCATCCAACAACTGGTTTCATTGAACTCTTCCATCTCAAAGCTCCTCTATTAGTTTATAACACATATCTTATGAATTAAGATTATTCTAATCTATCTAAAAACTAGAATCAATATAATCCTTCACAACCAACTACTCATCTGATCTATACATAGTGATATTTTCTAAGTTCATCTCATATTCATAAGGATAACCATAACATCAATCCAATGCTATTCTCTTGAATCATATTGATATTTACCTACCATGATCAATACATAAGAAATAATAAGTATAGAACATATCATGACATACATTATTGATCATTTTTCTGAAATGTATGGGATCTTATTCAATCTCTTTATCTAATGGTGTTTTTAGGAGACGTTTTTATAGAAAGATGTTAATCCTAACACACATAAACCAATCCCATCTTGGATTGTTCTATAATATATATATTTAGTATCTATTAAACACATGTTCTTTGACATTGTCCAAGAAAACTCATGAATCAATTATGAATAATCGTTATCCCTAAAATATGGGATTTTTCATCTATTTCTACATGGGTAAAATATTTCTAACCAGTGATTAATAGACTATAAGATAGGAATGTTGTATTAAATTTGTTATATGCCATCAGCATATACTACTCGTATAATGATTTAATTTACACTAATCATCTAGTAAAAACTTGGAACACATTAATAATCAATGAAACCAAATTTTTTAATAGTTTCATCGAATCAAATGTTCTATGACCTATAGGATTGATTAAGTCAATAAATGGATTTCTGTAAATTGAAAAACATTTTTTCATAACCTGGAGTCACAACCCTAAGAGTTTAATCATATTGACGTCTTCTTAAAGGTTCCTATTAAGGAATGCAATTTTGACATCCATATACAAAATCTCATTGTCATTGTAAGATTCTATTGTAAGTAGAATTATGATAGACATAAAAATGTAATCTAGTGAAAAGGAATCATCGTAGAAAATTCATTATTGTTTATTAATCCTTTTCTCCACCCCCTTTCATTATAGGTATTTTATTAACCTTTCATGTTAGTTTTTCTATTGAATATAATTTTCAACCTACATGCTTTACATCAACTGGGGTATCTAATAGAATCCAAAAATTGTTCTTATATAATGAATCTATTTCTGGATTCAAGGATTCCTTCCATCATATAGATTTTGAGCTCTCTATAATAACTATTTAAGATAGAGGTGTATCATTTTCAAAAAATAGTGAGTGATCAACTTCCATAACTAGAAAACTATATCTCTCTGGTTCTCTCACCAACATTGTTCTCCTACACATTACATCTATTTTCAAAACTACTTATTCCAAGGGGACCTATGGAACTTGTTCGTATACCATCTCTTATGTATCTTTAGAATCAACATCATCTGATTTAATATTTCTTTGACATTAATTTTTGATTATGTGATCCCTATTCTGAAATACATCTGGTCTGGAAACATTCACATTCTTGTATGAGGGGATGTATAGGTATTATCACTTTGTTTCCATAGGATAACCTATAAAGATTAATTCTGTGTAACCCCCCTACCCCAGTTACCCAGAGTCGGTGAATTATTACATTACATTGGCATGATCACAAAAGATCAAGTCTTTAAAGACAGATTAGTTTAGTAGCCATGTAATAACTAGATATATTCATAATGTTTTCATTAAATCATAAATTGAAAACTACTATGACTACATATTGTCTCCATATCCCTTCATACTATCCCGGTAGGTCATTCATAAATTACTACTTCACATCCTGGGAAAAATAAAACATTGAAAGGGCTGAGTTCAGATGCTCAGTAAGGATAAAAATATATCAGAAACTTTCATAAATAAGCATAAACAATTATGGCAATGTATAACAGAAACAGAAGCCTTTTGAACTTGTACTTAAACATAATATGGCAAAGATAAAATGAAATAATTCCATTTACTGATTCACATGGATATTCTACTATTCTAATAATCACATTCAATATAAATAACCACTTTCGTAATGATGGAATGCATAATGCTAGACTATCATAACCAAATAGTCACGGCCGTGTGCCAGGACTACAAATAAGATTTTTTCAAGGCCCTGTTCCAAGAAAATAGTATGTCTAATGAGACCTACCGATGCATCGAGGAGCTAAAGAGGGCTCCACCCATCACTTATGAAGTCCATTGCATTCCTCTTATGAATAGGTTTAAACATAACATAAACTTTCATATTAAAACTATCATACAAAATGTAAAAACTTTCTCCATAAACCCTGAATGGTATAACAATTACACATCCACATTCAAACATATCACAAAACCTTCAATACAATATGTATGTTTTGTATCATAATAAATCAACTTCAAATAATCTAAAAATCAAACAAAGTATGTTGACATAGATTAAATCAAAACTCTTTGAGAGAAATATCTCTTTTTTTAATTATTGAAAAGTCACACATTTATAAAATAAAACATTTACTTTGAAAATATTTTTATAATCATTTAAGGGAAGCTTCAAAGATTTTATAACAGTGGAAATTAACTACACCTGCCGTATAAGTTAAAAAAATTATTCTTACATTAATTTGTCGAAAAGGTTAAAAAGGTCCTTGTTTGTTAAATGACATAAATATTCCATTAAAATCATTTTATATAAAGTAAACAAAGGTATAAATGAATTTAAACCATATTAAGTAAAATAGTAAGAATATTTTGAAATGCATTTTTAAGAAACATGGATGTGGATGATAAAGAGGTCCCAATAGATAATTACATATAAACAACCTCGGATAATGAAGATATTGTGAAATTGACCATTACCTTGTAATTTTCCTTGGTTGATGGGATGTTAACCGCATGTATAATTGTGAAATAATTTTTATTATACTTTACAAGAATCATTGAAATTAATATGATATCATATATGATCTTTTAATGTTGATTTTTTAATAATATCTCAGTATTATCGTTGTTTCGTGTGTTAACTTACTCCTTTTCTTTTATATGTTTTATTACAAAAGCCATGTTTATTTTGGATAGGATGTATCTTATTCATTTCCAGAATAATATCAAGTCCTTAAACATTATTTTTAATCATTAAATGAGAATTATTCTTCAATGGATACGATGGGGAATGAATCTCATCACGTTCATGGAGACGGTAGTCCGTACGTGCGTACGAGAGACAATATCATTCTTTTGATATTAAAATAATATATAATTGGATGGTATATCATATATAAAGAATAATTAATTTGTTATATTTATTATTTACATGAATTAAACATCATTATTAAACCCATCAAAATAATAATTTATTGAATAACAATTACCCCACGACGTGGAGACGGTAAGCCGTACGTACGCACGTATGGTGACATGTCCTTTAAAGGATCGATATAATACCGAATATGGTTGTAACATATATATAATAACATAATAGTATATATAATATACTGGATTTATTATTTTAGAATGGGAATTACAATGAAAGAAGAAGTTCAAGAAGAAAGGAACATGTAAGATGGTGGTGAAAACATTACCTCTTCTTGGGGTTCTTCCTTTTGATTTGATCAAAAGGGCTCGTTAGGTTGGATTTCTGAGTAAAGGATGGAATATAGGATAAAGGGAGGATATTTGAGAGGGTATTTTGGTAGAGGTTGGATGACCCCAAAGGCTTTGAAGGTATGAATTTGAGAGAAGGGAGAGTGACTTTTTATAAGAGGGGTGAGGGGCACCTTAGGATAATCTAGAAAAATTATTTAATAATAAATTAATATTCGGTTTATAATTGCTCCAAAGTATATTATTTAAATTTTGAGGTTGGTGTGGGTTGAAACCTATTTATCCAATAGCTTTTAGACAGGTCTGGGTCACTTTATTAACCATATCTTTTAGTTTTAACTATTAGTTAATTAGTTTGACACTTAAAATAATTGATTTTATAAATATCAAAATATATATAACCAATAATATTTTATCATATTAACCTATAAATTTAGTGGAATTCATAAAAAGTCTCAAATTACATTTATTTTGATATTTATAAAATCAATTATTTTAATATTTCATTAATTAGGTAATTACTACATCACCATTGGGTCATAAATAAATTAAATTATTTAATGTCTCAAAATTATAAATAAAATACGATTATGTGGGAAATATTTTTATATTTCTAATAAATATTTATAATCTAATTTATCTTATGTATAATCTTATATTAAAAATGTTTTAGTAATTAAACATTGATTTTAACTCTTTTAACTGTTCTTTGAATTAAATGATAAAAAATATCCTAATCTAATCCATGTGGACCTAAATGGTACTATTTTATTTCTAAGGCTGTTTTTGGTCGAGATACACTTGTCCTATTGAATTAGAACATTAGTTATGGTAATATTAATATCATTTTTACCCTTAATTACCCTATTTACATTAAACTGTGGTAAATAAAAGTAAAAAGTTAATATTCACCAAAAAAATATTTTTATCTTATTGATCCACATTTTACTACTTGATATTAACTGTTTATCTCAGATTTTGGAAATTCCACTCACAGAATTGGTAATATCATGTTTTATGTGAATTTCCAAATTCTCATAGGAGGTGGGTAAAAGACGGCGAAAAGTTCCATAATATTTTTATATATCTAAAATGATTCCAAAATAACTCCAATTAATTACATTGAATATATATAGGTATTATATATCCATTTTGACCTTAATTAAATTTAAATAAAATAAATAATTATTTAAATAAAAATTCGGTTTAAAACCAGGGCTCAGGTTTTTTCACTATTCGACAAAAATTGAACTTTTTCAGAAAAATACCAAAATTTCACCCTAGGGTAATTCCGATATTCCGAATCCAAAAATGAAGTCCATTTTTAAAGATAAAATTTATAAAATTCCAAAATGTGGATATTAGTATTCTTAACGGCTAGTTTGATTGGTTGTGGTGTGTGTTAGAACTCGAAGTTGCGTACAACACACGCTACTGTATTATTCAAAGAGAAGCGTACCATGGATGTTTGGGTTGTTATATTCTCCCCTCCTTCAAATAATTTCATCCTCGAAATATCTAGAATACTACCACATGAAATGACTTGGGTGATTCTTCATCATAAGTTCCTCGGGTTCCCACGTTGGCTCTTTCATCTTATGGTTTCTATATAGAACATTTACCAGATGAGTCGTCCGGTTTCCCAGCACTTGTTCTCTTGTATCAAGAATCCTGATGGGCTCTTCACAATAAGACAGATCAGGTTCCAGTTGTAATTCCTTGTAAGTGAGAACATGTGTTGGTTCAAGCATGTATTTTCTCAATAATGATATGTGGAACACATCGTGAACTTTGGGTATACTGGGCGACATTGCCAAACGGTAAGCTATAGCCCCAATTCGTTCTAGAATTTTGAATGGTCCGATGTACCTGGGATTCAATTTACCTTTCTTATCACAATTTTAACTAAATTACATGGATATACCTTCAAGAAAACATGATCTCCTACCTGAAATTCCAAATCCTTCCTTCGGTTATCGTAATAGCTCTTCTGCCTACTTTGAGCTGTGTTGATGTGGTTTTGGATTACCTTTACCTTTTCCATTGTTCCTCCACCAGTTCGGGTCCTACATGTTTTCATTCACCAACGTCATCCCAACAGGTTGGTGTGTGACATCTCTTTCCATATAACGCTTCATATGGTTCCATATGAATACAATAATGGAATCTATTATTATAGGAAAACTCCACCAAGGGTAAATATTGATCCCACATACCCTAAAAGTATAGTGAGAATGATCACAACATGTCTTCTAAGGTTTGAATAGTCTGTTCTGATTTTCCATCGGTTTGAGGGTGGTAGGCAGTGCTCAAAGAATGTTCAGTATCCAAGGCCTTCTGAAGACTCTTCCAGAATCATGAAGTAAAATGTGGATCATGACCAGAAACAATCGATAGGGGTACTCATTGAAGTCTCCCAACTTCATTAATATATAATCTTCCTAGACGCTCCAGTGGTAGATCTTCTCTTATAGCAAGAAAATGTGCTGACTTCGTAAGACGATCAACAATAACCCATATTGAATCGTTACTTCTAGGAGTCTTTGGTATCCCCATGAAAAAGTCCATTGTAATATTGTACTATCTCCACTCTGGTATAGGAAGTGGTTGCATGACTCCTCTAGGTTGTTGCCTTCTATCTTTCATGTGTTGACAAACCATACATCTTGACACAAAATTAGCAATATCCCTCTTCATGTTGTCCCACCAAAAATGTTCCGTAAAATCTCAATACATTTTGGTGCTCCCAAGTTATATAGAGAAATTGGAGGTATGAGCATCATCTATCAAATCCCTATTCAGATCAGGTATATCTGGAACACAAAGTCTCTTCCCAAATTTTAAAATTCCTTATTCATACACAAAGTCTCTCATTCTCCCATCATTCACAGCTTTAATCTTCTTTTTAAATTCTTCATCACCGGTCTGATAACTCTTAATCCTTTCCATTAAAGATGGTTTGGCAACCATTTGAAAATTCATTGAAGTTTCACCTTCTATGGTTATTCCCATGTACATCTTCACTAGATCCATGAAAATTAGATTCCTTTCAATTATCATATTGTTCAAAACACCTTGACCTTTTCTTCTCAAAGAGTATGCCACCTTATTTTCCTTCCTTGGGAGGTACTGTATCATGTAATCATAATCCTTGAGTAATTCAAGCCATCTCATTTGCCTCATTATGAGTTTTTTTGTGATAAAATAGATTTCAAACTCTTGTGATCAGTATAAATCTCACATGTTTCACCATAGAGGTAGTGTCTCCATATCATCAAAGAAAATATCACAACGTCTAACTTGAGATCATGAGTATTATATTTTTTCTCATTAATTTTCATCTATCATGATGCATAGGCAATAACCCTATCATTCTACATAAGGACACAACCACGTCCTTTCTTCGATGCATCATTATAAATAACAAACCCGTCATTCCCCGATGGTAGAGTCAATGTAAAAGAAATGACAAATATTATCTTTAATTATTAGAAACATTATTCACACTCTTTTGACCAAACAAATTTAACCCATTTACATTTGAGATTTGTTAATGGGATTGCCAACTGGGCAAAATTCTGGACGAAACGTCGATAATAACCTGCTAAACCAATAAAAATGCATACCTCAGTTATACTCGTTGGTTCAGGCCATTTTTGGATTGCCTTGGTCATAGAAGGATCAACAATGATTCCATCTTTATAGACAATATGGCCAAGAAAGGAAATATCCAGAAGCCAGAATTCACATATTCTAAACATCCCATATAAATCATGTCTTCTCAGAGTTTTCAGGATAATGCGCAAGTGATTTTCATGATGATCATAGCTTTTGGAGTATACCAAGATGCCATCAATAAATACCAACACAAATTCATCAAGATATTCCTTTAAGACTCTATTCATTAGATCCATGAATACAGAGGGTGCATTAGTCAATCCAAAAGGCATTACTGTAAACTCATAATGCCCGTACCTGGTTCGAAATGATGTCTTTGCAATAACTTCCTTCTTCACACAAAACTAGTGATATCCAGATCGAAGGTCAATCTTTGAATAGTATTGAGATCCTTGCATTTGGTCAAATAAATCATCAATGCGAGGTAGAATATACTTGTTCTTTATTGTTATAGCATTGATCTCCCTGTAGTCGATACATAACCTCATTGATCCGTCTTTATTTTTAACAAAAATAATAGGGGCTCCCCATGGAGAAACACTAGGGAGAATAAATCCCTAATTAATCAATTCTGCTAGTTGTTTCCTTAGTTCCACTAATTCCACAATGGCCATTCTATAAGGGGTCTTCGATATAGGCCTTGATCTAGGAATTAAATCAATGGGAAACTCCACTTCTCCTTCTGGAGGATGTCCAAGTAAATCATCCAGAAACACATCTACACATTCTTTCACAATAGGTGCATCCTCTATTTGAACATTCCTTTCCTCACCCACAGTCATTTCATTCACTTCCTCCCCAATAATTGAATTTAGATGAGCTATTGGTGGTGGATCTAGGTAAGAATTAGGTGGGGATGATTCCTCTCTAAAGATAAGGTGTTCCTTATCATCATCATCATCAAAAATAGTAATATCTTTCTTCTTACAATAAATTTTTTCATCATTGTCTGAAGGCCAATCCATACCAAGGATTATATCAAATTAAATCATAGGTATGATGATGTGATCTGCAGATAAAGAACATTCATGTGATCTAATGGGGACTGATTCACAGAATATTTTTGCAATGATACTTCCCTGAGGAGTTTTATCTGACAACTCCCTTATTAAATCAAATTGGAAATATTTAATTTTCTTAGCAAACTGGGATGATATGAAACAATTCGATGATCCAGAATCAAATAATGCATTTTCTAAACATGAAGAAACCATTAAATTACCTTCCACCACATCTTTCAGAGCTTCTACCTCAGAAGTATTGATAGCATAAGCTTGGCCTTGATCCATTAGCCTTTTCAGGAGTACGTTCGCCTGATTCTTAAGAAATTAATTTGAATAATGTCTCATATCCCTGAAATTGTATCATTATAAATCGGGAGCTTCCTTTTTCCACTTGCAATAACGTGCTTTGTGTCCTTTTTCACAACACTTGTAACAGACTCCCATTACATTTAAGAAAGTACATGGGTGATTCTTCCACATTTACTGTAGGATGGATTTTCAACATTTCCCTTTTCCCCTTATTTCCTTTACTAGAGTGATTAGCAGATATCTTCTTCTCCTTCTATGCTTTAAAGTCATAAGACTTAGAGAAATCCTTCTCTGTCTTGATAGCACATGAGACAATATCTTCGTACAATGAGAGGGTTTGTGATACTAATGCTTGATGGAGAACTAATTTTAACCCATCAAAGAAACAATCAATCTTACTTCTTGGGTAACATATATAATCTGCAACATACCTCACTAACCTTGTAAAGTTAGCCTCATACATTGTGACATTCTCATCCTCCTTTGGGTTCAGAATCCAAAATTTCCTTTCTATATCTGCTCGATGGTCACGAGGAAAGTATTTTTCTAGGAAAATCTTTTTGAACTCCCTCCATTCCATATTTCATACTTCATCATCTTCCTTTGTGTTGTGTATCAATGACCACCATTGATCCGCATCTCCAGTGAGACGATAAACTGCCATGATAACTTTTTCCTTTTCACTACTCCCCAAAGCCTGAAATATTTTCTTTAGGGAATTTATCAATTTCTCAGCTACTAATGTATTTGTACTCCCATTTAATGTTGGTGATTGTTTTCTCATGAAGTGATCTAACATTGATCCTCTATGATGCAGATCAGTGTGCTCTTTATGGGTAAGGTTATTATTCATATCTTGAGTGAGTTGTCCCAGTATGGTGATTAGCTGATCAGCACCAGTTGCATCACCAGCACCACTATAATTATCATGAGCAGGAGGAAAATACCTACATGGAGTGTGTGCATTGATACAGTTTCTGTTTCTTCAACTAGGTGCCATTTCTAAATAATGGCATAAACTAGATCAATTTATGAATCAAAATAAAAAAATCCATACTTGTAAAACACTTAACATAAATTGAACTATTTATGGTTATAATCCATAATCATAAAAATGTTTTATTTGAAGAAGTATATAATCATAAACCCTTCATAATGGTTTTTAAATAAAATGGTAATTATCATAAGCATATCCCCCAGGAGTGTCGTAACCATGAGTGCATCAAGACCCGTTGTTGTGCACCAGTTCCCATTCAAGTCTAGCTCAAAGCGGTGTTTTTGGGTTTTACCCCTAGGTACATCTGTGCCAGAGCCACCTCTTCCTGCTCGTATCCAAACATGTATGTATTGCTCAAAAAACTGACAAAATCTCTACAATAACAAAATTCTAGGATGTTATTCTATACTAATCCTCAAAGTCCATCTTTGGTCATTGTACTCTAATCATATTTTATCTAAATCTAGCTTCCAAGGTGTGTACTAAACATCCTCTGATACCAGCTGTAACTCCCCAACCCCAGTTACCCAGATTCGGTGTATTATTACATAACATTGGCATGATCACAAAAGTTAAATTCTCGAAAGATTGATTAGTTTGGTAGCCTTGGAATAACTAGATACATTCATTATGTTTACATTACACCATAAAGTGAAATCTACTACACCAACATATTGTCTTGATATCCCCTCATACTAACCCTACAGGTCATTCATAAATTACTTCTTCACATCCTGGAAAAAATAAAACATTGAAAGGGGTGAGCTCAGATGCTCAGTAAGGATAACAATATAGAGGAAACATTCATTAATATGAATAAACATTTAAATAAATGTATAACTAAAACAAAAGCCTTTTCAACTAGAACATCAGCATAATATGGAAATGATAAAATGAAATATCTCAATTTACTTATTCACATGGATATTCTACTAGTTGAATAATTACATGTAATATCGATAAACACTTTCATAATGATGGAATGCATAATGTCAGACTATCAGAACCAAATAGTCAAGGTCTTGTGCCAAGACTACAAATAAGATTTTTTCAGGCCTTATGTAAAGACACTAGTTTGTCTCATGAGACCTACCGATGCATCGAGGATCGATAGTGGGCTCCACCCGTCACTTACTAAGTCCAATGCATTCCTCATATGAATACGTCTAAACATAACATAAACATTCGTATTAAAACTAGCATACGAGTTGTCAATAATTTCTCCATAAACCCTAAATGGTATGCAAATAACACATCCACAGTCAAACATATCACAAATCCTTAAATAAAATATGGAAGTCTTGTATCATAATAAATCAACTTCAAATAAGCTTAAAATCCATTAAAGGATGTTGACATAGATTAAATAAAAACTATTTAAGAGAAATATCTATTTTTTTAAAATCATTGAAAAGTCGTACATTTATAAAATAAAACATTTACATTGAAAATATTCTTATAAGATTTTAAGGGAAGCTTAAAAGATTTTACAACGGTCTGCACCTGTCGTATAAGTTAATAAAAAATATTCTTTCCTTAATTTGTCGAAAAGGTTAAAAATGTCCTTGTTAGAAAAATGACGTAAAGATTCCTTTATATACTTCTTATAAAAAGAAAAAAATGTATAAATGACTTTAACCCATATTCTGTAAAATAGTAAGAATTTTTTGAAATACGTTTTTAAGAATCATGTATGTGGATGAAAAAGAGGTCCAATAGATAATTACGTATAAACAACCTCGGATAATGAAGATATTGGAAAATAAACCCTTACCTTGTACATTTCCTTGGAAGAGGATAGGTTAACCTCTTGTATAATGGTGAAATAATTTTTATTAAATTATACAATAATCAATTAAATTAATATGATATCATATATTTTCTTTTAACATTGCTTTGTTAATAATATCTTAGTATTATCGTTTTTTTGGGTGTTAACTTACTCATTTTTTTATATGTTTTCATAAATATGTCATGTTTGTTATGGATAGATTGTATATTATTCATTTCCAGAATGATATAAAGTTAATAAACATTATTTTTAATCATTAAATGAGAATTATACTTGAATTGATACGATGAGGAATGAATCTTATCGCATTCGTGGAGACTGTAGTCCGTACGTACGCAAGAGCGACAATATCATTTTTTTGATATTAAAATAATATATAATTTGATGGTATATCATATATAAAGAATAATTATTATGATATATTTATTATTTATATGAATTTCCCATCATTATTATACCCATCCTAATAATAATTTTTTGAACAACAATTACACCACGACATGGAGACTGTAAGCCGTACGTACGCACGTATGGTGACATGTCATTCAAAGGATGGATAGAATACTGAATATGGTTCTACCATATTTATAATAACATCACATTATATATAATATACTAGAGTTATTATTTTATAATGGTAATAACAAAGAAAGAAGAAGTTGTAGAAGAATGGAACTTGAAAGAGGGTGGTGAAAACATTGTCGCTTCTTCGGGTTCTTCCTTTTGATTTGATCAAAAGGGCTCCATAGGTTGGCTTTATGACTAAAGGATGGACTCTAGTATGAAGGGAGGATATTTTAGAGGGTATTTGGGTAAATTTTTTCCGAGCCCAAAGGATTTGATGGTATGAATTTAAGGGAAGGGGGACTGCCCTTTTATAAGAGGGGTGAGGGGCGCCATAGAAAAGGCTAGAAATAGTATTTTATAATAAATTCATATTCGTTTTCTAATGGCTTCAAAGTCGATTATTTAAATTTTAAGGTGGGTATGGGTTTAAATCCTTTCATAAAATAGGTTTTAGACATGTTTTGGTCACTTTATTAACCTTATCTTTTATTTTTAACTCCTAGTTAATTAGTTTGACACTTACCATGTCTCTTTGTATGTTTATATTATATAGTCAATAAATATACAATACACTTCCAAGAGACACCCAAGTGGTCCATTAATGATACACCTATCATTATAGAATTCTATTGGCCGAACCTTATATTTTTAGGAATAGAATATATATTAATAATATAATATTTGTTTTAAAAACTCTTTTATGTCAATTTTGACACTATGGAGTATTTTGTTATTGATAATTTCATAACAGCATTATTACTTCGAAAACAATTTATAAAACCATTCCTAATATGTCATATTAACCTATAAATTTAGTTTAATTCTTAAAAAGTCTCAAATTACATTTGTTTTGATATTTATAACATCAATTATTTTAATATTTCCTTAATTATGTAATTACAGCATCACCATTGTGTCATAAATAAATTAAATTATATAATGTCTAAAAATTATAAATAAAATTTAATTTTTTAAGAATACTTTTTATATTTCTAATGAATATTTATAATCTAATTTATCTTATGTATAACCCTATATTAAAAATGTTTTATTAATTATACTTTGATTTTAACTCTTTTAACTCTTCTTTGAATTAAATAATAATAAATATCCTAATCTAATCCATGTGGACCTAAATGATAATATGGGATTCCTAAGGTTGTTCTTGGTCGAGATACACTTGTCCAATAGAATTAGGACATGTGTTAGGGTAATATTAATATCATTTTTACCCTTAATTACCCTATTTACTTTTAACTGTTTTAAATAAAAGTAAAAAGTTACTATTCACCAAAAATTATTTTTATCTTATGGAACCACATTTTTCTCCTTCATATTAACCTTTTCTCTCATATTTTAGAAATCACACTCACAGAAGTGGTAGAATTATGTATTATGTGAATTTCCAAATTCTCCATGGAGGTGGGTAAAAGATGGTGAAAAGATCCATAAAATTTTTATATATCTTAAATTATTATAAACTAAATACATTGATTTACATTGAACATATATATGTATTATGTATCCATTTTTACCTTAATTAAATTTAAATAAAAAAATAATTATTTAAATGAAAATTCTGTTTAAAACTACGACTCAGGTTTTTTCACTATTCAACAAAAATTGAATGCTTTCAGAAAATTACCAAAATTTCACCCTAGGATAATTTCGATATTCCGAATCCAAAAATGAATTCCACTTTAAAAGATAAAATTTATTAAATTTCAAAAAGTGGGTATTAATATTCATAACGTCTAGTTTGATTTGTTGTGGTGTGTGTTAGAAGTCAGAGTTGCGTACAACACAGACTACTGTATTATTCAAAGAGAAGCATACCATGGAAGCTTGGGGTGTTACATTATGTGCCCTGAGGTGATAATTTTTAGCCTAAGAAGGCCATACAATGCCTCACAACCCCATTAATGTTTACATGACAAAAATATTTTATTTCCAATCCATAACATGAATGGAATTCCATTTTACAATTTAGTTGTTACTTGGTTTAATTTGTACTCAATAGTTTGTACTTAATATCCTCAAATAAATAATGTATGATCTACAAGACTCATTATCGACCTTACCATGTCCAATAGGGAACATTTCGTCCATTCACTTACACCATTCGTCTATGGTTTTTATGTTTGAGTGAGTGAGATAGGATCCCAAACACCTGTAGAATGTCAATAGTCTCGGTATTAAGATATTCACCACCTTGATATAATCATAGATATTTTATCATTTTTCAATGTTGATTCTCTACATCAATCTTGAGTTCCTTAAATTTATCAAATGAATCATACATATTCCATATTGAGTTCATATAAACACATCGACTCATGTAATAATTAAAAGTTATGAATTAAGAATACCCACCTATAGCTACTACTAGAAAGAGTCCACACACATCAGTGTGTACCATTCCAAGATGACCTATGGCTATTAAAAAATTTCCAGATAATTAGGGTTTCATAATTTTTCCTTGAATACAGAGATGAAATCATTCATGTAGTTTTTTTCTCAAATGAGTCTAAATAACCAAATTGAAAGAGATTTTTCAAATGACCATCGTTTACATGACCAATAATTTGATTCCAAAGTTTAGTGCTATATGTGTCATGTTAACATTATTCATTTTAAATTTCGATTAAATAGTTTTCATAATATAATATATATATAAGAAAAATAATGTAAATGTTTCATAACCTAAAAAAAATTTCCCTTATAAAAGAGTCGACATATATTTTTGAACATGAATACAAAACCCATCTGTATATATGAATGAAACAGATATTATGTTTTTTGTAATAGATTGTACATAATAACAATATATTAAAATAGAATTCACTAATGTTGAAAATGAATGGTGGTAGTCACCAGTGTCTCGGGAATCCAGCCTCACACATTTTGTAGCACTCATATTCGACTATACTCTATATGTCTTCTATAATATACTTTTTCTTTCATTTGGATATAGATATGACCACCAAAAGTTGTATCTAATACCCAATGTGTAGATATTGAATAATTACACTTGATAAAAAACAAAAAATGTAGTACCCCTGGATTCTGGTATGTAACCCTTGTTTTATGATTTTTAAGTACATGAATCAAATGAGAAATGGTTGGGGAAAGTTTGGAGATTTTTAAGGAGTAAAAGGGAAAAATGTGGGGACGCACCGGCCACGCAAGGTTTTCCCAAACCATTTGGAATCCGTAATGGTGGTGGTCATTTGCAAAGAGGAGACCGCACAGTGTGCGCACGGTTTGGGCAAACCGTGTGTGGAGACCGTGTGGAGTGCCTCTTACAAGAAGTGATTATTGCACGGTTGGCGCCCAATTTTACTAAATGTGCAGATTAACCATGCACGAAATCAGCTTAGATCCTATTTTTAAGGATCTAATCCATTTTATCCTTAAACCCACTCATTTTTGCTCCTAGATAGCTCTTACATGGGATTTCTCTCTGGTGAAGGTGGTCGGACACTTACCAAGTGTAACACCCCAAGCTTCCATGGTACGCTCCTCTTTGAATAATAGAGCAGCATGTGTTGTACGCAACCTCAAGTTCTAACACACCGCGACCAATAAAAGTAGTAGTTATGAATAGTAATACCAACTTTTTGAAATTATATAAATTTCATATTTCAAAATGGACTTCATTTTTAGATTCTGAATATCGAAATTAGCCAATGTTGAATATTTGGTATTTTTCTAAGAACTTCCAATTTTTGATGAATAGTGAAAAATACATAAAAACAACTTTTTTAATCAAAATAATTTATAGTGATAAATTATACAATTGAGTGGATTTAATGTGTAATTATAATATATTTTTAACATTTTATCCAATGGTGGTCATTAGAATTTAATTCACTTTGAAATTGGATATAAACAATTGTCAATCTTTTGATTGATATTCTTTCTTAAAAACACGTTATTTGTTCTGACAGCGAGAATTAATTATAAAATTATTTAATTCAACTTGTATGTTTTGAATTTTTTAAAATAGATATAATTTTTGAATTAGGAATATCAAATATATCTTAGGGTTAATATTTGGTGTTGTTCTGAAAAACATCGATTTTTGATGAAGAGTGAAACCCCTAAGTGGTAGTAAAAATGCTGATTTATCATTTAAATGAAACATTACCACTTCTGTGATTGGATTTAAAAAAATCCAACATACATGAGTGTCATTAAGAAGTAAAATGCAGTCCAATGGGATTAAATTAATTTTTTGGTGAATAGTAACTTTTAAGTTTTATTAATCGCGATTAAAGGTAATTAGTGTAACTTAAGGTAAATATAATGTTATAATAAGATTAAATTACCTTTACTCTTGTACTAAAATTATTGGATGAGTAATGGACAACCAAGGCAATCCATGGGTCAACTTGGTGACCCCATTGAGCAACTTGGGTAAGAAAATGACATTAATTACTTTTTATTTAATGTAAAAATAAAACAGTCACAAACATGTGCAGTTTTACTAAAACAATTATTACATGGGGTTATATAAGTTAACTTTTCAACTATGACTGTTAATTTGAAATCTAAAAATATTTCCCACAACTTGGTAATTTTTTTATAATTTTTAGACATTTAATAGTTTAATGTTTTTTGACACCATAATGATGTAGTTATTACCTCATTAATTAACTATTTAAATTAAATTAAAATATAATGTAAACTCTAAGACATACACTTGAAAAAAAAATATTGGATGAGAAGATTTATAACCCCTATCACCTTATCCTAGAAATATATCATTTTGGGACCTTTAAAATCCAAAAAGCATTTCATAATAATGTAACATTTCATGACATTCCAAGAGTGGCCCTCCTCTCCTCTTATAAAAGGCCCCCACCACTACCACCTTATTCACAACATCAAACCCATTTGGATCATACAAACTCTGCCTAAATACTCTTTAAACTTCCCTATCTTACTCCTAGATGCCTCACTTTGGGAAGAAGTCTTCCCAAGGAAGCCTTTGGCTCAAATCAGAAAGAGTTACCCGATTTTAAGGTAATGTCTTCTCTTATGTTCTTTTGTTTTATTTTGCTTCTACAACACCCTAAAATCTTTTTATTCCTTTATTTTGTAACAACAATAGTATATAAAATATACTAGGATGTTTTCATGAGAAGGATTTTATTTACACTTACACACACCTCCGTCTAATGGTTAAATAACATACATTTTCTGTGGGTGGAGAAATACTGCCTCATGAAACGATGATTGTTAAATATTCATTTAACACCTCTAATGGTGGAAATGAAAATGTAACTCTATTTATATATGATATATATTATGTTTATGTTGTCCTTATGCTTATGTAATTCTCATTTATGGCATACCTTAATGATTTCCATCATGGGTAAACGCGATAATTTCATTTTAGGAAGTGCGGACTACCGCCCCTTTAAAGTGATTTGAATCGTTAATGCCATATGTGGGATGTATAAAGGATAGAGTAAATGATATTATATATTATATTATACTGGAATTATAATATACCTTTATATCATTATTATTTAATTCCATTAAATACGAAATAGAAATGAAACTAGCATTCACGCGTACGTACGGCTTACCATCTCCATGAACGATGCATTTCATTTCTTACCACTAAATGTTACGTAATATTATTAATGAATGTATATAATGGATATATATGATAAATATGATATTTACATCATTAATATAATTCTGTATATAATGGATATTTTACCACATGAACAACTTGTAATTATAATAAGTTTATTTTTGACCCAAGTACCAAAGATCGACAAAACGACCGTTATTAACTTAAATATTTACATAATGTTCATAACATGGTAATAAGTGATATAAAAGGAATAATGAACGATCGAGTCAAGTTGGACACGAGGAAAGGGAACTTCTTAACCCAATTTCTATTCTTTAGTTTAATCTCATACATTCAAATTATGTCATGATATTATTATTTCCAATCTTGTATTTTTACTTTCTTTATGTGTACTTATAGTTAATACACATAATAGATCTAGTTTATTTAAAAAATGATCTTTGTAATGGACTTAATCTCAATCTCCTTTTATTGAGGTATATTTTGATTTACACATGACTTTACTATATATGGTGTATAAAACCCTTTGAATTTTACTTTTATTCAAAAGGAATCTTTTTATACGAAGCATTTTTACTAAACGGAAAAAGGAATGTTTTGTCTTACGTATGCGGTGGAAATGACTTCTCCACCGCCATGACCATTATTTGAGTTTCAGCTTCCTCTACAAGCCATAACTTTTTTAAATGAAAAATAATTACAAAGTTTAATTTTTCTTTTATTTTGGTATAGAAAATGGTTTTGAAAGTGTTTTTTTATATCAATGTTTTGTATTGATATCTTGTGATGGAAATGTGGAAATGTTATGTTTCCTTTATGAATGTTTTATGTGATACAATTATGTTATGGTTTATGATATGTTTAAACATGTTCATATGAGGAATGCATTGGACATAATAAGAGACGGGTGGAGCCTGCTATAGCTCCTCGATGCATCAGTAGGTTTCATGAGACAAACTAGTGTCTTGGAATGAGGCCTTGACAAAATATTATTTTTAGCCTTGGCACGAGGCATTGGATTTGTGGTTATGAGAGTCTGGAATTATGCATTACATCATTATGAAAGTGGTTATTGATTTTCCATGTGATTATTCGACTAGTAGAATATCCATGTGAATAAGTAAAGGGAATTATTTCATTTTACATTTTCCATATTATCCTAAAGTTTATGTTTAAAAGGCTTTTGTTTTAGTTATACATTTCCTTAAATGATTGTATTTATTTATGAATGTTTCCTCTATATTGTTATCCTTACTAAGCATCTGAGCTCACCCCTTTAAATGGTTTAATTTTTCCAGGATGTGAAGAAGTATTTTATGAATGACAAGCAGGGATAGTCAGAAGGGGATATGACTGTGGTCTATGGAGGCCATGTTATTGTAGTTTTTTACATTATGAAGTAATGTATCTTTTATGAATGTATCTAGTGTTTCCAAGGAAATTAAACTAATCAGTATTTTGAGACATGATCTTTCGTGATCATGCCAATGTTACGTAATAATGCACCGACTCTAGGTAACTAGGTTCGGGGCGTTATAGTTGGTATTAGAAGTAGTTTAGTTCTAAACTTGGAAAAAAGATTTAGATAAACTCTGATTAGAGCACATAGCCCAATGATAGTGTTTTAGGATTAGTATAGAAGAATATCCTAGAATTTTGGTATTATAGAGATTTTGTTAGTTTTCCAAGCAATGCATTCTAGTATGGAAACAAGTAGGTAGAGGTGGCTCTGGCACAGATGTACCTTGGGGTAAAACCCAAAAACACCGCTTTGAGCTAGACTCGAACGGGAACTGGAGCACGAAAATGGGCCTTGCTCCACTCTTGGTTACGAAACTCCCTGGGGATATGATTAGGATAATTCTAGTTTTCTTTACAAACCACTATGAAGGGTTATGAGTATATACTTCTTCAAAGAAAACATTTTTATGATTATGGATTATATCCATAAATAGTTCAATTTATTTTAATTGTTTTGAAAGTTAGTAATTATGTATTTTGATTCATAAACTAATCTAGTAAGAATTGGCACCTAGTGGAAGGATTGGAAAGTGTATCAATGCACGCACTCCATGTAGAGATTTCCCTCCTGCTCAAGATAATTATAATGGAGCTGGTGATACAACTGGTGCTGATTAACATATCACCATACTATGGCAACTCACTAAGGTTATGAATAATTACTGTACTCGAATGAAGCACCCTGATCCGCAACTTGGAGGATCAATGCTAGACCGCTTCATGGGGAAAAACCAACACCATTAAATGGGGGTACAAATCAATTAGTAGCTGAGTAATGGATAAAGTCCTTACAGAAAATATTCCACACCTTGGGGAGTAGTGAAAGGGAGAAGGTTGTCATGGAAGTTTACTGCCTCATTGGAGATGCTAATTAATGGTGGTCATTGATTTAAAACACAAAAGAAGATTATGAAGTATTAAATATGGAATGGAGGGAGTTTAGAGAGATTTTCTTAGAAAAATACTTTCCTCGTGACCATCGAGTAGATATAGAAAGGCAATTTCTGAGTCTGGGGCAAAAGGAGGATGAGAACGTCGCAATGTATGAGGACAACTTTACAGGGTTAGAGAAGCATGTTGCTGATTATATACGTAACCCAAGAAGTAAGATTGATCTTTTCTTTGATGGGTTGAAACCATTTCTCCATCAACCTTTAGTATCACAATCTTTCTCAACATACGAAGATATAGTCTCGTGTGCTATCACGACAGAAAAGGTATTCTCTAAATCTTATGACAACAAAGTAAAGTAAGAGAAGAAGAGAACGGTGGAACAAGATATAGATAAAGGGAATATGGGAAAGAAGTATTTCCATTATGCGATAATTGTGGGAAGAATCACACCGGTACTTGCCTAAAAGGAATGGGAGATTGTTATAAATGTGGAGAAAAAGGTCACCAGGCTAGTGATTCCAAGAGAAAGAAAGAGGCTATCAATATTGAATGTTACAATTGTAGGGAAATGGGGCATTATGAAAATGAATTTCCTAAGAGTTAGGGAAACATACCTTAGAAAAGGCCAAGGGATCAAGGACAATATTATGCTGTTACTATAGTTGAAGTGGAATAATTAATGTATTGGTGTTTTTGGACTCAGGAACTATATTATGGTTATAAGAATAATGTGATATATATAAGGATTATACTGCAGTACATATTGTTTTCATTAAGGTTTTAATATGATGAAGGTAATAATATTTTTAATATGTGACAATAAGAGAATCTTTACTTTGATTGAGGAATCTGATTATACAATTGATGTTGGAATTTAGTGACTTTTTAGAGAATGAATGGACGGAGGTATTTTGGATAACTATAAAGGTTGGAATGGATTAAGTTGAACATTGGGTAGTATTGTTCAAGGTTAAAACATTTATGATGATTATTTTAGGAATATTATAATACTATAGTTTTAGGAAAAGGACAACCAGCAGGTTGGGGGATAACCCGTCTCGTTGGACAAAGCTGTAGGAATCGAACCCACAGCCATAGTGCGACATGCCTCTATTACCTACCACTATCCTACATGAAGTCCCTAGTTATTACCAAAAAGTTTTCCTAATATAAATGGTATGTGTTAATATTTTGATCCTTATATAATTATTATAAATAGAATATTTTTGAGATCTATTACCTTTTGGAGTGAAAGATGGGTTTGTGGTAAAAATTTATTAAAGAATGAAAGTCTACATGACAAGTAAGTATATTTCCTTATGTTCTTAGTAAATCTCCTAAATAAATTCTTCAAATTTATTAAAGGTAACTTAAAACAAAAAAATTTTCAGTTAACTTTTCTAATTGGGGAATCAATGACCGTTTAACGAATCACAATTTTGTGATTTTCTTGTTGTTAACTTTCTCCTAATCCTGTTTTATACACCTCTCCATCAAACCTTGATGGTTTGTTTTTCCTCCATATCCATATTTTCATAGAATCCTAGTATGGGATATCTCGGTTGACCTTTGTACTTCTCTTTCTTTCTTTAAAAGTTATATTTTTATTAACCTTATTTCTAATGTGGGTTTTCCAAAAAGGTATTTTTTATTTTCAACCTTTTATTTTCAAAAAAAAATTTAAATTTTGATGATGCAATTTATTGAATGAGGGGAGAATGTAACACCCCAAACATCCATGGTACGCTCCTCTTTGAATAATAGAGCAACGTGTGTTGTATGGAACCTCAAGTTCTAACACATCGCAACCAATAAAAGTAGCAGTTATGAAGAGTAATACCCACTTTTTAAAATTATATAAATTTTATATTTCAAAATGGACTTCATTTTTGAATTCCGAATATCAAAATTATCCAATGTTGAATTTTTGGTATTTTTCTGAGAATTTCCAATTTTGATGAATAGTGAAAAATACATAAAAACTACTTTTTTAATCAAAATAATTTATAGTGATAAATTGTACAATTTAGTGGTTCTAAAGTGTAATTAGAATATATTTTTACCATTTTAACCAATTTTGGTCATTAGAATTAATTTCACTTTGAAATTGATCATAAAAAAATTATCAATCTTTTGATTAATATTCGTTCTTAAAAACACGCTATTATTTGTGACAGTGGGAATTAATTATTAAAGTAATTATTTCAACTTATATATTTTGAATTTTTTAAAATAGGCATCATTTTTGAATTAGGAATATACAATATAGCTTAGGGTTAATTTTTTGTGTTATGAAAAACTTTGATTTTTGATGAATAGTGAAACCACTAAGTGGTAGTTAAAAAACTGATTTTTCATTTAAATGAAAATTTACCACTTCTGTTATTTGATTTTCATAAATATGACTTATATGGTTTTCATGAAGAATTAAAATGTGGTCCAATGGGATTAAAATAATTTTTTTTGGAGAATAGTAACTTTTATGTTTTATTAATCGCGATTAAAGGTAATTACTGTAACTTAAGGTAAATATAATGTTATAATAATATGAAATTACCTTTACACTTATCCTACACTTATTGGATGAGTCATGGCCGACCAAGACAATCCATGGGTCAACTAGGGGACCCCATGGAACCACTTGGGTACGAAAATGACATTAAAAACTTTTTATTTAAAGTAAAAATAAAATTGTCACAAACATGTGTATTTTTAATTAAACAATTATTACATGGGATTATATAAGTTAAATTTTTCAACTTTAAATATTCATTGGAAATATAAAATTATTTCCTATATCTTTGTAATTTTTTTATAATTTTTAGACATTAAATAGTTTATATTATTTATGACACCATGATGATGCAGTAATTACCTCATTAATTAACGATTTAAATAAAATGAAAAGATAATGTAAAATATAAGACATAAAATTGTTAAAAACCTATTGGAGAAGTATATTTCAAACCCTTATCACCTTATCCTTGAAATATATCATTGTGGGACATTTAAAAACCGAATATTATTTCATTATAATGTAACATTTCATGACTTTCCAAGAGTTCCCCTCCTCTCCTCTTATAAAAGGCCCCCACCTCTACCACCTTATTCACACCATCAAAGCCATTTGGCTCTACCAACCACTACCCAAATACTCTCTCAAATTCCCTCTCTTACTCCTAGAAGCCTCACATTGGGCATACGTCTTCCCAAGGAATCCTTTGGCTCAAATCAAAAAGAGTTGCCCGATTTTATGGTAATGTCTTCTCGTATGTTCTTTTGTTTTATTTTACTTCTGTAACCCCATAAACTATTCTTATTCCTTTATTTTGTACAACACCAGTAGCTAAAATATACTCGGGTGTTTTCATGATAATTATTTTATTTACATTTACACACACCTCTGTCTAATTGTTAAAGAACATACTGTTTCTGTGGGTGGTGAAATACTGCCTCACGAAACGATGATTGTTCAATAATCATTTAACATATATAATGGTGGCCATTAAGATGTCACTATATTTATATACTATATATATTATGTTAATATTTTCTTTATTCTTTTGTATTTCTCATTTATGGCATACCTTTATGATTTCCATTATGGGTAAACGCGATAATTTCATTTTAGGAAGTGCGGCCTACCGCCCCGTCAAAGTGATTTGAATCGTTAATTCCATATATGGGATGTATAAAGGATAGAGTAAATGATATTATATATGATATTATTCTGGAATTATAATATACCTTTATATCATTATGATTTCATTACATTAAATAGGAAATAGAAATGAAAGTAGTGTTTATGCGTACGTACAGCTTACAGTCTCCCTAAACGGTGCATTTCATTTCTTACCTCTAAATGATACATAATATTATGAATGAATGTATATAATGGATATATATGATATATATGATATCTACATCATGAATATAATTCTGGATATAATGGATATTTTACCACATTAACAACTTGTAATTATAAGAAGTTTATTTTTGACTCAAGTACCAAAGATCGACAAAACGACCATTATTAACTTAAATAATTACATAATGTTCATAACATGGTAATAATTAATATAAAAGGAATAATTAACTTGAAAAAGGTTCTTAATCAAGTATAAATTAACTCTATTTTATTATTCAGGAGGTTAAAGAACGATCAATTCAAGTCGTACACGAGGTAAGGGAACTTCTTAACCCAATTTCTATTCTTTGGGTTAATCTCTTACATTCAAATTATGTCATGATATTATTATTTCCAATCTTGTATTTGTACTTTCTTTATGTGTACTTATAGTGAATACACATAATAGATCTAATTTTTTTTTAAAAATGATCTTTGTAAGGGACTTCCTCTCAATCTCTTTTCATTGAGGCATATTTTGTTTTATACATGACGTTCCTTTATACGGAGTATAAAACCCTTTGAATTTAACTTTTATTCAAAATGAATATTTTCATACGAAGAGTTTTTATTAAACTAAAAAAGGAATGGTTTGCCTTACATATGCGGCGACAATGACTTCTCCGCAGCCACGACCAATATTTTAGTTTCGGCTTCCTCTACAAGCCATGAATTTTTCATATGAAAAATAATTTCAAAGTTTTAATTTTCTTTTATTATGGTATTGAAAATGGTTTTGAAAGTGATTTTTTATATAACTATGTTGTATTGATATCATGGGAATGAAATGTGGGAATGTTATGTTTCCATTATGCATGTTTTATATGATACGATTATGTTATGGTCTATGATATGTTTAAACCTGTTCATATGAAGAATGCATTGGACTTAATAAGTGATGGGTGGAGCCCGCTATAACTCCTCGATGCATCGTTAGTTCTCATGAGACAAACTATTATCATGGAACAAGGCCTTGAAAAAATCTTATTTGTAGTCATGTCATGAGGCCTTGGCTATGTGGTTATGATAGTCTGGCATTATGCATTCCATCATTATGAAAGTTGATATTAATATTTCATGTGAGTATTAGACTAGTAGAATAACCATGTGAATAAGTAAATGGAATTATTTCATTTTACTTTTTCCATATTATGCTAAAGTTCATGTTTAAAAGGCTTTTGTTTTAGTTATACATTTCCTTAAATGTTTACGTTTATTTATGAAAGCTTTCGCTATATTGTTATCCTTACAGAGCATCTGAGTTCACCCCTTTCAATGATATAATTTTTCCAGGATGTGAAGAAGTATTTTATGAATGATCTGTACGGATAGTCAGAAGGGGATATGAGTGTGGTCTATGGAGACCATGTTATTGTAGTTTTTCACTTTATGATTTAATGTAACTTTTATGAATATATCTAGTGTTTCCATGGATACTAAACTAATCGGTATTTAAAGAATTTATCTTTCATGATCATGCCAATGTTACGTAATAATGCACTGACTCTCAGTAACTGGGGTCGGGGCATTACAACAGGCAATTTGGAAGTGATCTGGATGGTTTTCATGGCGTTTAGAGGCCAGTTGATCGAGGTAAGTCTCGTTTCCTTTAGTTTTCTTAGATCTCCTTCTTCCCACTTTATGGATCCTTATATCTACACCCATGGTTGGTAAATCTAAGGTAGTGGATGACCTTTAAGTCAGGTTTTGGTTTTGTTGGTGATAGGGGAAGGAATATATGGAGGATTCGAGAACTAGTTTACTGGGTTATGTTGGTGTTCTTCATCCGTTGTTGGTTTCACCTAATTTGATGAGGTAAGTGGCTTCACTCTCGATTCCTCTTTCTTAGAACATCATGTCTTAGTTTCAAATTTTTTTCCATGATTTAAATGGTTTATTTATCTATTGTGAAAGAATGGTTGAAACCCCATTTTAGTAATTGGTGATGGAAATTGGGTGTTTTTGGAAAGTGGTTGTTGAAGTAACTTAAAATGGAGATTTTAAATTTCCTATGGTTTTGCTGATTGAAAGAAATGGTTTTAAATAAATGGGTGATGCATTATTGAAAGGTTTTGAACACACTTGGTTTTGGTCATGGACTTTCATGGGTTGTGGTGTGTGTTCTTATTCTTTTGGATGGATAAGGGCGAGAATTACCCCTATCAAAAAGGTTGGGATAGATAAGGGAAGAACTACCCCCATCCAAATGTTGGGACAGATAAGGTCGTGATGTACCTCCGTCACGGTTGTTCACTAAGTGATGACTTAGTGGAAGGATAACTCACCACTCGCAAGTATAGGGAGGTATAGGTTGCATGCATGGTTGGTTGTGTGGATTTGTGAAATGGAATGAATGTTCCAAATTGGAAATGGGAATTTTATTGGAAACCTTGGTTGGATGCTTTTATTGAGAAAGATGATTTTTCTTGAAAAATGGTTTTGACATGGAACTTGTTGTATTGTAAACTATTTTGTAATTGTTTTATAAAAATTGTTATATATAATTGTGCTAACATGTTTTATCCTTGAGGAATGGGTTGGGAAGTCATTGGGTAAATTCTACTGTGTTTCATTACTCACACCCTGCATTGGCACATTGGTGATTTTGCAGATTTCATATACCGGGATATTGGAAAAGGTAAAGTGTCGCGTGTTTATAGAACTACATGGTGATGCTTTGGATGGTTCATGATGTTGGAATTGGGAGCCAGTGAAGCATGGACTTGGTTTGTCATCTTGTATTCTTTGAGTTTGTCTTTCAACTATTTACTCAGTTATATTGTTGGTTTCCGCTGAGGTACTTTGGTTGGTTTATGAAAAAATGAATGGTTGAGTGACCTCAGTTTTTATCATGCATATTTTAGTTGATTTTTTTGGTTATGGTTTTTGGCTTTGTGGTATGTTCTAAAAAGGGTATATCATCCCCCCACTTGTTTTAATACCCTTCGACATTTGTTTTCCAGCCTTTGGCACCTTGGGGATGTTTCTTAAGGCCTGGTAATGACTCATTGAGCACTCAAGCCAATGAGAATTGGTAGGACATTACAAATGGTATCATCTTTTTCGGTCCTTGCCTAACAAGTGGTAATCGATGTTCTCTATCATGGAGTTGAAATTCCTTTTTGTATATTCCTTTGGTTGGAATCTTATATAGGAGTAGGATTGTCGGAACATGAAATGTATAGCATAAAAGGACGTTCCTAACCCGTTTACGATGAACATCATGTTACCAGGCTGTTGGGTACATAAGTGTTATGGATACAATTCTAGAATCATGGAAATATCATTGTCATGGGTTTAGCCAATGAGATGATCATGACATGCATTGTAGAGGAATGACTTTCCACTAGTATTTCATACCTCATTGTGAGGAATGCGTAAGGATTTCGGGCAAGGTGTGAATTTTTTAAAAATGTAGAAATTGTTTTCAACTAAAATGATTTTCAAAACATGATATTTTGGGTATTTTGAAAATGGTATAATATTCAAAAAGCATGTTGGATATTTTTAAAAATGGTTGAACATGGGAAAAGGTTGATTTGAAAAAAAAATGTGGTGATTGTTGATGAGATAGAATTTGATATTCTAAGCCTTCATTTTATAGGAAGTGAGACTAACGATGTGAATTGTTTATATAGAAAATGTCACATGTTAGTCGTCATAGAATCCAACCTGAAGAAGCTACAGCGAATGTGGTTTCACCTGAACCACGTGTGAACCAAGAGCTGGTTCAGAGTATCGTTCAAGCATTCTAGGCTATTGACTTGAGGAATCAGAGGGATGAGTCAAGGTATGAAGACCATTCCGTCCAGTTCCAGAACTAGAATCCACCCATATTTCAGGGTGATTCTGAACCAGAGAGGGCATAGGAATGGCTTAAAAGGATGTATCATAACATTGATTTCATTGGAACACCAGCAGAACTAAAATTATAGTTAGTGATGTATATGCTGGAGAATCTTGTAGGACATTGGTGGGAGCTAGTGTTGTAGGATAAGTTGGGTCATGTCCTGAGATGGGAGGTATTTGAGGAATTGTTGAATAAAAAATTCTATCCTCACACGTTCAAGTTCTAGAGGAAAACATACATTTTCATCTTAAAGATGGAGAATCTCTCTTTTGAGGAATATGTGGCTAAAATCAGTAATTTAGTGTGCTTTACACCGGAAGTTTCTGCACGTGCATCACTGAAGGCACGCATCTTTGAATTAGGGTTACGACAGGAGATTCGCTCGATGATAGTTGTGCTATGTATTATGGATTATAAGAAAATGGTAAACAGAGCAACAGTAGATGAAAGAGACATCTTTGGAGTTATCGGAGGATGAAGTATGATGATACCCATGGGAACGGGTGGGAACTCTAATGCTGGGAACAAGCAGAAGAGGGACACCTACATTCAAGGTGGGAGTGCGAATCAGAATCAGACGGCTGGATCGGTGAATCTTCCTCCACGACCCATGATGAATGCTGGGTGTTTTCAACGTGGATCGACTGATCACATAAAGTCTGAGTGTACGACACAACCTAGACAATGTCACAATTGCAAGTAGATGGGGAATCTATAGTTCTATTTGTAGAAGTACTCCGAGGTCGGACGCACGTGACACATCCCATGCATCACAAGCATTGTATGCTTCGACATGACAATGACAGTAGAGTGAGTCTCATCAGTATAACAGAGCTACCCATTGTGATTCTTGAAATACCATGACTCTTCATCCTAGGGAATCTCAGCAAGGCAACAAGGAGAACAGTGTAGTGAACAAGCAATTGTATGGAGTTAAGCAGATGAGTTTTGATGATCAGGCTGGACCATCAACAATAAGAGGTACAATTCTTTTGAATTATACATTGGTGAATGTGTTGTTTGATACTAGTGCATCAAATTCCTTCATTTTTTCTCGTGTTGTTGACATGCTCTGTTTAAAACTTGATATGATGCCTTCTTTCTTGAAATTGAAAACTCATCTAGGTGAAATAGAATGTCAAGCCTTTGTATGTAGATCATGTGTTATAACTGTTGATGAAGCTGAGCTAAAATGGTACTTCTTGATAGTGGATATGGATGTCTATGATGTAATCCTGGATATGGATTGGTTGACAAGGATTAAGGATCACATCAACTGTTATAGGAGAACGGTTAGTTTCCTGACTGAGGATAGCGTCGACTATCACTTTAGAGGAGAAAGGATGGTAAAGAAAGGCGTAAAGAGCGTGTTGGCACAAATGGTGGGAACGATATCTTTCCAATTGGTAGTGTTGACTTTGGAATCAGTGGATGAGATTGAGGAAAATAGTTTTCCAACTATAGTGGATCAATTTCTAGATGTCTTTCCCAAGAACATCTCAGGGTTCCCACCTCTAAGGGATGTGGAGTTTACGATTGTTCTCCTTCAGGGGACTAGTCTTATTTCCCTTCCGTCTTATAGGATGGCACCAACTGAGTTCCAAGAATTGGATGTGCAGTCAGAGGAGCTGGAATGAAAGGGTTTCATTCGTCCATGCGTGTCTCTATGGGCAGCACCAGTTTTGTTTGTAAAGAAAGAAGATGGAACATTGAGGCTTATGTGGATTATCATAAACATAACCAAGTTACGATAATGAATAGATATACACTTCCACGCATTGATGACCTGTTTGATCAATTGAGGGGAGCTCAGTGGTTCTCCAAGATTAGCATGCGGTCAGGATTTCACCAGTTGTGAGTTCAGAAGGAGGATATTCCGAAGAGAGCCATTAAAATCAGATACAGACACTATGAATATGTAGTCAAACCTTTTGGTCTTAAAAATGCACCAAAAATCATTATGGCATTGATGAATAGTTTATTTTAGTGATATCTGGATTATTTTGTTGTGGTGTTTGTGGATGATATATTGGTGTATTCAATAACAAGGGCTGAGCATGAGAAACACATGGTGATAGTGTTGGAAATTCTGAGAGACCATCAGTTGTATGCAAAATTATCAAAGTGCGATTTTTGGATACAAGGGGTATGCTTTCTGGGCCATGATGATTCAGAGAAAGGCATTTCAGTGGATCTAGAAAATATAGAAGCTGTTATTTCATGTAAAATACCAAAGAATGTCATTAAAATAGAATTTTTTCTTGGTCTAGCTGGTTATTACTGATGCTTTGTCCGTGACTTATCGTGACTAGATACGCCTATGACAGCATTGAAAAAGAATAATAGTGCATTTCAATGGACTGAAGAATGTGAGTGATCTTTTGAAGAGTTGAAAGTTCGCCTTACATCATCACCCATCCTGATTTTTCCTGAATCAGGACAGGGGTATGTGGTGTATTGTGATGCTTTAGGAAAAGGGTTGTGTTGTGTTCTCATGCATGGATACCATGTGGTTGCTTATGGCTCAAGGCAGTTGAGAGTTCATGATAAAAATTAGACAACAAATGATTTTTAGTTGGTTGTAGTCGTCCATGCTTTGATAACCTGGAGACATTATCTCATTGGTGAGAAATTTACGGTGATTAGAGATCAAAAAAGCTTGAAAAAAAATTCTCACCTCAAGATTTTAATATTAGGTAGTGGAGATGGATGGATTATCATCAAATTTTCATCTTTGACTTGATGTTTACACCGGTTAAGGGCAATTAGGGGGGCGATTCATTAAGAAGGATGTTGTATACCCCATTGCCGAAAGAAGCTTCAGATGAGTGGCAGTTGATGTCTGTCCTAGCTAACATGCCTATTGAATGTGAAGATCAAGCTGATATTGCGGTTTTCATTCCACATGATCATGTTACTTATTTGGTGGATATTGTAAAGGAGGCACATGCATTCGATGTAGACTATGTTGTAATGAGTTCAAAACACATTGGTGGGGAGGCCATTGACAAATGGAAGATGTATGGGAGTTTTGTTTGGAAATTTTGAGATCGGATAGTTAGGCCTTTAACTACTCAGGAACAACTCCTTCATCCTTACCACCATTCTAGATGGGTTGTACATCCGGGTACTCATAAGATGTATAAGGCGTTGAAGGCGCAATTTTGATAGAGCGACATGAAACAGATGGTAGATGAGTTTTTTTCAAGGTGTTTTACATGTCAGAAAATGAAAGCAGAACATCAGCGGCCATCTAGCATGTTACAATATTTACCTATCCTAGTGTGGAAATGTGACCAGATAACAATTAATTTTGTTATAGGCCTTCCATGAACGGTCTAGAAACATGATGCCATTTGGGTGATAGTGGATCATCTAACCAATACGGCCCATTTCATCCCGATTCGTGAAACTCATATGGTGGAAGATAATTTAAAAATTTATATTCGAGATGTTATAAAGATGCATGGTGTATTAGTGTCCATAGTCTCAGATAGAGATCTAAGGCTCACATCTCGTTTTTGGAAATCATTACAGCTAGCCCTTGGCACTCGGTTGACGATGAGCATAGTGTATCATCCTCTGACCGATGGGAAATTGGAGTGGACAAATACAAATATTGGAATACATGTTGTGGGCTTGTGTAATGGATTTTGGGGGCTCATGAGAGGATCATATACCCTTACTGAAGTTCTCATACAATAATAGATATCAAGGCGTGATATGCATGGCTCTATTTGAAGCATTGTATGGACGTCCTTGACGTTCTCCACGTTTTTGGGTGGAAACTAGTGAGACATCACTAGTTGGGCCGAGCATTTTCCAAGAAACAATGGAGAAGATCTAGTTTATTATAAAGAGGATGGAGATGGCTCAGAGTCGTCAGAAATATTATGCGGATCATCGCTGAAGACCATTGTCATTTGCAGTGAGTGATCATGTCTTTTTGAGAATCTCTCCAAGGCTTGGACAATGTCATTTTGGGAAGCAGGACAAATTATCTCCTCGACATATAGGCCCTTTTGAGATACTGGAACCGGTTGGTGAGGTGGTTTATTGGTTTGCATTACCACCACAGTTCAGTGTTGTGCATAATGTGTTCCACGTATCTCAGTTGAAGAAGTATCAGCCTGATCCTAACCATGTGATCAGATGGGATCACGTTGACCTAGAGACAGATGCTTCATTGGTACATATTCTGGTATGGATTATGGATAGGAAGGATAATTTCTTTCATGTAAGAAGCATCATTCAAGTGCGGGTTTTGTGGCAACATGGTCGGATTCAGGAAGAGAATTGGGAACATGAGAAAGAAATGAAAGAGCAGTGGCTGGAACTCTTTCAGGAAAGAAATGGTTTTCTACTTTCTAGGGAAGGAATGGATAATGGTGGGTATAATGTAGTACCCCCAGTTTCTATTAATTAACCCTTATTTTATGCTTTTTCAGTATATGAAGCATATGAGAAATGCTTGGGGAATTTTTGGAGACTTTTAAAGCGTAAAAGAAAAAAATGTGGGGATGCAAAGGCTATGCACAGTTTGACCAAACCGTGCGGAAGCCGTACAGGTGGTGGTCATTTGGATAGAGGAGACCACACAGTGTGTGCAAGGTTTGGGGTAACCATGCGAGGAGTCGGTGCAGAGCGCCTCTTCCAAGCAGTGACTACTGCGTGGTTAGCGCACGATTTGACTAACCGTGTGGACTAACCATCCAGAAAGCCAACTTAGGTCATATTTTTAAGGATCTAATCCATTTTATCCTCAAAACCACTCTTTTTTTCTCCTAGATGACCCTAACTCAGGATTTCTCTTTGGCGAAGGTGGGTAAACACTTAACAGGGATTTTGGAAGCGATCAGGAGGGTTGTCATGGCTTTTAGAAGCCGGTTAATTGAGGTATGTCTTGTTTCCATTAGTTTTCATATATTTCCTCTTTCCCTCTTGATAGATCCTTAGATCTACGACCAAGGTGGGTAGATCTAAGGTAGTGTATGACTTTTAAGTCGGGTTTTAGTTTATCTAGTGCTAGGGGAAGAAATTTAAAGAGGTTTCGTGGACTTTTTGACTTAGTTTTGTTGTCGTTCTTCGTCTGTTGTTGGTTTTGCCTAATTTTTTGAGGTAGGTGTCTTCACTGTCAATTACTATTTCATAGAACTTGATGTCTTAGTTTCAAATTGTTTTCCTTGATTGAAATGGTTTGTTTATCTGTTGTGAAAGAAAGGTTGAAACCACTTTTTAGTAATGGGTGATTGAAATTGTGTGTATATTGAAAGTGGTTGTTGAAGTAAATTTAAAATGGTGATTTTAAATAGGCTATGGTTTTTTTTCTTGAAATAAATGGTTTTCAATAAAAGGGTGATGCATTATTGAATGGTTTTGAACACACATGGTTTTGGGAATGTAATTTCATGGGTTGTGGTGTGTGTTCATATGCATTGGGATGGATAAGGGCGTGAAGTACCCCCATCAAAAAGGCTGTGATGGATAAGGGTGAGAGGTACACCCATAAAAAGGTTTGGACGGATATGGTCGTGTAGTACCCCCGTCAAGGTAGTTCACTATGTGACAACTTAGTGGAAGGATGACTCTCCACTCAAAAGTATAGGGAGGTCTTGGTTACATGCATGGTTGGTTGTGTGGATTTGTGAAATTGAATGAATGTGCCGAAATGGAATTGGGAATTTAATTGGAAACCGTTCTTGGCTGCTTTTCTTGAGAAAGATGGTTTTTGTTGGAAAATGGTTTTGACATGGAACATGTTATATTGTGAACTATTTTGGAATTGTTTTATATAAATTGTTTTATATAAATGTGCTAACATGTTTTATCCTAGAGGAATGGGTTGGGAAGTCATCGGAGAAAACCTACTAAGTTTCATTACTCACCACCTGAATTGGCACGTTGGTGCTTTGGTAGATGTCATATACTGGGATGTTGGAAAATGTAAAGTGTCACTTATTTGTAGCAATACTTTGTGATGCTTGGACTGGTTCATGATGTTGGAGCAGGTTTTCAGTGGAGTATGGAGTTGTTTTGTCGTCTTGTAGTCTTCGAGTTTGTCTTTCTACTGTTTACTCTATTATAGTCTTGGTTTCCACTGTGGTACTTTGGTTGGTTTATGATAAAATGAATGGTTGAGTTGTCTTAGTTTTTATCATGAATCTTTTAGTTGATTTGTTTGGTTATGGTTGTTTGCTTTGTGGTATGTTCTAAAAATGGTAAATCGTGCCCCCACTTATTTTGAAACCCTTCGTCATTTATTACCAGCCTTTGGCGCCTTGGGGATGTCACTTATGGCCTAGTAATGACTCGTTGAGCTCTCAAGACAATGAGAATTGGTGGGTCATTAAAAAACATTTTCTTCCCCAAACATGTAGGTTTTATTCTTCTATCAGTTTCTTGTATATCCATAGGAAAACATACATTCGCTATTTTTCATTACCAACACCTAGAACATCCTCTTCTTGGAATGATGGATCTAGGGATCTTTAGTCATGTTATGAGTGTTGGACCCTATTTCCTTGTTCATATTTTTCTTATTCACCATTATAATGACATTTTTATCAAGATACATGTCCTTATCTACCTAGATAAACTATTTAAATAATTTCCAAAATATTTTTCTCATTATTTCTGATATTGTAATTATATATAAAACTGGATATGGACTTGGGGAGTGATGAAATTTAATGATCTTTATGCAACTCATATGGGAATTAAATCCCTTTTATTTTTTAGTTTTAAATTTATCCAATCTGCTTAGTTACATGAGTACCATCTTTCATAGACTCTCCAAGATTAGTCCTAAACAATGAATTTAAGATCATGTACCTATCGTGTCTCTCATTCTATTTATTTAAAGCATGTAGGTGATACATAATTATATATGCATCCATCATAATTTTAGATAATCATAAGCATCATTTGGTAATTTTTTTCTGATTCTATTACAGAACATGCCAATGAATTACTTTTTTCCAAGACAGAACCCTTCATTGAATGTTCAATATTGTTATATGATTGAAAATTGATGGAAAGGTACCATATTGATTGTCTTATTAAACCATTCCATTTTTCTATAAAATAAGGCCCCTTATTTTTGAAAAATCTTTTTGATTTTCCTTTTAAGGGGAAATTTTTTTGTAATGAGAGATTAGTTTTCTATATATTTTTCAATTTTGGTTTTTCCCAAGAGTATATTGTTAAATGTATTAGATTATTTGACCAATTATTTTCTCAGTTCTTATGTGAGAAAGGAAATATCATCATATTATATAACTCTAGTTGATGTGGTGGGAACATGGTTTTAGCAATGTCATTAAACTCATTAACATGAAGGTATGACCTTTCATACTCAATCCCATGGATGGTGGGAAGGTGTTTTGGAATAAGATTATTGAAGAAATAGTAGGATTATCCAAAGAAAGAATTACTAATGTATAAAATTTCATTTGTCTAGATAGGTGTGAGGTATTAACTCATGGTTTGATCGACTATGTTCCCCATGTTTGTGGATACCTCATTTAGATATCCATTTTTGTTCCTACCCAGGTTTTTGAGCTGGATAATTTAAAGACCCTCTATTGAAATAGTATCGATTTTTGGATATAGAGTATTAGGAATATTAGGATATAATTGATAGAGACCCCTAGGTGTACTTGACTCCCCAACCCCAAGACTATATACCCTTAATAGTGAGTTTGATTGGTCATAGTGATAGGTGTGCATGGCCAAGATAAGTGACAAAGAAAAGAATGGGGAAAAATAAGAAAAATTTATGTGAGAAAATATAAATGGTTGAGAATAGAATGAGTAATTGATATGGATTAAATGGGTCCATAAAAACAGAACCAAAACTTTTTCTCACCCAAATTTTCCCATGTTTTGAGGTTTAAACGGTCGCTTGTAGTCTATTTTGGGTTGTTGAATCCTCAAATACCTAAGAAGAAACATACATAAACTAAAATTCTAGTTATTTTTTTCTATAAAGTGTAAAACATTTGGTTAATTTTATATGGTTTTAAACTTAGCACTAATATATTTATGTGAGTTCAAATAATAAAAAATGGTTGATACAAGGATATTTTAATCTATGCATTAGATTAAATTCTATTTTAATGATTTTAATATCGTAGACTCAAAATTGATTCATTTATGGAGACTAAAACGACATAATCAGTTATTAGTTTAATAAAAAAACATGATGTTAATCACCAATTATCTTCAAGGATCATTTTTATGAGAACTCCAAGGAAAAGGTTCTTATTATAAATTTAAGTGTGTAGCCTTCAAATTCATTATGGAACATGAAGTTTTAAGACTTTAAAAAAAATTATCAACCAAAAGAAGTTATTATAAATTAATGGTTTAGTAAATAACATTCAATCCCAACCCATTATAATCCCTTGGATTAACCCACGAAACAGTTATCCCTCCATTGATGTTTTTGTCTCATTGGAAGAGGAATATTGGATAATGAGGGTGGAGTTAAATATTTGAAAACCCATGAAATAACGTACACTGCACCATTATTTGAAGGAATTTTTTCTTCTATGTGTTAATAAATTCACAAAATGATAAAATGGTATCAATGTGTTAACAAAAATTAAATTAAATGATAATAAATAGAAGTTTTACAAAGAATATAATGAGATTTTAGAAGCATAAAATTGAATGAAGAATATTAGAAAGGAAAATAGATTGAAAAACAATTAAATGAAACAAAACAAAAAGAATCCATACATCCTCCAATGAAACTATCTTAAATAGTAATTTTGGAAGCCTTTGGTATATTATAAAATAGATTAGGTCACTCTAATTTATGTTTTTAGGTTATGGTGGGAGGAATTTTAATAGGGTGAAAACTTTTCCACCATTGATAAAAATCTTAGTAATCTACCATCCACCTGAGAGAGTTGTAGAAATGTCCTTCTAGGTAGACTAATTTATTTGGTACATATAAGAATAAAATTAATATACAGATTTTCCCTAACATATTAAATGTAAAAGCTAAAATTGATCTGTTTTAATGATATGGTAAAAGTGGTGGACTTTTTTTCATGGCTATAGAATCTGGCCCATAATTTCATCATCAACATGGCCTTCCTAGATATACATTAAAACATCAGAATTATCTGAAAATAATTTTGAATAAGATGATCAAAAGGATTTTTTCAATCTCTTTTTAATATTTTATAATCATTTGGATTAGACATTAGAATCATCATTAATTTTATTGGGCGCTTGTCTGGATAACATCCCCCAGAATGCAAGGGCATGAAAGAAGAAATTTTTCATCTTTAGCTGTGATTTTTAATGTGCTCAAGAACAATGAAATATTTCCAATTTTGTGAGAAACCATGAAATGAAATATGAAATTATATTCAAGACCATTAGGTTTTTCAGTGTTCAAATATGCATCATTAAATATTAATTTTTAAGTAGTAAATAGACTCATATTATAAAATATATTTTAATAAGTAAAATCATATAAAAATTGTGTTAATTAATAATGATGAAAATGAAAATTATATATATTAACAATTAATATTTTACTTTTTCAGTGTCTATTCAAATTCTTATAATGTATATGAGTTTCCATTTATCTTTCGAATTGCTCACATGGCCTTGTTGTAATAACTATAAATCAATTTTGCTATACCATTATATATAAAAATTATTTATCAAAAAAATGATAAGCAGTTTTTTAGTAGAAATGGTATTTTAGATAAATAAATACTAAAACAATTTTCAGGATATAAAAAATTCAACCACTATTAGTATTTTCAGAAAATAAATATATTCTCACCATGAGTTAATTGAATCTAATATATTATTACTCATTTTCATCCAAATGTAAATCTATTATATCAACCCAATCCTTAATTTAGTATTATTTTAGGATTTTTAACATATGATTTTAACAAATACAAACCAATTATTGAATTTTCATGTATATTTGGATTTTTAGACACATAAATACATCATCATTATCATTAAAACATCATATTGATTTAAAACTACACATGGTTATACTAAATACAATAGATAATCCTCAATAATAGAAGATACCCTAGAGAAAATACATAATGATATATGTGATCACGAAATCCATATATGGTAATAAACATGGAAATAAATCATAAAATTGGAGTCAAAAAATTAACATTATATCATAAAGAGAATAATAATAAGAATTGAAACATTGAATAATGAAATAAAATTATAGGATCATGTAATCATATAATATGTAGAAAAATATAATCCATTTCATTATAAACATTAATCTTGTATCAATCCCAATACCATCATCTTAATGTGGTGTAGGTACCATGGTGGATTGGGTCCACTCTCCATTTCAATAAACATGGTGAACAAAGTTCCATTCTAGATTAAGTTCACTCCTTAATCCAATACATAACATCTCATGATATATAAATCAATACCCAATTCATTTGTTTGAAATATAATTCATGGAACACATATTAAAAGATTGAAAAACATAAAAATGTGTGCCACCTCAGGAAAATTAACAAAACATAAACCATTTGAATTACAAAACCCATTCGAAAGAAGTGGGTTTCAAAATTGTAATTCTAAGAATATCTGAAGTATAATTCCCATGTATAACCAAGAGAATATGTAATTTAATAAATTTTAAATTTATTAATAGAAAAAATAAAATACTTATTAATCATGGAGTTCTGATGTAGAAAATTCATAAGAAATTCCTATGAAGGATAAGAAGAAAAACGAACCACTTTTGTTGTGCTTTATCAAAAAGTAAATGTTATTTTAAAGAAGAAAAAAGACTATATTTTATATAAAACTGGAAAAGAACTAATAAACTCATCCATAAAACATTTATGGGTTTTAAAAATATTTTTGTTCTGTAAACATTTTATTATGGAGATTTTTAACATGAGATAAGAAATAATAAAATCTCATTAAAACTATTTTATTTAAAAGTGGATAATTTTGATGGTAAAAAAAAAAATTATAACCCTAGAAATGAAATGAATATTTTAATAGTTATATATTTAAGGGAAATATATATAAAATTGAAGAATTATATGAGTTAAATATTTTACAAAAATGGGGAAAAATAATGATACTGTGTAACTCCACGTTAACGAGGGTTGTACGGAAGATCCCTTACCTTGTGTCTAAATGTGCAATTAACTTTCAGTTATCATAATTAATAACCAAATTACGTTCATTAATTAATTAATTAATTTAATTAGTTAATTAAATTTCATATTTATAAGTCCACTATCTATCATATAATTTATTTTATAATATAGTTTTCATTCATATGTCGGATACTTGTGGTTGTTGGGTCAATATTTCTATCACTCTTTATGTATGTTGACTATGGAAAAAAAAATTAAAATATTTTCATAAAATAAATAACATAAATCGTGTTATATAAATATTTTATTATATTAAATAAATTTTCAAAACCATCTATGAGGGTGTGGTGATGAAAAATGAATCTCATTTCATAGGGAATTAGTAATCTGGATGTACATTAAATTAGTGTTTATATTTCTCAATGAATGAGATGAAATGATGGAAAACTATACTATTAAAATTTAGGAATAATTTTTATATTATATATATCATATTTATTGATCCATTATATAATTTTTACCATTCACGAATGGTGGTGAAGAAAAATGATGTATGTTTCTTTGTGGAGATGGTAGTTTGCACAATGCACTTACGATGCTTTTTTTCAAAGCAGGTGGAGGGGATTAAATAATGGTTATATAATTAATTAAATAACAAATATAATTAATTATTATATTTATTTCATTACATTGTTATGGATAAAAGTTATTTTTTATCTTAATATTCCTGAAAAATGTTACGAAGAGCATAATAGTTATGTTGGAGACTTGATCTTCTTTTAGAGATGTACTTAGAAGTAAAGGCCTTAAAATAACATCTAGAAATTAGGGGAATAATGATGATAAAATAAATTTTGGTATAGTTTTTTTGTCATCTTTTCAAGGGATACTAAAATGGTAATTTTAACTATGGAGGGGTGTAAGTGATCCATTTTTATAAATGAAAAAGGGTACTTATTAGAATACCATTGTCTCTTCTATGATGTCATAACACCATTCTTTGGTAAATGTATCATAAATTTCATAATTTTGTAGTTCGTTGTGTTTTTGGGATGATTATTCTTAATAAATAATTTTCACACTTTTTTTTAAATAATTTTCACACGTGTACAATATGATTTTATATTTTAACATCTGGATTTTTACCATAGTAACGTGTTTTTTAGATAATTATTTATTATTTAAAAAATATTAAAAAACATTATTAAAAATTAATGATTTCTTGAAGGTAATTTTTTTCATTATTTATTCTATTTCAATTTATAAATATCATTAAATCAAAATTAGAATGAAAATATTTAATATATAAAAAATATTTTCTCTAGAAAAATGAGGTTTTATCATTATTTGTATATAATATTATTTATTATTTATTACGAGTTGAATAACTATTAATGTAATTATATATATTATTAAAAATAACACTATATTCATCATTTAAATTATATATATTTAATTTATTAAATTAAAATAACATAACATTAAAAAAAATAATTATTTTTAAAATATGTTTCACTATTATAATAGTAATTAACATCATCAAAACTATTTTTATCATTAAGAATAAAATTAAATTGAAAATTTTAAATAATATTTTAATTTTGAATTCATAAAATAAAACAATTTTTTATATTTAATTTCAAAATATGATAGTGTTTAATATTTTTATAATCTTAAAAAACTATTTTTTCAGAAATATTACGTGTGCTTAAAAAATAGTAAACATGAGTTTTATAAAATCAATATAATATATTTAAATTAAGTATATTAATTATGAAATATATAATTTTTAAATAAAAAATCATTTCTTAATCTTTTGTTCACTGTTTTATTATAAAAGTGGATGTTTTTAGCAGAATTGGTATTTTTACAATTCATCTAAAAATGAAATATTTTAGGAAGAAACTTAAAATTAATCATTTGAATTATGTGTTAAATTAAAAATTAATTTTATTTCATAAATTTAAAATTATAAATGTGATATAAAATAATTTTGGTATAGTATCAAAAAATGAAATAACTATTATGTATTCAATCTAGTTTGGAAGATATAAAAGCCATATTTAATAGTGTGATTTTTTAAAGTTATAGGTTTTCTAGTATATTATTGAATGTAACATAACATACTCAACACAATATTTATTATGGTAATATAATCACTAATATACTAGGTTGTTCCATTTTTCATACCATTAAATAATTTTTTCTCAAAATTTTATTTCATACCATATGGTGAAAAAATATGGGTACATTTATTTCATGGTTTCTATAGGTTACCAAATTTCTTCTTAATACATAGAGTTTCTCTAATGAACTCTGACTAGGTGAGTAGACATATTTCATTAAATGATCACCATTAGATGATCCATATAAGAGAGATCATTTATTAACTATACCACCTTTGAAATTGGTCAATGATACGGATATGATATGTACTTTTCGAAGAGGGATATGATAAACACATCATGTTATTTGGACATGTTTAGTGGGATATTTGGTCAATATTCCATTAATACGTTGAAATAAATAATATCAAAGTGGAAAAATATAAAATATGTATCATCTTCATCTTCCCAAATATTATTAATCTCTTCTATAAAGATATATATAGAAACACATTATCACCAACCCCAAACAATAGGTATAATCAATGGTTGTTGGCATAACCCTTTTTCCAATACATCACTTCATTAATATGTTGTTAAATAGTGTTGTCCTTTTTACAATTTATTTAACTATCGTAGGTCCAAAAAACTCTTATTCACCAAAATAATACTAGCATGCAAGAAATATACATCTATTATCCTTGGGTAATATATACTGGGACATTTAAATTCTTGATTAGAATTTATTGTTGTAAGATAACTTGAACACAAAGAAAATGTCGGTCCCTTACTCCCTTAAATCCCATAGATTAAGATCTCAATATATTCCTAGTTGTATGGATAGTTCATTTAGATTGGCATTCAGAATATCGGTTATAAGACATACTAAATTCCAACTATATTTTTAGGGAATGTTGAATGTTCTTCCAGCTATTCTTGGTGAACCTCATATCTCAATCATATTTAATCGAGAGTTTTACTATATTCATCTATACCTATACTCTAATTTATATCCATGCAATTTAATCCTATGATAATTCCTAAAGTGTATTTATAAATTGATAAGTATTTATAATATATTCAACCATAACCCATATATAATTATTGACTTTGGTGGTCTTTGGAAGTCCCGTGAAATAATCCATAGTGATTTTCTCCCATTTCCATGCAGGATTGAGAAATAGTTCCATCATCCCTTTGTATTTAATCCTTATTTACTTCACCTTATAACATAACTGGAACATTGATGTATACTTTAAAATTTATTTCATTATATTTTCCAAAAAATGTTGTTCATTGAGATCTCGATACATCATGGTGATCCCATGGTAAATAGAGAATGTTATTTTATGAGCATCACTTAGTAACACTTTCTTATTCTACAACACTGGGAAAACACATATTATTTTCCAAAATCTCATAAGTCCTTATTTCAAAATATTAAACTCAAATGATTTTACCTTCACAGTATCCCCCTTTATTTTTATATCTACTTCATCACTTTATGATTTCTTAATATTCTCCAATGGGCATGGTTGACCAATCATTTGAGAAAGGTGGGATGATGTTACTTTCATCATCATTAACACTCCCACCCATTTTATGTACAATAACACTGGATCATTCTTAATCCTCATCATAGACAATGTTTATGAATCTATTCTACTTAGATCATCTTACACATTTTTCACATTCCACTAATGGTAGTAGAAATGTGGAGTCATATTCCTTGATTACCTCAAACATTCATCATTGGCGTATATTGAGCTCCTACTATATGAAAATATATATTAGAATCTCATGGTCAATGTCTATGTCTATATATATATATATTAAATGTATCATCATTTTTGAAATTTATGCATATGTCCAATGAAAATATTGCTACAACCAACACTATTTTACCCAATAATAAGGTACCACATTATCATTCTTCATGAGTAAAAATCCTAAAACATTCTTTATGGAATCACTATAAAATAAATATCCTTCAATACTTGTATGTTGAGTTAGTAAAACTATAGTGGTTGGACTCTTTTTAAACTCCATGAATCGGTCTTCATGTTCATCTTTCTAGATATACATCACACCCTTCATTGTACATTGGTAAGTGGGATTAAAAATCATGATTAATTTCATAAAAACTCCACTAATACCCAAATAATCCAATAAACATATGGATCACCATAAAATACGATGTTCTAAAACAATATTTATTCACATTAGTATAGAAAGGATCCCTAGGATCCCATTTACATATGATTACATGACCCAAGAGAACCATTTGATGCAACCAAGTGTCACATTTACTATATTTTTCATTAATCATTATTCAAATTGTTCATTACATAATTCAAATGCATGTCTTATTCATCCTTTATTTTGTATTATATAATAATATCTTCTATAAATAATACCAAATGTTTATTGATATAATATATAATGAATCTATTCATTGATTCCATTAATATTGTTAGAGAATTCATGAGTCGAAATGTCATTACAATGAACCCATGGGTCATATAACTTGTATGAATGTAGGTCTTGTAAATATAGTCCTTATTCATATTTAAATGATTATATCATTACTGACAGTCCACCTTAGAGAATTATTGGTTTCCACATAACTGATCAAAAAAGTCATCAATCAGTGTAAGTGGATTCTTCTTCTTTATATTGACCTTATTGAGTTCATGAAAATCAATACAAAGAATCATATACCCCATCTTATAATTAATTATGTTGATTAGTTAACCTCACTGTGAAGCACTCAGGTGTATGAAACACATGTCAAGATATTTTTTAAATTTTTTACTCAATTTATCTAGTTCAATAGGGGCTATATTATACATACTCTTAAATATGAGTATAGGTCAACGTATAAGTTCAATTGAGAATCCATACTCTTAGAAAAGATGATATCCGATAAATTCATCATCAAATATATCAATAGAATCCCATAGAATGGGTATAATTCAACGGTGGTCCTATCCATAAATGAAATCATTTAAGATAAATATACTTGTTCATATGGAAACAATATACATACTTTTGAAGAAGATTCCAAAGAAGATTAATCATACTCCGTAAAATTATATTTTATTGGAGAATAACTCCAGATATGGATGTTTATTTTCATTCTCTCAACTGTTGATGTAAGATATATATATTTTATAATTTAATTCCACTAAAAATGATATAAAAAACATCACATAGAGATACATCTAACAAATATAAACTGTGAAAGAGTTATGTACACAAGATACAATAATCAATATATTAGCAGTTTTCACTGATAACATAACCTTCATGTTTAATTGTGATGTATAAATGGTTTATTAAACATTATTGATAAATATATAGTGTGTATATTTAGAATCAAATAGTAAATTTGATATTATTGAATTAATGACTATTGTACCTATCACCAAATAATTGTTTGATACACCTCTATAGTAGTAATATAATAAATATTCCTTTGATTTACTGTCCTTGGGGAATTTTTTTGTTGTTTATCATTGAAGACCCTTCACTTAGTGTAATGGTTTCCATAGATTCAGAATTACTTACAGATGAATCATTAAAAATGATCAGAGGATTGATTGGTAAATTTTTATTCTGATCACATAAGTTAGAATATTCAACATAGTTGTACATTAATTGTCTCCATGTCCCCCAATTCAACAAGTGAATCATTTCCTTTTCCTACAAAGACAGTTTATAGGATTATTCTCTCAATAGTTTTTGGGATTTCAGATGATGTATTTTCAAACCACCGAGAGTTTTTTACAGTGATCCCAAAAAGTTAAACTCAAATATCTATTTTTTTCCAATCCCATGAGACCACTGAGAATCACTTATTTTCATCACAACATTAGAGGCACAGTGGGAAACTTGTTCATCATTAAAAAAGTCCAGAATTTTGAAATCTATTTATAGAATCAACGTTATCCTTTTTAAGTTCAAATTATTATATCTAATTATATATATCTTCCATGGGATTTCTATTCTTCACTAGTGGACATTACTAATAATATTCACACAATATGTGGTAAACATCTAAAATAAACTTCCCTTTCAAAAGGAATTAAAAGATCAAGAATATTTTCTCAATAGAGTTAATCAATTATTTAGTGATTATGGAATCATAAGATCCATGAAAAGTTGGATATATCTCGTACAAAAATTATTCAAATAGAACATTCTCTCTAATATGGTGTTTTATGTGATTCATGATATTACATATAATTTTAGTCTACTTTTCATATGCTACCATAAGTTTCTGAACTCTTTATCCCATCATGATTGGAATTTCATTAGGGAATTCATCACAATATATCTTTACATGTTAATAACATGGTTCATCCCACATCCATCCATTTTATAAAATGAAGATTATTTATTTATTATAATGCATTGTTTTATACATGTATAAAGGTAAACCCATAATCATAGTATATATAACTTGAACATGATGTTCCAAACATAACATAAGTATCTATATGTTTCAGTATATATTATCTATGGTCATTTTGAAATTATGTTCTCTAACCCAATGACGTTACATAAAAAAGTGTTCAAATCAAATAATTTTTTTACAAATTAGATGTGAATTATCAGAGGGATATCCCCTAGAAGTGTCTTTGTAGACGTACAGTCTTAATCCCACTCATATTGAATTGGCTGATGATTTATCAAATTCTCAATACACCCAATTCATGGATATTAACCTAGGTGAATTTTTCGAAAGGCTCATCAAATTGGATGCATATAGTTAGTGATGTTATTTTATAAAAAAACTATACAATCTATACTTAAACAAAATTTAATGGTTTTATTCTATATTTAGGCTTCTCTATTAGAATTTTTATTAGGGTTATCACTAATTTTATATCATAATAATCTCAAAGAAAAACTAGATCATCCTATGAGATCATCTATAGTTACCCATCCCTTATATAGATATTATTTCATTATTATTAACATTCCCTTGAAAAAATAAATTCTGAGGGTCAAGAGTTCTAATTTACATAAATAATTAGACACATAAATACATCATCTTTATTTAAAACTATATATAGTGATCCTAACTCCCATAGATAATCTTTAATAGTATAGGATAACATGAAAAAACACATATGTAAATGGGTGTTATATAATGCTTGACAAAATAATAATCATGTATGTGAAGAATAAAATTAGATTCAAGATAAAAAATAAGATATCATAAATAGGATGATCATAATAATGGAAACATGAAAATATTTAATCAAATTATAAGATCATGGAAGTATAGAATATATAGAAACAACATTAAACATGACATCATAAACATAATTCTATGGTCATTCCCAGGAAAATCCTCATAATTTTGATGAAGTACAGTGTTGGATTGAGTTCACTCCCCATTCCCATAAAAATAGTTGACAACATCCCATGGTGGATTAAGTTTACTCTCTAGTCCAACATATAACAAATCATAAGATATAAATCGTTACCCAAAGATTTAAAGAGATATATAATTCATTATACACAAATCACATTAATAATAATCATACATATGTTACTACATGAGAAAAATGAACCATATACAAATCATAAACATGTTAAAACCTAGGAGAAAGAAGTGGGTTTCATAATTCTAATTCAAGGCATAACAGAATGATAAATCACAAGCAATACCAAGAGAATAATGAATTAATTCATTATTAACCCTCATAATTGATATTGGGACATATTTATTGATCATGGATTTCCAATGTATAAAATACATGTGACATATCCAAGAGAGGGAAGAATAAAAATGAACCACATCGTTAGTGCTTAGAGAAATTAGTAAAAAATATTTTTAATGAATGAAAGATCATAAGGTTTTTAAATAAATTAATTGAATTGATAGGGATATTAATAAAATAATTATGGATTATAGTATCTTTAAATTGTTTAATAACATTTTATGTCAGTGATTTATAACATGAGAAAATAAATATGATAGTTCCCTTAAAACTAGTTTAACTAAAATTCTATGATTTGGGAGGGAACTAAAAACCTCTATAACACTAGAAATTAAAATATTATATTACTAGGAATATATTTAAGGTAAATATGTACATAAATAATAGAGGATCATGAGAATAATATTTCTTAAAAATGAATAAAATGAAAGAGAACATCTAACATAAACACAACGATGGTGGTATGAATGATATCTTATCTCATGTATGAATGTGATCTATGATTGCACATAACATAATGAATAATCAAATTATGTTAATTAAATACTTACTAAATAACATAATTCAACTTTAATTAAAATTTTATCTTCATTTTATTTTCATATATTATTTATTTATTATATATTTTTCTTGTCTATGTCAGTAATTTGAGGTTGTTTTTCCAATTTATCAATAAAACCTTATGTATATATTCCATGGTTGAATGAATTTTAAAATATTTTCATAATGCCCATAATATTTATAGTTCTATTGAAATTATTTTTATTTATTTAATATATTTTTCAATCCATCCATTATGTGTTTTTTTATAAATGAAAATCATTTCTCAAGGAAGTGTTAGTCTGGACGTACACAAAATTGATGTTTCTGTTTTATAATGAATGAGGGGGAATAATGATAAATGATATATATTATATTTTAAAATAATATTTTAATATATATATTATTTATTAATCCATTAAATTCATTCTACCATCCATTAATTGAGGTGATTAATAATGGAAACCATCGCTTTTTGGAGGCAGTAGTCCGTACATCACACTAACAACACTTTTGATTTTATTAGTTGATGTAGATGAATAAATAATAGTTAATCCAATAATATAATAACATGTAAGTATAATAATGATACTTATATCATTAAATTGTAATGTATATTTGAAATCATGAAGAGGAATATTATGGGTAATAAGTTATGAATATGGTAACACTTACATTTTAGGCATGATCTCATCATAGAGATCTCCTTGGAAATGAAGGCCTTAAAGAAAAAATATAGAGATAATTGGATTAAGAATGAGAATATTAATTCTAATATATATTTTTCACTCATATATTAAAATTAAACATTAATCGAATGTTTAACCATTGGGGGGTGGAAGTGATCAACGTTTATAAGTGAATAACATGGAATTATGGAATAACTTTTACACTTCCACGATATCACTACACAATTATTTGGTCAATGAATATCAAATATCATAATAATGAAATTTGGGGTGGTATTGGTCCTTTAATGGTTCATAAATGACATTACATACATGTTTTAAACTAATTTCAAGTCATTTACCATATGTTTTTATATTTTATGATTTTGATTCATACCTTTATAACTACTTTTTAACTGAGTAAGTAATATTTTAGATAAAAAATAAATGTAACATGTATTAAATCTTTTTTATCCATAATTTAATATCCATTAACAATATTTAAATTTATAAATATTATAAAATCACCTTTTATTTTAAAATATATAATATATATATAATCGTTTTTCATAAAATGACTTAAAACTATTAAGCATTAACAAATATATTTAGTATTGATTAATTATTGAATGAATATTGTTATAATTATATTTGGGTCTGAAAATCATATTATATTCATAAATTATACAAAATTAATTTAATATATTAGATATAAATTACACAATAAGTATTAAACAATTCATAAAAAAATGTTTTCCCCATTATTTTAATAATTATCTTTAATCTTATTAATATTTTATTTAGGATTAAAAATGTAAAATTAATTATCAAATAGTACTGAAATTAGGTTATAAAATAAGAAACAAATTTTCTATGTTTAATTTAAAGATGCTATAATGTCAAATGTTTTTATAGAAGCATGTAAAAATTGTTATTACTATTAAATATTACTAGAGTTTCAAATATGTGAAACAAGTGTTTTATAAAATCAGAATAATAAATTTAATTATTTTATAGTTCTTATTAAATATATATTTTATAAATAAAATGTTTTCATTTTGATTTTAATTCATTATAGTATTATAAATGTGATAGTTTTTAACAAAATATGTATTTTTACTATAAACTAAAAAAATAATTTATTTTAGACAAAACCAAACATACTTCTTTATTCTAATTTTTAAGTCTTAAATTTAAAATTTTAATTACTTTCAGTAAAATAAAATTAAAATCATGATATAAATTATTTTCCTATATAAGAGAAAAAATCTATAAATGTAATTTATTCCGAATTGTTTAAAAGATAGTATGATCATATTTAATAATTTAATTTTATTATCATTTTGCAATTTTTTATTAGACTGATGATTAATATAACATAATATAATCAACACAATATAATTGAATGAGATATAATCAAAAATATCATGGGCCCTTATGTAAAATATTATTACATTACCAAACTATTAGTATAGTATGGAATAATATACCACCATATATCCAAACATCATAGTCATAGGTGGAAACCCATGACTCCAAATTTATTAAAAAATCAAATTGTAAAATAGATAGATTATATTTAATGATAAATTTACATGAAGTAAAGTCTTTTTAAAAATTTTCTTGAATACCCTTGTAACTCGATAACCAAGCCAGTCCAGACATGTCCGGAAAGAAAATTCTCGATCCCCAAGGGTTGGATACTAGCACCTAGAATCATACAATATAATGGTGGGAAGGAATTTTACACAACCATTACAAAAAATTGATTGGAAGGCCTCTGAGCGGTGGTGTACCCACTCTCTTGAGCGTTAGGGTTTCAACCAAGGTTTCTCTCCCTTCCCTCCTCCAGCCTGAGTTGGCTAGGCATCGACATCCCCTTACTCGGGGATCCTCGATGGCTCGGTTGTCATCGCCGTCTCGTCTCGGTGAGATAAGGCTTCGGTCTAGATGTTAGAGGCATCTTGGTGGTGGATTAGGGATTGGTGGTTGCGGGTGACGGCTTCGGTCCTGAGCAGCTCCACGTCAGTCCTGGTATGGCATGGAGGGGAGAGGGGCTTTGATGGTTTCGTTTTCCTGGTTTTTTTGTGGTTATTCGTGAGATGCTTTTATGGAGTTCTTACGTTGGTTTCATCATTGGTGTTCCCTTTTTCATTGTCAGTTCCGCTTGCTATGCATGTCTCATTCGTTGAGGAATTCGTTGAGGGTTCTTCTGTGGTAGGGATTTGTCCTGCTTCAGCCTAGAGAGGTGTTATAGGCTCTGATGTGCTCGGATCCCTTAAATGGAGACTTTACCTCGAGGTGATGTCGGTTCTCATAGTCCTAGCTGATGGAGAACTCCTTATACCATCTTCTTCATCAGGTTGTTGTGGATGAGGATGGGGGAGTTTGTGGTTGCAATAGGGTGCTTCCGTTTTTGTTCTGGCGCTTGGGAAATGTGCTTTTGATGGCTTTCTTGGTCGAGATCATGAAGTGGATGGTTCGATTTTGGATTTCAAGACAGTGGAGGGTGTTTGTGCAGCCTAGGGGCTTTTTTCTCCTGGACATCTTGCAACGGGGTTGATTTTGTGACAATGGTTGGCCTGTGAGGCGGTAGGTTCGATGTGGTGACAAAGGTCTAGTTTTTGAAAATTGAAGAAGGTGATGTGTCATGGTGCATTTTGTGAGGCAGCGATGATGTCCCTAATTTGAATTCTGAATGAGGGTTTGTTATGAATGTTTGTGGCCCAGTGTAGATGGCTATGGTTGAAATTTTTATGTTTGAAATCTGTTATGTGTTCTGGATTTTCTATAGGTTCCCACTTTTCCTTCAAGTGGTTTCTTCAAAAAAATAAAATAAATGGATTCTAATTAAAAAAGTTGATTAAAAAACCAATATTCATACAAAATAAACTATACTTGGAGATGGGTAACATGAGTCAAAAAGGTATAAACAATGAAAAGTACTATATCAATGTACCAGACAACTTGAAGGGAAAATAACCCAAGTACTAAAGGGAAAAACTCTACATGTCTATTGAATAAATGGTAGAACTAGATCTAAGTGGATCATTACCACTGGTCAATCTTGGATGGATATGATCTAAAAACACTCAATGGAATGTGGAGGTTGTCTGCTAAAATCCATATAGCGTCTCACCAAGGATTCCACAATAAGATGCCATCATTTAATAATCCAAATTAAGAGCATTCAATTATCAACTAATCATGTCTGGAATTTATAAATAATATATAATCAAATCATGCATTTCATTTAAAATTATGGAAGTACATTAAGAAAATACCTCACATTTCAATTTATGGGATATAGGTAAACAAATGGATTTTCAAAACATTTTTTATAATACGATTTATAGAAATTCACAGGGATTGAAAACCAGTTTTTAAAAATGGAATATATTTATATCTCTTATAAAAACATGTGGGAAATATGATCTTATTCTAGGATGTACAATAGTTCCAAGTTAAGGGATCCTCACACACTCATATGATCATAACCGCAATGTGTACACACAACCCTCTTCACTAGAAATAGTGGACTCATCTATGTTTTATTGATGCATATTATGTGCTAAAAAGATGTTTTGATAATGTTGTAATGTGTCAGTCCAGTGATAGGGAATTCTAATCCAAGCTTGTTTTTCCCAAATAACTCACTAGATACATTGGATTCCGTATTATCTAGTAAAATTAATTGATAGGAAATGTATTTTAAGAAACCTTAAAATACAATTAAGATTAATTCCCCCATTTAATAAAATCAAATTTTCTATTTAAAACCCAAAATTAGGTTTTAATCAAATTATTCATTTTTTATGATAATCCACAACAGTTTCTATATAATAATATTGATTCCATTTTTTTCAAATAAGAATTTAAATTGAATTCATAAATAAATTTTACACAGTTAAATTCAAAATTTTACATCAATTTAACAATTTAAATTCAACAATTTAAATTTCCACAATTTTCCACCAATTATATAATTAATTCTCAATTCTATGTAATTTTTGGTCGGGGGTTACAAATATTTTTCCAAAACAAATATTTCCCTTTAAAAATTTTCTAATTCAATGGAAATGGGTTTTTAAAAATTTTAATTATACAATAATCAAATCCCACAAATTTATTTCAATGTAATTTAATCATTTCATGAAATTTAGGGTTAATTAAATTGGTCTATCAAAATGAAACCACCTACCTCAAGATCACTAGATTTCTATTCACAAAACCATAATCAAGATTCTTCAATGATGTCTGATGATGACATATGTTGTGAAAACAAGAATCAAACCATGGAATATTTATAAATATCATTTATTAAATCCTCCAACAACACATAATGATCTATAAAACCCTTTGGATAAAGGGACACAGAGCGTGAGATAAATAACAGGAAGAGGAAACTAACATGGAGTAGATTAACCATATTTAACCACTATTCGATCTACTTTTGGGATTGTTTTTATTGGAAAAGAAAGTCTATTGGATGATCTCATTTATAGAGAAATAATTTGGTGGTTGTACTAGCCTGTTAGTAATCTTAAAGGAGGGGTTCCTGAATTTTAAAATCAAAATGATGATCAAAATATTATTTACACAAGTTTTTTGATGGAGGGATGCATGGTTAGTCCAAACTATGAACCCATGATGTCCACCCCTTTATAATGGATGCACATTTTCTAATAATCAAGGGCCTATTTTGACAAAATGTGGTCCTACCATGAAAAACCGATGCTTTGGGGTTTACATGGCTTTCTGTGAGGGGGCACAAAGTGTGGTAAAACATGTTCCAATCTGATAATGGGCCATAATTTTCCAGACATGTAAAAACTATAATGAAAAACTCCAAATGAAACCCAAAAAAGAATGGTTAAAAGTGTGGGTTTAGGAAGACCTGAAATAAGTAACATGATGATATAACCTCCCCCTATTGAAACATTAAATCCCTATAATTATTATATGGAATATTACTTAAAAAAGAAGAAACCAAAACTCTCTCATCAGTTCCTCCCTCTCTCTCATTTAATGATTATCATAATTTTGACGCCATATCACTCCAACCAATAGCCTCTTCACCCCTAAATGTACCTTGGGTTTAGATTCATCTATCCTAAATGGTCGTTCATTCATAGAAAAATGAGTCAAAAAATCAAGATCACCTCATGTTATAAGATGATATAGATTAGATAGATTATTTTGTAGCTAAGATAAATGGAACATATCATGTATTGACATTAGTTGTGGTAGATGTTCTATATTTTATGAAACATTCCCCACTTTCTCAACAACCTCAAAAGGTCCCAAAAATTGAGGACCATGTATCCTTTTCCTCCAATCCCATTTATGACCCAAATGGGGTAAAACTTTCATTAACACTATGTCACTTACTAAAAACTCAATCAATCATCACTGATAATCATTATAAGACCTATATAATCTTTTTTCTGCCCGCATTATCTGATGAATTAGCTAATTCATTTCTATCATCTCTTAAACCATGGTTGGACCATCCTTGGAACATTCACCAATCTATTACCAACACAACATAGATATATAAATATGTTCATGAAATACCTCAAAAATATCCATTCTAATCATGGGATTCTAACTATTGTTATGTGGAAACTCAATAAGCCTCAAATGATCATCATAAGCTCCACCAAAGTAACAAATAATGGCGTAAAGAAAATCCTCATGAATCTGTATAGTTCTTTCAATTTTTCCATCCAACAAAAAATGGTATGTCATACTAAAATGTATGTGAGATCCTAAGGACATATAAAGGCCTCTCAATGAACTAGAATTTAACAAAGGTTCCCTATCAATGACTACAGTAGATGGAACTCCTTTAAAACAAATGCTCTATTCGACATTGATATTTCTCAACTCCTCAACATTATTTTTATCATAATAGAAAATATGGGACCTGATTGATCACAACCCATATCACTTTCTTCTTTCTCTGGGTACAAGGAAACCCATCCAAAAATCCCATAGAGATATTATCCGCTAATAATGTGGAAACACAAAATATTTAAAGTGATCCAGAAATATTATAGAGCCCGGCCTAAACCTGTTGAAATGTATAACAATGAGAGACAAATTCATTAATTCATCATCTCATACCTGGACAAAAAAATTAACACCACAAGACATAGAACTTATTTTTGGATTCTAGATGGATATCCCCAATGGTAGATATAGAAATACCCTATCCAAAATCTCTATACCACTAAAGGAACAACAATTTAATTATGATAGCATATAATAACCTCATCTATGAACGGACACTCAGAAACATTCACCCCACCATAAAGAGAGTCCCTAATTTTATAGAACTCATCTTTATGTTATTCATCTTAAAGATTCATTTTATGAAGAGAATAGGTAAACAGAAAAATATCCAATGAATCTTCAAACCTTGATTCCTATACTCTGATATGAATCTATGAAAAGAAATTCATTATGTTCCACTATTCATAATATTCATTTATGGACTAATTAATTCATAACCTACTCAAATCATATATAATTAAATTCCTTTTCCCTAGGGTATAGGTGATTTCAATGTCAAAAGAATACAAGTATTCCACCCAACACCACTAACAAAGATTCAAATATTTTTGACAAGTGATATAACTCAAACTCTATTGAACTAAAGACACAATATTCATTCCCATATAATTATTGTGTCACCAAATCATAGGTGTTTTCATCATAGCTGCATGTTAATGTTCATGGGGTAGATAATTATTCTAATTTGGCCTAATAATAAGTGATCCATAAGAAATGACATGATCACCATTGAATAATATGTAAACCCAAACTAGATCCCAATATATCAGAGAAGACCCCATATACATTCCTTACCTCTTGAAGAGTGAACACTATAGAAGTAGAAAAATGTTGTTTTAAATAAAAAATAATAATTCTGAAATTTGTCTTCCCAAGAAAAAATTACTCTATTTTATGGTAATTAATTCATTGGAGAATCCCACTTTGATATGTGCTTAATGAACCAGTGATAATACCCAGCTAAAACTAGGATGTTTCAAATCTCAAATACATTTTGTAGTTATTACCATGTCATAAAATCCATTACCATCCTAGGATAAATTTTAATCCCAGGTTTAAACACCATGGGTCCTAATAATTTCACGTCCCAAATCCGAAAAATCATTCTTTTTATCTTCACATAAGTTTCATGATTTCTCCACAAGATGATAACTAATCTCATATGATGCAAATCATCCTTTAATGACATTTAGAAAAAAAGTATGCAATATAAAATTACTTCCACAACAGTATAAAGGTAGTCATGTAAAATCATGTTAATTAAAGACATAAAGATTGTTGGAACATTGGTTTGACCAAAGTCTATAACAAGGTACACATAATTTCCATACCTTCAATGAAATGTAGTTTTTAGATTGTATGATTTTTTATTCATAATATGATGGGAATTAGTTTAAAGGAAAATCATTGATAAATGTATTTCCCCTATAAACTGCTAAAATAGGTCATCAATCTAGGGAAAATTATACTTTTTCATTAGCATAACTCGATTAACTTTCTGGTTATCAACACATGGATAGATTGAATTATGATGGTTATTATCAATGAGAAGGTGACACACTCGGGTGTACAAATCTTTTCCCAATAAGATCATCCAACTACATCTTCAACTCTTTCATTTAATCTGGTTCCATGTTGTAAGAAGGAATTGAAACTGGTCGAGTATCAAACACTAAATTGAATTAGAGATCAACCTCCCTTAGTAGATAAAAACCAAGTAAGTCATACTGAAACTCCTTCATAAACATGAATGAAACTGGAGAGAGATCACTACTCTATGATTCTCTCTTCATATAAAAAAACATAGATATCATATTCCTTGACTCTGGATTCAAAGGTCCAACCCACCTTAACATTGGGTACCATTCTCCTTAAAATACAGGTTATACACCATTGGGTGTATTAAAGGATACCTGTTGTAGTTAAAAGTAAATATGGGCTTTATTGGAAATGATCCAGTCAATAATAAATATGAATTATATCTGATTCATGTCGATAACCAAAAAAACCCATGTAAAATCATCATCTGGAAGAAAAAAACACAAGCTAGACTAGTGAGACCCATCTCTAACTTCATTAAAATGGGTGTAGTAATATCCCTAACATGAGATCAAATATCTACTAGAAGATTTATAATATTACCAATATGGGTTGAAATAAATTAATGATATGCACCGGTAATAAATTAATAATCACTATTGATGATTTTATAGTTATTGTACCTCTCACAAACCCAATACATGCATCCTCATTTTTTGGAGACTCTTCCACTATATGAAGAATCTTTTTTCTATATGCATATGGTTGGAACCCTTCTATCCTTGAAGAATATGATTACCCAATGCTTTTAGAAAGAGACACATACCACATTCCACTATGGGGAGTGTAATAAACATGGTCGAATCTCTGTAAGTGTCCTCCTCATCCACAAGAAGCACATATCATGGGTGCCTCAGTGCAAAACCTTATAGAGTTCCCCGATATTCCACTCTCGTATAAAATTAAAGTGCCTCTACTAGGAACTTCCCTAACTCCAGAATGGGATTTCATTAATGAAATTCCATGATAATCATCACTCATCTACTTTTCATTAGAATAACCCGTGATGCCACTTGGAGTTTATAAAAATCCCGTTGAAATGACTTTTCGTCTAAGACCATTTCGACAATCCACAATCTATCCAGCACATCGGTATTAAAAGACAACATAATCAAGAAAACCTATGGAAAAATATCATATCAATGTTTCAACTCGAATCATTGAGTCATTATCCTCTCATTCGATAGTATCTCTAGTGTGAAATGCACAAGCTCAGCAAAATAGTTTCTTTACTCTATCACGGTCATGTCATCCTCATGAAGTTTGAAAAACTCCATATCTTTGATTGGCTACATAAAATCCAGATAGAAGTGGTTGGTGAATAAGTTCATTCAAGACATTCATCTCTAATCCCTTATACTTTTTCACTATCACCAAAGTGTCCCACCATCTCCTGGACAACCCTTGTATCATGATGTTGGCGTACATCACCATGATTTCATCAGGTTCCTATAAAAAATGAAAAAAAATGATCCATCATGATCAACAATTATTCATCCTCTTAAGGATCATTTGATCCCTTGAACATTATTGTATTCTTGTGAAGGAATTACTAATAAAGATCATGATGACCTTCCAAATGTGGTTCTTGAGAAGGATCCTAAATGGTAACTAGTGGTGGTTCCTATTCTAGAGCATAGATAGTGCATACAATCACCTTGGTTTGACTCGTGACCACAAGAGGATTCACTAACTGAGGTTCAACAATATCTTCCTCTTGGAACTGATACACATGTATTCATAAAGCCATGATGCGACAAAATATCAGTAAATAGTATCAAATACTTGAAATTAACCCTCAAACAGAACAAAACAAATTAATCCCAATAGACCAAAAAATATTACGATTTTAATCTATCCAAATTAAATGTGTTGAAAATACAAGAAATAATCCTCTATACAACATTCCCAAGCATCCCTTGGTCACATAATGATCACTACCGCGAGAGTTGGCTAGGCACTTAATTTAAACAACTTCTTATATCCCAAAAAAGTTTAAAAAATACATATTCACTTCAAGATAAGAAACTTAACCTAGATCTATGATGTAACTTTCTCATGAACTAGCATGGGTACCTTTGTAACCTCATAACCGAGATGCTCTAAACATGCCCCAAATGGAGTTCCTAATCATTATGGGTTGGTGAATAGTACCTTGAATTATAATGAATGAATTTTCGAACCAATTTTCCACAAACAATGTTGAAGAAAAATAACAAATCAATATGAATATGAAAGAAACTTTATATCGATATGTGTACCAAAAGTCAAACAAGAATAAATTACCTAATCTAATACAAAAAAGTTCAAGATAAAAAGAAGGGAAAATATCTCATATCCTAAAGGACACAACACCCTATGTCCACAAATCAACAGTTAGAAAAACCTCCAAGTGGTGCTTCACCCCAACTCAATCCTGGAAGGAGATGATATAAAAACCCCCAGACGCACTTGTAGGGTGTGAGATAAAAGTATAGTAGGGTCTCAACATGGATTACATAATAAGAATACAATATTAAATTCACCAAATAAAGTTATTATAATTTATAAAAAAGTGTATTTTCATTTCAAAATCATATTTAAACAAATCAGTTTTAAATTTAAATGATGGAAATACATTAAGCAAAAGCTTCAAGTTTCAATTCATGGGATATTTCTAATAAAATATATTAATAAAACATTTTATATAAAACCGTTTAGATAATTTCATAACACATGTAAAATTGTTTACAAAAAATGGAATAAATTTATATTTCATATATATAAACAATCGATCCACACGGTCATCAACCAAGACGTACAAAATTTATAGGTTATGAGATCCTCACATTCTCATATGATCATAACCCCAATGTGTTCTCACATTCATCGATAGTAAAAAGAGAGGAGTCATCTATATAATACAGAGGCAAAAGTTGTGATGCTAAGATATTTTTTAGTGTTGTAAAGTGTCAATTAGATATTGGGGAATTCTCAACCTAGTGTGTTTGTCCCAAATAACTCACTAACACACAGGAATGAATGTGCTCTAGTATAATTCAATGGCGGGAAATTTATTTTAGGAAACCATAAAATATAATTATGTCCATTACCCCATTAAAAAAATAACAATTTTACATTTAAAACCCAAAATGGGCTTTTATTCCAAACATTTCATTTTCAAATATAAAACAAAAAGGTTTCTGTAAAAAAAATAGACATTTTTTCCAAATAACCTTTTCAAATAAATTCACAATTTCATTCCACAATTAAATTATACAAAATTTAATTCAATAATTTAATCATAACCATTTCCATTAATATATCATTTTAAATTCAACACTTTAAATGTGCTCGATTTTCCACTAATTTCATAATTCAATCCCAAATCAATGGAATTTTGGCATTTTTCTAAATTTCATTCCAAAACGAAAACATAGAAAATGAAATTGCCCAATTCAATGGAATTTGGTTTTAAAAAATTTAATTTCACAAGAATCAATTCCGACATATTCAATTAAAATAAATTTAATCCAGTCAAACAATCTTGGATTAGTTAAATTTTCAAATCACAACTGAACCACCTACCTCGGGATCACGGGATCTCGTTTCATAAAAGCCTAATAAAAATTTGTCAATGAATAATGAAGATCACAAAATCCAGGAAAACCATAATCAATCCTAGGTTTAGATCCAGAACAGTAGGTCTTAGATCCTCCAACAACACACGAAGATCTGTAAAACCCTATGTAGAAAGGAGATATTGAGAGATAAAAAAGGGGAAGTGAAAACTGATTGGGATAGGATTGACCATCATTCACCATGCTTTTATCCTCTCCTGGGGGTTTGGGGGTTGAGGGGCCAAGAACTGCTCTTTGGATTTCTCTAGGAAGGAGAAATTGTATGGGGTTGTAAAGGCCCGTTGACAGTCTAAAAAGAGGGGAGCAAGAATTTTTAAAAAAATTCCAGATTAAAAATCTCATATGCATTGTTAGCTTGGCAGGGCCGCCCGCTTACACCAACCCGTGCACCCTAGTTGTGCACCCCATTAAATGTGTTGCACATTTAATCCTAAGAGGGTGCATGGTATGACAAACCATGTGTTAGGCTTGCAACCCATTATTTTTTTGTTATGTCATTTTATTTAATACTATTTATAATTATCTATAATTTGTGGTAATTAAATTAAATTAGAGTGGGTAGTTTTATTTTTTGTTATTTATTTTCACCAATATGTTGTTTTAATGAGATTTACTCTTTTATTGTATAAAATTACATAGTATTAAATTCTAATAATTTTTTTTCACTTATCCTTAATTATTATTAATTATTTTTAATTTGTTTTAATTATTAATAATTATTTTTAACTAGTATTAATTATTACTAACTAGTTTTAATTAGTATTAATTATTACTAATTAGAATTAATGAGTATATATTAGTATCAATTATTAATAATTAGAAATAATTAGAAATAAATAGTAATAAATAGCAGTAATTACTTGTAATTAGTGGTAAGTAGTAAAAAATATTTGTAATTAGCTGTAATTAGCAATAAATAGTTTTAAATAGTAATAAATCGTAATAAATACTTTTAAATATTAGTAAACACAAATAAATAGAGAAATTTATAAATAAAGAGTAAACAATAGTAATAAATATTGCTGAATAGTAATAAATATTAAAAAAATATTAAAAAATAATAATAATTAGTAATAATTGGTAATAATTAGTATTAAATAGAAATAATCAGTAATAATTAGACATAATTAGTTATAAATAGTAATATCAAGTAATAACTAGTATTAATTAATAATAACTAGTAATAATTGTTATTAATTAGCAGTATTTCATGGTAATTATTAATAATTATTAATAAATAAATTTTTATTGTAATAAATATTACTACATATAATATATCGTAATAATTTACAGTAAATATTATTAATTAGTGTTAATTTGTTATAATTAGCGACAATTAGTAATAATTAGCAAAAATTAGTAATAATTAGCTATAATTAGTAATAGATTTGAATAATTAGTAATACTTAGAAATAATTAGCAGTAATTAGTTGTAATTAGTAATAATTGGTTGAAATTTTTAATAATTAGCCTAAACTAGTAATATTTAGTAATAATTTGTAGTAATTAGTTGTAATTAGTAAAAAATAAAAATAAATAAAAATAAATATTAATAAATAGTAATAATTTGAAATAAAAAGTAATAATTAGTATTAAATACAAATAAATAGTAATAAATAGTAGTGAATAGTAATAAATAGTAATATGTAGTAATAAATTCTAATAATTAGAAATTATAATTAATAATTTTTATTAAATTGTAATAAGTAGTAATAATTTTTGAAAATAGTAATATATTATAATAAATAGTAACAATTTCTAATAATTTGTACTAATTATTAATAATAAGTAATAAATTGAGGTAATTAGTAATAAAATAGGTAATTAATATAAAAGAGTTGTATTTAGTATTAAATTCTAGCAATTAGTAACAAATTGAGGTAATTTGTAACAATTTACAGTAATAAAAAATAATTAGTAGTAATTTTTAATAATTAGTTGTAATTAGTAGAAATTAGCAATAATTCGCAATATATAGTAATAAATAGTAACCAAGAGAAGAAAATATTTATCAATAGAAATAAATAATAATATATATAAATATTTAACTATAATTAGTTGTAATTTCGACTAAATCTTATTACATAATTGTAAATAATAGTAAAGTGTAATAATTAGTAATAAAAAGTAATAATTAGTAATATAAAGTAATAAATAGTAATAATTAGTAAAAACTAGTAATAATTAATAACGAATAGTAATAATCAGTAATAAATAGTAATAATTAGTGATAACTAGTAATAGATAGTAATAAATAGTAATAAATACTAATAAAAAGTAATAATTAGTAATAAATTGTAATAATTAGTAATAAATAGTGTTAAATATTAATAAATCGTAATATATAGTAATAAATAATAATAAATATCGATAAATAAAAATATTTACTAATAAATAGTAATTATTAACAGTAATTAGTAATAATTAGTTGTAATTACTGTTAATTGGCTGTAATTAGTAATAATTAGAGGTAATTAGTAATTATTAGTGGTAGTTCGTATAAATTGTCAGTAATAAGTTATAATTAACTATAATTAGTATCAATTAGTAGTAATTAGTAAAAAATAGCTTTAAATCAATATATTTAACAAAGATTACTAATAATTAGATAAAAATTGTCTGAAATTAATAATAATTAGTAATAATAAGTGATAATTATTAGTGATTAGTAATAATTAGAAATAATTTGTAATAATTAGTATTGACTAATTTATGCTAGCCAAAAATTTATACTAACAAGGTTGCTAAAAATTAGTAATGACCAATTTTGGCCAAAAATCTCAAAATATGTAACTATGTCACCCAAAACGAGACAAATATGGTGTGATGCATTGATTACATTAACAATAGGAGGATAATATACATCGATGACATGAAATAATGGACATAAATTGGTGTTATTGTAAATTTGGTCATGGTTGGAGTACATTGGTTTCATCACCTTATTATTGTGGAAAAAATAATATATCTCTTTTTGTAAATCATAAACTTTCTAGTCTTCAGGTGATTATAAATGAACAATCTTGGCCAACCATGTCTTATTTTATCATTAGGATACCATCATCCAGAATCACAAGATGTGACACATCGATGGAAGCAGTAATAGCAACCCAATGAGGAGATACCTCGATGATAGGGATTGGTTGACAGAAATTAGTGTAATGGAAAATTTGGACATGGTTTGAAAATATTTGTTTCATCACCTAAATTTTGTAAAATCTATTATATAATTTTTTTTAGTAAAACCTAGAATATCCAATCATCAAGTGATTAGAAAAATTAGTAAATATTAGTGGTAATTACAAATGATTATTAGAAATGGAAATCGCAACAATAAGTATAAAGTAATGGTCATTAGTATAATATCAACATCAAATTGTTAAAATTGAGAAGATTTAAATTTGAATTATGATTATTTTAATTATTACCATTTATGGATTATGTTATTCTTACATCTAAATAATCTTAAATATTTATGTATTTTAAATTAAATAGTGTAATATAGAGTATGGATTTCGATAATAATCATTATTACATGATAATGATTGGATAAATTATCACAGGAATCCAAAAATTCTTGCACAAATCCTATATATATTGAGCATGATCAAGTTTTTTTATTTGATTCATCTAAACTAGAAGTTTTTTGAGAAGGAACAATTATGTGCCCTCACAATAATTGTGATCTGAGGAGGTTTAGAACATTTGAAAATGAATGGGGTCATCTATTTTGATTTGGTTATCTAAATGATTATTATTTTTTCATCATCATGGTGAATGCATTTCTAGAGAATAAATTAATAATTTTATACTAGGCACATTATTGTTTTAAAATTCTATACATGATATGGTTGGTCCATATTTTGGAAAAAATGAAACTCATGATGAAATTTATTCATCTTCCAAGTTTGAAACATGCCAATTTTTGGAGTTGTATAAGTTTGATGAAGAAGGATTATATCCTAGTAAAGGATAAGAAAATCTGAAGTGGTTAAAATATTTGTGGATATGAAATCAGATTAATGAATGTAAAATATCATTTTTATTAGATATTATCATTCATTAAAGCAGTGTTAACTAAATTAAATGTATTGCATACAAATTACTATGAGATAATGAGGCTTGTTCATAATTTTGGGCATATGGAAAATAAAGCTACATAGAAGTTCAACTAGAGAATTTTGGATTGATTCTTGTAAAATAATTAAGGTATTAACCAATTACACCATGATTTATGTAAATACCCGTAAAATTCAAGGGAAATTTATTCTTAATTTTCTTTGGAATTTTACAAGAGCGCGGTTTCAGACGGCACATGATTCCGAGGCCCGGTGTGCCCGGAATCAATTTCCGATGTTTGGCTCGGGTACGTTCAGTGAACGAACGAGCGAGAATATCTAACATTTGATCCGGTGCTCGGAATTGAATTCCGAGGGCATCGATGGAACCGCAGCGCTGGTATTTTCTTAAGAACGCCTATTCCGGAGTTGCGTTTACACGAGGGAAGTTGTAAAATAAATTGTGAATGTTAAAATAATAATTTAACTTCAATTTTATTTTTATCTTTCCTTAAGTATTTTTATCCATTGGATGGAAGTTGGGAAACTACCCAACTTCCCTTGGGAGGTTATGACGGTGGTGGGGCCCACACGAACCCCACCCCTTATTATCCTCTAACCCCCCCAACTCACAATTAATGATGTGAACTTGAGTTATAACTTATGACATTAATAAGTGAGTTTAATTTGTGTTTTGAAATTAAAACTCTTGAATTTCAAAGGTTGGTGTTGTGTTAATAAATTAAGTGTGAGCTTAATTTATTTTTGGTTAGTTTCATTGTTGCATGAGAGGTTTGGGAGAATTGTTGAGAGACTTGAAGATCTTCTTCGTCTTCGACGAAGAACGTGAAGAACGGTTCTTCTCCGACGAAGAACATCGACCTCACGACCTTCAAGACTCGGCGTCCCAGATTCTTACGTCTTCATCTTCCTCCTCGACAAGGGAGAAGTCGCCGACCGTGGTGATCATCGCCAACGACAACGTACCTCCCTTCTTCGTCATAGCGACAAGTGAAGAGACGTCGTTTCCTCCTCGGACGGACCCCAACGTCCACGGAATCTACGTCCGACGCCGCGACGTCATTCTCCGCGATACCCGACGTGCGACATCAATTTTTCAAGGTAGGGGTTGTTGTTAATTGTTTATTTATTTATCCTTTTTCGTGGTTCTAGCATGTCTAACGTGAGGATTTTAAATATGTGTTATTGTTTAACATGAGGGGGTCGGACCGCATGAACACGGCCGAACCCCCTCCTTTGTTCTTGATGTTTTATCTTGCGGTTGAAACAAGATGGCGTGGTGCCGTTGCACCACGTGGTTATTCGCACGTTTATATTGCGCTGCGTCGTCACGCCGCGCCGTGGAAGGATCATCAAGAACGCGACGCCGTCGTGCCGCATCGAAGGGAATCAAAGGCGCGGCGGAGGGGCGCGGTGCCGTCGCACCGCGCCAGAAAACGAACACCGCGGCCGGTTCCGGGCCGCGGCGGGACGAGAAGACCGGCGGCCGGGCCGCCGGCGTCAGAAACCGGAAGGGGACCGGCTTGCCGGACCCGTTGGAGAAAAACCGGCCGGCCAGGTGGCCGGCAGGAAGGTCAAAGACCGGGGGAATAGATTCCCCCAGTCAACAATCTAAACCCCCCCCCAATTTATGAGGGGGGGCCATTTCCTTGAGGGGGGCAGGCGGCCCCCCGGTTCCTTTCAAAGCAGGCCCCCCACGAGGGGGGGGGGGTTTCCAAATGGCGCGGCTAGCAGCTGCGCCGGCACATGCTGGAAGCGGGGGCTTAGCCCCCCGCGCGCTGCCTCCGTGCGGCGCCAGGCCGCCGCGCCGCCGGCCGGGCCGGGTCGGACCCGGGTCGGCTCGACCCAGTTCGGGTGGACCCGGTTCTGGCCGACCCAGGGGGAGTCGGGCCGGGTCGGCCCGGACCCGGACCTCCGTTTTCGAGACAGTTTCGGTCTTTTGGCCATAGCTTGAGCCACAGACCTCCGATCGATGAACCGTCTGTGGCAACGCGATCCTTGGATCGAGACGGTCGTTTCGGTATATCGCACTCAAAGTTTCGGAATACTTTGAGTTCGGCCGGGTTGGTTCGTTCACGAAACCAACCGGGCCTTCAGAGCGGAAACACTCATATCTTGAGCTACGGACGTCCGATTGACGTGCCGTCAGCTTTGTTGTGTTCCTCTTAGTGAGATGGATCTTTTGGCATACTCCGCCCGAGGTTTGGACGCAGGTGGAGTACGGTCGGGTTGGTTTTTCCTTAAAAACCAACAGGGCCCTGGGGACGAAAATGCCAATAACTCTCAGACCGGGCGTCCGATCGACGCGCCATCTGTTGCGTTGAGTTCCTGTTGACGATACATAACTTTAGGATACATCAACTTTGGACTTTGTGACAGTTGATGTATCAACCTCTCGGCTCGTGGAGCGGACCCTCCGAACGATCTTGCTGTGTGCGGGAACCCTAGTGATGGCTGCAACTGTGACTACTACTGCTACTACTGCTACTGTGACTGCGACGGCGGCAGTACAGAGATACTGTGTGGATTCGACGACGACGACTACAGCACTCAGCGATCCTACGTGGATTAGTGCTACAGGTCCTGTGTGGGCCCGATCCTGTGTGGGTCTGATCCTGTGTGGGTCCTTGCGCTCAGCGGTCCTGTGTGAACCAGCGCCTACAGGTCCTATGTGGGCCCGATCCTGTGTGGGTCTTTTGCGGGGGTTAGTTACCTATCGATCCTTCGTGGTTCCGATGACTTAGATGGATTAGATATCATATTTATCATCCTTTGAAGAAGTATACCTGTGTGAGCTGAATCCTGTTGCTTTCCTGTGTGGATTGTGTTGTGCTATCCTGTGTGGATTACATTTTTCTTTCCTGTGTGGAATACGTTTACATTCCTGTGTGGACTGAGTTGTACTTGGGCTCGGAGGTTGGAGCGTATTTGAAATTGATGACTTAGGTATATGTATGGGCATATACCTATGTAGTTTCGGTTGTTACTTCGTGATTGTACCTTTCTTCGTGGTTTATCCTTTGTGGATTTGAGAGACCTTCAGGGGTCTCGGGGTCCCTACTGAGTAGCTTATACTCACCCCTGCACGGGCTTTGCCCGCACTACGTTGTGTTGGTTGCAGACGACGGACAGTGTTGATCTTAGCTGAGGCTTGTAGAGCAGGACGGTTCCTGGAGGTGGACCACTGGGCGGGACTTGCTCGGAGTGGACGGCGGGACCCGTGGAGCAGTGGAGCTATCTGTACCCACCCTTCAGGTGGGATTTTCAGTGGACAGCTCTGTGTAGCAGCTTTTACTTTTCAGTTTCGGTTTTCCCTTTCGAGTTGTACTTTACGTTCAGTTTGGGTTTGTATACTGTCCCATTTACCTTTGCGCACTTTCAGTTGTACTCTTCTTTTTCTTAGTGTTTACTTTCTGCTTTCTTACTCTGTGGTGTTTGTTTACTTTACAAAGGCAATGCCTTCCCTTTTTACCGGGATTTATGCCTTAGTGCTAGTCGCCAGCCCCTGGCCTATGGAAGGCAGGCATGGGGTAGTCACGGCACGGACCCCGAGGGCGGGTCGTGACAAATTGGTATCCGAGGAGTTCGGTTCTACCGCAAACTCGGATCTTTTCTATGTGAAGCAATAATGTTTAGCGTATTGAGTGTGGTTATCAGTCCAGGGAGTCCAGTGTTGGTGCGGCAGCCGACGTATCTGTACACCAGGACCCTGACTTCTGATTTCCGACTTAATTCACGAAAACATTGATTGTGTGTGTGTTTCAAAGTTTTCTTTGTGATTACTTTATATCAGCTCACCAGGTATACTGTTCTGACCGTGGCGCACCTATTTCCTTTTCAGGATGGCCCCACGACGGCAGCCAGCTAGTGTTCCGAGAGTCGAGCGTGACGACAGCCCACCGAGCGACGAGGCTTCGGTGCAGGGCCCTTTGTCAGCAGTGGCACCGGCGGTAGTTCTGCCCGCCGAGCCACCGATACTTCCAGCGCCAGCCGCTGATGATGCACGTCACCTCAGCGCACTGCAGGAGTTTCAGCGCCAGCGACCGCCCAGGTTTCGCGGGGATACGGATCCCCAGGCAGCTGAGGACTGGCTGGAGGCCGTGGTACGTGTGTTTAGGCTAGTGAGGACACCAGCAGGCCTCATGGTGATCCTCGCTGCGATCCTACTACACGCAGCAGCAGGACGATGGTGGAGCTTGATGCTCTAGGTGCACGATTAGGCATCTCTACTTTGGACGGACTTTGAGAGTCTCTTCCACTCGGAGTTCGTCCCATCCACCCTTCGTGCGGTGCGTATCCAGGAGCTTCTTCAGCTGCGGCAGGGCAGCATGATGGTCGCTCAGTACTCGGCGAAATTTACTGATCTCTCGCGCTACTCTACCGACATGGTATGAGACCCATTCTTCCGGTCCCGGACCTTCGAGCAGGGTTTGAGACACGAGATCAGGGCATCGCTGATCTCCCTCAGCATACCGACTCAGACAGGAGTACTGGAGCGGGCCCTTCTGATTGAGAGCTTCCTTGCTGAGTCTACACCAGTGCAGCGACCCACCGCAGGGCGGCACGTGGCAGATTCATCTGCAGCAGGCAGTCGACGGATGACCCAGGGGTCCAGACAGACCAGACCTTCGGGCAGATGACCTCAGGACACTGGCTCAGCAGTGTGGGTCACACAGCGCGGAGCCAGTCTTTCGAGAGGCAGACAGTGCTACTCGTGCGGCGGGCAGGGCCACATGGCTCGTGATTGCCCGACCCACCGTGCCGAGGAGAAGCAGTCGGTTGAGGGACCACAGAGGCAGAGGCAGAGGGTCGACCGTGGCGGTCCGCAGGGAGGAGGCGGACGAGGCAGAGGAGCTGGACGAGCAGCCGGTGGCGTGCGACGATTTGAGGCTCTGCCACCACCACCACCAGGAGGTCCACCCCAACCACAGGGAGCTGGCGGGAAGAGACAGGCACAGCTCCAGGCAGCAGAGGCCTACGACCACGGCACACCCGAGATGATTCGAGGTACGATCTGTGTCTATTCCACCCTTGCTGCAGTTCTTATAGACACAGGAGCGAGTCACTCTTTCATAGCCCCTGCCCTTGTTCGGAGCTCGGAGATTCCAATAGAGCCGTTGGCTCGATCCTTACGGCTAGAGACTCCTACGGGAGCAGACTAGACGATTACGCACTGGTGCTGGCAGTGTGAGCTTACTCTAGGAGGTGAGAGCTTCGGCTGGGATCTTCTTGTAGCAGTGTCGAGGCCTTACGACTTCATCTTGGGCATGGATTGGCTATCTACGGTCCATGCACAGATTGACTGTTTTAGGCGAAAGGTGCGTTGTGTACGCACCGACGGGAGCAGGTTCACCTTCACCGGCGAAAAGGGAGCCTTAGTAGCACAGGATGGACTTCCGCGGAGGAGAGGACAGCCCATTACTCATCAGTTGGCTAGCCTCATCCTTGGAGCAGTTGACGTGCGGAGTCCTGGTTTTCCTGCAGTGGTGGATCAGTTTGCGGACGTTTTTCCCAACGACGTTCCAGGGCTACCTCTTTCGTAGAGAGGTAGAGTTTTATATTGACTTGTACCTTGGGACAGCCCCGATATCCACTCCAGCATATCGTATGGCCCCCACCGAGCTTCGAGAGCTACGGGTACAGTTGGAGGACTTGCAGGGCAAGGGGTTCATCCGACCCAGTGATTCACCCTGGGCTTCCCCGATATTGTTCGCCAAGAAGGCGGACGGGAGCTTGCGACTTTGTGTTGACTATAGTCACCTGAACCAGGTGACAGTGAGGAACAATTATCCGCTACCGAGGATTGATGACCTCTTTGATCAGCTCAAGGGAGCACAGTGGTTCTCGAAGATAGACCTCAGGTCCGGCTATCATCAACTCAGAGTCAGAGACGAGGATGTGCAGAAGACGACCTTCAGATGTCGGTATGGCCACTATGAGTTCTTGGTTATGCCTTTTGGTTTAACCAATTCTCCAGTAGTGTTCATAGATCTCATGAATAGGATCTTTCAGCCATACCTCGATTGGTTTGTCGTGGTCTTCATCGACAACATTCTGATTTACTCTACGACTGAGGAGGAGCACGCCTATCACTTGCGAATTATACTAGACACACTCCGAGAGCACCAGATTTATGGTAATCTCTCGAAGTGCCAGTTCTGGATACGTGAGGTCCACTTCTTGGGGAACGTTATCTCTGAGGCGGGAGTTTCAGTAGATCCTACGAAGATTGAGTTTGTGTTAGCATGGGAGCCACCTAGGAGCGTGACTGAGGTTCGGAGTTTTTTGGGACTAGCTGGATACTATCGGAGATTCGTGCCGGACTTCTCTAGAGTTGCGGTACCACTCGCAGCTTTGACGAAGAAGGGGAAACCCTTCGTGTGGTCAGACAGATGTCCGCAGAGCTTCCACGAGCTGAGGCAGAGATTGAACAGCGCACCTATCTTGAGGTTCCCTGAGAAGGGAGTAGGGTACGTAGTCTACTGTGATGCATCAGGGACCGGACTCGGATGTGTTCTGATGCAGGAGCAGGCAGTGATCGCATATGGATCACGTCAGTTGAGGCCGCATGAGCAGAACTACGCTACCCATGACCTGGAGTTAGCAGCAGTGGTCTTCGCTCTGAAGACAAGGCGACACTATCTGATGGGCAAGCTCTTTACAGTCTTTTCCGATCATCAGAGTCTCAGGTATATCTTCTCACAGAAGGACCTGAACCTGAGACAGCGGTGATGGCTCGAGTTCCTCCAGGACTATGACTTCGAGATAGTCTATACTCCTGGGAAGGGGAACGTAGTAGCCGATGCCCTCAGCAGGAGGACGGGCATTCAGCAACTTGAGGAGGCGACAGAGCAGCTAGCCTCTTTGTAGATATCCTTCGTGGATAGAGATGGAGCAGCCTTCCTCCAGTCTCTCACAGTAACCACTCCACTACTGCAACGGGTCAGAGGGGGACAACGTGAGGACGCTGACTGTGAGACACGGCGTGCACAGATATCCTCCGGACAGGCACCAGATGGTTTCTCCCTTGGAACAGAGCACGACATCCTTTTCAGAGGACGTACCATGGTACCAGTCACTTTGCGAGAGGAAGTGCTGAGAGAGTTTCACACTTCTCCTTTGGCGGTACATCCTGGAGTGGCGAAGATGTACCAGGACCTCAGACGAAAGCACTGGTGGCCGGGCATGAAGAAGGCTATAGCAGAGTTCGTTTCTCAATGCCTCACCTGCCAACAGGTGAAGGAAGAGCATCAGGTACCAGCAGGCTTGGTACAGCCCTTGGAGGTTCTGGAGTGGAAGTGGGACGGCATATCTATGGACTTTGTGACTGGACTTCCACGCACTTCTAGAGGTCACGACTCCATCTGGGTGATTGTTGACTGACTCACCAAGTCGGAACACTTCTTACCCATCAGAGAGCAGGGCTCAGTGGAGAGCTTGGGACGTCTCTACGTTCCGGAGATTGTGCGGCTCCACGGTGTGCCATCATCTATCGTCTCCGATCGAGATTCTCGCATTACTTCCCGGATTTGGAAGGGGTTACAGGAGGCGTTCGGGACGCAGCTATGTCTGAGCACAGCCTTTCACCCTCAGAAGGATGGTCAGACGGAGAGGACCATTCAGACTCTCGAGGACTTGCTCCGCGCATGTTTCCTCGACTTTGGTCATAGCTGGGAGGACCACCTACCCTTGGTGGAGTTTGCGTACAACAACAGCTACCACTCCACCATCGGGATGGCACCGTACGAGGCATTGTACGTCCGAACTTGTAGATCTCCTTTGTGCTGGACAGACCCTGGGGAGTCAGCACTTGTGGGACCGGAGATGGTCCAGGCCATGACAGAGAAGGTCCAGGTCATCCAGGAGCAGATGAGGACAGCTCAGAGCCGGCAGAAGTCTTATGCTGACAGGAGGCGGAGGCCACTGGAGTTCGAGGATGGCGACCACGTCTTCTTGCGGGTCTCACATCGACGTGGTATTCGGAGATTTGTCCGAGGCGGCAATTTATCTCCGTGCTTCATCGGACCCTTCCAGATCCTCAGCAGGATTGGCGAGGTGGCATATCGCCTGGCTCTACCACCTCAGTTGCACCAGGTTCACGACGTCTTCCACGTGTCTCAGCTGAGGAGATACGTTCACGACCCGACGCACATCATTGACCATGGGGAGCTTGACTTTGACGATGGGGAGACTTTTACGGAGGTCCCGGTGGAGATAGAGGATCGACAGGAGCGGGTCCTGCATGGGCGATCGATTCCTCTTGTGCGCATCAGATGGTAGCACGAGAATCTCCAGGAGAGCACATGGGAGCGGGAGGCTCAGATGCGTGCTCAGTACCCTCATTTGTTTCCCTAGTTTTGATGTACCTTTACGGGGACGTAAAGCCCTGAGGTGGGAGTAATGTAAAAACCCGTAAAATTCAAGGAAAATTTTTTCTTAATTTTCTTTGGAATTTTACAAGAGTGCGGTTTTAGACGGCACCTGATTCTGAGGCCCGGTGTGCCCGGAATCAATTTCTGAAGTTTGGCACGGGTACGTTCAGTGAACGAACGAGCAGGAATTTCTAACTTTTGATCCGCTGCTCGGAATTGAATTCGGAGGGCACCGATGGAACCGCATCGCTGGTATTTGCTTAAGAACGCCTATTCTGGAGTTGCGTTTACACGAGGGATGTTGTAAAATAAATTGTGAATGTTAAAATAATAATTTAACTTCAATTTTATTTTTATCTTTCCTTAAGTGTTTTTATCCATTGGATGGAAGTTGGGTAACTACCCAACTTCCCTTGGGAGGTTAAGAGGGTGGTGGGGCCCACACAAACCCCACCCCTTCTTATCCTCTAACCCCCCACCTCACAATTAATGATGTGAACTTGAGTTATAACTTATGACATTAATAAGTGAGTTTAATTTGTGTTTTCAAATTCAAACTCTTGAATTTCAAAGGTTGGTGTTGTGTTAATAAATTAAGTGTGAGCTTAATTTATTTTTGGTTAGTTTCTTTGTTGCTTGAGAGGTTTGGGAGAATCGTTGAGAGACTTGAAGTTCTTCTTCATCTTCAACGAAGAACGTGAAGAACGATTCTTCTCCGACGAAGAACATCGACCTCACGACCTTCAAGACTCGGCGTCCCAGATTCTTACGTCTTCATCTTCCTCCTCGACAAGGGAGAAGTCTCCAACCGTGGTGATCATCGCCAACGACAATGTACCTCCCTTCTTCGTCACAGCGACAAGTGAAGAGACATCGATTCCTCCTCGGATGCACCCCGACGTCCACGGAATCTACGTCCGACGCCGCGACGCCTTTCTCCGTGATACCCGACGTGCGACATCAATTTTTCAAGGTAGGGGTTGTTGTTAATTGTTTATTTATTTATCCTTGTTCGTGGTTCTAGCATGTCTAACGTGAGGATTTTGAATATGTGTTATTGTTTAACGTGAGGGGGCCGGACCGCATGAACACGGCCGAACCCCCTCCTTTGTTCTTGATGTTTTATCTTGCGGTTGAAACAAGATGGCATGGTGTCGTTGCACCACGCGGATATTCGCAAGTTTATATTGTGCGGCGCCGTCGCGCCGCCCCGGGGAAGGATCATCAAGAACGCGACGCCGTTGCGCCGCGTCGAAGGGAATCAAAGGCGCGGCGGAGGGGCGCGGTGTCGTCGCACCGCGCTGGACGACGAACACCGCGGCTGGTTCCGGGCCGCGGCGGGATGAGAAGACCGGCGGCCGGGCCGCCAGCATCGGAAACCGGAAGGGGACCGGCTTGCCAGACCCGTTGGAGAAAATCCGGCCGGCCAGGTGGTCGGCTGGAAGGTCAAAGACCGGGGGAATAAATTCCCCCAGTCAACTCTCGAAACCCCCCCCATTTATGAGGGGGGGGGGGTTCCTTGAGGGGGGCAGGTGGCCCCCCGGTTCCTTTCAAAGCAGGCCCCCCACGAGGGGGGTGGGGGCGGTTTCCAAATGGCGCGGATAAAAGCCGCGCCACCACATGCTAGAAGCGGGGGCTTAGCCCTCCGCGCGCTGCCTCCGTGCGGCGCCAGGCCGCCGTGCCGCCGCGCCGCCGGCCGGCCGGGCCGTGTCGGACCTGGGTCGGGTCGACCCGGTTCGGGATGACCCGGTTCGGGCCGACCCGGGGGGGGGGGGGGGGTCGGGCCGGGTCGGCCCTGACCCGGACCCCCGTTTTCGAGACAGTTTCGGTCTTTTGGACATAACATGAGCCACAGACCTCCGATCGACGAACCGTCTGCGGAAACGCGATCCTTGGATTGAGACGGTCGTTTTTTTATATCGCACTCAAAGTTTCGGAATACTTTGAGTTCGGCCGGGTTGGTTCGTTCACGAAACCAACCGGGCCTTTGGAGCGGAAACGCTCATATCTTGAGCTACGGACGTCCGATTGACGTGCCGTCAGCTTTGTTGTGTTCCTCTTAGTGAGGAAGATCTTTTGGCATACTCCGCCCGAGGTTTGGACGCAGGTGGAGTATGGTCGGGTTGGTTTTGCCTTAAAAACCAACAGGGACCCGGGGACGAAAATGCCAATAACTCTCAGACCGGGCGTCCGATCAACGCGCCGTCTGTTGCATTGAGTTCATGTTGACGATACGGAACTTTTGGATACATCAACTCTGGACTTTGTTACAGTTGAGGTATCAGCCTCTCGGCTTGTGGAGCGGACCCTCCGAACGAGCTTGCTGTGTGCGGGAACCCTAGTGCTGGCTGAGACTATGACTACTACTGCTACTACTGCTACTGTGACTGCGACGACGACAGTACAGAGATCCTGTGTGGATTCGACGATGACGACTACATCACTCAGCGATCCTACGTGGATCAGTGCTACAGGTCCTGTGTGGGCCCGATCCTGTGTGGGTCCGATCCTGTGTGGGTCCTTGCGCTCAGCGGTCCTGTGTGAACCAGCGCCTACAGGTCCTATGTGGGCCCGATCCTGTGTGGGTCTTTTGCGGGGGTTAGTTACCTATCGATCCATCGTGGGTCCGACGACTTAGATGGATCAGAGATCATCTTTATCGTCCTTTGATGAATTATACCTGTGTGAGCTGAATCCTGTTGCTTTCCTGTGTGGATTGTGTTGTGCTATCCTGTGTGGATTGCGTTTTGCTTTCCTGTGTGGAATACGTTTACTGTCCTGTGTGGACTGAGATGTACTTGGGCTCGGATGTTGGAGCGTATTTGAAATTGATGACTTAGGTATATGTATGGGTATATACCTAAGTAGTGTCGGTTGTTACTTCGTGATTGTACCTTTCTTCGTGGTTTGTCCTTTGTGGATTTCAGAGACCTTCAGGGGTCTCGGGGTCCCTACTGAGTAGGTTATACTCACCCCTGCACGGGCTTTGCCCGCACTACGTTGTGTTGGTTGCAGACGACGGACAGCGTTGATCTTAGCTGAGGCTTGCAGAGCAGGACAGTACCTGGAGGTGGACCACTGGGCGGGACGTGCTCGGAGTGGACGGAGGGACCCGTGGAGCAGTGGAGCTATCTGTACCCACCCTTCAGGTGGGATTTCTAGTGGACAGCTCGGTGTAGCGGCTTTTACTTTTCAGTTGCTATTTTCCCTTTCGAGTTGTACTTTACTTTCAGTTTGGGTTTGTATACTGGTCCATTTACCTTTTCGCACATTCAGTTGTACTCTGCTTTTTCTTAGTGTTTACTTTCCGCTTGCTTACTCTGTGCTGTTTGTTTACTTTACAAAGGCAATGCCTTCCCTTTTTACCGGGATTTACGCCTTGGTGCTAGTCGCCAGCCCCTGGCCTATGGAAGGCGGGCTTGGGGTAGTCACGGCACGGACCCCGAGGGCGGGTCGTGACAATTTATGTGTATATTTATGTCTCAGTACACATGATTTGTGATATCATGAAACAAAAGAAATGTTTCATCCAGAAAGAGAAAAAATTATCTTGCGAATTTTTATTCTTTGAATCAATTTGATAATGTTAATCAATTTTCTTCCTTAAAAGATATAAATGTACGATTTGGTATTTCTATGAATGGTTTCTAAAATTACCCTTCTCTTTATTACATTAATAAAATTGATTTAATATTCATTTATTCAAAAATTAAACTATGAAGTTAAATAGGTCTAGTGTCTTGAGAAATTAGGAACATTACATAACAAAATAGAACATAAAACACGACATCTTTATTGAAAACCTCTTTTACATTACAACAACTTTCCTTTGTACTTATCATAGAACAAGATAACCTGAGGACATGTATAAGAAAAGGCTGAGTTGTATAGCCCAGTATGGGAGTAAACAAGGAATAACATGAAGAATATAGTACATGTTTTTCAATAGTCATATCAATGAAGCATAGGAGAAACATGAACATAAAGTCATGAAATAGAATGATTATCATAACATGGGAATGAGGCAACAACATTTAACCTGATTTTAGAATTAGCCAAGCCTCATTGCATATGGATCCAAGTAAAACCTCATTGTGATTGAATTAGGATGTGTAGAACATCATTTTACATGAATTAGAATGAGTAAAAACTCATTTACCACTGTGTATCATGATATTATTCTTTACCCAATGCATTGGAGCACTATCTGGGTGAAGCTATTATAAACATTTTATTTAATTTATATGTTCCGCACATGGATCATACAACATAGATTCATTAAACATCCTAATTTATTCAACTAATAAGTGATTTGGAATAAAAAAATGTAATTATTCAATAAAAAAGTACACATTCATAATTGTGAATACCCATTATAGAGAAATGGGTATGGTACTCACATACACAATGATTTTTCCATGGGAAATAAAGTTGTAACTTCAGTAACATAATGATATCCAATAGAAAATGTAAAAAGGGATGATGAGAGATAAAGTGGTATCTCATCAATTTACATGAAAAGGATAGTAATAGGGTCATGGATCATAATATCCAAACATATTTAATGGAATTAGGATTCATAATATAAAATAATTGCTTGAATGTAAATGAGTAGAGAGAAATTCCTTATAGAATTTTTCCACAGTAACGAGTTAACATGGGAGGAATTAATGAGAGATAGAGGAATCTAATCATTCGAACATAATTAGGGAAGTATTAGGGAGGTGAGAAATAATTCAACAATTATTTTAACTAAAAATAAAAGAGTATAAAAACATAATGAAATTTGGAAAAAATGAGAAAAGGAGAAATCCCTTACATAGAAGTGTGATACCAAAGGCATAGGAGAGGATTGAGAGAGGCATATAGGGATATTGGGGAGCCTTTTTAGGATTATATAGATTAGAGAGAAGAGGATGTTCATTCTATGAAGGTTTTTAGTGAAGAGCAATGCGAGATTAATTGGGTTTAAATGGAAAGAAGAAGAAATTCTTTAATATTTAGGTTTTGGTCACTACACATTAAATTAATCTAAACCAAAAACAATCCCTTGGGTTTTTTTCAAACTGGAGTGAAAAAATTATTTTATAAGGCCAATGTCTGAACTTATTAAAATATTAGTCCTACTTATGTGGACGTTAGTCACACACTCATGTAAATCATTTTAAAAATTTAAAATGTTTTATAAGTCTTGGAGGGTCTTCTGAGGCACTATAAAATTAATCAAACAAATCTAAAATCTCATTATATTAAATTTAAAACATTTATTTCCCAAAAATTCATTTTAAATAATTTTATTACATAATTATTGGGTAATTATATTTCCATGAAAAACATTATATATTTCAACAGTATTTAATTTTTTCCAAAAAATTCAACCGTCTCAGAAATTTATAAAAAATTCTCCGTTAGATAATTTTGATATCATTGATCAAAAAATAATAATAATTCTATCTAAAGAATTTTATTAATATGTGAATATTTAACATTAAAATATATTCTGTCATTTATAAAAAAATAATGGGTTTTTGACAAAACCAACTTTCCATCTTTAATAAAAATTACAATTGTATTCATAAAAAATTATGTGATCATTAATATATAATAAAAATTTATTCACTAATAATATAATATTAAAATTTTAATTAATTAAAAAATACATTAATTCATCAAAATAGATTTCTTAATAGAATATTAACGACATATAAAATTTGTGTTTTGATATCCTTTAAAATAAAACAATTCTAAAATGAATTTATATTATTTATTCTATAAAAAACAAATGCATATTGTCATAGTTCTAGGGTCTTGTTTCATAACCCCTTATCACACCTTCATAAAACCTAATGGTAAGGTGTGCGATTGTGACAGACCCTTAGGGTGGCTCAGATAACCCTTCTCAGGTGGTTATCTCTTTTTAGTTCCATTTATCCCATATTCAGATCCATTCGAGCTTAACGTGTTGAATATTGTCATATGCATGGTCAAGAGAGAATCCGAGTGACATTGCCTCCTTTATGAGCTCCAAAAAATAGGCATCATATGGAGAAATTATATAAAATGATTCCATCACATCCCTTATATGATTAAATTGGATCTGATAATGCTCGAAATTTATACAAATAATCTGATCACTCTCCAAAAAATAATTTAGAAATGGTAAAAATTATTAATTGTATTTTAATATTGAAAAACAGAAAACCAAAGAAGTACATATGACTTATGTAATTAATCTACTTAATAATACATTTAGTCGGATCAAGATTGGTTTTAATTAACAAAATACTGGGTGCTTACAATATTCCCCCATTAAGATATTTTTAGCTCAAATTTTTTTTCCCAAACTGAAAACACTAAGGGTAACTCTACTTCATCACTTTATATGATTCCCAAGATGCCTCATCAAATGCGTGGTTTCACCACAACATAATGACGAGGGGAATTTTCTTATTTCGTAGAACATTTTCCAAAGGATCTAAGATATTCATCATATTTTCATCATAGGAGAGTTCATTCTCTAATTGTATCACATCTAGATTAATTAAATAGGATGGGTTAGGTATGTACATCCTCAAGACCGGTATATGGAATACATTGTGTACTTGATATAGGGTCGGTGGGAGTTCTACTCGATAGAACACGGCTCCAATGTGATCAAAGATCTCAAAAGGGATGATATACCATGGATTGAGATTTCCCTTCTTCACAAATCTCATAACTCTCTTCCACGGTGATGTATAGTGGAATATTATTTCTCCAACATAAAACGCTAGGTCTCATCTATGACTATCAGTACAGCTCTTATGCCGACTCTGAGTTGCTTTAATGTGGTACTGGATGGTCCTATCCCTGTCCACCATTTCTTCATCCATTTATGGACCTATGAGTTTTTTCACACAAACTATATCCCAACATGCGTGTTTTCTACACATCATCCCATAAAGGGATTCATAAGAGTTAATTTGGATGCTCGATTGAAAACATTTATTGTAAGAGAACTCTACATGGGAATGATGTATATCTTGCCCTCCTTTGAAATCCATTATGCATTTTCTCAACATATACTCTATTGTTTGGATAGTCAACTCAAATTGGAAGTCATTTTGAGGATGATAGATCATACTAAAGTCCATCTCAGTATTCCGATCATGATAGAGAATCATCTAGAACATAGAGGTGAATGTTGGATCTCGATCAGATATAATGCATTGTGTTATTCCAGGTACCATTTCCACTTCTATGATTTATTTCCAATATAGATGATCCAATCAGAAATCCTCTGAAATTGTAATTAAGTGTAATATCTTTATAGTATGATCCACACCAACCTAGATTTTCTTATTTCCTTTGGATGTCTTCAAAAGTTCGGTGACAATGTCCATGGTGATATTCTCCCATTTCCATGTTGGTATGGGTAATGGTTGCATCATCCCCATAGACTTCTACCTCTCAACCATCACTTACTAACATATCATGAACCATGATGTATACTCAATGATCTCATTCATTGTGTTATCCCAACAATAATACCCTCGGAGATCTTCATACATATTTTTGTTTCATGGGTGGATGAAGAAAATAAAACTATGTGCATCATCTAAAAGGTCACTATTTAACATCAAATTTGATGGATCTCATAGTATTGTACCAAATATCACAATTATTTCTTCATTAACATTGATATATGAGGATTTCCCATTTCTGATAGTTTCCACATTCTTCTAAATTGTCATAGAATCCTTTCGAAAATCCTTTAACCTTTACCCAAGGGACATTTGAGTAAACATTTTTCAATGAATTGTTGATTTTACCTTTGTTATTATGTCCATGTCCATCATCTTCAATTACAAAAATATTGGATCCTTTTCAATCCTCATCAATGAATAAGTTAGTTGATCATTTCTACATAGAGTATCTTCCTCCTTGTTCATTTTCCTAGTTTGGTAATGGATTGAGAAGTCGTAGTCTTTGATCAGATATAATCATCTTTGTTGGTTCATGTTAAACTCTTTCTATGTGAATATATACTTCTGTCTATTGTGATTTTTGTATATTTCACACTTATCACAAATGAGGTAATGCAGCCAATTATTCAATGAGAAGATTAATATAGCCAACTCCAAATCAAGTGTTTGATAATGTTTCTCAGGAAAATTCAATTTCCTTGAAGAATATGCAATAACGTCGTCAGTTTTCATCAACACATGGCCCAGGCCATTCTTCGAAGCATGACTGAATACCACAAAAAGTTCTCCACTTATGGGTAGTGTGAGAACAGGTGCAGCGATAAGCATACTTGTCAAATCCGTAATGATTTCTTTGAATTCCCCATTCTATGAAATCATTAATCTATTTCAAGTTATATTGGTAAGAGGGTTTGAAAGTGGTGAGAAATGTCGCAAAAATCAGTGATAATATCCAGCTAATACTGGGAAGCTATGAATATCTATCTCGGATGTTGGCCTCAGTCATCCCTCAATTACATCTGTCTTTGAGGGATCCATAGATATCTCTTTTATTGTGATGATATGAACCATGAATGAAACATCCATCTACTAAAACTCACACTTGTTTACTTTCATAGAGTTTATCATTTCACAAGGTCTCTAGTAAAATCCTCAGATCCTCCCCATTCTCCACCTTGGTTTTGGAGTATATTATATTATATTCCACAAAGGCTACCACGAATTTGTCAAGTTAATATCAGAAAACTATTTGAATCTTGTCCATGAAGATTTCTACTGAGTTAGTGAGCCCAAAAGGCATTACTATGAATTCATAGTGACTGTACCTTATATGAAAAGTATTCTTGGGGATATTCTCCATCTTTACCTTTACTTGGTAATATCCCAACAAAAAAACCACCTTGGAGAAGTATTGTCCTCCATGTAGATGGTTTAATAATTCATGAATTTGGGACAGAGGATACTTGTTCTTTATCATGATTTTGTTGAGATCAAGATAATCAATTCAATGAATCATTGACCCATCCTTCTTCTAGATGAAGTGGACTGGGGCACCCCATAGTGAAGCACATGGGCATATGAACCCTTTTTCTAGATTCATTTATTATTGTTTAATTATCCCCCCATGCTTCAAAACATACATTCTATATGGTGTCTTTGATATTTGAAACGCCCTAGGTGTATGATCAATCATGAATTCAACAACTCTTCTATGAGGAAAACTAGTAAATTCCATGGGAAACACCTCAGAGAGTCCCCCCACAATAGACATGTCTTTAAGGATGGTTTGTTAATAAGACTCAATCATCTGAGAAAGTTACGCAATCTCATAGCCATATAATATCTACGATTTAGATGATTGTGATAAATAATATTCATCATCCTCCATACACTTTACCGAATCAGGGGTCAATTCACCATATGGAGAGTGATATCCCTCTCATAGAAATTTTAGTTGGCTCTATATAAGTAATGCCAATCCATGCTATGAATTTCATCAAATTCCAGTAGAGGTAGTATTATGAGGTTCGCTGGGACGTTAATTCCACTAATTGTGATCGTGGGAGTTATATTCAGGGGATGCGATGATTGCCCCAATTTCCATTCTAACTGATATCTATACTTCCATTATTTTTTGATAGTGGTGGGATTTTTCTACAAAACATTTGATATGTAAAATAATCCCTAGAACTAGAATCAAAAATTATTTTTTCTATTCTTGAATGAATAAATAGTGTACCAATCACCACTTCATTGTTGGGGTTTGTTTTAGTAGTAGTGATGGAACATTCTATCCCCTTCTTCTTTGTATTTTTTTGGTTGCCTCCAAAAATCCTTCTTATAGGGAACTAGTTTGGAATGTTCCATGGATCTTTGTAGTTGTTGCACTGAACCATTAGTTGAGGGTCAATCAGAGCGGTCCTCTCTTCTATCCCAGCTGTAGGGTTTTCATGTCGGCAGTTAATAGCCAGGTTCTGTTCTCTTCCACACCTAATGAATTTATCTATCACCAACATGCAATTTTTGGGGTGCTTATTTTCACACCATTGGATTGTAAGTTGCTATAATTTCATAGAACCATTGGATTTATCCAATCAGACAGCTAGAATTAATATCCATATTATTCTTATTATCCCCATGATACCCCTAATATTTTCTCATTTCCATTTCTACTTTTAGGGCACATAAAATAATTTCCTCAGACCCCTCAATGTTAAGTATCTCTAGGGATTTCCATAGCATATGTTTTATTCCAACAAAGATGTTGTCAACCATGCATTCGTGGGAAATGAAAATCTCATAGGCATATTTTTCAAGCATTTTTATTTTTTCCTTGTTTTATCCAGTGTATTATTTGACTTTTTTCTTGTGAAAAAATGATGTCACATTCTATCATATGATGGAGGGAGCGAATAAAATATTTGCCGACTTGTTTTCAGAAATCCATCAATTGTAAATGCCTCTATCTTGTCCTCATGATTCTTATATTTTATCAATTTACACCATTAATTAGATTCACCCTCCATATTATTAAAAGTGTTATGTACCTTTTCTTATTCAGAACAATGATGGATGGGGAAGATCTTCTCAATCGAGTTGATATATTGTTCAGCGATTGAGGGATCATATGATCCCTTAAAGGTATGCGGCCTTTGTCCCATGAGGCTATCGATTGTGTCTTGGTCATTATTGGGGGGGGATTAATGATACTCTTGACCCATGTTTCTATTCAAAATTTGAGATATGTGAGATATTATCCTGAAAACTATTTTAATTCCTAGTTATATTAAATTGGGAATCTCATTAGAACAGTCATCACATTGATCTTCGCCTTGCTTTTTTAACCAAGTCCTCAATTTACCAACCATTGGGTAGAATAAAAACAATGTTAGGTGTAAAAAATATTCTGGAATCCAAAGAAAAAAATGGATAACATGTAAATTACATTTATTTCCTTATCTTATGAATTTATAGGCTTTAATCTATGTTATCCATGATCTTCTTCCCAACATATATTTAAAGGGGAATTTTTTTAATTTTATTAATATTGGAACGTACTATGATTATGAATTTACAAAATCATATCCCTAGGGATATTAATAATGAATTGTGTAGAAGGACAAACTATTGTGCACATGCTCCCATTCGAGTCTATCTCAAAGAATTTTTTTCAGGTTTTATCCCTAAATACAATGTTTCTAGAGTCACAACTACTTATCTGTATCGAGGAAGGGATGAATGTTCTTGATAAACCACTTACTCTATATTCACCAAAATCTAGGTATTTCCTTGTTATACATAGTATAATATCTATGTCTATCATTAGGGTTTTCTAATCATAATCCCAAAAATTCCTACCCCTATCCTCTGATACAAACTATAATATCCCATCTATTTATTACACAAATAAACATGATTTATTACATAAAAAACACTTAAGACAACTCTGTGTATTGATAGGTATAGTGTAATGAGAAAATACCAAAATTAAATAAAAAATAAGATCATAAAACACAAAATCATTATTGAAAAATTATTTTATATTATCTCAACATTGCTTAGTACATAGCATTGCATGGGATAACCAGAGTCCATGCATAAGAATAGGGTGAGCTATAATACACAGTAAGGGAGTAAAAAAATCATAACATGAATAACACAATATATTATAGTAAATTGGAATATCAATGGAGTAAAAGTGAAAAATGTACATAATTTCATGATATAGAATGACTATCATAACATGGAAATGTGGCAACAACATTTACCATGATATTACCATGATCCAAGGCTCATTTCACATACACCATGAGTAAACCATCATTAATCATTAATTATCATGAGAAAAAAATCATTTAACTTGAATTAGAATGATTAAACCCTAATTTACCATGCAATTTAATGATACTATTATTTACACAATGCATTGGAGCACTATCTGGGCACACCCTTTATAATCTTTTCATTTCATGAATAAGTGTGCCACATGGATCATTAAACATGGATTAATTAAACATAATAATTTATTCCACAAATAAGAGATCTGGAATACATAAATGTAAGTAATCAATCAAAAACTATGTGTTCATAAAGTATAATAAGTTTTATAGAGAAATTGTTATGGTATTCAATTACACGATGATTTTGGCATGGGATCGTTTTATGTAACATCAGCAGCATAATGATGTCAAATAGAAATTATAAAATGGGTTGATGAGAGAAAAAGGGTATCTCATAATTTATATATGAAATTTATTGCAAGGAGTCATGTAATATAATATCCCAAAATATGTAATGGAATTTAGATACATAATAAAATACAATTTCTTGAATTTAAATGAGATGAGAGAAATTCCTTACAGAATTTCTACACTATAATAGTGCACATGGGAGGCATTAATGAGACAGAAAGAGGTATATAATAAATTTAAAAAAAATAGGTCAGTATAGAGGGAGTTTAGAAATCATACCCCAACATTTGTAATTGAAAATAAAAGAGAAAAACCACATAATTAAATATTGACCAAAATGAGAAAAGAATAAATCCATTACATGGAAGTTTGACCAAATGGCTTAGGAGAGGTTTATGAGTGGCTTATATGGGAGTTTAGGGTTACATGGGAAGATTATATAGAGTGGAGAGAAGAGTTCATTCGATCCTGATATTTTTTTAGTCAAGAGTAATGAGATATTAGTGGGTATATATAATAAAGGAGAGGGAATTAATTATTATTTAGGTTTTGAGCCCTAAACATTAAATTAATCATAAAAAAAATCATCCCATGGATTATGACCATTGTTTTATCCAATGTGGAGTGGAAAAATTAATTTTATCTGAAAAATGGCATAAATTATTAAAATACTAGGCTTTATTATGTGGAGGTGAGTCACACTTGCAAGGAAATTATTCCAAAAAGTTAAAACGTTTTATAATTATTCGACGGTCCACTAAGGCAACCTAAAATTAATAAAAAATTTTCAAAAATCTCATTATTTTAATGGTGAAACATATATTAGACGAAAAAATATTTTATATTATTTTATTACATCACTATTGGGTAATTATGATGTCATAAAACACCTTATATAATTAAACAGTATTTAATTTTAACCCAAAAAATTGAATGCCTTAGAAAAATATAAAAAATTCACCCTTAAAAAGTATTGACATTGCGAATTGAAATATTATATTCATTTTATATAAATAATTTTTAAAATATATTAATATTTCATTTTAACAAATAATCTGACATTTATCATAAATTCAAGGTTTTTGACAAAAACAACTTACAAACCATAATAAAAATTACAATTGTATTTATAAAAAATAATACAATAAATTTTATTTAATAAAAAGTGATTTATTAATAATATTTTACTAATATATTATTTAATTAAAAAATAAAATAATTGATCATAATATTTTTCTTAATTAAATATTAACTAAAAATATTATATGTGCTTTAAAACCCATTTACAAAGTAACAATAATAATATGAATGTATATTCCATCTTCCATACCAAACAAATCACAAAATCATTGTGATAGGGTTTTATTAAATAACCCCTAATAACACATGGATAAGACCTAAGGGTATTTTGTGCAACTATGACACACACTTGGGGTGGCTCGGATAACATCGCGCGTGTAGTAATCTCTAGTAACTTCCACTTCCCCAGTAGGCGGTTCCATTCAAACTTAACATGTTGATTATCAGCTTGGGATTGTTAAAGAGAGAAGACTAGTGATTATCATTCATTTCTTAGCCCTGAAAAAATTGGATTTGTATGGAGAAATTACACTAGATGAGGCCATCAATTCGTTTGTGGGAGTAAATTGGACTTGTTAAATCCCTTTATTTACACTAATCATATGATCACGGTTCAATAGCTATATTTGTAACAAAAACTATTCATAAGGGTATTATAAAATCCAAAAACCAAAAACTAAGGAAGTGCATATGTCTTATATAACCATTTTTCATAATAATACATTTAATCAGATCAAGAGAAATTTTTATTAACAAATTTTTGGGTCGTTATTATTTCCTTCAATTTGGTTCTTATAATAGTCAAAATTCTAATGGGTCCATCTTTATCACTCCATACAATTTTCCAAATTGGATGATGAGTAATGACAAATATATATTTCGTCCTTTTTAATTCTAGGAATTTGTAAAAATAATATTATTGTTTATTTAAATCATTTATTAATGAGAAAATCTTTTTCTATAGTAATGTTGTCAGTACGTATGATGTTGTTGCAAAAACAATCCTATTGAAAGATTCATTAATGTTGACTAATGACTTCAAAGAATATGGAATGTTATCCTGTTAGAGTAAACATGGTCCAAAATCATGTCCTTGTTGTATGAGAGACAATTATAAATTTTCTTGTTAGTGGAAGAAATCCTAGTTTATTGCACTTTCAATGATGATTTATTCCAAAAGATCATCATTTTTTTAAAATAGATATCATATTAGAAAAGGCCCATTTGAAATATATGTACATACAATAGTTATCTCATATATAATGTTAAAATCAAATTTCCCTTCATTTTCCCCCATTATATTTAGACTGAATATAAACCAAAAGAAAATTGATGGCTTTGGGAAAGAACACAATTAGATAAATAAGAACATTTTTTGGGGACTACAATGTTGGTTTAATTTGATGGATCATCACATGATAGATTTAATTCATATTGAGAATATCTACTTTTAATAATAAATTTTATACACTTTTGGACACACATTGTATGGAAAACAAAAATGAAATGGCAAGATTATATCTTTCAAAAAGTTGCAAGTGTCTAGAACATAATTTTTTTCAAATTGAAAAATTATAGAAGTCAATGAAGTCAAATTAAACATAAATAGTTTCCAAAGTAAATAATTTATTATTTTGTCATTGCATTTCATATTTGTGGCTTTCAAAATTCAATGACTCTAATTTCAATAGATATGTCTAGAAATGGTCAAATTATCATATTAAAAAGTCATAACTATCATGTTATAATATAAATTTCTCTAATTATTGGATTTAGAGTAATATTTTGAATTCAATGATTTGGGATGTGAAAATATAAATGTCATATTTCTTCTGAGACATTAGTTTGGCGACAACAGACTAAGATGCGCTACTTAGACTATAAGAAGATGCTGTATTAATTTTGTGTCAATTATAAAAAATATTCCCAATAGATTTCTCTAATTCAAATGAAAATTTTATATTCAATTTTCTACAAGAATAAAAATTTAGTGGTCTAATACTGCTATGATGGATGTACCCAATAAATATATTCATACATAAAATGATGGAAATATTACAAAATAAAGGAATGGTTAATGGATTAATTGAAGAAACTTATTTACAAGAGGAAATTTATTTTTTATGGTGTCATTATTTTCAATCCATTTATCCCACAAAACCTACCTACATGGGACTTGTTTAGGGAAATGTTAACGATGAAATTTCCAATAAATTATTTGTTTTAATCATCATGTACTATGCTTTCGAGGAGTTTATGAATGATCTCTTTCAGATGATCAAATGCATAGGGATCATTCATATGATCTGATCAATTTTGAAGAAGAAACAATATATCTTTACAGAATTCTCCAATCACTTATTTTATAATATTTTTTACAATAAATTAATATTGTTTTATTTTTAGATTCCACGATAATGGAATCAACAAATATTTTCCCAAAATTATAGCAGCTTCTCTTGAAAAATGAGGACAGAAAATATTTTTATCTATTTTCTAAAAAAGGTAAAATATATTTTTTATAGTTTAACGTATAAAATCAATTTACTAATTTTTATAATTATAATTGTTAAAAAAACTTCCTTTATCTCAACATGTGGATAAAATTGCTAATCAATTGTGTGTATTAAGTAACCCTCAAATAGAAATGTTTAAATCATATAATTCATATATAGTCAATTGTTATCGATTTCATAAACATTCATATGGATAAAAAACAATGAATAATGGTATTTTTTTGAATTGATCTCATCATAGATAAAGTGAAGCTGAATTTTATGGAAGGCTAGAAGATTTAAATGAATTTAATTATAAGGGGACAGAAGTACGTAATGATATTTAAATCTCGGTGGTTATATACATATAGAGGGTTTCATGTTCATCCACACTATAGAATCGTTGATATTAAATATAAATTCATTTTTGTGGTAAATGAATCATTTTGTTGGATCATCAAGAACATCAAATTTATTATGAAAATTGGAAAGATCCTTCAATATAGTGAAGTGATTGTTAGAGAATAATAAATATAAAATCTCAAAAATATTATTCAAAATGAAGGTTGTTATGATTATGTGAATGCATTTAAAATATCAAAGAGACTAATCCATATCCTTGTTTTCAAACAATAGATGTGAATATTGATGATGACACTACATGGTTAGGGGTTGATGGTGATGATAATGTTATTGATGTGAAAAATGTATTGGAAATGGAATGATATGATGAAACTGAAACTCATATATAATGTTATGATATTGAACTGGATTATGAAGGCATTGACACCATCATATACAAAATAAGGACAAGGATGAAGATTGATGCAGTCAAATTCGGGTTATTGTCATATATAATATATATCTATATATAATAGTTGTTATCAACTATTTTGTAATAGCCATTTATTATTTGAGATAGACTTAGATATGATATAGCGGTTTGAGGTGGCCATTCTACCTGGTGATGAGCATGATGTTGGATCATTTGATCCTAATATTGCTAGTGGTTCAGAGACTCCTCAAAGGGTTGTTGTATTGTGAGATTTATGATGCCTACCCATATCCCTATGAAATGATCATGTATTGGGTTTAATCCAGACATGCTGAGGTATGATCTGTTGTGTATTTTAGTTATATTCATTATTTATCATTAATTTATTTATTAAATAATTGTTTTATTAGTTATTATTTATTTCTATGATTTTCACGTATAGCTATTAGAAAATTGAGTTCTATATTATGAAAGTATTTTCCTGGAGCATGGATGGCATTAGATTTTATTCACATTGATGTTCATCGACACATATGGGATAAATGGATGGTATGTAAATAAATAATAGTTATTTTGAAATTTATTTACATAATAACATGATATTATAATTTTTTTTTAGGATTTATAGTATCTTGTGATGATATCATTCATGAATATATATGGGAGGTATGAGATATCTGTATGTGTGACCATTGATATTTGATTTTTGCATAATCAAAAGAGAACACCCCTAAATAATGAGAGATTCATAGACTTTGATAAGTGTTTCTACACCCACCGACCAGTTTACATTACATATCATGTTTGGTATAGATTATGTTCATACTGGATGGGAGATAATTTTCAAAGGATATCGTCAATAGGTTTATAGAATAGGGGACTGGATAAGGTGCCAAATCAAACTAGTAGTCGTATTATCTGAATGCATCAGTGAAATATGGTATGTACATTTTTTTTAATCATTTCGATAAAATAAAATATAAACTATTTATTTAAAACATATATAATATGTTGATAAACCGAAAATCATAGATTTTGATGTTTATAGGGGATGTACAATGATCCTTTCACTTGACTGATTAGAGGTGATTCCCAATTCCATGTTTTGGTTAATATAATTCCTATTTGATTTTTAAAGGTAAAATCGAATAATATTTTTTCTATATGAACATTAAATTCAAATTGAAGGGGTCATATGAGGTCATGACATCTCAGAGATAGTATGAGTCCAAAGATACAACCTCCACTATAGTAGGATTTGATGATGCAACATGGATGTTAGCGACACATTATGCCTTCATGAATGGATGAGTTGTTGGTATCAGATCTTGATTGATGCATACTACTAATTATGGAACTGTTACGATGTCATCCTAAAGTTCAAGATGAGAATGTGGAGACTCATCAGAATCTGCTACACAGTATGAGGAGTAATTATGAGGTCAATGTGATATTATAGATTCCATTCATAGAGAGTAGAAAGAGCACTGCCAATAGTAGCAGTAGTTGTAGGAGGAGATATGTTGATGGTAGTAGCAGCAAGAGTAGATGATAGAGTACATTTGACATATGAATCATGGTTTTGGAATGGATTTCCCTCCACTATCTACTCAATCTCTTCAAGATGGCCCTCCCCCTATGTGATGTATTTAATTTTTATGATAAAATATTTAAATTTATTTTTTTAATTCTCAAATAGAATGAACCAAGGACAACACTTGATTCAAAAATGTATGAAAAGTAAAATCAATAAAGTACATGAGGGGAAGGGGAGAGAAAAAAGAGTCAAACCACATCATAGAAAACAAAAATTCACATATGGAAACGGCCACCACTCCATAGGGTGTTGACCAATCCTCTTTGTTTTGGGTTACTATAGGTTCTCATCATCATTTGACGGGGTTTGGTATTCCACTGGACCAGAGCCCTTGAAACCTGACCTTTCACCTTTTTGTTTGTCAGTACCAAATGCTTCATATTTTTTTCTAATATTATATATTTATATTTCAATATAGAGTGTTTTTTATATTGCTGTAAATAATTTTCTTTATTATTTTTGTATTTTTTATTCTTTAATTATTTTATTATTAATTCTATTTTTATATTTTTATATTTTGAATTTTATTATATATTATTTTATTAGAATTATAATTATTATTGTTTATTTGTTAACATATATTTTTATTTTTTATTTTTTTATTTTTTTTGTTATTATTTATTATTTATAAATTTATATTTTTTATTATGTAAATATTATTATATTATTAATTATAATATAATAATTTTTTCATTAATATTATTAATATTAATAATATATTATTATTGTTATTATTATTTTGCAATTATTTTTTAGTATTTTTATTATTTTAATATATTTTTAATATTATTTTTATTATTTTTATAATTTGATTAAAATTTAATTAATAATAGAATATTATAATAATAATTATTATTTTATTATTATAATTAAAATTATTTATAAATTATTAATATTAAAATTATTTTTAATAATATTATTATTTTATAAAATTTTATTAATATTACTTTTTGATGTTTTTTTGATAGGTATATATTCCTGTCACAAATAACGATTTGTAATAGGGTTGTCACAAAAGGGTTTTTTTAATCCTGGAGAAAATATTTGCGGCGCCATTTTCTGCAATGGGGATTCTGCTATGGGACCCCATTACAAATAACCCTTCATAAGTAACTCAATTTCCAGTTTTGATAACATAATAATCTTCCTATCGATTCTCATATCAGCATCCATTTCTTATCACATGCTCAATAAGTTAGAAAATCCAGAATATGGTTTCTAACACATTGTACAAATTGTATGATAATAAAGAAGTATAAAACATGCATTCCTCTTTGAGAAATTGGTTTCTAAGAGAAAATTCTTAGAGTTAAATATAAATCATAGTCTTATCATGGATTCAGTTTCTATTTTTAGAATAATTTTAAAATTTATATTTTTTCCAAAAATGTGTGCGATGAAATAATTTTTAATATTCATATTATGTCTCCCATAATTTATCGAGTATCAATGGACCTCACCATTAATCTCATCATATCCAATCTCATGGGAATTCTAGTGGCAAAGACCCATATTTCCCTACTTATAACTGAATCATGGACTAGGTCAGTTACTCAAATGTATTTAGGTAGGCTACCATTCCAACTGCGGGCCTCCAACTCCGAGTTCATTTATGTGGAATCTTCAATCATGAAATCCAAACACAAATTTCATCAAAAAATATCTCCAGGATACATAAATTCTATCATGGGAAACACCTCATGGTTTCAACATGGATAAATCAAACCAAATTCATCATTAGAACCCTCTCATAAAATTATGTTTCCTGACAAGGATCATTCAAACAATTAGTTACAAGGTTTCATTCTAAATCTATTAAAAAAAGGGATATTTTGTATTCATATTTGATTGAGGGGGATTTTATTATTATAAATAATCCTTATTTTTTCCACCGACATGTCATGTTAATATTTAGTGGATTTCTCTTAAGTGATTAAACATTTTTTGATAAAGTATTTAAACAAAAACATTAAAATATAATTTAATCATTATATATTTATCAATTTATTAGGGTGACCATGATCTTTCATCTATATAATAAATCTTGTATCATACAGAAATAAAATATATAAAATTAAATGATCATTAACATTAAATAGAGCTTTATTTGTTTAGTGTCCAATTAAAAAACCATTGATCCTAATAGAAAAACTCATTGAGCATGTCCGGGATTCATTTTGTAGCATTCCCTCTATGCCATGTATATCTCACTAGTTTTGTATTTCCTTTGATCCATTGTAATCCAATTCCATATTCCTAGGATCTCAATCCTTACAGTACATTTACTTGACTTATACGTTAAGGGGACCGAAAGGGGGGTTTTCATAAAAAAAAATCTCTTTGAATGGACGCCCATATATAATAGAGAGTGGGATGACTGAAATTCTAAAAATTTAATTAAATAAAATAAATTTAGAATTTTATAAATTGATTAAATAAAATGAAATTGTACATATATACAGGTCCTTTTATGGTCATGATCGTCGACATATTCAATGAATAAAAATTTAAAATGACTAGTTAAAATTAATTTTAATTCACTCTTTTATCAAGATAATATGCATAAAATTTAATCATGTTAGTTAATTATATAATTTAATATTAATCTACATCAAATAATTTCTAGAATTACCTATCTGATGTGATTTAAAAAATTTAATTTAATTTAATTTTAGTAAAATAAGTACACAATATATAAATTGTAATTACAGGGAGAGTACCTAATTGAAATAATCAGCATTAATTTAGATCATATACAGCCTAATCATGCTCAAATTGAATACACGTCTTGTTATATAATTGCAGTGCTTGTATGAGTTAATAAACACCACAAAAAACATATATTATTTAATCTCGTGTATAATTATTTTAATGTGCATGTAGTTGTTGATGTATTACAACTATAAATGGTACTTTGTTCTTAATTTTATACATAATGTAATTGAGAATTTAATATGAATATATATATATATAAACCTCTACCAAGGTGTGTGCAAGTCATTAATTGACACATACAACCCATGTTTTTGAGTCTTAAAACTGTGATAAATTAAATTTCCATATCCTACATAAATAATTTGGGCACATTATGTGTATATCTAGCTACATAACTTGTTTCATACTCAATTACATTTCTTTGATACACATCTAGACTGTGCATGCATTTTGGTATTGAAATTAATGTGGTGCATGGCATGAATATCTACTACATGCTTTGAATCATTAGTTTTATGTAGTTTTCAATCCCCATAATTTGTAATAAATTCATTAAAAAACATATACCCCCTTTTATATATCATGAAAAAGAATATATGTGTGACATATGAGAATGTTACATAATTCTAATCACATTCAACTATGTTCCAAATTTAGTAAAACAATGGTTTTGTCAGATTTTTCACTAGATGCTTTCCTCCATGATTACCCATGTGGTAATGGTAAAATTCCTTTTTCTAGTTTCCCATTTCATTTAAATTTTTTGTTTCCTTTTTCTGTTTAAAAATTTGTTTTCCCATAATTTATAAGTGATTAACTACTTCATGGTCTTTCCATATTTAGTAGTTCGTCCACTTCATTACAATCAAAATACATTTATTTATGACATATATTTTCAATAAAAACAAATCATTATAATATTTGTCTGCTAATAATAATGTCATGGAGTGTATAGTTCGATGTTTTCAAAATTAATTACTAGAATACAAATTATATATGTGAATTTATGTAACACCCCAAGATTTTATGAAAAATATTCTTTTTAATTTCATGTCTTGTGTTGTATGCTACACCAAAAGGAGCTTGCACAACATGCATCCTTGACTTTCCTTGCATTACATGCAATCGTGACCTTCCTCGATAGCGTGTGTAGTACGCAATACCGAGTTTCACCAAACAACGATATGCTATTAAAATATTATTAAAAACTAGCCGTTATGAATAGTAATAACCACTTTTTGAAATTTTGTAAATTTTATTTTTCAAAATGGACTTCATTTTTGGATTCGGAATATTAAAATTAGCTTAGGGTGAAATTTTGGTACTTTTCGGATAACTTTCATATTCTGATGAATAGTGAAAATTACTAAATTTTAATTAAAAACAACTTTTTTAATAGAAATAATTAACAGTGATAAATTATTAATTTGAGTGGTTTTAAAGTATATTTAGAATATATTTTTACAATATAATACAATGTTGGTCATTGGATGTAATTACACATTTAAACCAGACATAAACAAGTGTCAATCTTTTGATAGATATTATCTCTTAAAAACACGCTATTTGTTTTGACGACGGGAATTAATTTTTAAATTAATTAATGTAACTGATATGTTTTGAATTTCATAAAATAGACATCATTTTTGAATTCATAATATCAAATATATCTTAGGCCTAAATTTTGGTATTTTTTTTGGAAACATTCATTTTTTGATGAATAGTGAAACCACTAAGTGGTAGTTAAAAAAACTGAATTTATCATAAAACATACTTTTCCCGCTTCTGTGAGTGGAATTTAGAAAATCCAAGAGACACGGTTATTATCAAGGACTAAAATATGGTTCAACGAGATGAAAATAATTTTTGGTCAATAGTAACATTTGACTTTTTTTACCACGGTTAAACGTAAATAGGGTAATTAAGGGTACAAATGATTTTATTATTACCCTAAAACATGTCCTAATTATATTGGATAAGTTTTATTAGTCCAAACAGAACCTTAGGAATAAAATATGACCATTTAAGCCCACTTGGATTAGATTAGGACATTTATTATTAATTTATTTAAAGAAGGGTTAAAATCCTTAAAATCAATGTTTAATAAGTAAATCATTTTTAATATAGGGTTATACATAAGATAAATTCGACTATAAATATTCATTAGAAAGATAAAATGATTTCCTACATAATTATATTTTATTTGTAATTTTTATACATTAAATAATTTAATTTATTCATGACACAACGATGATGCAGTAATTACCTTTTTAAGAAAATATTAACATAATTGATGTTATAAATGCCCAAATAAATGTAATTTGAGACTTTTAATGACTTAAAAAAATTTCATAGGTTCATATGACATGATATTGTTTATTTATGAAACTTGGTTCGAACTTATCATTCTGTTATTAATTTCATAAAAATCATGTACCAAATAGTGTCAAAATTGACATAAATTCGTTTTTAAAACAAATATTATATTATTAATTGTTATTTTATTCCTAAAAGTCTAAGGATCGGCCAAATGACATAGATAATGTTATATATATTAATAATAAACAACTTGGGGTTCTTTTGGCTTGATATAGTATGTTTATTAACCATATCGTGTAAGAAAACAAAAAGGCACGGTAAAAGTTAAATTATTTAACTTAGAGTTAAATCTAATTGATAAGGTTAAAATAATAACCTAAACTTGTATAAATCTTATTGGATGAGAGGGTATTGACCCATCCTCACTGTATATTCGAAATAAGACCCTTTGGAACCATTATAAACCGAATTTGACCTTAATATAAAATAATATTTTGAGATTTTTCTAAGGTGCCCCTCTCCTCCCTTATAAAAGGGCACCTCCTCCCTCTCCTCCTCACACCAATTTGAGCATTCAATCTCAGACAAACCATACCAAAATCTCGTCTCCACTTCCCTAGTATCATCCTAGAGTTAATGGTTTTCTTAAAAGACCATCCTTAGTTCTTTAAGTGGAGGTTAAGAAAAGGCGCGTCAAAAAGAGGTAATATTCATTACCGATCTTTTTCAATTTCTTTATTTTTCAACTTCTTCTTCTTTAGTTTTTTCATGATAAAGTAATAACATCAGTATTCCTTATATACTGATATGTTATTATAAATATGAAAAAACTCTAATTAACCTTCCATCCATCCAACGGAAAAAGGAAATCACCCCGCGTGCGTACGTACGGAATACCATCTCCACGCCGTGGTGTAATCTATTTTCCACCACCACCTTAATTGGATGGGTATAATGGTGTAATGAGTAACTATATATGATTATTATAAAGTGATATTGATACTGAAATAGTATAAATACACTTCAACACATGTTCACGATCAAGAGAACGATATCATCGCTCGTGCGTACGTACGGACTACCATCTCCACGACGCGACGAGATTCATTCTCCACATTAACCATTCATGAATGATTATAAAGTATATATAATGAATAATAATGAAATATATGACATGTTAAATCTACTGTATTTATGTATATATATATGTATGTCATCTACTTACTTCCATTCAAGACAATAAGGAAAGAAAAACAGCGTTCATGCGTACGTATGGACTACCGTCTCCATGAAAGGTTTGTTTAATTTCATTTATCTATCTATTATATATATATACTGAATATATATGATATATAAATCATGTTTTATATTCTGGAAGTAAGTAAATCAGGATATAAGTAATAATAATGTCAAGAACAACAAGTCCAAACACCTACGATAAATGAAATGATTTTACCCAATACACTTCTTTAACATGAAATTTACAAAAGAACGGGTAATATAAAGTCATAAGTGAACCATATATGATATCATAACAATGAATATGATTCTGTAATATATTAATGGCATTATTTAAATCGTTATACAGGAGGTTCGGATACGTACAAAGCATATCAGACATAAGGTAAGGGGAAATATCACAATCTCATTTTTATCCGAGATTGTTTATACTTTGGTATTTACTGGGGTGTATTTTATCATCCACATCCATGTTTCCTCAATATGTAATATTATTTACATCCACCTACAATTTTTTAAATCCATTTTTACCATTTGGTGAGTTTATAGTAAAAGATAAGAAAGGAATATTTTGTCGTTTTTCGTACGATGTACTTTTTGACTTTCCGACAAAAGTACGAGAAGAATGTTTTTTTAACTTATACAGCATGAATGGATATTTAAAACATTATATCAAAGAATCTTCCTTTACAAGTTTTCAAGTTTATTTTAAATCAACTTCTTTTAGTTTAAAATTGTATGACATGTTAAGAAAAGAAAAATATTTTTGAAGTAGAAAGGATATTTTCATCAAGAATGGAGTTCAATTGTTTTATCAAAATTATTTTCCATATATGATAATAAAGGGTTCAGTTATTATGCCTATTATTACATTAATATGATTATGTTGTGATGGAAATATTTTTATGAATTCCTTTATCTTATTTGAATTGTTTTATGATGTCATGATGTTTAAGATTCCCATTTTTATTACATGGGTTCTGCATTGATGTATGGTTTATGATTTTGGGGCACACATAAGAATGGTATCATTATGAGATGGGTGGGACCTATATCTCCCTCCAATGCATTGGGTAAAGATTTTATCTCATGATATAGACATGGCTGGAACGGTAGGTTATACCAGTTTAGTGAAACAGGACTGAAATGAGGAATGACCTCGGTTCAGAAAGGGAATTTGTCCACTATGATAGTCTTGGCAATCAGTCTTGAGTAACAAGAAATGAATCTCTATGATTATGTGTGTATGCCACCAAGTTTCATGTTTTATGTTATGATTATTTGGATTACATTTCACTACTATGATTTATCCCATGTTATGAAATTATGATATCTTTTTTAGGTTAACATTTCCAAAAGATATGTTCTTATGAATATGATGTGATTGATATTTTTCTTGTTTACACTTACTGAGCATTTGAGCTCACCCTTTTATGTTTTCTTTTCCCCAGGATATAAAGAAAGGTTTTAGGTAAGAAAAAAAATGAATATCTTTATGGGAGATGTTGAGGATCTTTCACAATGATTAGAAGATTACGTTCCGAGTTTCCAAAGACACTAAACTATTATGGTCCTTCTGTGTGTGTTTTTGTTTTGTACTAAGTATTCTGCAAAAGTAATGTAATGTCTATGTATGTTAGGATTCGGGTCTATACAGTTGGTATCAGAGGAAAGGTTTAGTCAACCTTTGGAAAGTAGGATGCAAAAACGTTAGTGAGATCCCTAGAGATATTTCTAAGGTATCTCTAGGGATGCCCCTAAGGATAAGTATACGTATAGGATATATTCCTAGAACTTCGGTAACGATCTTAGAATTTAACCTAAGATGTTAGATATTGAGGGTGATCCACCTTTACTATGTTGTTTTACCTAGCATGATTTTTGCCTCTAACACTATTCTTTTTGGGTTTATATGATGGCTGGAACCCGAAGGAACTGTGTTGTTCACTGAAATGGACAATGCAATGATTGTCCTCCTGAACAAACCAATGTTATGGGAGATGGAGTGAAAAATCTTAATGCTATACTTACACAAGCTATGAATCATTCTGGACTTCCAAATGAGCAGATAAGGGAACAATATTCTATTGAGTCCTTCATGAGGCAACGTCCACCTTCATTTAGTGGGTCTTCCGATCCACTTGTCGCTGAACAATGGATCAGTACCACTGAAAAGATATTTTCAGTTCTTCAATGTTCTGAACATGATAAAGTCATCTTAGCAGTATATCATTTGGAAGGTGAAGCTGATCAATGGTGGAATCTTATCAAGAATACGAGGCCAAGATATGAAATTGCGTCAATGGAATGGGACGAGTTCAAGAACATATTTTTCAATAAGTACTTCCCTTGTATTCTTCGAACAAAGATGGAGAAGGAGTTTCTTGAACTAAAGCAAAAGGATGAGGAATCTGTTGGTATATACGAAGCGAATTTTACAAGGCTTGCAAGGTATGCATCTGGATTTATCATCCAACCTGAAAGTAAAGTTGATCGATTCTTCAGTGGCTTAAAACCAAGTCTTCGAAGGGAATTAGCTATAAGAGACTTCAGTAGCTATGAAGAATTGTGCGTTGTGATATCAAGGTAGAAATGGATGTTGGTGTTACTTATCCATCTCATAGTTTTGACAAGAAACGAAAGATGGAGTTCAAGGAGAAATCTCAGAATAATGGTGAAAAGAAGATGAATGTTTCCTTATGCTCAATGTGTGGGAAGAAGCATGGTCGATATTGTGTTAAAGGGACATGTAAATGTTTCATATGTGGAAAGGAAGGTCATCGGGCATTTGAATGCTGCAATGATGGGAAGAAGATGTCTAATGATGCAAACAAAGGAAGCGATACATAGAATGAAACTACTACACTTCAATGTTTCAAGTGCAAGGAGATGGGACATTATTCCAATAAATGCCCTAATCCAAGGGTTAGTGATGATCGACATGAGCAACCAGTTAAGGCAATGGACAAAGGGAAGTCACATGCGATCACCATTGGTGATGTTGAATATGACAATGATGTGGTGGAATGATTAAGTGTTTATGTAATGGGATTCCAAAATAATGTGGAGTATTGGAATATTTATGTATTGGTCTATTGTGGTCTTTAATAATTTTATGGTACCCGTAACCATGGAAAGTGATTGATATATTTTTAGAAAAAAGATGATATGTGCATAATGAATGGATAAGGAAAAAATGAAATATTTGACAGTTTTCATGATCTCATGATCGATATAAGGACTAAGTGATATCATGGTTTGAGTATATAAAATTTTGAGGATTTTGGTATGTGGAAAGTGTTAACCTTTATCATCATTCATGTTTTCACTAAGGTTCAATGGGTATTTAAGAGAATACCTGATTAAGGCCTTTGAATGTTTGGAATGTGACCAAAAAGACATATCTTATGATATATGGGGATCAATGATGGTATTAAATCTCTGGTAATCGTTTTCACTGTATTATGAGAGTGGACTGCAGTATTATGGATAAGTCTAAAGATTGGAATGGATTATGTTCGACATAAGTTAGTATTGTTTAAGGATATAAGTTTTTTCGATATTATTTATGTGATGTTATAGTAATGTAGTTTTAGAAAAAGGACAACCTGTAGGACAGGCGACAACCCATCGCATCGGACAAGGCCGTGGGAATCGAACCCACAACCGAAGTGCGACTAGCCTTTATCGCATACCACTGGCCTACAGGAAGTCCCTGTTTAGTAGAAACTAGTTTTATTATATTAAGCAGTATGTTATAAGTAGTATAAGTCCATTTTAGAAACCATATACGATTAATCTCACTATAGATGGACTTATGTATTTTTTGATAACTTTTCTAACATTTTGTTTGAGACAGATGGAGTGACCCATCATTCTATCACATGATCTGCTATCACATCAGGAATGACAAATTCAACTTCATTTATTTAATAGATAAAGTGGAAATTTTCCAAAGAACGACCAACAGTTTGACTATACCGAAATCACGAAAGAATTTCTTCTAATTCCAATTTCATCAACTTTAGGGAAACGATCTTGAAAACCAAAAATGTTGTCCTAGTGATCTTATATCTGATGAATAAGATGGTACCTTAGATCGTCACAAATTTATGGCTTTGTGATTGCTGGCTTTTCCATAGCCATGTTCTCTACCACTCCCCATCAGAACATGATGGTTTGATTTCTCTTCCATATCTATATTTTCACCTATGTAGAAACCCAATGATTAGTTTATTTGGGTAACCTTTACGTTTCATACTTTTGTTTTTAAAGATTGGTTTTGGTATTACTTTTTACAATGTGGGTTTCTATTAAAGAAACTTTAGAATAGTAAACCATTTATAACCCCGACGAATTTCGAGGGCGAAATTCATTTTTAAGGGGGGTAGAATGTAACACCACAAGATTTTATGAAAAATATTCTTTTTAAGTTCATGTCATGTCTTGTATGCTACACCAAAAGTAGCTTGCACAACACACATCCTTTTCTTGCCTTGCATTACATGCAATCACGACCTTCCTCGATAGCGTGTGTAGTACGCAATACCGAGTTTCACCAAACAACGATATGCTATTAAAATATTATTAAAAACTAGCCGTTATGAATACTAATAACCACTTTTTGAAATATTGTAAATTTTATTTTTCAAAATGGACTTCATTTTTTGATTCGGAATATTAAAATTAGCTTAGGGTTAAATTTTGGTACTTTTCGGATAACTTTCATATTCTGATGAATAGTGAAAATTACTAAATTTTAATTAAAAATAACTTTTTTAATAGAAATAATTAATAGTGATAAATTATTAATTTGAGTGGTTTTAAAGTATATTTCGAATATATTTTTACAATTTAATACAATGTTGGTCATTGGATGTAATTTCACATTTAAACCAGACATAAACAAGTGTCAATATTTTGATAGTTATTATCTATTAAAAACACGCTATTTGTTTTGACGACGGGAATTAATTTTTAAATTAATTAATGTAACGGATATGTTTTTAATTTGATAAAATTGACATCATTTTTGAATTCATAATATCAAATATATCTTAGGCCTAAATTTTGGTATTTTTCTGGAAACTTACATTTTTTGATGAATAGTGAAACCACTAAGTGGTAGTTAAAAAAACTGAATTTTTAATAAAATATAATTTTCCCGCTTCTGTGAGTGGAATTTGGAAAATCCAAGAAACACGGTTAACATCAAGGACTAAAATGTGGTTCAATGAGATGAAAATAATTTTTGGTGAATAGTGACTTTTGACTTTTTTTTACCACTGTTAAAAGTAAATAGGGTAATTAAGGGTAAAAATGATAATATTATTACCCTAAAACATGTCCTAATTCTATTGGATAAGTGTTATTAGACCAAAAACAACCTTAGGAATAAAATATGACCATTTAAGCCCACTTGGATTAGATTAGGACATTTATTATTAATTTATTTAAAGAAGGGTTAAAATAGTTAAAATCAATGTTTAATAAGTAAATCATTTTTAATATGGGGTTATACATAAGATAAATTCGACTATAAATATTCCTTAGAAATATAAAAAGATTTCATACATAATGATATTTTATTTGTAATTTTTATACATTAAATAATTTAATTTATTTATGACACAACGATGATGCAGTAATTACCTTTTTAAGAAAATATTAATATAATTTGTGTTATAAATGCCCAAATAAATGTAATTTGAGACTTTTAATGACTTAAACAATATTTATAGGTTAATATGACATGTTATTGTTTATGTAAGTAACTTGGTTCGAACTTATCATTCTGTTATGAATTTCATAAAAATCATGTACCAAATAGTGTCAAAATTGACATAAATTAGTTTTTAAAATAAATATTATATTATTAATTGTTATTTTATTCCAAAAAATATAAGATTCGGCCAAATGACTTAGATAAGGTTATATATATTAATAATAAACAACTTGGGGTTTGTTTGGCTTGATATATTAAGTTTATTAACCATATAGTGTAAGAAAACAAAAAGACACGGTAAAAGTTAAATTATTTAACTTAGAGTTAAATCTAATTGATAAGGTTAAAATAATAACCTAAACTTGTCTAAATCCTATTGGATGAGAGGCTTTAGACAAATTCCTACTTAGGTTCTAAATAAGACCCTTTGAAACCATTATAAACCGAATTTGACCTTAATATAAAATAATATTTTGATATTTTCCTAAGGTGCCCCTCTCCTCCCTTATAAAAGGGCACCTCCTCCCTCTCCTCCTCACACCAATTTGAGCATTCAAGCTCGTCCAAACCATACCAAAATCTCTTATCCACTTCCCTAGTATCATCTTAGAGGTCATGGTCTTCTTAAAAGTCCATCCTTAGTTCTTTAAGTGGAGGTTAAGAAAAGGCGCGTCAAAAGAGGTATTATCCATTACCGATCTTTTCCAATTTCTTTATTCTTCAACTTCTTCTTCTTTAGTTGTTTCATGATAAAGTAATAGCATCAGTATTTCTTATATACTGATATGTTATTATAAATATGAAACAACTCTAATTAACCTTCCATCCATCCAACAGAAAAAGGAAATCACCGCGCGTGCGTACGTACGGAATACAGTCTCCACGCCATGGTGTTATCTATTTTCCGCCACCACCTTAATTGGATCGGTATAATGGTGTAATGAGTAACTATATATGACTATTATAAATTGATATTGATACTGAAATAGGATACATACACTTCAACACAAGTTCACGATCATGCGAACGATATCATCGCTCGTGCGTATGTACGGACTACCGTCTCTATGACGCGATGAGATTTATTCTCCACATTAACCATTCATGAATGATTATAAAGTATATATAATGAATAATAATGAAATATATGACATGTTAAATGTACTGGATTTATGTATATATATATATATATGTAGGTCATCTACTTACTTCCATTCAAGACAATAAGGAAAGAAAAACAGTATTCATGCGTACGTACGGACTACCGTCTCCATGAACGGTGTGTTTCATTTCATTTATCTATCTATTATATATATATATATATATTGAATATATATGATATATAAATAATGTTTTATATTCTGGATGTAAGTAAATCATGATATAAGTAATAATAATGTCAAGAACAACAAGTCCAAACACCTACGATAAATGAAACGATTTTACCCAAAACGCTTCTTTAACATGGAATTTACAAAAGAACGGGTAATATAAAGTCATAAGTGAACCATATATGATATCATAACAATGAATATGATTCTGTAATAAATTAATGACATTATTTAAATCATTATACAGGAGGTTCGGATACGTACACAGCATATCAGACATAAGGTAAGGGGAAATATCACAATCTCATTTTTATCAGAGATTGTTTATATTTTGGTATTTACTGGGGTGTATTTTATCATCCACATCCATGTTTCCTCAATATGTAATATTATTTCCATCCACCTACAATTGTTTAAATAAATTTTTGTCATTTGGTGAGTTTATAGTAAATGATATGAAAGGAATCTTTTGTCGTTCTTCGTACGATGTACTTTTTGACTTTCCGACAAAAGTACGAGAAAAATGTTTTTTTAACTTATACGACATGAATGGATATTTAAAACATTATTTCCAAGAAGCTTCCCTTAAAGGTTTTCAAGTTTATTTTTAATCAACTTCTTTTAGTTTAAAATTGTATGACATGTTAAGAAAGGAAAAATATTTTTGAAGTAGAAAGGATATTTTCCTCAAGAATGGAGTTCAATTGTTTTATAAAAATTATTTTCCATCTATGATAATAAAGGGTTCGGTTTTTATACCTATTATTACATTAATATGATTATGTTGTGATGGAAATATTTTTATGAATTCCTTTATCTTATATGAATTGTTTTATGATGTCATGATGTTTAAGATTCCCATTTTTATTACATGGGTTATGCATTGATGTATGGTTTATGATTTTGGGGCAAACATAAGAATGGTATCATTATGAGATGGGTGGGACCTATATCTCCCTCCAATGCATTGGTTAAAGATTTTATATCTCATGAGATAGACATGGCTGGAACGGTAGGTTATACCGGTTTAGTGAAACAGGACTGAAATGAGGAATGAACTCGGTTCAGAAAGGGAATTTGTCCACTAAGATAGTCTTGGCAATCAGTCTTGACTAACAAGAAATGATTCTCTATGATTATGTGTGTATTCCACAAAGTTTCATGTTTTAAGTTATGATTATTTGGATTACATTTCACTACTATGATTTATCCCATGTTATGAAATTATGATATCTTTTTTAGGTTAAGATTTCCAAAAGATATGTTCTTATGAATATGATGTGATTGATATTTCTCTTGTTTAAACTTACTGAGCATTTGAGCTCACCCTTTTATGTTTTCTTTTCCCCAGGATATAAAGAAAGGTTTTAGGTAAGAAAAAAATGGAAGATCTTTATGGGAGATGTTGGGGATCTTTCACCATGATTAGAAGATTACGTTCCGAGTTTCCAAAGACACTAAACTATTACACTCCTTCTGTGTGTGTTTTTGTTATGTACTAAGTATTTTGCAAAAGTAATGTAATGTCTATGTACGTTAGGCTTCGGGTCTCTAGAGTTGGTATCAGAGGAAAGGTTTAGTCAACCTTTGGAAAGTAGGATGCGAAAACGTTAGTGAGATCCCTAGAGATATTTCTAAGGTATCTCTAGGGATGTCCCTAAGGATAATTATACGTATAGGATATAGTCCTAGAACTTCGGTAACGATCTTAGAATTTAACCTAAGATATTAGATATTGAGGGTGATCCCCCTTTATTATGTTGTTTTACCTAGCATGATTTTTGCCTCTAACACTATTCTTTTTGGGTTTTAGATGATGGCTGGAACCCGAAGGAACCGTGTTGTTCACTGAAATGGACAATGCAATGATTGTCCTCCTGAACAAACAAATGTTATGGGAGATGGAGTGAAAAATCTTAATGCTATACTTACACAAGCTATGAATAATTCTGGACTTCCAAATGAGCAGATAAGGGAACAATATTCTATTGAGTCCTTCATGAGGCAACGCCCACCTTCATTCAGTGGGTCTTCCGATCCACATGTTGCTGAACAATGGATCAGTACCACTGAAAAGATATTTTCAGTTCTTCAATGTTCTGAACATGATAAATTCATCTTAGCAGTATATCGTTTGGAAGGTGAAGCTGATCAATGGTGGAATCTTATCAATAATACGAGGCCAAGATATGAAATTGAGTCCATGGAATGGGACGAGTTCAAGAACTTATTTTTCAATAAGTACTTCCCTCATATTCTTCGAACAAAGATGGAGAAGGTGTTTCTTGAACTAAAGAAAAAGGATGATGAATCTTTTGGTATATACGAAGCGAATTTTACAAGGCTTGCAAGGTATGCATCTGGATTTATCATCCAACCTGAAAGTAAAGTTGATCGATTCTTCAGTGGCTTAAAACCAAGTCTTCGAAGGGCATTAGCTATAAGAGACTTCAGTAGCTATAAAGAAATTGTGCGTTGTGATATCAAGGTAGAAATGGATGTTGGTGTTACTTATCCATCTCATAGTTTTGACAAGAAACGAAAGATGGAGTTCAAGGAGAAATCTCAGAATAATGGTGAAAAGAAGATGAATGTTTCCATATGCTCAATGTATGGGAAGAAGCATGGTGGAGATTGTCTTAAAGGGACAAGTAAATGTTTCATATGTGGAAAGGAAGGTCATCGGGCATTTGAATGCCGCAATGATGGGAAGAAGATGTCTAATGATGCAAAAAAAGGAAGGGATACACAGAATGAAACTACTACACTTCAATGATTCAAGTGCAAGGAGATGAGACATTATGCCAATAAATGCCCTAATCCAAGGGTTAGTGATGATCGACATGAGCAACCAATTAAGGCAAAGGACAAAGGGAAGTCACATGCGATCACCATTAGTGATGTTGAAGATGACAACGATGTGGTTGAATGATTAAGTGTTTATGTAATGGGATTCCAAAATAATGTTGAGTATTGGAATATTTATGTATTGGTCTATTGTGGTCTTTAATAATTTTATGGTACCCGTAACCATGGAAAGTGATTGAGATATTTTTTAGAAAAAAGATGATATTCGTATAACAAAGGGATAAGGAAAAAATGAAATGTTTGACAGTTTTCATGAGCTCATGGCTGATATAAGGACTAAGTGATATCATGGTTTGAGTATATGAAATTTTGGGGATTTTGGTATGTGGAAAGTGTTAACCTTTAACTTCATTCATGTTTTCACTAAGGATCAATGGGTATTCAAGAGAATACATGATTGAGGCCTTTGAATGTTTGGAATGTGACCAACAAGACATATCTTATGATATATGGGGATCAACGATGGTATTAAATCTCTGGTAATCGTTTTCACTATATTATTAGACTGGACTGCAGTATTATGGATAAGCCTAAAGATTGGAATGGATTATGTTGGACATAAGTTAGTATAGTTTAAGGATAGACGTTTTTTCGATATTATTTATGTGATGTTATAGTAATGTAGTTTTAGAAAAAGGACAACCTGCAGGACGGCCGACAGCCCATCGCATCAATCAAGGCCGTGGGAATCGAACCCACAACCGAAGTGCGACTGGCCTTTATCGCATACCACTGGCCTACAGGAAGTCCCTATTTAGTAGAAACTAGTTTTATTATATTAAGTAGTACGATATAAGAAGTATAAGTCCATTTTAGAAACCATATATGATTAATCTCACTATAGATGGACTTATGTATTTTTTGATAACTTTTCTAACCTTTTGTTTGAGACATATGGAATGACCCATCATTCTATCACATGATCTGCTATCACATCACGAATGACAAATTCAACTTCATTTATTTAAGAGATGAAGTGGAAATTTTCCACAGAACGACCAAGAGTGAGACTATACCAAAATTAAGAAAGTATTTCTTCTAATCCCAATTTCATCAACTTTATGGAAACGATCTTGAAAACCAAAAATGTTGTCCTAGTGATCTTATATCTGATGAATCAGATGGTACCTTAGATCGTTACAAATTTATGGCTTCGTGATTGCTGGCTTTTTCATAGCCATGTTCTCTACCACTCCCCATTAAAACATGATGGTTAGATTTCTCTTCCATATCCATATTTTCACCTATGTGGAAACCCAATGATTAGTTTATTTGGGTAACCGTTACGTTTCATACTTTTTTTTAAGATTGGTTTTGGTATTCCTTTTTACGATGTGGGTTTCTATTAAAGAAACTTTCGAAAAGTAAACCATTTATAACCAACGAATTTCATGGGCGAAATTCATATTTAAGGGGGGGTAGAATGTAACACACCAAGATTTTATGAAAAATATTCTTTTTAATTTCATGTCTTGTGTTGTACGCTACACCAAAAGGAGCTTGCACAACACACATCATTGGCTTGACTTTCATTACACGCAATCACAACCTTCCTCGATAGCGTGTGTAGTACGCAATACCGAGTTTCACCAAACAATGATATGCTATTAAAATATTATTAAAAACTAGCCGTTATGAATACTAATTGTAGCGCCCCGACCCCATCTACCCATAGTCGGTGCATTACTTCGTAACATTGGAATGATCACAAAAGATCAAGTCTCGAAAGACCGATTAGTTTAGTAGCCTTGGAAACACTAGATACATTCGTAAATGTTACATTACATCATAAAGTGAAAAACTACAATAAAAAAGTCTTCATATTCCAAACTCATATCCTTTTATGACTATCCCCGCAGTTCATTCATAAAATACTTCTTCACATCCTGGAAAATATTAAAACATTGAAAGGGGTGAGCTCAGATGCTCAGTAAGGATAACAATATTGCAGAAGCTTTCATAAATAAAAATAAACATTTAAGGCAATGTATGACTAAAACAAAAGCCTTTTAAACTTGAACTTTAGCATAATATGGAAAAAATAAAATTAAATAATGCCATTTACTTACTCACATGGATATTCTACTAGTCGAATAATCACATGCAATATCAATAACCACTTTCATAATGAGGGAATGTATAATGCCAGACATTCTAAAACATTTTTTCAAGGCCTCGTCCAAGACGTCTAAAATGATTAAGGCCTCAGCCAAAACCATAAATCAAATTGGGAAAGGGCCTCGGCCAATTCCACGTCTAGTTGTCTCATGAGACCTACCGATGCAATTTTTTTTAGAAGATACTTACGTTTAAAACTGCTCAAATATACTCTAGTGTTTTTTTGAAAACATTATACAAGCTTCTGAAAACAAAATAACTAATTCTGAGACTGCTCGACTAATTACAGGCCATGATGGGTCCACACCCAATCCCTTCCTGTCTACCACACTCGAGAGTCGGGTTTTCTGAAAACATTTTTATGCTTGCGTTAAATACGTATACATTTGCACTGGATTTTCATATATTGGAGAGAAATATCTCTTTTTTGAAATCATTTAAAAACCATATAATTATAAAAGAAAACCTTTTGAATAAACTTAAAAGTCAAAGGCGTTTATACTCCGTATAAAAGAAAGTTGTGTATAAAACGAAATATGCCTCAATGAAAGGAGATTGAGACGAAGTCCTTACCAAGATCATTTTTTTCAAATAAAATAGATATATTATGTGTATTCAATATAATTACACATAAAGAAAGTAAACATACAAGATATGACATAATAATAGCATAACATAATTTGAAAGTAGGAGATTAACCCAAAGAATGGAAGTTGGGTTAAGAAATTCTCTTACCTCGTGTCTGACTTGACTCAACCGTTCTTTAACCTTCTGAATAATAAACTAGAGTTAATATATACCTTATTAAGAACCATTTTCAATTTCATTATCCTTTTTATATCACTTATTACAATGTTATGAACATTATGTAATTATTTAAGTTAATAACGGTCGTATTGTCGATCTTTGGTACTTGAGTCAACAATAAACTTCTTATAATTACAAGTTGTTTATGTGGTAGAATATCCATTATCTCCAAAATTATATTCATTATTTAGATTTCATATATATCTTATATATCCAGTATATACATTCATTTATAATATTACATAACATTTAGAGGTAAGAAATGAAATGCACCGTTCATGGAGACGGTAAGCCGTACGTACGCATGAACGCTACTTTCATTTCTATTTCGTATTTATTGGAATGAAATCATAAAGATATAAAGGTATAATATAGTTCCAGTATAATATCATATATAATATCATTTACTCCATCCTTTATACATCCCACATATGGCATTAACGATTCACATCACTTTGATGGGGTGGTAGTCCGCACTTCCTAAAATGAAATTATCGCGTTTTACCCATAATGGAAATCATAAAGTATGCCATAAATGAGAAATACAGAAGAATAAGTAAAACATAAACATATTATATATCATATATAAAAATAGTGACATCTTAATGGCTACCTTTGAAGGTGTTATATGAGTGTTGAACAATCATCGTTTCGTGAGGCTGAAATTCACCATCCACAGAAACCGTATGTTCTTTAACCATTAGATGTAGGTGTGTGTAATTGTATCTCTAATACTTCTTATAACAACATACTAGTATATTTAGGATACTGGTTTTGTTAAAAAATAAATGAATAAAAAGAGTTTAGGGGGTTGGAGAAGAAAAATAAAACAAAACAACATTAGGGAAGACATTACCTCAAAATCGGGTAACTCTTTTTGATTTGAGCCAAAGGATTCCTTGGGAAGAGTTATGCCCAATGTGAGGCTTCTAGGAGTAATAGGGGAATGTTGGGAGAGTATTAGGGCAGAGGTTGGCCGAGCCAAATGGCTTGAAAGTGTAAATGAGGTGGGAGAGGTGGGGGCCTTTTATAAGTGGAGAGGAGGGGCACTCTTGGAAAGTAAAGAAAATCCACTTTATTATAAAATGAATTTCGGATTTTAGAGGTCCCACACTTATATAATTCGAGGATAAGATGATAAGGGTTCGAAATATACTCGTCCAATAGGTTTTTGACAAGTGTACACTTTGGATTTTACATTATCTTTCCATTTTATTTAAATCGTTAAATAATGAGGTCATCGCTGCATCATCATGATGTCATAATTAGACAAATTTATTTAATGTCTAAAAATTATAAAAAAAATACTATGATGTAGGAAATCTTTTTATCTTTCTATTGAATATTTATAATCAAAATTTGGACTTGTGTAACCCCACATAAAAACTGTTTTAGTAAAACAACTCATGTTTGTTTCAATTTAATTTTAAAATTAAATATATATATATTAATGTCATTTTCCAAACAAAGTGGCTCCATGGGGTCCCCAAGTTGACCCATGGGTTGTCTTGGTCGGCCATGACTCATCCAATATGGTTAGTACAAGTGTAAAGCTCATATCATATTATTAAAACATTATTTTTACCTTAAACTACACTAATTACCTCTAATCGCGATTAAGAACATAAAAGTTACTATTCACCAAAAAAATTATTTTGATCTCATTGAACCAAATTATACTTCTTAATGACAACCATGTATGTCTGATTTTTGAAAATCAAATCACAGAAGTGGTAATATTTCATTTAAACGAAAAATCAGTTATATAACTACCACTTAGTGGTTTCACTATTCATCAAAAATTGAAGTTTTTCAGAACAATGCCAAAATTTCACCCTAAGCTATAATTGATATTCTGAATTCAAAAATGATGTCTATTTTACAAAATTCCAAACATATGAGTTGCATTAATTAATTTTACAATTAATTCCCGCTGTTACAACAAATAGCGTGTTTTAAAGAAACAATTTATATCAAAAGATTGGCAATTGTTTATGTCCAATTTCAATGTTAAATTAATTCTAATGACCACCTTTGGATAAAATGGTAAAAATATATTCTAATTATAATTTAAAACCACTAAATAGTATAATTTATCACTATAAATTATTTTGATTAAAAAAGATGTTTTTAAGTAATTTTCACTATTCATAAAAAATTGGAAGTTCTCAGAAAGTTACAAAAATTTCAACTTAGGATAATTTCGATATTACAAATTAAAAAATGAAGTCCATTTTGAAATATAAAATTTCTATAATTTTAAAAAGTGGTTATTACTATTCATAATGGGTACTTTGATTAGTCGTGGTGTTTTAGAGCTCAATGTTGCGTACAATGCAAGCTATTGCATTATTGAATGAGAAGTGTATCGTGGAAGCTCAGGGTGTTACACTCTCCCCTCCTTCAATAAATTGCGTCCTCGCAATTTGAAATTTTTCTTTGAAAACAAAAGGTTGAAAAGAGAAAATACCTTTGTGGAAAACCCACATCGGAAATGAGGTTAATAAATATATAACATTAAAAGAAAGCAAGATAAGTACAAAGGTCACCCGAGATAGCCCATACTAGGATTATATGAAAATATGGATATGGAAGAAAAACAAACCATCAAGGTTTGATGGAGAGTTGTAGAAAACTGGATTAGGAGAAAGTTAACAATAAGAAAATCAAAAACTTGTGATTAGTTAAACGGCCATTGAATCCCAAGTTGGAAAAGTTAACCGGCAACATTTTTGTTTTAAGTTACCTTTTATAATGTTGAGGAATTTATTTAGGAGATTTACTAAGAACATAAGGGAATATACATACTTGTTATGTATACTTTCATTCGTTAATAAATTTTTACCACAAACCCAACTTTTACTCCAAATGGTAACGGAACTCAAAAATATTCTATTTATCCTAATTGTATATGGTTACAAATGTTAAAACATACCATTTAGATTAGTAAAATTATTTTGTAATAACCAGGGACTTCCTGTAGGCTAGTGGTAGGAAATAAAGGCATGTCGCACTATGATTGTGGGTTCGATTCCTGCAGCTTTGTCCGACGTGACAGGTTATGCCCCACCCTGCAGGTTGTTCTTTTCCTATAGTATCATAATAATCCAAAAATAATCTTCATAAATTTTTTAACCATAAACAATAATATCCAAAGATCAACTTATTCCACTCCAACCTTTATAGTTATCCAAAATACCTCTGTCCAGACTTTCTCTAAAAGGTCTCTTAATTCCAAAATCAATTTATCAGATTCCCCAAACAAAGTAAAGTTTCTCTTATTGTCACATACTAAAAATATAATTACCTTCAACATATTAAAACCTTACTGAAATCAACAAGTACTGCAGTACAATCCTTATATATATATATATCACATTATTCTAATAACCAGAATATAATCCATGAGTCCAAAAGCACCAATATATTAGTTATTCATTTGCATAATGACCCATTTCACCCTAAGCTATAATTGATATTCCGAATTCAAAAATGATGTCTATTTTACAAAATTCCAAACATATATGTTGCATTAATTAATTTTATAATTAATTCCCGCTGTTACAACAAATAGCGTGTTTTTAAGAAACAATTTATATCAAAAGATTGGCAATTGTTTATGTCCAATTTCAATGTTAAATTAATTCTAATGACCACCTTTGGATAAAATGTTAAAAATATATTCTAATTATACTTTAAAACCACTATATAGTATAATTTATCACTATAAATTATTTTGATTAAAAATTTTTTTTTAAGTAATTTTCACTATTCATAAAAAAATTGGAAGTTCTCAGAAAGTTACAAAAATTCAACTTAGGATAATTTCGATATTACGAATTAAAAAATGAAGTCCATTTTGAAATATAAAATTTCTATAATTTTAAAATGTGGTTATTACTATTCATAACGGCTACTTTGATTAGTCGTGGTGTTTTAGAGCTCGAAGTTGCGTACAATGCAAGCTATTGCATTATTGAATGAGAAGCGTATCGTGGAAGTTCGGGGTGTTACACAATAACCACTTTTTGAAATTTTTTAAATTTTATTTTTCAAAATGGACTTCATTTTTGGATTCGGAATATTAAAATTAGCTTAGGGTGAAATTTTGGTACTTTTCTGATAACTTTCATATTCTGATGAATAGTGAAAATTACTAAATTTTATTTAAAAACAACTTTTTTAATAGAAATAATTAATAGTGATAAATTATTAATTTGAGTGGTTTAAAAGTATATTTAGAATATATTTTTACAATTTAATACAATTTTGGTCATTGGATGTAATTTCACATTTAAACCAGACATAAACAAGTGTCAATCTTTTGATAGTTATTATCTCTTAAAAACACGCTATTTGTTTTGACGACGGGAATTAATTTTTAAATTAATTAATGTAACTGATATGTTTTGAATTTGATAAAATTTACATTATTTTTGAATTCATAATATCAAATATATCTTAGGCCTAAATTTTGGTATTTTTCTGGAAAAATTAATTTTTTGATGAATAGTGAAACCACTAAGTGGTAGTTAAAAAAACTGAATTTTTCATAAAACATAATTTTCCCGCTTCTTTGAGTGGAATTTCGAAAATCTGAGAGACACGGTTAACATCAAGGACTAAAATGTGGTTCAATGTGATGAAAATAATTTTTGGTGAATAGTTACTCTTGAATTTTTTTTACCACGGTTAAAAGTAAATAGGGTAATTAAGGGTAAAAATGATATTATTATTAACCTAACACATGTCCTAATTCTATTGGATAAGTGTTATTCGACCCAAAACAGCCTTAGGAATAAAATATGACCATTCAAGCCCACTTGGATTAGATTAGGACATTTATTATTAATTTATTTAAAGAAGCGTTAAAATAGTTAAAATCAATGTTTAATAAGTAAATCATTTTTAATATAGGGTTATACATAATATAATTTTGACTATAAATATTAATTAGAAATCTAAAAAGATTTTATAGATAATGATATTTTATTTGTAATTTTTAGACATTAAATAATTTAATTTATTTATGACACAACGATGATGCAGTAATTACCTTTTTAAGAAAATATTAACATAATTTATGTTATAAATGCCCAAATAAATGTAATTTGAGACTTTTAATGACTTAAACAAATTTTATAGGTTAATATGACATGTTATTGTTTATTTAAGTAACTGGGTTCGAACTTATCATTCTGTTATGAATTTCATAAAAATCATGTACCAAATAGTGTCAAAATTGACATAAATTAGTTTTTAAAACAAATATTATATTATTAATTGTTATTTTATTCCTAAAAATATAAGGTTCGGCCAAATTACTTATATACGGTTATATATATTAATAATAAACAACTTGGGGTTCGTTTGGCTTGATATATTAACTTTATTAACCATATAGTGTAAGAAAACAAAAAGACACGGTAAAAGTTAAATTATATAACTTAGAGGTAAATCTAATTGATAAGGTTAAAATAATAACCTAAACTTGTCTAAATCTTACTGGATGAGAGGATTTTGACCCATACCTACTTAGGTTTGAAATAAGACCCTTTGGAACCATTATAAACCGAATTTGACCTTAATATAAATAATATTGTGAGATTTTCCTAAGGTGCCCCTCTCCTCCCTTATAAAAGGGAACCTCCTCCCTCTCCTCCTCACACCAATTTGTGCATTCAAGCTCGGCCAAACCCTACCAAAATATCTTCTACACATCCCTAGTATCATTATAGAGGTCCTGGTCTTCTTAAAAGACCATCCTTAGTTCTTTATGTGGAGGTTAAGAAAAGGCGCGTCAAAAAGAGGTAATATCCATTACCGATCTTTTTCAATTTCTTTCTTCTTCAACTTCTTATTCTTTAGTTGTTTCATGATAAAGTAATAACATCAGTATTTCTTATATACTGATATGTTATTATAAATATGAAACAACTCTAATTAACCTTCTATCCATCCTATAGAAAAAGTAAATCACCGCATGTGCGTACGTACGGAATACCGTCTCCACGCCATGGTGTAATCTATTTTCCGCCACCAACTTAATTGGAAGGGTATAATGGTGTAATGAGTAAATATATATGATTATTATAAAGTTATATTGATACTGAAATAGTATACATACACTTCAACACAAGTTCATGATCATGAGAACGATATCCTCGCTCGTGCGTACGTACGGACTACCGTCTCCACGACGCGATGAGATTCATTCTCCACATTAACCAGTCATGAATGATTATAAAGTATATATAAAGAATAATAATGAAATATATGAAATGTTAAATATACTGGATTTATGTATATATATATATATATATGTATGTCATCTACTTACTTCCATTCAAGACAATAAGGAATGAAAAACAGCGTTCATGCGTACGTACAGACTACCGTCTCCATGAACGGTGTGTTTCATTTCATTTATATATCTATTATATATATATATATATACTGAATATATATGATATATAAATCATGTTTTTTTTTCTGGAAGTAAGTAAATCATGATATAAGTAATAATAATGTCATGAACAACAAGTCCAAACACCTACGATAAATGAAACGATTTTACCCAAAACGCTTCTTTAACATGGAATTTACAAATGAATGGGTAATATAAAGACATAAGTGGACCATATATGATATAATAACAATGAATATGATTCATTAATAAGTTAATGAAATTATTTAAATCATTATACAGGAGGTTCAGATACGTACAAACATATCAGACATAAGGTAAGGGGAAATATCACAATCTCATTTTTATCCGAGATTGTTTATACTTTGGTATTTACTGGGGAGTATTTTATCATACACATTAATGTTTCCTCAATATGTAATATTATTTCCATCCACCTAAAATTTTTTAAATCCATTTTTACCCTTTGATTAGTTTATAGTAAAAGATATGAAAGGAATCTTTTGTCGTTTTTCGTACGATGTACTTTTTGACTTTCCGACAAAAGTACGAGAAGATTGTTTTTATTAACTTATACGGCATGAATGGATTTTTAAAACATTATTTCCAAGAAGCTCCCTTTACAAGTTTTCATTTTTATTTTTAATCAACTTCTTTTAGTTTAAAATTGTATGACATGTTACGAAAGGAAAAATGTTATTGAAGTAGAAAAGTTATTTTCCTCAAGAATGGAGTTCAAGTGTTTTACCAAATTTATTTTCCATCTAAGATAATTAAGGTTTCTGTTTTTATCCCTATTATTACATTGATATGATTATGTTGTGATGGAAATATTTTTATTAATTCTTTTATCTTATATGAATTGTTTTATGATGTCATGATGTTTAAGATTCCCATTTTTATTACATGGGTTATGCAATGATGTATGGTTTATGATTTTGTGGCACACATAAGAATGGTATCATTATGAGATGGGTGGGACCTATATCTCCCTCCAATGCATTGGTTAAAGATTTTATATCTCATGAGATAGACATGGCTGGAACGGTAGGTTATACCGGTTCTGTGAAACAGGACTGAAACGAGGAGTGAACTCGGTTCAGAAAGGGACTTTGTCCACTAAGACAGTCTTGGCAATTAGTCTTGACTAACAAGAAATGATTCTCTATGATTATGTGTGTATGCCACAATGTTTCATTTTTTATGTTATGATTATTGGGATTACATTTCACTACTATGATTTATCCCATGTTATCAAATTATGATCTCTTTTGTAGGTTAACATTTCCAAAAGATATGTTCTTATGAATATGATGTGATTGATATTTCATTTGTTTACCCTAACTGAGCATTTGAGCTCACCATTTTATGTTTTCTTTTCCCCAGGATATAAAGAAAGGTTTTAGGTAAGAAAAAAAAGGAAGATCTTTATGGGAGATGTTGAAGATCTTTCACCATGATTAGAAGATTACATTCCGAGTTTCCAAAGACACTAAACTATTACGGTCCTTGTGTGTTTGTTTTTGGTATGTACTAAGTATTCCGAAAAAGTAATGTAATTTCTATGTACGTCAGGCTTCGGGTCTCTACAATTTATAAAAAAAATAATGGTATATTTAATTTTATTTCAACATTTAATTTTTTTTCAATAATAAGTTGATATTTAAATATTTTTTAATTTTTTTGAAAATTAATATTTGAATAAACAAACATATACATAGAAAATGAATCATGTCAAGTGGTTATTTTATTTTATTTCTTTATGGGAGGACTTATATAAAAATTATTATTTTAAATATTAATTGAACTGGAATACATGCCATAAAATATATCATTTTATTTAAAAATAGTTATCAAATAAAAAATACTTGATATTCATATTATTATAATAAAAATAAGTCAGTAATAATGATTTGTAACATTATTGAAGGATGCAATTAAATTTTGAAATGAAACATACTAGGATGCAGCTCATCTCCTTCAAAAAATTGTCTTACCCTATTACCCAACAACACGATTGCCCGCAGGGGCTGGGTGAGATGGTTCAAGGCAGTGGCATCCCATCGTCGAGGTTCCAAGTTCAGTTCCTCGAAAAGGCAATGTGCACCATACACCAGCGATCCTCTCAATACCTCGACTCCGCGGGAACTGGCCCAAGCCCAAGGGTTAGCCACCTTGGGCCTAGCTGGGGTCGTGCGGCGCGCAGGTGAGCAGGCCAGCCCTATACCTCATTACCCATACAACACGTTTGCCCGCGGGGGCTGGGTGAGTTAGTTCAAGGCAGTGGCATCCCGTCATCGAGCTTCCGAGTTTGAGTACTCACAAAAGCAACATGAACCATATTCCAGTGATCGTCTTGCCCCCTCGACCCCGCAGGAACTGGCCCAAGCCCAAGGGTTGGCCACCTTGTTCCAAGTTGGGGATGTGCAGTGCACAGGTGGACAGGCTAGCTCAATACCTCATTACCCAACAACACGTTTGTGAAAAAACCTTAAGGGATTGAGAAATTATCTCTCAAGAATAGAGAGCCTCTCTCTCATCAATGTTATGCCCATTTTCTGAATGGGTTCATTCTGATGGGAGACGATGGCATCGTTAGCCATTATGAGATGTTTGCACTATGCGGAAAGCAGCATCTTCTGACTGTTCTTGATGATGACCTAGGTCATTAAGGTGATAAAATTCATCACTCAACCCATTTTTTGGTTTCTAAAACTGATATTAATAGAATATCACAGGCCGGTATAGATGATTTATCAGATCATGTTGGTGATGAAGACGGAGCGAGCTGACGATGGATTCTGATACCAGATCTAAACCGGCGACGATGGATGGTGAGGGTGGCGAAGCTTGACTTCACCCAGAAGTGTAGAGATGAAATAATGATGGTGATGGTAAGAAGGCGACTACGATCGGGAGGATCCGACTATGGCTCGATGTTGGATCTCGTTGATCTTGGGTTCCTCATGTGGATGGGTGCATGTCGACGACAATCAGACTGACATTTTGGGACCCTGGCAGTCGTGTTCTTCTCGGTGGTGGGGTGGAGACCCGATGGTGGGGCTAGTTGGTGATCATATGGAGAGGCGGGTTTCTTGCAGATCCACTGATGCAGGTGATGACATTAAAAGGGAAATGTGGATTTCGACGACTGTTTGATCATGACAATGATGTTGTGGCCCGGTGGTGGGGGGGGGGGTCATTCCACCGAGTTAGATCCTCATGGGATGTGAGCGGAGTAAGACCTAGGGTGGATCATTGTGACCTCGCATTGCATGTGGGCTGCCGACTTCTCGGTTGCGGTGTTGTGTATCGGAGCAACGACTATGGGTATTACTTGTTTGGGATGTGATATTTGACCTCGGGATTCTGGATCCTTGTGATCAGTTCTTTCCGGTCTGGAGGTGCGAGGGAGACCTCGATTATTGGGTTGAGGAAACATTGGGTCCCATGTGTGTTGGTGATAGCGAGGGGGTTGTTGAATATGAACACGGATTGAGGATCTAGGGACATGGTACTTGTGGGTTCGTGGTAAAATCACTTGATTGTGAACTTGGGTTGCGCGGGTGGACTGATGACCCGGGTTGGGCCTTTGTTACCCATATTTGTGTTGATTTTCGGTGTCTATTTTATTTTTCTAAGGATTTTTTTCAAGTTGTCGTGTGGGTAGTGCCATATTCTGTTTGGTGGCGCTTGTGCCACGTTTCAGTATCGTTGTGTGTCTTACTCTTTTTAATATATTTTTGGGATCGGGTACGCTCGAATCCCGAACTTTCCTGGTAAAATCTATATTTTAAGTTCAAAACATGTGCTTTTTCTTTTTTTATTCACCAGAGTAAAATTTGAAATATATTTATAAATAAATTATCATTATGATATGTATACATTTCAATTTCATTAATTTCATATGTATATAATTTTTTCTCATGTCAAGATTGATATGATCAGCCGATGTATTTTCAAATTGAAGATAGAGTTTTTATTTTTGAAAAAAATGGTAATAACCTATCTAGTATACATTTTTAAAAAAAAGTAGAAGATACTTGTGTATCATCATGACTTAAGGTGCATATTTTTTTTTCAAATTAACATTTTTATCCACATGAGAATGATGTTCTAGTTAAAAGCAGTCATAAAGTAGGCTTTCATCATTGCTAAAAAATTATGACAAAGGGTATCATTTGTCACCATTGATAAGACATTTAACAAATTATATTATTAATATATACAAAAATAACATATTTATATTCCAAAATTAATGTCTATCTATACACATTAATTAAAAAATTAATGTACATGATTAATAAAAATATGATATATTAATATTAATATTAATATTTCAATAATTCATATATATATATATATATGAATTATGTTGTGTGAATGTGTATTTTGTACATGTGTATATATAGATGTGTTATTGTTAAATATGTTTGTTTGTTTTGGTTTATATAAGTTCACATGTAACTGGGATGCACACACACACACACATGACTTGTGTACATGTGTATGTTTGACATGTTCTTAAATAGTTAATTATAAAATTATAAAGATATATACTACTTTAAAAAATGTATTTATAAAATTTAAAAAATATATATATATTAAGTAATTATAAAATTATAATAAATATATTTAAATCTAGGTTGGAGGGAATTTTGGAAGGTACTATAGAGACACTAAATCCCAGTAACAATGTAGATACTATAGAAGTTACTATAGTGGGGTACTATAGCAATGGTACTATTCTTACCAAATGGGCTTCCAGTCCAGAAAATATGGAATTCAGGCCACTGTGCCTTTGCTCCATCAAGGGGAGGTGTGACATGCATGATGTGTGCAAGCAGTGACTTAGACATGATTCATGTTAGGCCTTTTATTATTATATATAATAATACTAATATAAATAATTTTATAAACAAATTTATAATTATAAATATAAATTAATAAATAAACATTTAAATATTTAAAAAATTATAATTAATATATTTAATGGGATCCCTCTACCTAGTAAAATGGTGTGTTTCTTTGTTTAATAAAATAATGGTGAGAGTCCGTGCTAATTTTTTTATATACATATAAATAATAATGTATCCATAAATTAATCCAATTGGATGATATAGTTGAATTTCTAGAAAATCGGGACCAGGAGAGTGATTTGGATAAAGACTATGATGTCTTGTTAAAGGAGATATGCCACTCAACATGCAAGATAACCACTTGGGAACTGCATCCCAGAGGTCCTCATACATCTAAAAATATGGGGGTGTTAAATATTCATTGGTGGTCTCTGGGGACAACCAGTTTATGGAGTGTGCACCTTCACTAGATCAAGATGCAAGAATTGCTACTGATGATCAAGGTGGAGATGGTATTACTGTTAATACATATCTTTGGACTAAGGATTATTTAATAAGACAATCATATCAGAAATCAAAAAATGATATAAGAATTAGTGTTTCTTTGAATTCTGTTGAAATTCCATTACAGATAAAGTGAAAATGGTAACAGTGAAGGTATGGATGGTGATAACATCCATCTAGATATGACCCGACTCCCTATTGAACATGTGGATCATATTTTTGGGTTTAGTATATCTAATGATGTCTTCTGGGGTCTATAAACTTATATATATATAATTCCTACTAATTATAAAGCATAATTTTTTTTATCATTCCAATGATTGTACTACACCAACATCATCTAATGATGAGGATTCTTCTAGCATAAAATCTCAAAAAAACAATTAATGGGTGATTTCTATAGTGATCCAACACACCCACATATGGGAGCCTATAAAGATTATATTGAAATCGATATTGACATTCAACAGGGGAATTTTAGTAGTGTTAAATTCTATTCTTCCCCATCCAATTAGGTGCGATCTGAACATAGTGAGTCTCATGGGATCCATATTGTGGTTGCAAATATTCTACCTCCACTGGGTGGAACTAAAAAATTGATTAATATCCTACAGGATGTTGTCCAGCATAAGGATCTAGTCCCCAACTCCAATACATTTTGAGTGCTTTATTCAGCTAAAGATGTGCCTATGGAGGTAGTTACTAAAGAACATCAGGCTTTGGAATGTTCTACTAGTGGGGGAATAACTTTTGGGGGGCTATAACATTTAGATCAGGTCAAGAAGATATTGGTTCAATAGAAACTGAATAATCATATTTGGATGAATGACATTATCCTCGGTATAGAAACTATTTAAATCATGGATGACATCTCCGGGGAAGATCTCCATGAGGTTGGGGTATGTGGGATACAAACCTTACATTAGTTGTAGACATTCATGTTTTTAGAAGTTGTTTGGTCTGTCGATGTTTTCATGATGTGGGATTTCTTTCAATCTCCTTCTCCATTTTCTATCCTTTTGTTTTCATAAAAAGGAAATCTATTTTTGTTCCAAATATCAAACCTTCTAAACAATTTAATTCAATTTATTTATAAATATATATATATATATATAAATAGTTATAAAATTTTACTAAATATATGTAAATAATTATTATATTAATTTATAATTATATTTACAAATACATATACAAAATTCAATAAATAATTATTTAGAATTATATAAATTTAGATATTTTAATTATATTTATTTCATTATTAAATTAATGTCACAAACCATGCTCGAGTGCTCTCCAACCTGATTTATGGCATGGCTCGAAGGGTGTTCCCAATCCCCATGGGCCAACAACCAGTTCTTGGGAATCAAAATATATCTTAGGAATGTTTTCATGCACATTTCATAAACATAAATATCCAAGTGTAATAAATTACACAACGATAAATAACTAAAGCCAAAAATGTCCTAATGATATTCATATTTTAGGGGACAATTTTAAAACAAAATCCAAGAGGGATACAACGAAAAGGGAATGAGAATCTATCCCCAAAATCACTATTTGGAAAGAGGGTCACTTACTTCAATCCACCACCACCACCAACAGCACACAAGGATTACCTATAGCAACACAAACCACCAGCTATATATGTATTCACATTTCCTTAGTCAAACATAACCATGTATATATACAACCAAAGGTGTATGCTAGGTGTGGCCCAAAGATGAGTAGGATGCCACCCCATTAAAAATTCTATGCCAAAAACATTACATGTCAAATAAACAAGAACATTTAATTACAATGGGCTATAAATTTTTTATAGAAAATGTTTACAATGGAAGAACTCTTTAAGGGAAATATATACCTTGCTTATAAAATAAAACAAAATGTACATCATATTATGATTGTCAATACGATATTAAAAGGGGCACTATGTCACAATAAGCCTCTATAGGAATCAGCTATAGTGATAATATAGGTACATTGTAACTTAGTGAAGTGTGGTATAGGAACCACACTATATTGAATCATCATTCCCAAGCCACTATAGAGAATTACATCCAATATTCTAATGGTTCAAATCATCAATGTTTAGTTTCCATTGTTTAAGCAATCATCCAAGATGAATATGTGCTAGGTCACTTCTGAGTCAACTAGTGTACTAGTACTAGTCTTTCTACCTAGTCAGATATGATTCCTTTTGGGTTTTATTTTTATTCAAAATATTACGTACGACTTCACATTAACACATACATAATCCAATCCACATAACACATGTGTAAACCACCATTTCCAAAACCAAAACCCATTTTGAAACCAAACTCAAACCATATCTATCATAGAATAGGTTCATACCACCTACACATTTTGTCAAATACCATCACGATACCATACATGGAATAATATGTGAATCACACATGAAACAATACGACTTTCCTTCGGAAACCCATTTCTCAACACCAATGTACCATGAATAATTTTAAAAACACATTCCCCCCTCACAAAAAAACATAAAACATACCCTAGAGTCATGAAAACAATATAAAAATCATCAAATAATTTTTAATCATGGGAAAGCCTACAAATTTTATCAAATAACATTAAGACACAAAAATTGGAAGAACATGTGATGCACACATGGAACATTACCCATTTTATTTGGGAACCAATTTTTCAACACCAAATCACCATGAATAATTGTAAACATACCTCTTGGCCCCAAAAAATGACATAAAACATAACCAAGATACAAAAAAAGTATATCAAAATAAAAAAATAATGTTTAATCAAGTAACCACCTTCCTTGAGTGAAGAAACATTACAAAAATGAGGAAAAATCACAACTGCACACAGAGAGAACAGAATAACTGTAATATTAAATAATAAAAAAGTAGATAGATCCCTAATGATTAAGATCCAATGAATATATTTGTCACCCTACCAGATAGAAACAAGAAACCCCAATAAATAAGAGATGAAATCCTATAAGAGAGGGAAAATGATATAATATAACCACCGACTTGAAGATTCAATGGAGAAATCACTCCTAAAAAACCAAAAAATTAAGCTACAATGGAGGGATAGGGATATGGTGAGGCACGTAGGGTAGTGAATCCTGAGTGTGGAGGAGAGCGGTGTATTAGGGTTAATAACCAGGGGATGAAAAAAAATACAAACCCAATTTTTTATGATTTGGACAGTCCGCATGGTTTTTACAACTGATTTATCAAACCATGTGGCAATATTTCTCCAATTATAATCCAAGAAGAAAACATCACATGGTTATCCCACATGATTAGAAAACCATTCTCTATACATGTGATTAAACTCTATCCAAAACACAACTAGGATACACTATTACTTGGGAAAGGGTGCGTGATTTTCTAGACTGTGCACCAATCATGTGTCACCAACAGTTTCTCCAAAACATCCATTTTCTAAAAAAACACCCATTTTCCCCAAAAAAATAAAACCTAGAGGTAAAATATAAAACAAAAATAAATAGAAAAATACCAAAAATTGAACTCACATAGGTGACAATTCTCCCCACCAGGAAAACATTATTCCACTGAAAATTAAACACAATGATTGATATGAGAATTAAAATGGATACTATTCATCTAACCATGAATTGCACTCCCAAGTCTCATGATCATCATTACCATTTTTTTAATGTACCTGAACCACAGGGATATCCATCCCATAAAGAACATTTTGAAGCGAATCTAAAATATGTGCTAGTTGCCCAATCACAGATAAGTTGTGCTCTAATTATAACTCTTCCTAATTTAGCACGTGAGTTGGATATGGGTTATATTTTTTCACTGGAGAAACGTGTAATTAATCAAGAATTGAGGTCCACTATGAAAGAATGGATAACTAATATTCAACCTTAACAACATATTCAGTGATCACGAATTGTCAGAAAAACCTTGATGTTAGCTTCCCTTTCTTACCGAAAAACAATGACCCAAGAGAGGTGCCACTTTTCAGAACCCCAGGTCACGCCCAAAAAACTAGACCTCTTATTGTATCAAATCGACATAGGATCTATGTATACTCTGAGCTGTAATGAAATGATACATAAATAGCATGACCTAGTGAGATGTTTCATGCACTATACTCAACCCCAACAATGAGGTCTCACCTTCCTCAGTCCAAAATAATGTATATTGACATGAACTACCATAGACATACTTGAATGTATCGATTAATATGAAGATTGGTAGATATTTCTACTTGAAATTTAAATCAATCCCAAATGGATATCCCATAGACCTCTGAAATCCAAGATCCACGACTAATATATTTCCTCCAAAAACTAATTTTTCCTCTCCATCTAACCATTATTTTGAGTATGGTATCTCGTGCTCAATTTGACTAGAAACCTCATCACATTTTGAAGGCCTTTCAAAAATAGATAGCTATAATCTAAGTCCATATCCTTTTCGATTACTGACAAAACACTAGGAAACCACAAAACCTCCTGAACATTTAACTGGCCCAACTCATCCACATTTTCTGAATCTCAAATCAGATTGAAATTGGATGATTTGAAAAATTTACAGTCACTACCCAAAAGGAATTCATTTTTCTGGAATTATTATGTAATTCATTAATGATGTCTTTGTCAATCATTTCCCACTTATAGTTAGGAATGTTTAGCAGCAAAAGAAATCACAAGGGTCATTCCTTCCCTACTTTAACTTTATGACATGTATAAAACCTTGATACAAAGTCAACCATATCCCACCTCATACCTGGATACCAGAACTATCGATGAACATCATAATATGTCTAGGAAGTACCAAGATGAATGTCCTACTAAGACATGTGACTATTCAACATCACCACCGTTCTCAGATATAAAGGCACCATAAATCGAAACGTAAATAATAAGACCCCCTCAGAAGAAACCGACCAATTTCAAGGAATATTCCCACAATTGAGGAACTACATAGACTTTTAACCAAACACATCACTAGGCTTCTCCCACTGAATCAGCTCTAGAAGAGAAGGAGCCACCTGAACACTATCCAAGAACTCAACCCCACTGTGCTCTTTGGAGTCAATGTGCATCTGTGAAAAGACCCCCATCATGGTCCACCCATCACTATACTCTTTCAATGACTGAACTAGAACCTTAGAGCTCAAGAAATTATACACAAAATTACCTTTTCTTGGGTTATAGTCTATACTGAAACCAAAACCATAAAGATATTCAACCCATTGATGCTGCCTCAAATTCATATCCTTTTTAGAGAAAATGTAGGAAATATTTTATGATCAGATTATACTGCAAACTTATCCCCAAAAAGTTAATTTTTCCACACCATTAGGGAATGAATCAACACTTATAATAATACGGAATGGGTTATTTAGTTCTCTTAAAGTGGTCATATTTTATGAGAACCATATGCCACAACATTTTCATCTTGTAAAAGAACAAACATGATATCCATTTCCAAGGAATTGCAGTGAACCATATAGTCTTTCCTTAACTCTGGTAAAATTAACAAAGGTGTGTTACCCAACTATCGCATTAGATATTTAAATTACAACTTACACTCTGGGATCCAATTAAACTTCACCACCTTCTAGGTAAGTGCTATCATGGGTGATGTGTGCTGAGAGAAGTCTTGAATGAATCACCTATAGTATCATAGAAGACATAAAATATAATTATCTCAAACACATTCATCGGCTTCTCCCACAACATTACTGGACTGATCTTATTGACATCCACTCAAACCGTAGGATTTGAGGTAAAATTTCCCTGAAATGGCACCTTTATAATCGAGAAGTATGCCTTTGAAATCATGGTATAGAAGCGATGAACCCTCAGGGTTCTCAAAAGAATCTTTAAATGTTTCACATGGTCTTATTATATCCTAGAATAGTCCATGATGTCATCCAAGAAATCCATGACAAAGGAATCAAGATATTTTTGGAAAATATTATTCATATGATCCATAAAGACAGCTGTAGAATTTTCAGCCCAAAAGGGCATGAAAAAATACTCAAAATGTACATATCTTATTTAGAATGTTTTTTAGGGACATTCACCTCTCTGACATCGATTTAGTGATAACCAGAATACATATAAATTTCTAAAAACCCACTCAACCCTTTTAACAAATCAAATAATCCATCAATATTGGAAAAAGGGTACTTGTTCTTGATCATAACATTATTTTTATTTCAATAATCTATGCACAACCAGAGAGATCCATCTTCCATTTTAGAAATAAAACTGTGGTGTCCTAAGGTGAGATGCTCATGAGAATTAATCCTTTAAATTCCAAATCAGGGTGTTATAACATTAATTCACTCGGATCATTCGGGACAATATGATATGAGGGAAGAGATATTTTTTTTGTTCCCAGTTCCAAATCGATAGAATACACCTCATACCAATCCAGTGGAAAACCCAAAAAATCTTTAGGGAAAACCTATAGGAATTAATCCACCACAACAGGTAAATGAGATTATCCAATTCTTGGATAAGTTTTCCCGAATGAGCAGACTGAGTATCATATTCTCTAGGAAAACCCTATGTATTTACATCAAGTGTCACATAACTCACTCTCCACCTATAGAAATCGATAAACACCTAAAATTGAACCATCTAATCTATACTATGAATTACATCAAATAGATCTATCCTTAAAATATGTAAATCCGAGTCAAACTCATCCCTGGACATGGTGAGTGCAAAACATGGACACAGGAAACCCTTCTCCACCTTCATACTAATTGAAATTCCATCTCCATCACATGTGTCATATGATCGGTTGGATAATTCAAGACAATATTAATGTGGGAAGAGGTAAACAAAAATGAAAAACTACTATCAAACAAGAGATCTATTGTAGATGATGCAATCAAATTGATGCCTAGAACAGTCAAAGGCCCTTCATCCAGCTCTACTAGGGCATGTTTCACAACATGCATATGCCTTGTCAATTCATGAATATGAGGGAGACCACAAACCTACTTATTTTCTCGGAGATAACTATTAACAGAAGAGGATCTAGTTTTTATGCCTTGAATATGATACCAAGATCCCACCATCCTAGTTTCCTATGATCGGACTAACATTGCTTTGGAAGCTATATATCCTACACCAGTCTGATAAGAAAATTTTTCCCAACAAAATCGCCACAAGTTCCCCATAGCTCTACACCGATGACATGGTATGGGAGGATATTATCACAGAGGTCATGTGATCCTTTCATTCCATCACTAATTGAATACATCCAATCCATAATCATAAGATATAGATGATGTCACTCAGAAATTGTGGCCTAAACTACCACCTTTCTTATTCCCCTACTCATCCCGCTTCCTCTTCTTCTCAGATGAACAACCACTACCTGCTTCTGATACATATCCAATGAAACCCAACATTTTCTTATGAGGAATATTCACTATGAAAGCGTGTTCAAAAAACTCAGCATAGGATTTCATCTAAAATATAAATACCATATAACAGTTCTCTAACTTAATCACCCTTTTAAACCTCTGAGGTATCATCTTTTAATTGGAATTTATTTTGGAGGTGTAATTACATAGCTCGACAAATTAGATGGAATAAACTATCATGGGTCAGTCTCCATGAAAAAGAACCATAAACTCCCGATATCAATTGCAGTCTAAAACCTTGAGATAGTAATGCCATTGAATCTGATATTTAAATAGGTCCAAATCATTAACTCATTCTTCCCTGTTTGGACAATTTAGTCTTTCCACCTCCAACTGGGAAATTATTATAAGAACAATATTCATTTCACCATGACTACATAAGGAGTGTCATGGAATTAAAAAAAATTATATTTCTTCTCAATCCATTTTAAGGCTTCCCTATGTTCTCAGTTACCTCAGAAGGAAGGATGATTGGTATTAAGGAATTCATGCATCTTTTCTTTTCAAGGTCCCTGTTCTACTTTCTCTATCATGATCTAGAATAATATACACTCCATGTGCCAAACCCTAAACATCCTAGACCACATCTTCAACTACTATCTATTCAATTAGATAGGTATAACACTCTCAGGACATTTATCATGGTTTAACAAAAATTATCTGGGAGTAATTTATCTAAAACAAGAATAAACAATAAGAAATAATATCAATAAGACCAATCATAATTTTTTATAAAAATCAAAAAATATCAACATTCCATAATTCCAAAATAATAAAATCCATCCCTATAACATGAAAAAAACCAATGTACCTCCACCCAATTTACATATACAGTCTATAGCATGTACATCTCACGCAGAGGAGAAATAAAAATAAATACAAACATCCTTGGGAGAATCAAGTCCCGTCATGAGGTGTGCTAGCATGAAACCCTACTCACAATGAGAACATGAAGTATCGATAGTCCATGATCTATTATAACATGAGTCATTCTAAATTATCTTAACCCAAATGACCATGACCTGCTCTGATACCATTTTTTCATTATCCAAGCCAGAGTGTCATCTAAGCAGATACAAGACCTGGTTCATCGCATTTCCCAAAGGACGTTCCCAATCCTCATATTATGGAAACAGGTGTCAAGGTATCAATTATATTCATTAAAAATGATTTCACCCACTTTTTTTAAATATAAATAACCATGTTTAATAAATATCACAATAATAAATAATAAAATCCAGAGAAGAAAAACTAATTTTCAGATTTAAGGTTTACGACTCTAAATAAAATTCCATGATTTCTATAAAAAAATGGAATGACAATATATCTATAAATTTACCATATCAAAAGAGGGTTTTTAACTTAAACCAATACTACCCCAAACAATGCATATGGAATACCACTAGTAACCCAAACTAGCATCTCCAAAAATATAGCATTGTCATGATTCAAACAAAACCATGTCTACATACACCCAAAGGTGTATGTAGGGTGTGATACTAATCCAAGTTACCTACCATCCAAAAAAATATTCCATGCAAAAAACTATACAAGACAAAATTAACATGCATGTTTTAATTTAAAATGGATAGAATCATTTTTGTAGAAAACATTTTCAAAGGAAGAACATTTAAGGGAATGATATTCTATTCTTCAAAAAAACATAGAGTACACCTTATAATGAGTTGACATAGCCCTATAATTTATTAATGAACATAAAATACACTGATAGAAACCAAAAAATGGGGCACATGCACCACCCAACCAAAAACGTTACAAAATACACCACCCCAAAACAACATTATTACCAGATCATAGATTTTATGGCCTAAAAACCCATACAAACAACACAATTTGATGAAACCCAAAATAAAATCCAATATAAGGCCAACTGCAGATCCAACGGAAAAAAAACCAAATCCATCCCAACAAAAATACTAATTTGTCACCATCTCTATCACTCTAAGTCCGCATCTCATAGCTAGCGACACATCCTATAATTGCCGATTGTCTAAATCATGTGATCCACACCTGAGGTTCCAATATTTCACTAAGTCTACCCTTATATACATCCCAAGGTCATGTCGTGTCCTAGGGTTTTCCATCATTTACCCCAACAGCTATCCCAATACTTCACTTGATCCCTATCATAGTCATGCTCAAACCTCAAAAATCGTCATCGGCCATAATAACCTATCATCAACCACCAACTCATCACCATCCTCCCAAAAACTTCAACCAAGGCCAAAAACCCTCCATAGGGAATGTTATTGGCCTTGCATCCTTTACTGAAATTGCTCCTCATGCCATATGACCTCACCGTACATCAATCTCCATCATTTACCACCAACCTTCCGTCCTCCCAAATTCTTCACCCATGATACTGATAACCCTCCTGAGGGACCATTAGTGGCCATGATGCCCATGCATTATTTGAAACACTCTTGACACCACACTCACAAAAAGGATCCCAAACGAGTCAAAATATGCCCCATGATGTCGCCGATTCAAAACCCACTAGCCATAAAAAATCAACACCCTTGCCAAAAAACTCATGGACTACTTTTTTTCCTCACTGTAAAGCGGTCCACAATGTAACACATTGTTTTTATGCTCCTATGAAATCTAAAAATTTCCGGCCTACCCGCCGGTCCTCCGAGGTTTCTGGTAGAGAACCCCACAACTCTAGACCCCCATGTGTTTACACCCCACATAACCAGTCGACCACAACACAACCATAGAGGGATTGAACCAAGATATTATCATATCAAGAAACTATCCTTTGTTTGGGAAACCCTCATCGATGGATAAAATCTAACCAATATCATGTCTCTCAGAAATGGATAAATCGATAGGTTGATACTATCAACATGAATCACTACAAGCTACAAAAAATGATAAATTCCGATGAATTTCATCTTTTGTGGTTTGGATCATATCACCAGAGTAATCCATGAAATTGAGAGACATGACCTCTCAATTGATGAGATATATTCTCTCCATCGATCCCAATATATTACCAGAATATCCACTAACTATTACACATAAAAGAGTTTATTCTCTGGGAGTATTACATTTGAGTAAATTAAATAACTAGGATCAAATCTATACTTCCTCATGAGATATACATGTAAAATATCTTTTACGTGAGAGATATTTAGTGGATGTAACAAATGACAAGATACCATATTGATACAATCAAGGAATTTGATGGTATTGATAAATCTAGGTCTCAACATACCCTTTTCTTCCAAATATCGTAACCTTATTCCAAATAGATATTTATAGGAATACTTGGTCAATAGTTTCAAATTCTATATCATACTGATGATAGTGAACATAATTTTTTATCAACTCTAAGCTACATAGATGTTCTGATAAATACATCTGCCATTCCATATCATTTCTATATCTATATATGATCATTATATCTTTTATAATCTTAATCAATCCCAACATAATGTACTATTTAAATTCCTACCATAGAAGGATTCAAAAGTATCCATCTTCATTCTTGAGTGAAAGATATTATTGTATGAAAACCTATCCCATGAAATTTGTTGATCCCAAACACTTTTGAAATCCATGGAAAATTCATTCATAATATATTATAAGGGTTTTATGGTCTTCATAGACTAACCATCTATCTGAGGATGATATGATTTGATAAAATTTATCATCATTTTAAAATCATTTGGAATACATCACTAAAACATTGGGTTAATCCTCAGAAAAAAATCTAATATGATAAATTGTTTAAATCCATACAACCTTAAAAAATCCTTAATGTATATCATGGTAATATGATCATTATTGAAATATTTTCTTATTATAATGACATGTATTTAATTTATAAGGATATTGAATATAATCCAAATAACATTGGGACCTTAAGATTGAATAAGGAGTCCCCCAACAATATTCAAGGTGTTGTTTTACCATTTCCATTTTAGTCTCTGTAATAGTTTTAACAACCCCTTATACTTATGTCCCTCAACCATAACTTTACAACATTATACGAATCATCATACATACTCAGAGATATCACTATTAATGTTGCCCCACCAAAAATACTATTTTAGATCTCTATATATCCTTCTACAACCAAGATGAATGAAAAAGGATGAATTATGAGCTTCATCAAATGACTCATTCAAATATGGTATTCATGCATAATGGGTTTCTAAACATTATCATTCTATCACAATAATGTTTGTACTCAAGAATAGTCCCTACTTTTTTGGTAGTTACAAATATTCCTTTCTTCCCTCTTTAATCCACCAATGGGTGTATGGATGAATATTTCCATATAATGATAAGATATTGATCCATTCCTTGTTATTTAAAGGCATATATTCTCAAAATATATAATTATTGGAAATCTTTCAAACCTAATAATAAAATAAGAAAAAATTTCATTCTAACTCAGGGCATTAGCCACATAATTTTTATTTCTAGGGTGGTTATGTATTGAGTGGTAATAATCATTAAACAAATACAACCATATCATTTGGCATGTATTTAACTCTTACTAAGGGAATATATAATTAATGTTTTTATTATGAGTATATATATATATATATCTCTCATTGTTTATTATAAATATAATTCCTCAATATTTTTAATTAAAAAAATTACCACTACCAACAATGAATCATGAGATGGGTAATTTTTCTGATGATTTTGAATTGGCGGGTAGTATAACCAATAACCATATAATAATGAATGATTATACATCCCAGTACCTTTTATAATGCATCAATGTAGATAAAACCCCTTTTATACTAAAGGTTAGTGTCTTCATAAGTACCCTGAACAACCTTCTCTTTAATTATTTGATATTTTCCATACATTCATCTTTCCAAAAAATCATAGTTCTCTTCCATGTCAATTTGTTTACTGGATATGGTAGTTATGATAAATCTCTCAAAATTCATAAGTAATATTTATCCAACATAATAACTAAGATTATATCAATCACCTTTGTGTGTCTTGCCCACTTCTCAATAAATTCTTTCATTAACGATGTGACATCTGTAATTTTATTTTGAGTAATTTGTTTTGTAATTCTCATGGTTCCATATATTTTTTTGAATGTTTTTTGAAAAAAATGTAGTTTTTATCCCAATAAAATTATTGCATGGTTATCACAATGTTATAAGATACCGATCACAAACCCAAGAGATACAGTGCACCCTGGATAGTGGCACTATCCATGATGCAAGAGTGTGCGACTAGCGGTGTGCCTAGACCATTGGTTCTATCTTTCGAAAATCATAATCCACATGGGTGGGTGGCTTTCCCCATGAGACTTTGCTACTTCCTTTTCCTTGGTAGGAGTTTCCACATGGTTTCTACATGATTTCGAAAACCATGCATCCTAACCATATGACTTATCAAGATCACTAAAAATGTGAAATATACCATTTTCCCCACATAAGATTTATGAAAAAATACACTTTAACTCATCCCATGAATTATTCTTGACCATAGGCCCCTCCCTCTACTCTTTTTCCCCCTTGTATCTCTATATTCTTAATGTATTTTGTGTGGATATTCAAGGAAACATCATGTATGCTCTTCCATCCTAGGTTTTTACCTTCTTTTTCAGATCTACAGACTTCTTATTTGGGTTCATCATTCTCTAGCATTTTGGATAACTTAATAAGTGTTAAATAATATAATTTTTTGGGATGAATACTGAAATTTAAGGTATTAGCCTACTTTTATAGGGTCCTCTTGTCATTCAGTTGTGTTTTTCCATCGGATTTTGAAAGTTTTCATGGTTGTGGTAGGTAATTCCATGGATTAGAATTATTAGATGATTTTGGTATGATTTATTTGCCTCCTAAATGTTTATTATGGATTATATTGGTTGAAATAATGCCTCATTCTAATTTTTATGGTATGAATGTGGTTAAAGATGATTTTACTAAATAAAGGGTTTGTTTCTAATGGGCATTTCAAATGTTGGATTTGAGCGCATGTCTAATGGATTTTGAAAATGGGTTTTCCTATAGAAATGTAGTACATAATATGTGTAGTTTGATTATTGTGTGTATATGAAAATGGTGAATTTTCATGTGTTCCTATATGGTGGTGTGTGTGATCATATGAAATAGGTGATTTATGTGATGTGAAAAGATAAATTGAGTAAAAAAGTTTAATCCTAGGTGACTAGTTGGGCAAACTATGACATGTATTCTATTCGGAAGAAATGGGGTTGAGGCACAATTCCCTCTAGCAGGATTGAGTCTATAATAATAACTAAACTATGATGGATATTAGGGACTACTACAACATTTTATGGATTCCCATTTAGTGGACCATTCACAAGGAAACTATCTGTCATGGTTGGAATATCATATCACCATGATAAGAGGTTCCTAGGGTCCCATGATAGCTAGTTACATTAGGGATTACTCATGGTTCTCTATTAATGTTGTCCCTACAATCTAAATTTATTGTAAATTGCATTCATATTAAATTCAATTATTATTTTTAATAAAAAAATTCCTTAAAATGTTTTATTAAAAAATTTTACTATCTCTTTCATAAAACATTTAGGTTGATTTGTATTTTAATATTTTGATATGGAATCCTAATATTTGGGTGATATCCTAATGTTCATTGGATCACACCAACCATACAGCCTCTCATGTATGTAGATCGTTTTATGTTTGAACCAATTAACAGATATATATTCCATAGTGGTGATAATGGATTTGGTTTCTTGTGGAATGTTCTTGTAGGTGTTGGTGGAGGTGGCTTGAGGGTGATGACCCTCTCATTGCCTGGAGATTTTGGTCGTGGTCTTTTTGGTACCCATCCACAATTTTCTCCATTTCGGTTTCTATTAAAAAATGTAAAATTGTTACCTTTTGATTGATGTGTTATTTTTGGGTTGTTTATTATGTTGTGTTTTATTATTATTTTTGTATATTTATGGGTTTTTATCAGGGATTATATCATTCATAAATGTAATGTTTTATTCCCAGGAACTACTAGACATCATATTGGGATTTAAAATTCCATTAGGGAAATGTCATGGGTTGGGTTGAGTGTGTGATCAAATGGAATCCTATGATAGTTCATGTTAAAATGGAATCAGATTTACGTTTCACCCATTAGTTGGTTCACGTCACTTGGGAGAGTCAAGATATATAGGATATTAGAAATATGAGGCTTTTGGTTCTGGATACGAATGGGTTGTATGACCAACACTCCTCATGATAAACCTCAGGTAACCATGGAATGTTTGTAATTGGTTTGACATATCATTCAGATGCGATTTATAGGTTGATGACTATTCATGGACATTTGGGAGTGTGGAAGTGGTTTTACTTGTTATTGAGTTTTTTTATCTACGGATGTGTTTGTAATTTTTTTATTGTTGAAAAATTTCAGAATGTTTTATTGATAATTGTATTGATTGTTGTAATATAATTACTAGTTGTTGTAGTATCATGCATCTCTAGATACACACTATGAAACCACAGGTACATTCTGAAGATAGTTCTCCCTCTCCAATTTATCAGAGACTAGAGGAAGAAATGGTTCGAGTATTCCACCATTTAGGTCAAGTAGTGGTACATATTCATATTAAGGTTAGGGAAGCTGAACCAGGTCCTAGAATAGAAAATCAATGGGATTTTATCAAGAACAACGCACTATATTTTTAGGTTAAAATGCATCCACAGGGGGAAGAATATTAGATTTAGATGATAGAACAGACTTTTGGATTCCATGATACTCTAAAGGTTTGTAAAGTGTGATTAGTTTATATTGGAATGTCCCAAATGTAGGTGGGTGTCATGGTGGTTTAGACTAGGAAGCATGAGGATATTTGATTGAAGGATTTCATGGTCATATTTAATGAGCATTATTTCCCAAAGATTCTGGACATTTCTAAAAAGGGGGGGTTTTAGATCTCCATCATAAGGATTAGATCGGGTTGTAGTGTGACAACAATTTTATGGTGTTAGTTCAGTTTTCACCCAAATTAGTTTTCAATGAGAATCTGGTGGATCAAATGGTTTGAAATGGTGTTTCAGTTGGATATTTGATCCCAGGTCATCCTGTTCAAGATGAATATATATATTGATTTGGTTGACCATGTTTTGATGGTGGAGATTGACCACTTTGAATAATCTAGTCTTTTTGGACTAGTTTAGAAGGGGGTGTGGGAGTGGCAGTTTTTCTAAAAAGAAGAGGAACATGGATATGAAGGAGAGGAGGGGTGGTGGTAACTCAGACCATCCTTCCTAACTATTTTCGTCTGTGGCATTAGATTTTTAGCCAGTTCTAGTCGATAAGTGTGGGATGTAAGGGAATATGTTTTCAAACCAGTTCAGTTATTCCTAGACCCTTCCATCAGTTTGTAATTTTGGGGAAATTTCTATTATTTTCTATATCTACCCTTCCACATCATGGTGGGAAAGCATTTTCAATGACCAGGTAAATTTTAGCCCTGTCAGAGCCATCCATGATAACAGGTTTATGATTTTTTTGTTATATTAGAGACTTTGTTCTTATTCTTGATAGACTTAGCTTACGTAAGGGCCATAGCTCAGTGGTTTTTCTTAAGCTCTGGAAGAGATTAATCATCTTCATGCTCTAGATGAAGCAACATAAGAATATGATGTAGGACATGTGACAATTAGATGTTTTGTTTTCATTGCATGTTCTATATTTGATGTTTTATTTGACATAGGTGCCTTAGTTTCATTTATTTCTACCCATATTGTGAATTTCTTGAAGTTTCCAACTATACTTAATCCATATGTGATGGTGTTAGTGATTAATATTGGAAAAATGAAAGGTATGGGTTTCTGGTGTCCATCTTGTGCACCCACTATATCAGTGGTCGACATGGAATGGGATTTCCTAGTATTGGAAATGAATCTATTTGACGTGACCCTCTGTATGGATTGGATGCTTCATTTAGAAGTTATCATTGATTATTATTTGTAGTGAGTGAATTTTGTGGAACCTGATGGTGAGAACTTCTTGGGAGCAAGAGGAGAATGAAGGCACATGGTGTGGCCTGGCTAAATGTTTGAAGCATATTAAGAGGGATGTTAATGGATGGTTGGCCAATAGACCATACAACTTCTCGGGTGTGAACACTATTCAAGAAGACATTGATAATTTGGAGGAGAAGATGAAAATTAATTAGGATTATAATAGATTAACTATCATATGTGATAGTTCCCATTTTCCTGAGGAGATGCTCTTGGGAGTCGATAGAGATTACAAACAGAGGTCTTGGGAGAGATGGTTGAAGGAAGGGGATCACAACCATGTTTTTTTCATACGTGTTTAAGAGATAAGAGTAAATTCAGGATCAATATAAATTTATTTAATGGAGTTTTATCATCGGAGGTGGATGTCGTGGGAGATTATCACATGACCATTTTGAAGAAATTTTGGCTGGAGGGGATCATTCTAAATATGAGGATGTAGATGGTGATTTAGTAGAGTTGGTTTTCAGGCAGGGAATACCCTATTTGGTGGAGGGTCCTGAGAATGATACTTTGGTGGCTACTCTATGTGAGGAGGAAATTAAAAATAATGTTCTTGTGGTATCCCCTGACATTGCTCCAGGTTGTGATGGTGTTATATGTGTTTTCTACGTGGCTACATGGGGTATTGTTGGTACTCCTATGGTGATGGTGATTCAAGACATCTTCCATTGTGGTACTTTCAATCAGGCCATTGCATCTTCATGGGTGGTGTTGATTCTGATGGTCAAAGTGCCCACAAACATCAGTCATTACATGTCAATTTTCCTATGTAATGTGACCTATAATATACTAGCCAGCTTGATTTTTGGTAGGCTGAAGTAGATCATTCCAACATTGGTGTCTTGGGAGAAACATGGGTCTCATAAAGGACGTAGCATTCAAGGGGAGGTGGCGATTTCTAGGGAGCTTGTTTATGATCTTCATAAGAGAGTAGTTGGTTCGAATTTCATCTTCCAGGATGATGTGAATAAGCCTATGCCATAGTGGAATGGAGTATTCTGATTCTTGTGATGATAAACATTGGGTATCACGAATGGTTTTGTGACAGCTATTTTATGTTCTATTGTTCTCCATGGATCATTATATTTATCAACGGAAAATGATGTGGATTTTTTATATCAATCTACGGATTTAGGCAGGGTGGTCCCCATTCGATAAGACTCATTATATTGGTAGAGGGGGCCTTATCATGGAATCTATATAGTGAAATTGATAGAGGATGGTTGTTTCATTATCTTAGTAAGAATAGATGGGAAGGTGTTTCCCATTTGATATTCACCAATGATATTATGATCATCACTAATGGACGATGATGATCATTGAGTGACCACATAGATATTTTTTCCATTTATGTGTGCATGGGAGGGAAATTTATTAATTATAGGAAGATCCATGTTTTTATCTCTAATAAGTTCCTAGGATATCGAAATAGGGATATTCAAAACATATTTGGTTTCCCAAAGAAACAACATCTTATTATTTATCATTCTGTCCCTCATTCATGTGTGCACATCAAAAAGTTTTTTTATGATGCTATAAATTGGGTGTTGGGGTGTATTTTTAAATGGAAGAAAAAGTTGTTATCTCTTGGAGGGATGGTGACCATGATAAACTGCGAGTTGTCTGCCATCCCTATGAGTGTTTTTTGGTCCTCAGACCTCATAAAGGGACTATTTACCATGATAGAAAGAGTTAGTAATTCCATTCAATGGGATTACAACCACACTTTTCATATTCATTGGGATTCTTGTTCTCCTTTGGATAAACTAGTGGAGGAGGGTGGAGTTGGGTTGCATGATATTAATGATACCATGTAGGGAATACAAGCGAGGCTGGCGGGGGATTCTCATAGGGCCACTTTCTTTAGAACATACTTTAGGGAAAATTGGGTGGTCATTGGTTCATACAGGACACTGTTTTCTGGCCCAGCAAGGAAAATGATCTCTTGTATGGAAGAACTACAGGGATCGACTCGATGTATCATTGTTAAAGGTGACCTATGTTTCAGGAAAGATAACTGGTCATGTGAGTGTTTATTCTTCTCAGGGTGTCTGACTCCAGATATTAGATTTATGGAAGCAAGAGAGCACACTATTCTTCTTCAAGAAGATCTTAACCAAGAGAAGAAAATATTTTTTGATGATATTATCATGAACTAGAAGGTTGACATGTTCAACATCATAGGGTTGAGTTTAGGTAAGATTGCTACCCATGATGACATGAAGTTGTCATATGTGTAGCCGATGACGGATGAGTGGGGTTTGAAGAAGTGGTGCAAAAAATTCCCTATGAAAATGAAACATCTAGTGTGGGGCATTAGAAATATATCTTTTTAGATGGAGGATTTCATTTAGAGGAAGGGTGTTTATTTGGATTTACAGTGCTTTTATTGTATGAATTCATTGGGTGGGTCTGTGCTGCATCTTTTTTTCCAATGAGAGTGAGTGGTGCTTCATTGGTCGCACTTCACTCACCTCCCAGGCTTTATTCACAATCACCTCTCCTTCAAATATTTTTGGGGGTCATAGTTTTAATGGGTAGAGGGATAGACAATGGAATTCAAGCCGAGGTGTGTTTTTCTCTCTTCCATTTAAAAGTTCATTTGGGACGTGTGGAACCTTTCTTAGCTAGGGGACCAAAGATCTATCCATTTTCTATGGATCTGACAAAAGGCATTCATTTTCGATCTGCAATCTCAATTGAAAGGGATTGAAGAGCTTCTGGGTCCTTGCAGTTCATTATTATCACTCATTCTTAGAATTCAGATAGGCTGATGGATAAGATGTTTTCCACCACTCAGATGTTTTAAAAATAATGAGGATGGATCTATGATGAATGTGATCATCAGAGGTAAAGGAGTTTGTTGTGATGCATGTGGCTCTATTTTGGGGCCCTTTATCATGTTCTTTGTTCTTGGAAGTTCATTGTGTGTGCAGGCTGGGGTAGTTCTCGTAAGAATCGCAGTTTGTCGGGGGGCCGATTTTCTTGTGGATGGGTTGGAATTAGATTATGATGTCTTGGTCAAATCAGTGCATGGTGTTCATAAACCACCCTGGGACCTGCTTTATGTGATCCACATATGAGCATGAGAAACTGATTATGGGTGCATTTTTATGATGTGTTGGAGGGAGGCTAACTTTGTGGTTGAGGAACTTTTATGCGTTGGAAGACATGAGGTTGAGATTGTTCTTAATAATGACTTAGGATTCCTTCACATGGATTTTATGTCTTTTGTACATGGGTATTCCCATTTTTTACACCATTTATTCTTTCCTTCAAGGCTCTTGGATGGTTGGTTTATTTTGAAAACATTTTTTCCTATAATAAAACAATTTTCAGTCAGATGGAAGCTCTCAGGTCATTCTGGGTGAGCGGAATCCTTATTCAGGACATACTAGACCTCCAGATCCAGAATTTTACAATATAGTTTCTCATATTTCATCCGTAATTTTAGTGAAAAATTGTAGTGGTTTTGAGATATTGGTAACTTCGGTGGTGGATTAGTACCTAGAGGTAATTCTAGAGCATTTTTCAGGTTTTCCTCTCTAGTTGTATAAGGATTTCACCATCAACATGGCTCTGAGTACACATCAAATATCACATCCCCCATACTGTATGGCCCCCACTAATTTGATATAATTAAATATAAATCTATATGAATTAGGATCCAAATGATTAATTCACTCAATCATCTCACCTTGGGCCTCCTCATATATGTTTGTGAAGAAAGCCAATTTATCCCTTCAGATATGTATTGATTATCAGAATTTTAATATGGAAATGATCAAGAATGAATATACCTTCCCCTATATTGATGACCTTTTTGATAAAATAAATGTTTAATGGTGGTTATCTAAGATCAATTTTCAATCTGGGTATCACCACATCAGATTCATAGAAGAAGATGTTCCTAAGTCATCTTTCCATTGGAGGTACAAACATTTTGAGTATTGTTTTCATGCCATTCAGGTTGATGAATGATCCAATAGTTTTTTTTGAAATCATTAATAGTTTTTTCATAAATTTCTTGAATCTTTTTTAATGGTATTTGTGGATGACATCGTGGGATAATCTAGGACCAAGTGGGAGCATGAGCAATTTTAAAGGATTATGTTGGAAACTATTTGAGATCATCATCGCTATGCTAATATTTCCTAGTATTCCTCTTGGATCTAGGATATAATGTTTCAAGGTCATGAGATCTTTGAATTTGGGGTTTCTATGGACCTTATGAAGATGAGTTTAGTTATGTCATGGGAGATACTAGATAATTTTCTTAAAATCAATTTATTTTTTTGGGAATCATAGGTTATTACAGGTGGTTTGTTAAGGATATATCTTTGATTGCTTTAACCATGTTGGTGATTACCAAAAAAGGGGGAGATGTTCATGTGGACCATGATGGGAGTATTTTCCGAAAATCTTCTAGAGTCCATAGAGAATAGTATATGTGTGTTCTTGGCTAGGGTTCAGATGTCACCCTCCCTCTTGGAGCGGATTAAGTAGGAGCTTCATAGTGATGATCTATGCCATTGTTCTATGAAATTTTTAAACGGATGGGATATTCCCAGTGGGTCGTTCTTGAGATTATAATATCATATAGAGCAACATATATATGAGAAAACATATTTAATCATCGCTCATATTTTTCATCACCTTTCTCCAAACAATTTCACAAAATAAACCATTTGAGAAAATATATTAAAGGTTTAAAGGAGTATAATCGAGTTCTTTATAGATATTTTAATGACATGAAATTAAATTTATCTTAATGAAATCATATCCTATTTGATCAGATACAATAATTTGCATCCTCTTATAGAGTTTCCAGGGATGTTTCAGCTCTTATTTCTATAGTAGGATTTTTTCCTATACAAATAGACACTGTTGAAATTAGATAGATCATAATGGATGAGATTAATGATTTTCTAAATGAATATTATAAAACATGGGATATGGATGTTGATGTTTTATGAAAACATAGTACTAAAATGATTAAAATTTCAATAAGATAAGTTAGGAAAAATGTAGAGGATAAAGAGGTAATAAAATGGGGTATAGATAATTATTTGACATAAATAATTACTAAATCAGATTTGAATACAATTTTTTAATCACAATCAACTAACCTTCACCATAAACCACCCACTCTTGATTTAAAATATCATGTAGAAAAATTATATGTGTTAGTAGCTCTCTTTTCCTTCATTATGATGTTAATAGACGAGTTCTTACAAACTCCATATCATGGATCGCGAGTATTTAATGATTTTACGCAGCTTATAGAGCCATAATTTTACACTGCTGGTATTATTTTTCTATCCCCTATAACTTTACCTATAAAAAATTTACCTACCTATAACACTCATATCTCAACTACTCCAATTGGTATATTTGTACATAACCCTCAACTAGTTGTTCATAATCTTAGACAAGTTGATTTAATGCTATTTTTCATCTATCTCTAATACCTTATCCATATTCTTTTCATACTACCTATAATGAAAATAAACACTTTGACCCAAATGACAGTCATGGTTATTCCTATAATGAAAATTTAGATTTTGAAATCAGATAGGGAATATTTTATTTCATGTTTATAATCCCAAAAATATTTTTGATAATATATAAATCTATTTTCTAAATTATGTTCTTTATTATCATCATTTTTATTCTAAATTACAGTACTTATTGTTTCTCTATCCCACTTTTTGATATTCACAAAGGCTGATAAATTATAAATATTTTATTTATATGTAGTAATTTTTTTATCTTTCAAGCAAAATCTCTAATTATAGAATTCCAATGGAATACTATATACTATATTAAATTAATTATTTTTATGTCATGATCTATAACCATCAAAACGGGAATATTATGGGCCTTGTCCAATAATTCCTTATTTTAATTATACCAAATCATTCTAATTTTTTTATTTATAAAATTTATGATTTTTTATAGAAAATTTGATTGTTATAATATTTATGAAAATATTATAAGAATGTATATTCTATAAGAACACTAATTTTTTTATGTGAGTGTTGAAAATTCCATTACAAAAATATTAATATAATATTGAGTAGATATGGTCTGTGAAGGATCAACAATAATGATAGGTAGAAATAATGCAGAAAATTAACTATTCATACCAGCTACTTTGAAGGTAATATCATATTTCAAGAATTTTTTGAATTTTTTATGAAAATGACTTCAATCGACAATGAATTATTTCTATAGATTGTGAGTGAAAAACTCAAAATTTTGCAAAGTACGAATGGACTATAAGTAGAACTAAAGAAACCATGCGATCTATTAAATATTCAATATGAGGAAAATATATTCAATGAGAATGAATTATATTATGTTCCTATTAATATGTGAGATGTCTCAAATTATGTTTTGTTCTATGCCACCATTTAAATTAAAAAAAATCAATTTAAAGGAACTATACCATCAATGTTGAGGTTAGATTGACCATAATAAAGAGTTAGATATTTCCAGAAAAGTATGAATACTTATATGTGATGTATCATTATTACAAGACGCTCCATCCATACCAACATGCGGTAATATAGTTTATAATCCATGAGATCATTATGGTTATTCCCAAGTGAGGACCTACACCATCTATGTCTTTATATATATAAAATATCATTTGATTCCATTGGATAGTTTTTTTTACTTCAAATGCATTATAGTGTAATTTGAAACATTCAAAATTGGTTATTAGCATGATGATTTAATTATGAATATTCATTAATAGATAGTTTAAGAATGTTTGATCTTATATCTGAGGAATTCTCACTTTCCCAAGTGATAAAAATGATAGAGGTTCCTCTTGTAAAAAATAATAGGATATTATGAGACATCACAATACTCTATTTTAAATCACATTACTACTACATCCAAATATAATCATTAATAGATAATTTCATATGACTTAAAGATTACATATGAAGACAATTAATCAACCAAATCAAGTCATATATTGAGATACATCAAATCTTCTCAATCATCTCTTTATTCTGTCTCTATTTTGTTTTACTGTTGAGTAATGTGTGTATATTATGTTTATTAATTTAGAACATTTATTATACAATAAATATATTTCTCATATTCTCCGTAATTATTTTTTTATATATGTTATCCCACAAATAACAATGGAATAATCTATTTATATCCCAGACATACATGTGGGAAGTTCATCTATATAATACATGATCCTGGTTTTCGAATAGTTTTTTCCAAAAATTATCATTCATAATAGTTGGTTCATGTCAAGTGGAGTGGACTAGATTCTATCAGGGAATTGTGTCACTTATTTTTAAATCTTATGTGTGCTATTTAGTTTTTTATTACACTTTAGAAAATTAATTTCTTTCCAAATATACTTTATCTACTATAGTTTATAATTGCAGTGAAAAACTTGTGATTAAAAAAAATTCATATATATATACCATTTATTATATATATATATATATTCGGTTTTATGTGAGTAGAAATATTCTGATAGTTAGAGTTATTTCAAATCCATTAAATGGTATTTTATCATGAATTTATTAAATTATCTAAAAATATCAAATTTTATTTGATTATGAAATTAGTTAAATCAAGTGATTTTAGAATTGGGGGAATTTGATTTAAAGATATATTTAACAAAAACATTGGATGATCAATTTTACCCCCAACCCTCTTAATAACTCCACTCTGAACAACATTAAATAATAGACCACCTATGTTAGGGAAGGAATTTTCAGTTAACAGATAGCCCCAATGTTCGGGGTGTCTCATCATGTTGTGGTTTTTATATTGTTGTTTAAAATTGTTGTTCCCTTAAAAGAAATTTATATATCAAAAAATAGTGACAACTATCCTTTTCTATTGTAGAACTTATTTTTGTATATATGTCTTTCATTTCATTATCTATATCCAATTATTCTTTATTTTATCAACAAATTCATATGGTGAAACTCCAAAACCAACACCTTTAATGCATCCATATAGTTGAATCCACCTCAAGTTTGCTGAAATTAAATATTCATATGGTATTGTAAAGAAAATATTTTGTAATGTCTCAGATATTCCATGTTTTATTTCTATATATTATATGGAATGATTACAAGTCTAGGCACAGTGATGTCACACCATTTTGAGTCCTGATGATCCCGAAATGGGGGTTTGATTTTTTTATGTAAAGTGATTTGGCATATGTGCGTGGTTGTGGAAGTCTTCGAATCGATACCCAGATTAAAAATCTAAGGGTGATGTTGCATCTTTGATGAAAACATTATATAAGAACGAGTCTAACCTCAACTTGCACGGGTCAATAGAAAAAGTTTATTTTCTGACATTTTTATTAAAATAATATTAAATAAATTTGTAATGTTTATTTTATTTTATTTTGAATCAATTGTTGCAGCGCAGCGACGGGGAAACTATTTCATTAATTAATGTCATTCCATAATTATTCTAAAATAGAAACGCTGACTCATTAATACCATAGAGTGATGGAATTATGAAATGTGTTTCCCATTTTTAATAGGTTAATCAAATGTTTCTCGTTGGAAAAGGATTGAGAGAAAACTCTGGTAGAACTGTGGAAACATGGAGAGAAATCTCGGTGGCGATTGACAAACAATCCAAGACGTGAATCATTGTACCAACAGAGTTGAAGGATCTCAATGATAACGGAAACATGACCCCTTATTCAGTGATTGATCTATCCTTGAGGTAGGGGTTACTATTTGGATTCTCCTTTCCCCATTTATGAATTTAAACGAAGAATTTGGATCATCAACAAACAATTTCATCAGTGGATTGTTGTGTTCTTATGGGAGGGTTTCATCTGGATGGTCTCAGGGAATTAATCCATGTTAAATTATTTTTTGATTCTCCTCCATTTGATCCTAATTACGGGAGTGGATCAATGCCGTGACGAATTCTGGAAGAAGCTCGTTCCCCAATTTGCTATTGGTTTTCTTTCTCCTCTCTTTTCTCATGTGTTCTTCATGTTCATTGTGGGGTGACAAACAATGGATCGTTGTGCACACTTCATTCAACCAAACAATCCCAAACTGGAAATACAACATCGCAATGACCCAAAAGAGGTGTTAAGGCCATGGATAATGATGATTTGGATCAGATCGGATGAGACAGTTCTTCGAGTGTTATTCACGTAGGATGATTGAAACGCATTTTTGGGGATGATCGGAATCTTGAAAACCATAGAGATGACATATGGACATCGGGGTGACCAAGAATCTTGAATTTCATTATGATCGGACCATCAGAATGAGGATCGAATAATTATAGGAGGGACACCTATTGGATGCGTCGATTATAGAAAATTCAAGAATACATGGAGTGTACTTCTGAAGAATATTTTGTTTAGTGCTGATGGAAGTGGATAGGGTTTCAGGGGTCGGATAGGTATCACGCGACATGTGACCCCAGTCACACGGTGTGTTGGACCTTACCCAAAACTCAACATGTGTCTCAGGAGATACATGGACACGGGGAGAACGACACAGCTTCGTGGCATGACATGTACTCTCTATGCATCATTTAATATGCAGATACTCTGGACTAGGAATGTATCTCGGGAGATACACTGACAAGGTATAGGTTACATGGTCGTGTACTCCACCACATGGCCAAGCAAGGCTAGTGGCACAAGTCACCCCATGTACCAGCTACAAAGGTTTCCATACATGGGATGAAACCATGTATGATCACATGGCTAGTGGACATGGGGCGGGTCCCATAAACTTATACACGGTGTGTTATCTTTTACATGCAGTGTTGTTTTGTTTCTCACGACCAGTCGTGCGACATGTGTCGTTTTACACGGGCAGTACCCGAGGTCAAAGGACATGGTGTTTGAACTTTCTAAAAGCCATGTAATTTTCATGTACATGGCTTGATAATTTTGTCCACCGTATCTTGGAAAATTTTCATTTGAGTTAGTTCCCCTTTTTCATGTTCCCCTGATGGTCTGGTATCATTTCCTTCTATAAGAGTATTATCCCTTCAGCAAAACATTATGTGAAAGAGTTAGGCATCCCTTTGAGAGGCTCGGAGTGAGATCCTCTATCCATTCTTGACCCTAGGTAGAGTCAGACATCTACATGACCAACTTCCATGGGAGTTGACATTCTACCAAGTAGGTGAATCCAAATGAGTAGCGGTATCCACCAAGGCCCTGGTAGTGATTCTCATCCACGTATCATGATCTTTCCTCTCAAGAGTGTGTTCTCCAGTAATGAGTGTATCTATCTATCTTGATCTTTCCACTCAAGAGAGTGTTCTCCCGTAATGATTTCCTCTATCTCTCATGAATTTTCTCGAGGAATCATACATCTTAGAAAGACGTCATCAGAGCTACCATACTTGTGGAGAGAGTTCTCCAAGAATGAGTGCGTCGTGGGATCTTCAGACTGAATTCCCTACATGGGTATCCGGTTTTGTGACTATTTTCTAGAATACATGTCTGTGTTTTGAGTATATCTGGATTTTTTTAACCTAATATATGTCCAGTAGACATAATCTATGTAGAGCTGATTGTTCCTTTCTTTTGTGTTTTGGCTTTGTATTCTTCGGGGTCCTCAACTTAGTATTATTATACTCATCCCTGCATGGGCTTTTCTCGCACATGTCATGTCTTGTGCAGACAAGAAGCCTTTTGACAGAGTCCAGGGCCGACCAGGACACGACTAAGATTTCGAAGTTCCTCAAAGGCCATGGTGTTCCCACAACTATGAGCATCAGTCCTTGTACCTCTTTTTGTTACAGGTTAGACATTTTAGTTGTCAGACTCTTGTTTTGGTGGGCTTGTATTCTGGCCTAGTTTACATTCAGAACATTACTCTCCACCATACTTTGATGGTTTGGTTTAGTTGTATGCATGCATTTTTTTCCTTAGTGGTTTTTATATTTTAGCATCTGTGGGACTGGAGATGTGTGCTTGTGTACATTTTCTTTCACAATTCCTCCCATGATAGTAATATTCCTACTCGGTGCTATTTACCAGCCCATGGCCTATTGGATGTTTCCTTGGGGAGTCCCAACGCATGCCCCACTAGGAAGGGTTGTGAGAGAGTGGTATTTGAGGCGGTCGGTTCTAATTTAGGGACAATATTCTATGAGATTGGATTGGGGAAATCGTGTTATGTTTTTCGAGCTTGACATTTTGGCTAGAGACTCATGTGTTGGTGCAGGCAGACGATGTATCCATACACCAGGACTCGGATAACCTTATTTTCGACTCGGTACATGAAAACACAAGATGATTGAAATAAAATAATGGAACATGCATTATATAGGAATGGGTTGTTTTTTTTTCATGTCCTTTGAGTCAGCTATCCAGATATATTCATGGTACATCCTGTTTTCTTAAAGGATTCCTCCTCGATGCTAACCCACTAGGATTCAGCCACACGATCATGAGGATGACCCCCTTAGTGACGAGGATTCGATACAAGGACCAGTTCCCCATGTGTTTCCAATAGGTGGTACACCTACTATACCACCACCAATGGAGCTACTCGTGGTACCTACAGTACTGACTGACAAGGAGTGTCGGCTGAGCATGCTCTATGAGTTCTAGAGACAAAGACACCTCAGGTTCCTAGGCAAACCTGACCCTCAGGCAGCTAGGGATTGGATTAAGGTGGTGAATAGAGGTTTATATCTAGTTAGCAAACTAGCAGACCAAATGCAGATCCTAGGAGCGAGCCTTCTTCAAGGATTGGTGGGACGATGATGGTTTCTTACCATAGAGACTCACGATGAGGAGACTCATTCATGGATAGAGTTTGAGCGACTCGTCCTAGAGGAGTTCTATCCGGTTATGCTGAGATAAGTACACATCCGGGAGCTTCTTCAGCTCCAGTAGGGAAGTATGATGGTAGTTGGATATTCATTGAGGTTCATGAATCTCATGTTATACTTGAAGGATATGGTCAGTGATAAGTACATTAGAGCTATAACCTTCAATCCAGGTCTAAGACGGGACTTTCGAGCATGTTTCGTGTATCTATTCATTTAGACTTATGTTTTACTGCTTGAGTGGGCCTCGGTGATTGAGATATTTCTTTCAGAGCATAGAGGGCTGATAACTGCCAGTAGCAAGCAGACCAGCCCAAGGACCATGGCAGTGGGTAGCTGACCTCCGACATAGGGATCAGGATATGGGAGACATCAGAGTTAGATCCAGTATAAGGAGTCAATAGTCCAGGGCTCTCAGGCTGGATCCAATCATACTAGGGAGAAGTGGTGCTACTCATGGGACAGAAGGTGGCATCTCACCAGGGATTATCTGACCCATCAAGCTGCTGACAGGGTAGTAGTGGATGGACCACCGAGGTAGAGGTAGAGAGTGGATAAGGCAGACCTGTCAGGTGGAAGACGTGGAAAAGGAGCAGGGAGAGCTGAAGAAGGTGTAAGACTATTTGACTTAATTTTTCCACCACCCCCAGGATTTCCGCACCCGGCAGATGGAGCTAGGGGACAGGGGCGGGGACAGCTGCATGCAGTCGAGGCGTACGACCCATATGCTTCGGGGATGATCTGATGTACGATCTGTGTCTTCTCTACCTAAGCTACCATACTTATAGACACAGGTTCTAATCATTCCTTCATCTCCACATGTCTTATGTGAAAACTTGATATTTGGGTAGAGTCATAAACATGATCTTTACACTTGGAGACACCTACGTGACGAGACTCGATGATCACGCACCTTTGAAGGTAGTGTGATCTTACCCTTGGATGTGATAGTTTCAGTTGGAACCTCTTGGTTTTAGTGTCGAGGCCTTATGTGTGATATTTAGTAATTTATTACACTTTATAAAATTGATTTCCTTCCAAATATAGTTTATCAATAGTAGTTTACAATTTCAGTGCACAAGTTGTGTTTAAAAAATTCTTATATATTTAACTTTATATATATATATATATATATTCTGTTTGATGTGACTAGAATTTTTCTGATAGATATAGTGATTTAAAATTCATGAAATTCGATTTTATCATGCCTTTATAAAATTAATTTAAAATATCAAATTTTACATGATTATGAATTTAGTTAACTCGGGTGATTTTAAAATTTGGGGAATTTTATTTACAAATATTTTCAACAAGACAAATGGGATGCTTAATTCACCCCCACCCCTCTTAATAACTCCACTCTAATCAACATTAAAAAAATAGGCATCCACTGTTAAGGAAGGAATTTAGTGTTAATAGATAGCCCCAATGTAGTGGGTGTCTCTTCAAGTTGTGATTTTTATATTGTTGTTTCATATTGTTGTTCCCTTTAAAGAAATTAATCTATCAAAAAATAGTGAAAAATATCATATTCTATTGTAGAACATATTTTTGTATCTATGCATTTCATTTTATTGTTTATATCCTCTTTTTTCTTTTTTTTATTAACGTATTCATAGGTGGAAACTCCAAAACCAACACCTTTAATACAGCCATGTAGTTGTATCCACATCAAGTGCACTAAATTTTATTATTCATATGGTATAGTCATTGAAAATATTTTTTAATACCTTTTATTTTCCATGTTTTATTTTTAAATAAAATACGGAATTATTATGAGACCCGGCGTTGAGACGACACATCATTCTAAGGCCTGGTGATCCTAGAATGGTTGTTTGAACTTTTTTTATGTTAAATGAGTCGACATATGTGTGAGGTTGTGGTAGTTTTCAAACAGAATCCTAGATAAAAAATATGAGGGTACTATTGCGTTCGAGATAACGACTTTACCTAAGAATGAGTCTAACTTCGACCGGCATGGGTCGAGGGAAAAAGTTAATTTTTGGATGTTTTTAGAAAAATAAGAGAAAATAAATTTGCAATGTTAATTTTATTTTAATTGGAAACTTCCGCTGCAGCACCGTGACAGGACAACAGTTTCATTAAATAATGCCATTCCATAATCACATTGAAACAACAGTGTTGACTAATTAATACCATAGAGTGATGTAATTCCGAATTGTTTTTCCCATTTTCAATGGGTTAGTCATATGTTGATCATTGGAAAAGGTTGAGAGAAAACTCTAGTAGAATCGTGGAACGTTGGAGAGAACTCTTAGTGACAATCGGAGATGATTCAAAGCCGTGAATTGCTACACCAACATAGTTGATGGATCTCTATGATGAATGCAGAATGACCCCTTCATCAACGATCGATCTCTCCTTAAGGTAGGGGTTGTTATTTCGATTCTATTTTCCCCGCTTCTGAATTTAAATGACAAACACGGATCAACCACGAACAATTTTATCCCAGGATTCATGAATTTTTGCAGGAGGGATTCATTAGGAAGATCTCGGGGAATTAATCAATGTTAAATTATTGTTTGCTTCTGGTCTATTTGATCATACTAACAGGAGTGGATCAACGTTCTGACGAACGATGGCGGAGATTCTTTCCCCGATTTGATATTTGGTTTCTTTCCTGTTTCTTTTCATGCGCGTTCTTCGCGTTCCTCATGGGGCAATGAAAAATAGATCATTTCACACCTGTCTTGAAATGCAACAATTCATGACCTGATATACGACATCACAACATCCCAAATGTGGTGCAATATCCATGGGTGATGACGAATCGACTCAGATCGGAAGAGACCATTCTTCGAGCATTCTTTGCACAACAGGATTGAAAAATGTTTTCTAGGATGATCGGAGGCCTGAAAATAATAGAGATGACTTTAAGACATCATGGAGACCAAGAATCTGGTGTTTCGTGGTGATCAGACTGTCTGAATGAAGATCGAATCCTCATGGGAGGTGCACTGTTGAGAAGCGTGGATTCTGGACAATTACAGAATACCTGATGTGTACTTTAGAAGAACACAACCTATAGTACCAACAGTGGAAGAGAGTGTTTTTTGGGTCAGATAGGTATGACATGACATGTGACACCAGTCCCATGGAATGTTGGAACTTCCCCAAATCTCAGCATGTATCTTGGGTGATACACGGACATGGGGAGAATGACATGGCTTCACGGCACAACGTGTACTCTCTATACAACATGGGATTGGTGGCTATGTGGGACTCAGTGTGTTTCTCTGTAGATAAAAGGACACGAGATAGGGTACAATTATGTGTACTCCACCACATGGCTAGGCCATTCCAGTGGCATGAGTCACCTCGTGTACCAGTTACACACGTTGACATACACAAGTTGAAACCATGTACCAGCACATTGCCATTATACATGAGGCGGACCCCAGATACTTAGACACGTCGTGTAATCTTTTACACGCCATGTAGGTTCATTTTTCATGACAATCCATGTGACATGGGCCGCTGTATATGGGTAGTACCTGGGGTAAGAGGACATGACATGTGACCTTTCTATATGCCAGGTACTTTTTGGTACATGGCTTGATTGTTTTGCCACTGTATAATGGAAATGATTCATTTGGATCAGTTCCCCGTTTTCACATTCCCTTGAAGGTTAGGTATCGCTTCATTCTATAGTAGTATGATCCCATTAGTAGGAATTTATGTGATAAAGTTAGGCATCCCTCCAAGAGGCCCTGAGCGGGATCCATTATCCATTCCTTACCCTAGGTAGATTTAGTCATTAATATGACCAACTCTGCCTACAATTGATCCTATACCAAACTGTTGAATCTGGATGGGTTTCGGTATCTGCTAAGGCCTTGGCAGTGATCCTCATCCGTGTATCATGATCATTCCACTCAGAAGTGTGTTATTCCATAAAGAGTGTATCTATATATCTTGATCATTCTACTCAGGAGTGTGTTCTCCCATAATGAGTTTATCTATCTCTCGTGACTTCTCCCGACAAATCGTACTTCTCATATAGACGTTATCAGAACTACCAGACTCATGGAGAGAGTTCTCCCAGAATGAGTGCATCATGGGATCTTTAGAATGAATTCTCAGTGGGGGTATGTAGTTGTGTGACTAGTCTATAGACTACGGGTCTGGGTTTGGAGTATATCTAGATTGTGTTCTCCTATTATATGTTCATAAGACATATACTTTGTAGAGCTAAATGTTCCTTGCTTGTTTTTTCTTTGTGTTTTTTGGGGTCGTCAACGGAGTATTGTTATACTCAAACATGAATGGGCTTTTCCAACGCATGTCGTGTCTTATGCAGATGAGAATCCATTGGGCAGAGTCCAGGGTGGACAAGGACATGACTGAGCTTTCTGAGTTCCTCACAGCCCAAGGTGCTCCCATGACTACAAGAAGCAGTCCCATTATCTCTTTGTGTTACTGGTTGGACATTTTAGTTTTCAGACTCTTGTTTTTCTGGGCTTGTATTCTGGCCCAATTTAAATTCAACACTTCGCTTTATGTCGTACTCTTTTGGATTGGTTTAGTTGTATGCATGTATTTTTGTACCATATTGGTTTTTACATTTCAGCACCCATGGACTTGGAGATGTGTGCGTGATTACATGTTCTTATGCAATACCTCCCATGATAGTAATATGCCTACTCGGAGCTAGTCACTAGCCCCCAGCCTATTGAGGCGGTCTTGGGGAGTCGCGGCATGAGACCCACTGAGACGGGTCATGACCGAGTGGTATCATAGGTGGTGGGTTCTACATTAGGGACAATAGTCTGTGAGATTGGTTAGGAGAAATATTGTTATGTTTTTCATGCTCGGCATTCAGGCTAGATACTCAAGTGCTAGTGCAGGTGGCCGATGTTTCTATACAACATGACTCTGATATCCTGCTTTTCAACTCGGTACATAAAAACAGTAGTTACGGGGAAATATAAAAATGGTACATGTATCATATAAGAATGGGTTTTGTTTTCCAGTTCATTTGAGTCAGTTATCTAGTTGTACTCATGGTACATCTTGTTTCCTTATAGGATGCCTCTGCAATGCATACCCCCTAAGATTTAGTGGCACGATCATGAGAATGAACACCTCAGTGAAGAGGCATCGATACATGGACCAGCTCCCCAGGTGTCTCCACCAGGTGGTTCACGTGTTATACCACCACTAGTGGAGTAGCCCGTAGTACCTATAGTACCGACTAACGAGGAGGGTAGACTGAGCGTGCTCTATGAGTTCAAAAGACAGAGACCCCTCAGGTTCCAAGGCGAGCTCGAGCCTCAGGCGGATGAGGAATGGATTGAGGTGGTGGATAGAGTTTTCTGTACAGTAAGGAAACCAGTAGGATAAATTGTGATCCTAGGAGAGAGCCTTTATCAGTGTTCGATTGGACGATTGTGGAGTCTGACCACACAGACTTGCGAGGAGGATACTCTTTCATCGACGGAGTTTGAGCGACACTTCAGGGAGGAGGTCTCTTCAGTTACACTGTGATCAGTATGAATCCAATAGATTCTTTATCTCTATAAGATATATATGATGGTATATGAAAATTCATTGAGGTTCACCAACCCTGCCAGGTACTCGATGGATATGGTCAGGGATAAGTACTTCAGAGCTCGGACCGTTGAGCGAGGTCTACAACCATACATCCAAGCTAGTGCCATGCCTCCATTATTTTCAACTTATGCTAGAGTACATGAGCATGCCTTGGTGATTGAGAGATTATTTGTAGAGCAGAGATAGCTGTTGAATGTCAGTAGTAGGCAAATAGTACTAGAGACCTCAGCAGTGGGGAGCCGACGTCAGACACATGGATCAAGACATTGGAGATGTCAGAGGAGGATCCGGGATGAAGAATCGATATTCCAGGGCTCTTTGGGTAGATCTAGTCATCATAGGGAGATTTGGTACTACTGGTGCGATGGAAGAGGACATCTCTATAGGGATTGTACGACCCATTGAGCTGCAGATAGGGAAGCGGTGGATGGACCACCAAGGTTGAGTAACAGAGGGGATCAGGCAGTCCCGCTAGGTAGCGGACGTTGGAGAGAAGTAGGGAGACCTGTAGGTGATGGATGATGCTTTGACATACTTCACCCACCACCCCCAGGAGGTCCGCACCCAGCTCAAAAGATGGGGGGAAGGTGCAGGGACCGCTGCATGCGGTCGAGGCGTACGAACCATGGGATCCAAAAATGATATGAGGTACGATTTGTGTCTTATCTACATTAGATTCCCTACTTATAGACATATGTTCCAGTCATTCCTCCATCCCCACATGTCTTGTGCGAAACCATGAGATTCGGTAAGAGTCATTGACTCAATCCTTACACATGGAGACACCTAGAGAAGGAGACTCGATGATCACACACCATTGTAAGATGTGTGATCATACCCTTGGAGGTGAGAGTTTCCGTTGTAACCTCTTGGTGTTAGTTTCGAGGCCTTATGACTTCATTCTCAGTATGGATTGGTTATCTTCGGTTTATGTCTAGATTTACTATTTTAGGTGAAGAGTGCGGTGTGTCTACAGTGATGGTATGAGGTTCTCTTTTGTCAGAGAAAAGGAGACCCATGCAGCATAGAATGAGGTCATGCATAATAGGGTGTAGCCAATCACTCATGAGTGGGCTAGCTTTACCCTTAGGGGAGTCAATGTGATGACCACCCAATTCCTAGCAGTAGTGGCGGAGTATGAGGATTTCGTTCCTGAAGATGTTCTGGGACTACCTCCCGACTGGAAAATTAACATCTACATCAACTTACACCCCAAGATGGCACAAATTTCATCATCATCATATCAGATGGCTCTCGTAGCGATTTGCGAGCTGAGGGTAATGTTGGGGGATTTGTAGAGAAAGGGTTTCATGAGACCCAATGTTTCGCCTTGGGTTTCCACAGTCTTGTTTTCCAAGAAGGCTGATGGGAGTTTGAGGTTGTGAGTGGATTATCGGCACTCGAATCAGGTAATGGTGAAGAACAATTATCCAACACTGAGAATAGACAAAATCTTCGATTAACAAAGAGGGGAACAATGGTTCTCTAATGTAGACCTTCGATCAGGTTATCACCACTCAATAGTATGGGGTGAGGATATACTGAATAAGACATTCATATGCCACTACATTCATTATGAGTACTTGGTGATTCCTTTCAGCATGAAGAAAGCCCACACAGTGTTCATGGGACTGATGAACCGGATCTTCCTGCCGTACTTGCACCGGTTCATAGTGGTCATCATCGACGACATCCTTGTGTACTCAGCATCAGAGGAGGAGCACGCGAGACACTGGCGGATAGTTCTTGATGTACACTATGATCAGCAACAATATGGGAATCTCTCGAAGTTCCACTTTTCGGTTCATGAGGTACATTTTCTAAGACATTTAATCTCAATAGATTGTGTAGGTGTGGACCTAGCCATGGTGGAGGCATTGTTAAAATCATAGCCACCTCAGAGCATTATGGAGGGGTGAAGCGTCCTTGGGTTGGAAATATACTACCCGAGATTCATTCTTGATTTATCCCGAATATCCGCACCAATGAAATCCATAACCAGGAAGGTGAAACCATTCATATGGACGTAGAAGTGACAACATGCATTAGTGCAGTTGAGACAGAGATTGATGAACACCCCAATCATTTGATTACTAGAGGAGGGTTTCAAGTACATAGTTTTCTGTGATGCATCATGGACTAGGCTTGGATGTGTCCTAAAGTAGAGATAGGTAGTGATTGCATGTGGTGCATGCCAACTTAGTCCACATGAGTAGAACTATGTGACCCAGGATCTCAAGTTGGAAGCGGTAGTCTTCACATTGATGATGTGGCTACACTGCCTTATGAGTGAGCGGTTCATCATCTACTCTGACCACAAGAGCCTCATGTGCATCTTCCCGCAGAAGGATCTGAATTTGAGACAGAGGAATTCAATATAGTTCGTCCAGGATTATGATTTCGAGATCATATATACTCCTAGGAAGGGGAACAAGGTGGCAGATGCTCTTCTTTGAAGGTCGACCTCGCAACTATTGAGTGAGGCGACAAAGTAGTTATCCACACTGTTGTTATCCTTCGTGGATGTAGAGGATAAAACATACCCATAGTCGTTGGTTTTCACGCCTCCAATCATACAATAATTTAGAGAGGCACATCTTTGGGATGTCAACAATGAGGATTTACGTGCTTATTTATCCACAAGACATGCTCCTGATGGATATTTGCAAGGTGGGGAGCACATACTTATTTTTTTGTGGATGCACTGTTGTACCAGTGGCGTTGTGAGAAAAAGTCCTGATGGAGATTCATATATCCCCCTTGGTGGTACAACCTGGATTGTAAAATATTTAGTAGGATCACTAATGAATGTTTTGGTGTTCAGGCATAAAGAAGGCAGTAACAGAGTTAATTTCTCGATGCCTTATATGCCAGCAAGTGAAGGTTGAGCATCAGGATCCAACAGTATTACCTCACCCCTTAGAGGTTCCAGAGTGGAAGTGGGATGTAATATAGTTAGACTACTTGACTATATTACCACAGACACCCATGGGGAATGATTTCATCTGGGTGGTCATTGACGGACTAACCAAGTCGGCCCACTTCCTATCTATCATGGAGCAGAGTTACGTAGAGAGAATGGGACACCTCTACATACAAGAGATAGTTCGAATTCATGGTTTCCCTTAGACAGTAGTCTCAGATCGAGATGAACATATCACATCCCGGTTGTGGAATGGATTGTATGAGGATTTTGGGACTCAGCTAGGCTTGAGCACGGCATTCCATCCCTAGATCGATGGTCTGACGGAGTGGACCATTGAGGTTCTAGAGGATATGTTTCAGGCCAGTATCTTGGAATTCTGTGTCATTTGGGAGGACCACCTACCACTGGTGGATTATGTGTATTGTTAGGACCATGATGAAGGAAGAGATAGTTTTCATGGATTGTCTTTTTTTATCTTCATGACGTTTTCATAAAGTAAAGACACCTTGAATTACAAATAATTAGGAAGCTATAAGTTTGAATATTCAGAATCGAGAATATAGAACATTTGGAACCTGGTGTTCGATGAATTCGGAGTCTAGAATTCAGAGTCTGGAAATTTCAAAGTTCAGAACCGAGAATATTGATCATTTGGAACCAGGTGTTTGATGAATTTGGAGTCTGGAATTCGGAGTCTGGAAATTGAAAAGATCGGAACCGGGAAATTGATAATTCTTGAAAGCTGGCTGATAGGAGATGTAAAGGACATGATTGTGATGATGCGTTGCTATTTTGTAACTCTAATATGTGAGTATATACAAGTACTCACAATGCAAGAAAATTTTTTGTGGTGAAGTCATACCAAGATCATGAGGAGTCATTCCAAGAAATCAAAATCTCCGGTAATGATAATTGAAGAAGTCCTATCGAAAACCAAGAGTCATTTCGACAATCTGGTATAACATTTCCGAGAATCTGGAAGAGCTGCTCCGTGAACTTGACGTTCGTAGCGAGATGTTCGGAGTCGACTATATATGTCATAAGTTCGTAGTGGAAATTTCAGAGTTGACTTCCTGTGTCTGAAGTTCATAGCGAGAAGTTCCGAGTCGACTTCCTGAACCTGAATTTCATAGCCAGAAGTGTGGAGTCATACCAAGAATTGGTGAATTCATAACTTGATGTCGCACCAAGAATGGATAAATCTTTCCGAGTAGTGATAAAGAGTCATACCGAGAGTTGAAATGGTGTCATGCTGAAGAAGTGATGAAGAGACATGTTGAGAATTGAAGTGATGCCGAACTATCATGAAGGGTGGATCTGAGAATATGATGCCAAGAAGACAGATGAGTGGATTGGAGAATATAATGCCAAGAAGACAGAAGAGTGGATCCATGAATGTGATGCCGAGAAACATGTCTAACAATGTCAGATCCAGAAAAGGCCAATGCTCTAAATCAAGTGAAGGGGAAGAAGATTTGAGAATATTCTATAAGCGCTGACAAAGTCATAATTACTCCGATATATCAGGAGAAATTAAGATTTAGGTGATTTTAATTGAGCGGGAAAATATTTTGGTTTCCCTCCTAAGCACACTTTGGATCACCTATAAAAGGAGACTAGGGTGCTAAGTAAGATAGTGATGAAAAAATTGAGAGAGAAGCTTTGATAATCTAGAGAGAAGAAGAAGTTTTTGGTTCACAGAGTTTCATTGCAGTCTCAATTGAAATGATAATTTGATACTAGTTGACACCGCATTGAGTTTCTCAAATTGAGAAAATTCAAAGTGAAGAAGAAAATTTAGAGTCGAGATTCGGAATGGAGAATCAGTACTGTCATTCACCATATTGAGTTTCTCAGATAGAGGAAGACTCAGATTGAAGATTCAGAGTCATGAAGAGAATTCGGAGTGGTGATTCAGAATGGGGAATCAGTATTGGCTGTCACCATATTGAGTTTCTCAGAGAGAGGAAGACTCTGCTTGAAGATTCATAGTGGAGAATAAAATTTGGAGTGAAGAATCCGGAATGGAGATTCGTAATGGGATGTTCAGACTGTAATTGATCTATCTCAAGTATAAGGAGTCCTTTCCTTTCTTCTGGGAAAGGAAGTGAAAATTTGTTCTAAACTTGCTTACACTTGTGTATTTGAAATGAAGTAGAGGTAACATAAGTTGTTATAATAAAAGAGACTTTTCCCTATTGTGCTAAGCGGGTGTACATGCACAGGAGTGATTTTTTCACAGTGCTTCACGAGTGTAAGGGTATATCCTACTCGTTGTAATCTAAGGATTGTTTTCTTAATGGATTGTATGGTGCTGGATTGTTTCCAACCATACAAAGGACATAGCTATTCTTATTGAATAGTGAACCTTGTAAATTGTTGTGTTCCTTTGGATGTGTGTCTGTTTATTTCTTAGCAGGGATGTATATCTTTAACAGGAGACAAAGTTTGTTCTCATTTTAAGGGAACTTAAAAGAAGAAAAATGGGTACCACTGCCTCACCCCGCCCCCCCCCCCCCCCCCCCCCTCTCAGTGGTTCATTACACCAACTGGGTCCTTATAATTGCTATCAGAGCGAGGTTTCCTTTTTTCCCTTCATGATGGAGAATCTGAATTGTGTGAACAATAAAGGCTTTTCGGTATTCGATGGGAGGAACTATCACATCTGGATGAATATAATGCTACCGTATCTCATGTCTATTGGTTATGAAGTTCTTGAAGCTGCAAAAGTTGGGTTTCCCCCCAATGAAGACAATTTTCTAGTTACACCTATTGATAAGAAGGTTCTTGAGAATAATGGAAGAGAGAAGAATTCTATATTGTCTTCACATTATGAAAGTGAGTTCATGAGAGTAAAAGGAGTGTCCATAGCCACTGGTATATGGGACAAAATAAAAAACATATTCAAAGGAAATACAAAATTCAAGAAGGAAAAATTTTAAATATGGAGATTTAATTATGAATACTTGAAGATGGGAGAGCATGAATCTGTTGGGGATTTCTTCACCAGGGTAAATGATATTGTTAGCACCATAAAATGTCTTAGTAAAGAGATGATAGACTCTACTGTGGTATAAAATATCATGAGGATTCATCCTGATAAATTTGATGTGAATGTATCTTTATTAGAAGATAGAGACTCAGAAACTCTATCTCTTGGTGATTTTCATAGCACACTCATTACTTATGAGATGAGAAGGGAAAAGGCTATTATGGCCAAGAAAATGATTGACAGAGAATTATCCTTAAAAGCCATAAAGAAGGAGATGTCTGAGAAGATATTGATTAAAGAATATGGTGGTGACTCTGACTCTGAATGTGAGGTATGTAAAAATCTTAACGATATTTTATACATGTTTTCAAAAAATGATAAAAGAAGCATAGGTAAATACAAGGGAAAAAATCCCATGAACTATTTTGAATATAGAGGCATTGGCCACATTGCGGCTAACTGTCCTCGAATGGAGAATGAAGAAGACATTGATGAAGAAGAATGAAATCCATGAATGTTATGGAAGAAGTAGAGTGGTAAGGGAATGTCGGGGAAAGAAAATAAGTTCCTCAAATCCAAGAGAAAAATCTTCCTATCCATAAATGATGAAGATGAAGAATGTGATGGTGAATCCGAAAAATCAGTTGAGGATGGTGTTGAGAATACATTCATTGCAATAGTGAATGGGGAGGATTTCAGAAGCAGCAACTTGGAAGAAGAAGAAACTCATATTGAGATGCATCTGAAAGAATAATTGAAGGAATGTTTAAGGAAGACCAGAAGTCATGAGAAACTTAACAAAAAGTTGGAATATGAATGTTCCTCAGCATGAAATCAAGATAATGTTTAAAGAAGAACTTGAGAAAGAACATGAAAATTTGAAACAGTCACTTGAACATGAGAAAAACCAAAATGAGCACCTGATAGTTAAGCTAAAAGCAAAAGAAGATGAATTAGAGCTCATTCAAAACAAGCTCTCAGAAGTTGAGTTAAGAAACATTTTTTTCCAAAATCAACTTCTTTTGTAGGTGAAATCTACCAATAAGAAAATCCTGAGAAATTTCAATAGAAGAATAAAGTGGTTGCTATGAAGATGAAATGATGAGAAAGCTGTTTATGTGGCCAAGACCATTTTTGCTGGGAACTCTGAAGTTTCAAAGAAACCTAAGTCTAACACTAGTGAAAAACAAGAAAAATCATAATTCTAGCAGGGAAATCTTGCTAACAAATGAATGTTTGGCGGGGTTGAAGAAAAATCAAGAAATAAGTATCAGAACAAAAGCTTTAGAGGAAGGTACTCCTTCTATGGGTATTGTTGGTATTGTGGTGGATTAGGGCATACATAAAATATGTGTTGGTTCAATGCACTTTATTATCATCCCACAAAGAGTTATGAAAGGCAGAGATTGAGGGGGAGTCAATCTACTCAAAGGAAGAATAGTGAGAAGGTTTTCTTGAAGAAAGTTGAGAAGAATGAAGTCAATACAGAAAATAGGTTCCAGCCTCTGGAGTCCATTTCTGAAAGGTGTGAACATCCTAGACACCTTGCAAAAGGATGTCTTGTTCTGTTACCGGCTCAAAAAAAGGTTCTTAATTTTCAGAAGCTGAAGGTGAAGAAAGAAGAGAAATAAGAAAAAGCATTAGTTGTTGAAACTACTCTAAAAGTTAAAAAACAAGAATGACCTTGGCTACTTAATAGTGGGTGTTCTTCACATATGACAGGACACTTGATGTTGCAAAATATTATGAAGAAGTTTAAAGAAGTCATTGTGACATTTTGAAATGAAGAATCTTTAAAAATCAATGGTGTTGGATCAACCATCATTGGGAAGGAAAAATTAAAGTCCAAGAAAACTCTTTATGTTGATGGGCAGAAGAACGACAAGCTGAGTGTTTCACAATTTTGTGATGAGGGTAACAAATTTATCTTCAAGATATATGGATTTATTGTTAAAAGTGATGAATATGGTCAGATTGTTACAAGAGGCCAACAAACCAAAGGAAATTTGTTTCATGTTGGAAATTCACAAAACTCTTGTAACATGAGCATAGTGGAAGAAAATCAATTGTGTCACAAAATAATTGGACACATGTGTCAGAGAAATATGAGCAACATATCCCAATGGTACAGTGTTCGAGATATTCCATATATGCCAAGAATAAGAGATTGTTGTTGCACTACCTGTCATAAAGGAAATATTATGTGTGCTATGAATAAGAAGGTTACCATTTGTTCTAAACAACCCCTTGAACTAATAAATTTTGATATATGTGGGTCGATGAGAAAACAATCAACAAATGGAGACAATAACGTCATCACTTTCATTGAAGATTTTACTCGCATTACGTGTGTTATGTTTATGAATCACAAGTCAGACGCCCTGAAAATGTTTAAAAGCATTAGAAGGAAAGATTAGAAAGAATGTGAGTACTACGTGAGAAAGTTGAGAACAGATAATGGTGGTGAGTGTAGCAGTGAAAAATTTGAAAGCTATCCTAAGAAACATAGGATTCAACATGAATATATTGATCCATATACACCTCAACAAAATGGTGTTGCTGAAAGGAAAAACAGAAGTTTGCTGGAAATGGGAAGAACCATGTTACATGAACATGGCCTTACTCATTACTTTTGGAGGCAAGCTACAAGTACAGCTGTTTATCTTCAAAATCGATGTTTCTATATGACTTAATCAAACCCAACTATATATGAACTTTTCTATGGCATTACTACAAGTATGAAGCATTCTAAAGTTTTTGGTAGCCCATGCATTATAATGAAGAAAGGTGGAAGTAGTGGAAAATTTGAGCAGAAAGGATAAGAAGGAATTTTTCATGGATATGCACCAGAAGGAAGAGGTTATAGATGCTTTAACAAAGAAATAGGAAGAATTGTGCATGAAGTTCAGGTAAAAGTCATTGAAACTCTGGGAAGAGATAAGCATGTCTAGATAGACAAGGAAGTTGAGGAAGATGAAGATAACGATTCTGATAAGGATGCAATGAATTGTAATCATAATCAAGATGAAGAATCTGATTCAGCCATATCAAGTGATGAGGAAGACACACAAAAAACTTATCCAAGGCCAATGAAACAAGTTCATGTGTTTATCAATATTATCAATATTTTTTTTAAAATTTTCATTGATTTTATTAACTATTATTATTTTATATGATTATTTTGTCTTTATTGATCATACTTTTTTATCTAATGACTTCTTCTACTCATTTTTTAGTATAACATCATTTAATTTTTTCTTTACACTCTGTAGTATTAACTATTTACAGTTATCCATGTGCAATATTGATTGTATTATTTTTCCCATATTCAAATTATTTTTTATGTTAAAAAATTGTGAGTAATGAAAACTGATGTATAAAAAAATTAAAATCATAATTTTAGGGGTAGGAATAATATAAAAAATTATTTTTTGCATTAATGAACTGTACATAAATTTTTTGTTTTCTATTCAATGGATTTTTTGATCATCAAAAGGGTAGATTGTTGGAATGAATTATGATAGTACAACATATCAAAATTTTAATGTGTTTTAATGATTAAGAAAATAACTATTTTTATTCTAATAATTTTATCTTAAGTGTATCAATTTATTATTTTATCAATGTAATTTATTTTACGATGACAATAACTGAATATTATGTTCCATGTATCGTATTCAATCTACCAATAAGTACATTATATTATATGATTTGAAGTTTTGTAAGAATATATCTAGTCTCCTTAGAATCATAAAACTCTATGTTGGATGTTTATCATACTATGTAATATATTTTATTATGAAGAGAAAATGCTAGCTACCACATGTCAAATGTGAGATAATTTAGATTGAATACAAGAATGAAAAGTCCTTATCTTATTAAAAGGATATTTGAAAAATATTTTCTTATGATCAGTAGAAGAAGGTTTGTATGTAATGTATCATAATTCATTAATATATTTATTTTTTGTTGATGAATTATCCCATGAAATGTTGAATTTAATTTATCTTATGCCCAATATAAGTAGAAGATTTTTTTTTATTTTACGATGCCTCTCTGAGAGTTTGTCACGACCTGTCCTCGGGGCCCGTCCCATGACTACCCCAATCCCACATTCCATAGGCCAGGGGCTGGCAACTAGCACCAAAGGCATAATTCCCTAAGCTGGGAAGGCATTGCCTTTATAAAAGTAACAAACACAACAGAGTATGAAACATGAAGTAAAAACTAAGTAAAACTGAATACAGAAGTGTCTGATGGAATGTAAATGGGCCAGTATACAAACCCAACTGAACAACAAGTACACGTAATATGGGAAAAATAGTTGAAAGTAACGAGAAGCTCCTAGATCATCCTCTGAGGATTCCTACCTGAAGGGTAGGTATACATGGCCCCCTCAGAACTCACCTTCGTTAGTATCTTTCGTGTGTCGACTCATCGCAAGGTCCACCTCTGGGTACCCATCTAGTCATAGTGCTCTCGGCCTCTGTCAGCATTTTCTGTTCTCCACATCCAACACAACGAGTTGTGGGAATAGCCCATGCAGGGGTGAGTATAATGATACTTAGTTGGGACCCCCGGACCTGCAAGGTCTCACAATATCCACTAAGGTTAAACAAAAGAAGAAAGGTACAACCTCGAAGTAAAAACCAACACTAATTAGCTATATTCCCATACATATACCTAAGTTACTGATCTCATCATGGCTCCAACTCTCGAGTCCAATCACAAACCAGTATACACAGGAAGTAAATTTAATCACCATTGATGATAATGGTTGAAGACATGACTCAACTCATAAAGCTATGCCACAATAGTTGAGATATATAGATGATCAGATGTAGCCACTGGATCATCTAAGCTGTCGGACGCACACAGGATACTGGACCAGCTAAGCCATCAGACCCACATAGGATATATGACTGGCTATCTCATCTAAAATGTCGGACCCACACAGTATACAGGACTAGCTAAGCCATCTAAACCACACAGGATACATGACCGGTAATGATTCGTCTGAGCTGTCGGACCCACACATGATAGAGGACCAGCTATTCTGTCGGACACACACATGATACAAGTATAGAAGACAAAACTATTGAACTTAGACAGGATTCCGATTTAGTAGACTTCGTCATCAAACCCACGGAGAATTACAGTACGGTAGTCGTTACAGTCAAAACCACAATGGATTCTGGTACAAAAATCATCGCAGCCAGCTCTAGGGTTCCAGCAAACAGCACGCTCGATTCCGAGAGGGTCCGCTCCTTGATCAAAGGGTTTGATACATCAACCATCACAAAGTACTGATTTGATGTATCCCGAAGTTTTGTCTCATCATAAGAAACCCAATGCGATAGATGACGCATTAATCGGACGCCCGGTCTGAGAGTTGTTGGCTTTTCCGTTCTAGGGGCACGGTTGGATTTACCCTCGATTTAAACCCGGCTGTTTTCCAAAGTCATCAAAAACTCAATATGATTATTTCAAAAGGACCTCTTAATTTCAAGGGTCTAATTGCTGTAGACAGCACGTCGATCAGACGCGCTGTCTAGAAGCTATATACGTTTAAGCGAAACAGGACCGGTGCGTCAAGCCCAGTGGGATGGCGGGTCGGCTTGTCCTAGTTTGGCGGGTCCGACCCAGATTGGTGTCGTCCCGGACAGGTTTGGCTTATCCGAACCGGTTGGGGGGTCAACCCAGCCTGGTGGGGCATGGCCCACCTGCGGTCTCGGCTCGTAGAGCGGGCTGGTCGGGTTTGCCCAGCGGCACCGAGCGACACCTCCTCTCCCTGCTCGGTCGGCCAAAGCCGACCAGTTCTATCAGGCATGAGCGGCCCGCATAGCGGGCCGCTTTCTCTCTCACATGGCCCCATGCAGCACCACAGGTCTTCATCCCGGCCGACAGGTGGCCAGCCGGTTTGCTGGTGAGCGGCCCGTGGTTGCGGGTCGCGGTTCCCCCACCGCGCGGTGCATGCAGACGTCCCGATCTTTCAGCCCGGCTGTCCGTAGCCGGCCGCTTTGCCCAACCATGGGGCCTGCAGTTGCGGGCCACATCTCCTCCATGTGCCACCTGCTGGTGACGCGGTCCACCAGCCCGACCGGCAGTAGCCGTTCAGTTCTTCAGGTCGAGCGGCCCATGGACAAGGGTCGCAGTTTTCTTCCCCGCGGCCGGTGCGCGGCGGCCACCTTCGGTCACCGCTGCCTCTTCCATCCACCACAGCCTGTATGGTCATGACCTTCTTATTCTCGCATGGTGCGACGACACTGTTTCTCTACCAGCTCCGCCTCTATTGACAACGCAAACAAGAATTCAACGGATGGTCATCAGGCCGTGATCGTTCAGCCCACGCCCTCCGCTGTAGGTGATATCAAAAGGCCAAGGAACCAACCATAGAATTCATCAAGAATGAAAGTATAATTTTATTCAATTAAAAATTATACAAAACCCCCTACATTGATTTTATGTTTGTTCCCTGACGACGGTGTCGATTTGTTGACGTCGTGGTGCGTCTGAGTAGGAAGCGTCGTTTTTGGCGATGTTCTTCGTGGGAAGCATCGTCTCCCTTGACGCGGAGGAAGAGGAAGGATGATGTATGTTCCTTATTGGCTTCGCCTCATGTTCTTACCCCTATTGAAGATGGTAGAAGGAGTTGCTTCACATTCCTTGAGACGTCGAGGGTTCTTCATTGAAGAACTACGTTCTTCGTTGAGAGAATAATATTCCACAAATAGTTCCTCCCACAGAATATTATCCAACCCATATAAAATAGTAGGCTCCCAAAAATTAATATTTCCATGAATTTCAAAACAATTCAAATTAATCAATTAATTGACGGAGCTTAATTAATTAATTTTATGGCATTGGAACATTAATTATAGAAGGTGGGTGGTGGAGAGTCTAATAATTAAAAAATGAGAGAGAGAGAGATGCCTTCATTAATACATAGGGGAGTCCAAGAGTTACAAAGGGATTTTATAGGAGTTAAAGGGGGTAAGGTGCTCGTGTGTTCCCCACCACACCATATCCTCCCATGGGAGGTTATGTGGGGTGTGGGCCCCATATCCAACATCCCTTTGGTGTATTTAACAGCCACGTATATAAAATTTATGTAACAGATATATTTTATTTTATTTATTAAGAATCCGCAAAATTAACATCCCATCTTGACCAAACGCATCTGCAGTAGAGGTCTCCTTAAGAAAATACTAGCACAATGAGTTCATTGGTGTCATCATATATCAATTCTATGAATCGGTTCAAGAGATAGAAATACATGCACATACATTTACTGAATGTACCCGAACAAAACTTCAAAAAATGATTCCGAGCACACATGGCCTCAGAATCAGGGGGCGTCAGAAACAGCGGACTCATAAAATTCCAATGATATCATTAAAAAATTGTCTTTCAAATTTACAGGACTTTAGATTACCCCCACCATAGGTCTTTATATCCCCATAAAGCTACAACACAGACTAGGGAAACAAAAGTGGGTTCTGAGCACACATCTGAGCCTCCCACATCCATGTACTCTCCTGAAGGTTCCTGTGCTGCTAGAAAACACACAACAAAAGAATCGACCATCCATACAGGACCCGATCCTGTCGATCCTCAATCTCCACTAGTACCTCCATGATGGTCTCCCTGTCATCGATGTCCAGTTCTCCATGGTCGTTGTTGTGGTATTGGTCGCGCACATATCTCCATAGCTGAGATACATGGAAGATGTCGTTCACTCAGTGTAACTGAGGTGGAAGGGCTAGGTGGTAAGCCCCCATGCCTACTCTACTGAGGACCTGGAAAGGCTTGATAAAAAACATAGATAACTTGCTGCCTCAGCCATATATCCCCAGACCTTGTTGAGGTGAGACCCATAGGAAGATGTGGTTGCCATCCTCGAACTCCAATGGTATATGTGTCCTATCAGCATAGGACTTATATCTACTCTTTGTAGTCTTATTCCACTCTTGGATAATCTGTACCCTCTCCGCCATAGCCTGCACCATCTCTGGTCCTACAAGTGCTAACTCCCCTAGGTCAGTCCAGCACAGAGGTGATCTGCAAGGTCGGTTGTACAATGCCTCATAAGGGGAAATCCTGATGGTGGAGTGGTAGCTATTGTTGTATACAAAGTCCACCAAGGGTAAGTGATCCTCCTAGCTATGACCAAAGTCAAGGAAACATGCACAGATCATGTCCTCAAGAGTCTGAATGGTCTCCTTAGTCTGACCATCCGTCGACAGATAGAAGGCAGTGATCAAGTGAAGCTGCATCCCAAAAGCCACCTATTACAACTTCCATATCTGGGATGTGAAATTATCATCTTGATCGGAGAAGATAGTCGATGTCACACCATGAAGTCGTATGATATTCGGAATGTCGAGGCATCCCAATCTCTCCACTGAGCCCAGCTCTCTGATTGGTATGAAGTGGGCCGACATGGTGAGTTGTTCTACGATCACCCAGATAGAGTTGTGTCCTCTAGATGTACGTGGATGACCCATCACGATATCCATGGATATCCCATCCCACTTCCACTCTCAGACCTCTTAGGGATGAACCACGCCTGCTGGGACCCGGTGCTTTGCCTTCACTTGCTGACAAGTGAGGCATTGTGAGGCAAACACTATTGCTGGTTTCTTCATACCTGGCCACTAGTGCTGTCGTCTGAGGTCTTGATACATCTTTGTTAATCCTGGATGCACCACTAGAGGTGAAGTATGGAACTCCCTCAACACTTCCTCCTATAGTGTAATAGGTACAATGGTACACCCTATGAAGTGGATGACATGCTCCCCACCTTCAGAAAATCCATCAGGTCCCTGCCCTGAGGATATCTTAGTACATCTTTTCTCATAGTCAATATCCCCATGTTGTGACTCTCTGACTTACTGAAGGAGTGGAGGAGTTACTGTGAGAGACTGTAGAAAGGCTACTCCAACTCTATCCACAAAGGATATCTGCAACGTGGCTAGCAGCTCGGTCACCTCTCCTATTAGCTGAATGCCTGAAATCCTGCTAAGAGAATCTGCTACAACGTTCCCATTCTCAGAAGTATAGACTATATCAAAGTCATAGTCATGGAGGATCTCAAGTCATCAATGTTGTCTCTGGTTTATGTCCTTCTGTGATAAGATATACCTGAGACTCTTGTGTTTAGATTAGCTTGTAAAACACTCGACCATCAGATGATGCTGCCACATCTTCAAGGCAAAGACCAATACTGCTAACTCCAGGTCATGGGTAGCATAGTTTTTCTCATTCCATCTCAACTGTATTGAACCATATGGGATCATTGCTCGATCTTTAATCAAGACACACCTGACTTAGATCCCTGATGTGTCATAGTAAACTACGTACCCTATGCCTTTTTTTGGAAGCATCAAGATTGGGACCCTAGTCAGCCTCTGCCTCCCCTCCAAAAATCTCTGCTGGCATCTCTCCAACCACACAGTGGTTTTCCCCTTAATTTCCAAAGCTGATAGTGGTGTTGCAACTCTAGAGAATTCTAGGCACAAAGTTATGTCTAGTCGACTTATGAGTGATCGACCACACCCTCTTATGCAGGATTCCATCCTGTGCTGCTTGGGTTTTCCATTTCTCTGACCAAGGAAAACCCATCCCAAAATTGTAGATAAACCACAACTTTTTTCCTAATACAGTTAATCTTTTTATGAACTATGGTTGCCCAGTTCATACCCGAACTAATGTAGTAAGTCCTCGATGCTATCACCAACAGGTTCTAAGCGCAGCTCTCGCCTAAAGGGTTTGATCACACCGTTCGCGTAAGTTTGATTACCTAGTCTCCCCCCAAAGGTATCTCCAGACGTGAGGGTCAAGTCAATGGACTAACCAGAAACTCTTGGTCTGGGAGAAGATTTGTGGAAGGAAGGAATGATTGGTACCTATGTCTATTATTATGACAGCAAGTAGTTGACAGACTCCGTACCTCAAATCATTCCTAGATCCCTATGGTCACAATTCCAGACCGCATGAAGCTACTCTCTTCCCCTTCCCTCCAGCTCCATGAGCCTAGCGGGGATTACAAAGGTGGGTGGTTGTAACATGTCGAAAAGTTCACCACCTCATGATGCTCTCCTAACTCTACATCCACTTCTACTTCCCTACAGATTTATCTCTCCTTAACACTTCGTCTACTTGAAACATTTACATGCTCAAGCCTCTAGGAATGGTGCCAGTTTCATGCTTTCCAGATGCTAACATTCACTAGCTGTATCCGCTTAGCCAACAAACATTCAACTACAAAGGTTCTCTCTAGAACCCTAACATAAGTAGGAATGCATAGAGGAAAAAGTTTAGGCTCAAATATCCTTAAACACACCTCTCTCAGAGGTCCAAGATCTAATGCACTACTCACATCACATTCCTCACGTACCATGATAGTTCGGTACGCTTCGATGAATACTCTACTACCAACATGTCGTCCTGCCGAAACTGCATAAGTTTTAGAAATCTCTGAGCCACCTCATCATGCCAGTCCTCAGCCGCCTATGGGTCGGGCTTACCTCAGAACGTGAGGGGTATCGGGTGCTGAAACACATGTAAGGAACTAAGCCTACATGTGTCCTCTACCGGCTCTTCCGGTAGTGTCTGATAACCAATAGGAAGTGATATAGTTGGCACACTACCTGAAGGTACCATATCAGAAAACGGTCCATGTACCGAAACCTCACCACTATGCGGACCGTCCTCATGGTCACTCACTGAAAATGATTAGTAGCTAAGATCACTATCTGCTCTACTGGTGTCTCGACTAAGCGGAAAACTCTAGCCATCGCCTCCAACCACCCCTGAACTTCGTGGGAATCTGACTCACCTCAAAAACTCAGAGGCCCCTGCTCTTGGTAATTCTAAAAGACACTCAGTCGGAGTGCACCATCCTTTAATGTGACTAGTAGTATTTGCTGCCCAATGGGGGGCGGTGCTGCTAGTACAACACCCAAAGGTGCCAACGTAGAATGAGGGGCCTAAACCAGATCCTCATCGCTCGGTGGGACGTCATAGTGTAATCTCTCAGGAACCCTAGCTAGCTGCCTACGCAACGTCATCCTGATATGGAACATGTGTGCCAAGGTCAATAAGTTATATCTAGTGATCTGACTCAAAGAGATCAAAAAGAAAAGTTTGTCAATGGAAACCCACATGCAATCAGGGTTTTCTTGCACTGATTCAGAGACCAAAAATCAGAGTCCTATTATATGGATACATCGTCCGCCAAACCATCACTGGTTTCCCTATACTGATAATCACACCAAAAACACATAACACTATTGTCGTTAAAACAAAAAGAGTCTATGTTCTGCGGTAGAACCAACCATGCTCTGATACCAATTTGTCACGACTCATCCTCGGGGCCCATTCCGTGACTACCCCAAGCTCGCCTTCCATAGGCCAGGGGCTGGGGAGTAGCAGCAAAGGAATAAATCCATAAGCTGGGAAGGCATTTCATCTATAAATGTAACAAACACAATAGAGTACACAACCGGATGTAAACAGTAAGTAAAACTGAATATAGAAGAGTGTGCTAGAAAGTAAATGGGACAGTATACAAACCAAACTGACCAACACGTACAAGTAAAAAGGGAAAAATAGCTGAAAGAAAAGAGAATCTTTTGGATCATCCTCCAAGGATTCCTACCTGAAGTGTTGGTAAATATGGCCACTACATAACTCACGTCCTTCAGTCTCCTCAGTGTGCCAACTCGTTGTGAGGTCCATCTCTGGGTACCATCCAGTCATGGTGCTCTCGGCCTCCATCAGTGATGTCCATTGTCTGCATCCAACACAATGGGGTGTGGGCATAGCCTGTGCAGGGGTGATTATAACGATACTCCGTAGGCACACCGAGACCCGCAAGGTATCTCAATATCCACTAAGGTTAAAAAAAGAAGAAAGATACAACCATGAAGTAACAACCAACCATACTTAGTTATATTCCCACACATATACCTATGTTAACGATCTCATCCCTACTCCAACTCTCAAGCCCAATCGTAACTGAGTCTACGCATAATGTAAAGTCAATCACCATGATGATAATGGTCGAAGACGTGACTCAACTCACATAGGTATGCCACAATAGTAGAGAGATATATATTATTAGTTGTAGCCACTGGATCATCTAAACTATCGAACCCACATAGGATATAAGACCAGCTAAGCCGTCAGACCCACACCGGATACATGACCAGCTATCTCATCTAAGTTGTCGGACCCACACATGATACAAGACCAGTTAAGCCGTCCGACCCACACTGGATAAAAGAACAACTATTCTGTCGGACCCACACAGGATACAGGAATAGAAGATATAACTGTAGAACCCGCACAGGATTCTAGTATACTAGTCATCATCATTGAACCCAATGAGGATTACAGTACGGTAGTCGTCACAGTCGAACCCAAAACCAGATTCTGGTATAAAAATTATCGCAGCCTGCTCTACGGTTCCTGCACACAGCATGCTGAATTCTGGGAGGGTCCGCTCCTTGGGAAAAGAGGTCAATACATCAAATATCATTAAGTCATGAGTTGATGTACCCCGAATTTTCATCTCATCGTAAGAAACCCAACACGATAGATGGAGCGTCCATTGGATGCCTAGTTTGAGAGTTATTGGTTTTTCCATACTATGGCCCCAGTTAGATTTACGCTTGATCCAAACCTGGCCATTTTTCAAAGTCCTCCAAAACACACTAATAGTATCAAAAATGTACTGCCTCGTTGTGAGGGTCCTAGTTCCATAGACGGCGTGTCGATCAGACACACGGTTTAGAAGTTATTCACATTTAAGCGAAACGGGCCCAACCCTACAAGCCTAGTGGGATTGCGGGTCGGCCCGACCTAGTTTGGCGGGTCTGACCCGGATGGGGGTCAACCCAGCCAAGTTCGGTGGGTCCGACCCACCTAGGGGGTCGGACCGGCCCGGTTGGGAGCGGCCCAATTGCAGAATCGGCCCGTGGAGCGGGCCGGTATGGTTCACCCTGCGGTGCCAAGCGGCTCCGCCTCTCCCTACCCGACCGGCCGATTCCGGCCGATTCTGTCCATCACGAGGGGTCCAAACAGTGGGATGTTGTCTCTCCCACACGGTGCCAAGAGGTACCACAGGTCTTCAGCCTGACTGGCTGGTTCACCAGTGAACGACACACAGGTGCGTGCTGCGATTCCCCCGCTGCGGGGTGCTAGTGGGCGTCGTGATCTTCAAGCCCAGTCGGCCGTAGCCAGCTGGTTCACCAAGCCAACCGGCCCATAGATTTGGGCTACATCAACTCCAGGTGACACCTGTGGGCACCGCAGTCTAGCAGCCCGGCCGGCAGTAGCTGGCCGGTTCGTCATCCTAAGCGGCCCGTGGACCCGGGCAGCGGTTTTCCTCCATGCGATCGGTACGTGGCCGCAGCCTTCAGTCACTACCCGCCTCTTCTATCCACCACGGCCTGCATGTCCATGAACTTTTTCATCTGGCACGGTGTGACGGCACCATTCCCTACCGGCTCTGCCTGCACTGTAAACACAAACAAGAATTCAACGGAGGGTCATCGGGCCTTGTCCATTCGGCCCACCCCCTCCACGTTAGGCGATCTCAAGAGGCCAAGGAACGAACCATTCCATTAATCATGAAAGAGGGTATACTTTTATTCAATTAAAAATTATACAAAAACCCATACCTTGATTCGAAGTTTGTTCATTGATGACGACATTGATTTATTGACGTCACGGTGCGTCCGAGGAGGAAGCGTCGTTGTTGGCGACGTTCTTCGTGGGCGGCGTCTTCTCCCTTAATGCAGAGGAAGAGGAAGGAAGACAGGCGTTCCTCATGGGCATCGGCTCATATTCTTGCCCCGGTCGAAGAAGGTATAACTAGTTGCTTCACATTCCTTTAGATGTGGAGCGATCTTCGTTGAAGAATGACGTTCTTCATCAAGAGAATAATATTCCACCAAGAGTTCCTCTGCATAGAATATTTGCCAATACAAATAAAATAATAGGCTCCTCAAAATTGATATTGCCATGCATTTCAAAACAATTCCAATTAATCAATTAATTGAGTGAGCATAATTAATTAATTTGATGGTGTTGGAACATAAATTAGAGAAGGTGGGAGGTGGAGAGTTTTCAAAATTAAAGGAGGAGAGAGGGAGATGACTTCATTAATACGAAGGGCAGACTAAGAGTTACAAAGGGAGTTTAAAGGAGTTAAAGGGGGTTTGGTGCTCATGTAGGCCCCACCTCCAAATTCTTGTTGGTCGATTTAACCGCCACCAATATAAAATTTATGTAATACATAAAGTTTATTTAATTTATTAAAAATCCCAAAAATTAATATCTGCTCTCGACCAAACGCAACTGCGGTAGAGGTCTCATTAACTGAATTCTGGTGCTGCGAGTTCATTGGTGTCCTCATATTTCAACTCAGAGTACCAGTTCAAAAGTTATAAATACCCACACGTATGTTTACTGAATGTACCCGAACAAAACTTCAGAAAATGATTCTGGGAAACTGGGCCTCAGAATCAGATGCTGTCAGGAACTGTGGACTCAAAACATTCCAAATATTTTATGAAAAAATTTCCATTGCAATTTCCAGGTCTTTATATTACCCCCACCTCAGGGCTTTACGTCTCCATAAATATACAACACACACTAGGGAAACAAAAGGGGGTACTGAGCACACATATGAGCCTCCCACTCCCATGATCCCTCTTGGAGGTTCTCTTGCTGCCAGTGAATGCGCACCAGAGGAATAGACCATCCATGTAGGACCTGCTCTTGTTGATCCTCAATCTCCACTAGAACCTCCGTGATGGTTCCCCCGTCATGGATGTTCAGCTCCCTATGGTCGATGATGTGGGATGGGTCATGCACGTATCTCCTTAGCAAAGATACATTGAAGATATTTTGCACCCAGTGTAACTAAGGTGGAAGGGCCAGGCGGTAAGCCCCCTTGCCTACTCTGCTGAGGACCTGGAAAGACCCGATAAAACATAGTGATAACTATCCACATCGGCCAAATCTCTGCAGACCTCATCGAGGTGAGACCCGTAAGAAGGTGTCGTTTCCATCCTCGAACTCGAGAGGTATTTGTCTCCTATCATCATAGGACTTCGGTCTGCTCTGTGTTGTCTTCTTCTGCTCCTGGATGATCTGTACCTTTTCTGTCATAGCCTACACCATCTCTGGTCCTACAAGTATTGACTCCCCTGGTTCATTCCAACACATTTGTGATCTACAAGGTCAGTCGTACAGTGCCTTGTAAGGGGCCATCTCAATGGTGGAGTGGTAGCTATTTTTGTACGCAACCTCCACCAAGTGTAAGTGATCCTCCGAGATGAAACCAAAGTCACAGACACATGAATGGTGCATGTCCTCGAGATTCATAATGGCCCCCTCAGTCCGACCATCCGTATGAGGATGGAAGGCGGTGCTCAAGTAAAGTTGTGTCCCAAAATCCTCATGTAACCCCTTCCATAGCCGAGATGTGAAACGAGAATCTCTATCAGAGATGATAGTCGATGGAACACTATGAAGTTGTACAATCTCCTAAACGTAGAGGCAGCCCATGCTCTCCACTGAGCTATGCTCTCAGATTAGTAGGGAGTGGGCCAACTTGGTGATTGAGTCTACGATCACCCAGATAGTGTCGTGTCCTCCAGATGTACGTGGAAGCCCCATCACGAAATACATGGATATCCCATCCCACTTCCACTATTGAACCTCTAAGGAATGAACCAAGCCTGCTGGGACTTGGTGCTCTGCCTTCACTTGCTGAAAAGTGAAGAATCGTGAGAAAAACTCCACTACTGATTTCTTCAAACCTGGCCACGAGTGCCGTCGTATGAGGTCTTGATACATCTTTTCCACACCTGGATGCACCACTAGAGGGGAAGTGTGGAACTCCCTCAGCACTTTCTCCTGTAGTGCAACGGTTACCATGGTAAGTCTAGTTAAGAGGATGATGTGATCCTTACGTTCAGAAAATCCATTAGGTTCCTACCCTGAGGATATCTGAGCATGTCGCGTCTTACATTCAACGTCCCCATGATGTGCCTCTCTGACTCACTGAAGGAGTGGAGGAGTGACTGTGAGAGACTATAAAAATACTGCTCCATCTCTATCCACAAAGGATATCTGCAACACGACCAGCAGCTCCGTCACCTCTCCTAACAGATGAATGAGTGATCTCCTACTGAGATAATCTACTATAATGATCCCCTTCCCATTAGTATAGACTATCTCGAAGTCATTGTCCAAGAGGAACTCAAGACATCATCGTTGTCTCATGTTCAGGTCCTTCTGTGAGAAGATATACCTGAGACTCTGGTGTTCATAGTAGACTATAAAATGATCACCCATCAGATAGTGCCGCCACATCTTCAAGGCAAAGACCACTGCTACTAACTCCAGGTCATGGGTAGCATACTTTTTTTCATTCCATCTCATATTTCATGATCAATACGGGATCATTTCTCTCTCCTACATCAGGACACACCCGAGTTCGATACCGGATGTGTCGAAGTAAACCACGTACCCTATGCCTTCTTCTGGAAGTCTCAAGATTTGGACACTAGTCAGCCTCTGCCTCAGCTCCAGAAAGCTCTGCTGGCTTCTCTCCAACCACACGGAGGGTTGAAACATCTCTACCAATGCTGATAGTGGTGCTACAACTCTGGAAAAGTCTAGAACAATGGTAAGTCTGGTCAACTCATGAGTGATCGACCACACCCTCTTATTTATGATTCCATCCTGTGCTGCTTGGGTTTTCCTTTTATCCGACCAAGGAAAAGCCATGCAAACATTTTAGATAAACCATAAAATTTTTGCCTATTATAGTTAATCTTTGTATGAACTGTGGTTGCCCAGTTCATACCCAAACTGATGTTGTAAGTCCTCGATGCTACCAACAACAGGTTCCAAACAAAACACATGCCTCAAGGGTCCAATCACACCTTCGACGTAAATGTGATTATCGAATCTCCACTCAAAGGTATCTCCAGACGTGAGGGTCAATTAAATGGCGTAAATGGAAACTCAAGGTCTTGGAAAAGATTGGTGGAATGAAGGAATGATTGTTACTTATGTCTATTATTATGGCAGCTAGTATTTGACACACTTCATACCTCAAATCATTCCTATATCCCTTGGGTCATAATCCTTGACTGCATGCAGATACTCTTTTCCCCTAACATCCAACTCCCTGAGCCTAGCAGGGATTACAAAGGTGGGTGGTTGTAACATGTCGAAAAGTCCACCACCTCATGCTCCTCTCCTAACTCTACTTCCACGTCTACTGCCCTATAGATTCATCTGCCTTTAACACATCATCTTCTTGAAACATTTACACGTTCAAGTCTCTGAGACTGGTGCTAGTTTCATGCTTTCCAACTGCTAACATTCACTATCTGTATCCGCTCAGCCAATAAACATTCCAATAAAAATGTTATCTCTAGAACCCTAACATAAGTAGGAATGCATAGAGGAAAAATTATTATCTCAGATATCCATAAACACACCTCTATCAATGGTCCGATCTCTAATGCACTGCTCACATTGTATTCATCAAGTACCAGGAAAGGTCGGTACGCTTCGATGAATACTCAACTACCGACATGTCATCCTGCCGAAACTGCATAAGTACTAGAAAACTCTCAGCCACCTCCTCAAGCCAGTCCTCAACCGCCTATGGGTCTGGCTCACCTCGGAACATGAGTGGTATCGGGTTCTGAAACACATGTAAGGCAATAAGGCTACATGTGTCCTCTAACGGCACTGCCGGTAGGGTCTAGTAACCAATGGGTTGTGATATAGTTGGCACACTATCCGAAGGTACCATATCGAAAACGGTCCAAGTACTAAAACCACACCACTATGCAGACCATCCTCATGGTCACTCATTGAAAAATATTAGTAGCTAAGATCAACATATGCTCTACTGGTGTCTTGACTAGGTAGATAACTCTAACCATCACCTCAATCTAGCCCTCAACTGCATGGGAATCTGACTCGCCTTAAAACCTGAGAGGCCTTGGCTGGTGATACTCGTAAAACACACTCAGTCGAAGTGCACCATCATCCAAAGCGACAGGTGGTATCTGCTTCCCAACAGGTGATGGTGCTGCTGGTACACCTCCCAAAGGTGCCAACGTAGAAAGAGGGCCCTAAACCGGAGCCTCATCGCTCAGTGGGCTGTCATCGTGTACTCTCTCAAGAACCCCACCTAGTTGTCTATGCATCAGCATCATGATAAGGAAGGTGTGTGACACGATCAATAAGTTATACCTTGTGAGATGACTCAAAGAGTTCACAATGACAAATTTTTCAAAAGAAACACACATGCTATCAGTGTTTTCGTGCACTGAGTCAGAGAACAAAAGTTGGTGTCCAAGTGTATAGATACGTCGGACGCTACACCATCACCGGTTTCCCTAAATTGATAACCACACCCAAATAAATTAACACTATAGTTATTAAAAGAAAAAGAGTCTATGTTCTGTGGTAGAACCGACCATGCTCTAATACCAATTTGTCACGACCCATCAACAAGGCCCATGTCGTGACTACCCCAAGCCCGCCTTCCATAGGCTAGGGGCTGGCGACTAGCACCAAAGACATAATTACCTAAGATGGGAATGCATTGCCTTTATAGATGTATCAAACACAATAGAGTATGCAACATGAAGTAAACACTAAGTAAAACTGAATACAGAAGAGTGTTCTAGAATGTAATTGGGCTAGTATACAAACCCAACTGAACTACAAGTACATGTAAAAAGTGACAAACAAATGAAATTAAAGAGCATATAATAGATTTCCCTCTGGGGATTCCTATATGAAGGGTAGGTAAAGATGTGCAACTTAGTACTCACCTCCATCAGTCTCCTCCAGGTGCCGACCCGTCGCAAGGTCCACCTCTGGGTACCATCCAATCGTGGTTCTCTCGGCCACCTTCAGTGATGTCTGTTGACTACATCCGACATAAAAAGGTGTGGGCACAGCCCATGCAGGGGTGAGTATAAAGACACTCAGTAGGGACCCGAGACCAACAAGGTCTTACAATATCAACTAAGGTTAAACAAAATAAGAAATATACAACCACGAAGTGAAAACCATTCTTAGCTATATTCTCATACATATACCTATGATACCAATCTCATCCCGACTCCAACTCTCGATCCCAATTGCAACCCAGTCCACACATGATGTAAAGTATATCACGACGATGATAATGGTTGAAGACATGACTCATCTCACACAGATATGCTACAATAATAGAGAGGTATAGATGATCATTTGTACCCACTAGATCATCTAACTTGTCGGACCCACCCAGGATACAAGACCATCTAAGCCATCAAACCCACACATGATACATGGCAAGATATCTCATCTAAGCTGTCAGACCCACACAGGATACTGGACTAGCTAAGCCGTCAGACCCACACAGGATACATGAAAAGCTATTCTATCGAACCCACACAGGATATAAGAACTGAAGTTAGAACTATTTAACACACACAAGATTCCAGTACAGTAGTCTTCGTTGTCGAACCCATGGAGGATTCCAGTACATTAGTCTTCACAGTCGAACCCACACAGGATTCTGGTACAAAAATTATCACAGCCAGCTATAGGGTTCCTGTACACAGCACGCTCGATTCTAGGAGGGTCCTCTTCTCAAGAAAAGGGGTAGATACATCAAATATCACAAATTTATGAGTTTATGTACTATGAAGGTCCATCTAATTAAAATAATCCAAATGCGACAGACAGTGCGTCAATCGGGTTCCCAGTCTGAGAGTTATTGTCTTTTCCGTTCTAGGGGTCCTGTTGAATTTATGCTTGATCCAAACCCTGCCATTTTCCAAAGTCATCCAAAACACACTATGAGTGTCAAAAAATGACCGCCTCATCTCAAGGATCCCAGTTCCACAGATAGAACATCGATCTGATGCACGTTCTAAAAGTTATTCACGTTTAACCGAAACGTGCCCCGCCCGTCAAGCCCAGTGGACTGGTGGGTCAGCCTGACCTAGATCGGTGGGTCAGACCCAGCTGGGGGTCAACCCGGGCTAGTTTGGCGGGTCTGACCTGCTAGGGAGGTCGGCCCAGCCCGGTTGGGCACGGTCCACCTGCGGACCCGGCCCGTGGAGCGGGTTGTTCCGGTTCGCCCGGGGGCGCCAAGCGGCGCCGCCTCTCCCTACCTGGCTGGCCGAAGCCGGACGATTCTCTCCAGCCCGAGCGGCCCAGATAGTGGGCTGCTGTCTCTCCCACACAACCCCAAGCGGCGCCATGGGTCATATGCCCAGCCGGCTAGTTCACCGGCGAATGGCTCGTGGTTGCGTGTTGTGGTTCCCCCACTGCGCGGCGCCAGCGGGCGCCGTGATCATCCAGCCTGGTCGGGCATAGCCAATCAGTTCACTAAGCCAAGCAACCTGCAGTTGTGGGCTTCGTATCCTCCATGCAGAACTTGCGGGTGTTGCGGTCCACCAGCCCGACTGTCAGTAGCCGGCCAGTTCTTCAGTACGTGCGCCCCGTGGACACGGGCCGCGGTTTTCCTCCGCGCAGCCGGCGCACGAGCGCTGCCGCCTCTTCCGTCCACCATGGAATGCATGGTAGTGACCTTCTTCATCTGGCGCAGTGTGATAGCACACTCCCTACCAACTCTGTATCCATTGTCAATGCAAACAAGAATTCAATAGAGGGTCATTAGGCCATGTTCGTTCGGCCCGCCCCCTCCATGTTAGGAGATCTCAAGAGGCCGAGGAAGGAACCATAGCATTCATCAAGAATGAGGGTATAATTTTATTCAATTAAAAATTATACAAAACCCCCTACCTTGATTCGATGTTTGTTTGTTGATGATGACATCAATTTTTGGACGTCGGGGTGCGTCTGAGGAGGACGCATCATTATTAGAGACATTCTTCATGGGCGGCATCATCTCCCTTGACATGGAGGAAAAGGAAGGATGGAGAGCGTTCCTCATGGGCATCTCCTCACATTCTTTCCCCGATCAAAGAAGGTAGAAGGAGTTGCTTCATGTTCCTCGAGACGTGGAGCATTCTTTTTTGAAGAACAACGTTCTTCATCCAGAGAATAATATTCCACCTAGAGTTCCTCTCCACAGAATATTTTCCCATGCAAATAAAATAATAGGCTCCCCAAAATTAAAAATGTCTTTCATTTCAAAAAAATTATAATTAATCAATTAATGGAGGGAGATTAATTAATAAATTTTATGGTGTTGGCACATTAATTAGAGAAGGTGGGAGGTGGAGAGTTTTCAAAATTAAAAGAGGAGAGAGAAAGATGGCTTCATTAATACAAAGGGGAGTCCAAGAGTTACAAAGGATGTTTAAAGTAGTTAAAGGTGGTTAGGAGCTCATGTGGGCCCCACCACACAATATCCTCCTATGAGAGGTTATGTGGGGTGTCGGCCCCACCTCCAAATTCTCTTTGGTGTATTTAGCCGCCCCCTATATAAAATTAATGTAGCACATAAATTTAATTTAATTTATTAAGAATCCCTAAATTTAACTTTCACTCTCAACCAAACGCAACTATTGTATAGGACCTCTTAAGCGAGTACTAATGCTGCAAGTTCATCGGTGTCCTCAGATTTCAATTCTGAGCATCGGTTCAAATGATAGAAAAACTCACACGTAAATTTACTCAATATACCCAAACAAAACTTTAGAAAATGATTCATGGCACACTGGGCCTCAGAATCATGTACCATCAAAAACTGTGGACTCGTAAAATTCCAAAAGAATTTAAGAAAAAAATTTCCTTGAAATTTCCAGGTCTTTGCAGAGTTATCTTACAAGAAAAATAAAATCTGTTTGATATCCTATAGAGAATTAGATGTTCTGTACAATTCAATTATTACATTCATAATCTCTTGAACTATCACTTCATTAAATTTAGCAACAAAGAAAAGATATTTACTATTCAATGGAAGATCAATTTTTATAAATTTTTATTTTTCCATGAATTGAACGATCTGATTAATATGAATTCTGAAATCATCCCTGTAGAATATTATTCCATATTTGGAAGGAATGGATGAATAACATTAATATCCTTTATTATCAACATTTAAATGGATTATCAACATGATTGTTAGGATTATATTACATTCTTACTTTTAAAATAAAATAAGAGATATAAAAGTAATAGTTAATTGTTTCATTATATATATTAAAATAATAGACACAGATATACAGACATAATATGATAACAGTAACAAGGAACAATTTCACATAGACAATAATATACCACACTTTTTTGTGCTTTTATGATTATTTGTGAAATAGAATATCATGAAGTGATGAGATTTGAAGTTTATCATTTTCTAATTATGTATATTCATCTGCTGTTAGTTTCTTGTTGCTACTGTGTTTTGCAATAGTTCTTCAAAATTTCATCCATATCTTTTTGTTTACACTCCTCTTAATTGTTTGTGTTAAGGCCATGGATAGGTAATGTAAAGGGATATCCTTGTTGAATGTTATTTTACCATTTAATAAGTAACTATTTCATTTACTCTACTAGGATCCTCGAAAAAAGGGTTTTCCTAATGAAAATCGAAAAACTCATGGAGTAGAGTGTTGGTGGAGTGGAATATGGGATTTATGATAACTAAAGCACTAAAATTATCTTATGTTAAATATCTTTCCCTTAATATTTTTTATTTACAATACATATTTTAAAATTTGAATAATTGTTTAACTTTTATACCGAGAATAGAGTGGGTGATAATATCCAAAATATTAGGAACTCAAATCTCCCACCCCCTTCTTTATTTCTCATCTAGCCATTCTCTAGGATAAAAATGATTTAAATTTTGATAAAGGTCCTATTGGGCCTATAGACAACATCCTCCATCCATATTCAATGGATCATTGTCAATATACATGGTATGAATTCCATGAACAATATTTTTTTTAATAAATTATTAACAAATTAATTCTACAGAACCATTAGAGGAGATATTTAACATTTGAATTTATAATTAATTTGAAACACAAGATGAAATATTACCTTTATATTGAGATGTTTTTTCATTGATTGTGTTTAAAATTCTAGCTCAATCGGTGTATCATCATTTCATAGAGAGGACCCAATGGAGATCCCCTGTATAAATGATCCACAAATGTTCACTTGATCTCCAAAAAATGACAATGAAACATCATGTTCTCGAGAATCTAATTGATTTCCTCGTATTGTTATATTTCATCACTTCACATTCCTTCAGACTTCACAAAATTACTATTTTTCTTTTTAGTCTTGAGAGTATGAATGGATGATGATCATGAGAGAAAATTATTATGCACAAATAATAACCTTTCTATGATTTACATAGTAGTCCATAATTAGGCCGTTTTTAGGGTTAAATTCCAATAAACTTTCTAATGGTAATCAAATAAGAATTAGTCCCCCATAAATCTAATTCCTTTTAAATATTATAATTATTCCTATTTTACTTATCACACATGAGAACCTGCACAATGATATATACTTATTTTACATTATGGTGAATAAATATTTTTCACCAAAAAAATATAGTCTACTCATCGTCCTCAACATATATAGAATTCTTGAATAAATATTTAATAAAATATTATTTATTTAATGAATAATTTTTTTTACAGTCTTGTAAAAAAAATTATTTAATATTCTAATAATGAAATATATTATTCATGTAATTATTAAATTAATATATTAAAGCCAAAAAAATAACAAGAGTTAAAAAATATTTTATTTATTCATATAATTGATTAATTACCTTATAAAAAATATTTATTTATTATTTTCAATAGATCAATAACATATCTATAAATACTACTTCTTGGTCTAGATAATAATATTTATTTCGATTATTAGATATAAATATTATATAACGAAGATCAAATGAAAAAAAAATATGTGTGACCCACTTAGAATCTTTCATTGTGGAATTGGGTGGGATTGCCTAATGTCTAAGACTACTATATAGAAATTAGTCAATGAACCCAAGAGGAAGAATATATGTTGCAATGAGGAAAACCATATAAAAATGCACAATGTGTAATATGATATATTTTCTATGATATATCAAAATATATGCCAAACTAATGTATCTTTAACAGATGTGTTTGATATATATTTCATTTACTGTCTGAAATGAACTCAATAATACACCATGGCCTTGGAGTTTAATCTGATGATCCCATTTCAGTCAATATATCAAGATATATTCTTCCCTAAATATTTAAGGGATAAATCCATTCTCCACATATTCATCATTACAATATTATTAATGATGAACCCCATATATTATAATTTCCACGAACATATTGTGTCACATTATGGTTTAGTACCTCAAAGAGTGGGTGTAATGAAATAAAATAATAATAATAAAAAAGTAAAAAAGATAATTACACATGTTCATATATAAGAATATGCAGTAACACATAAATATGTAAATTTCATACAAGCAGGCTAGTTCTCTTAATCTCTCGTCATTGATATTAACATGTCCGAACATTACAAGATGTTGTTTCATTTTCATTCAAGTAATTGAACCTAAATTCCAACATACTAATATCCCATAAAATAATGTTATCTTATAATAGAATAATTTTAAAGAATATCAATATATAATTTCAAGGTATTCATCATACTGGGGAACAGTTTTGACATTATAAAATAATTTTTTTAAAAACAATCAATTTATGATGAGGTATTTATTAATATTCAAATATGTGAATATACTAGTAATGTAATGTAATACGTCTTTGGTTCTATGGAACCTACTCCTATATACTCTCATTTGAACTAGATCCTAAAAATATCATATTTTTAGTTCTCATATATTAATTTTTCTTTCACAAGGTATGTATATAATTGGTAGGTATTCCATGTTTCTATGGAATGGATAGGTGAAGCCACATGACTATGTGATGAATATTCCTACTAAGATATCACTACATTGATAAAATAAATCATGTAGTTATATTATATAGTATACACCTACTTTTACAATATCAAATTCCTAACATCTTGATTAAGTACATTGTAAAATCTCAACATAATAATGATAAAAGTATTATTTTTTTAAAACCCCTGATGGGAACAATATATTTAAAACCCACTTCATAAGATATATTATAATCCAAAACATACCCAAATATTACATATATGGAATCAACTAGTTATAATAATGTTTTTTTGAATATTACATTAGCCATACTATGATACTCGATCAAAGTGTCCTAAATTTATAAAAGTGTTTAATCACATTTAGCACTAGTAATAACATATATGTAGACACTATGATATCATATAATTCAAAATTTTCATGTACTATCATATTGTTCAAACTATAATAATGTTCATTTACGATGGATTTTTTAACATTCACATAATATGCATAATGAATCATTAATAACAAACTTCAGTTAATATAATAGAATATGAGATAAATTCTTATAAATTAAGATTGTGACATTATTTAAATATCAACAACCACTTCATATTACAATTCCTTTTCTACTATAAATATTATATTAGGACTATAATGTGGTCTTTAATTATTTCAAATTTAATTTTCCCATAATTTTTTAACATATGTACAATGAATAGATTTATAAAACCCATGGAACTTTTTTATATATCTTTTTACATGGAATATGTTTGATAATTTATATCATTATTTGAGTAATTAATTTCACATTCTTAAAAAATTGGTAAGACATAATTGTTTTTCAATATTCTATCAACATATCTATCTTGAAAACATATAATACTCCTACTAACCTATTAGAGATAAATTAGAATCGTTAATTTCAAAACTTATACTTTATGATTATTATACATGATTTATCCAGAAATAATTTTTTGTGATTTTTATGTCTTATTAGAATTTGACGATGTCACTGTCCCTTTCTAGTTCTTCCACATAGACATATACCTTAGGGTATCCTTTTGGTCATGTCATATGTACATATTTCATAAGGTTTCCTAAAAATAAGGTGTCCTTGATAATAAATAGACAAATATAATGATCATAGATGTATGATTTGATTAGTGAATTTTAAAATTAATTTATGTAGGTTTTTAGTGTAGTTGAAGTGTGTGATTGGTCATGCCCAACTAGTTTTTTGTCATTATAGATGATCAATATGATATCTATACGATGATAAATTCCATGAACATTCAAATTGAATAATATAAAACAAAAAATCTATAAAACCCCATAACAATAGTGAGGATCAACAAGTATGATTTACAATTAAATTAATCAATAAAAAATATTACCTTTCAGGAATTATGTATTCGTATATGGATACGAAAAAAGATCTATGCTATACGATCGTTGTGATGTAGGAATAAAGAGAAGATTCCCTCTTTTGGTGATCCAAACATCTTTAGAAAATCATCAAACATCAAAGTAGGAATCTATGAGTGCTATCATGGATGATCATATATCTCATGTCATTGTACTCAGATTTCCATGATGACCACTTCTAATGTGTTTAACTTGATCATGATTAACATGATAGTGGGAGGTGTAGGGAGATTTTTCGTCTTTATTGGGAGCATTTACTGAGAAGGGATACTCGAGTTCTTGAAAGTATTATTCAAATTTCTTGTGCACCACCAAAAAAATTAATTTACAATGAAATAAGATTGTACAATTGGGTTTATATTTTTCTTGGGATTAAAATAATTAATTGCAGAAGTGCCCCTTAATATTTATTTAATTCCATATAGAACCTGATGTCTATATTAATTATAATATTCTTATTTCAATAAATGATATTATCTAGTGAATTAAAATTCATTATTATATATTAAAATAATATTAAACATATATTATTTCTCACCTCATAGTCATATCCCTCTAACCAGGAGAATTATAAAGTGAATCATTATATCAATGTATGATTTGGGAAATAATATCTACAATTATCTTAATAAGAGATCAATTCCCATTTACATGGTTTAAAACATCACTGAGTGTATAAATTTTTGGCATATAACATTAAAAAAGATGCAATGGATTATTAATAACTTGCTTAAATTTTTAGGAAGAATACAATGCAATTCCTCACTCATTGAGAAATTAATAAAAAATTATTATTAATATTTTTTAGTCCCATTATCATCAAATAATTAATCGACCTGTTATTCATGTCATTTGATGAATATTCATAGGATCCTTTACCTAATTAATAATGTTAAAAATCTAAAATGCATATTTTTAAGAAATACCGTAATCCATTGGATGAAGACATTTCTATATTCCACCATTTAGGGGATCCAAATATTCCCTTTTCCCAAATTAAATCATATTCAACCTATACTTAATTCCTTATTTTATTTTTATTTGTGAATTTTGAAATGTGTCAATGACATTATCACATACATTTTTCTCAATGTACGTGACCTTAAAGAAATTTATATCATCCCAAAAAACCTTGTAAAGGAAATTTAAAAAAATGATCACTTTATCCATACCATATTTGTAAGGTTTTTCAAAAGGGGCTTACCATAAATGGTAACAATATATTTTACTTTCTAAAACTATTCAATACATTTTAATAGATAAGGTGTTGTATTTTTTTCAATTTCAATAATATGATGATGTATAGGATAAGAATTTATGTTGTTAAGGTATCGATTTGTAAAGTAAAAGAATCTATATCTCCAAAGTATTTTTAATCCTAAATGATTGTGTACTATCTTGAAAAAGGTTACACCCTAACATGCCTCTAATGAAATATCTATAATAATATCAATAAGGGATAAATCCATTTATAATCTTGAAAAATAAGTCAGTCATTGTGAAATCTACATTTCAATGATTATCACATAATGTTACTTGTAAATCCCTAATCTATGTCAAATCACTTTTCAATGGATCCATGTAAAAATAAATTTTATTAACCTGGTGTCTAAATATTTATATAAGAAAATACTACATAATGTATTTGATCTCATTGCATAACCACAGTGGAATGTTACAATTTTCCAACATAATTTTCTATGTATAGTATACCTTACATAGTACAATAATAACTCCATTCCATTTATAGTTATGGTAAGGAAAAATTTTCTAAACATTTTTATAAATTTAAGATACTATTGATTAGTTTTATTCCACATAAGAGATTTTTCCTGGTGATGAATCTTCCCAAAATTTTTTATTGTATCAACATTACCCACCAATTTCATTTTAGTATGCTCAAATCCCTATAGCCATTTAAAATTTTGAATTATTGAAAATTTCCATTCAAATTTCTAATGGCGTGATTAATCATTCTTGTATCATGTTGCACCACACTTCGGGGTAAATTTGATTCACAACCGTTGAGAAACAATATACATTCATTTGAACATGCTTTTATTCTTTCAAATATAGAACCGCTTTAACATTGAATTTTTTTAGTGTCATTATATTTATAAGGATGATCATTATATTCTAGAAACATATCATTCATGACTGTATGTACTTCTATAATTCATATTTCACTCCATCTATTTCCATATTTAAAATTATACACCTATAGTATAGTTTCTAATATTGTATATTTTATAAAACCATTATAATATGGTGTCTTTTAATATGTCTTTAACCTCTCAATAAATTATTTAAATCTTTTAATATCATCTTCAACTATCATAATAATTTCTTCAATAATATTTCTACCATCATTTATGTTTTACACAAATTATATGATCCATAAACATCAGTTTTTTTCAAGTCATTAGCTATATTTAGATTTTTCAATATTCAGGCCACCATTTATAACTTCATTATATTCCGTGAATGAAAATTTGTCCTTCCAACTCTTCATGAAAAAATCCTCTCTAATATCAATAATGAAAAAATATAGCAATTATATGAGAAGGGTAATTTCCTCAATCAATTACAAAATGAAGAACTCTTTAACATTATCATCATACTCATTTCACATTGATTGGAATATATAAATTTTCAATTCATATTAATCTTATTTGGTTCAAAAATATTATTATTTAATAATAAACAAATATATATATATATATATGGTATGATAATATAATCCTTGTATGTTAGTAGTTATATATACACAAAAATTATCATTATATTTAGAAATAAAATTATTAGTTCATCAAAAAAATGTAATAAAACTTGAAGAAGAATAATTAAATGAATAAATAAGAATAATAAATCTAATTTTTTATCTTAATAAGATACATATATCAATTAATTCTATTTATTGAATGGATTCATAATGGAATATAATGACAATTATTATAATAAAAAATTAATTAAAATAAAAATATTCAATATTTTTTAATTATATATATATTTCAAGACTATTAAAATTTTATATGCTTAATGTTATTTTTATTCTATTTAATTCTGAAATATATAGGTTATTCGTCATTTTATTGGTCTCATGGACCTTTTATCTCTAGTAAAATACATATAAAACAATTTAAATATAGATGTATCCCTAAAATCCAATCATAATTTCACAATTGATTCAATGTTTAACCAAGTGTTAAATGTTTTTTAGTTATTTATGATTCATTAAGGTTACATGGAAGTGGAAATAATAGTACATGAATATGTAAAAAAGAATAGGAATAAAATAATTATATGTTTAGGCTTAGTGAAGAATTAATATTTATTTTAACTAATTAAATATATCATACATAGACCATATGAAACATTATTATAGAAATGACTGAGTTATTGGAAAAAATAATATAAAAAATGTATATTTTTAGGTTTTATTATCAATAATTTTTTAATATAAATTCATTCATTATATCAATCACAATTGATATACTAGTTTATATTGAAAAAAATAAACCATTTGATGCTAAATAATGAATTAACTATATTTTAAATGACAGTGTAATTTTTAATGAAACCGAATATTATTTAAAACTGTTTGAAACTAAAAAATTGATTTCAAAACCAAATGAAAAAACCTACATCATTTGGGTTTCACAATTTCAAAAGGGTTCTCAAAATGATTTACTAAAAATGATTTATATGAAATATATGAAATAAATAGTTGAACTCTGACCAATTACCCTTATATTAAAACCATATAACCGTATCTAATAGAAAATTAATTGTTCAAAATGGTGTTGGCATATTTATACACTATTATTTTATAAAAAAACAAAATTTCACTCCCTTTAGAATCATTCATTTAACTAATGATGATGAAGATATCATAATATGAAATTATATCTTATAAATCATGGAACATTATCCAGGATAATCCCCCATGTAATATGAATAAAATTAAAGAAAATTGGATATGATTAGAATATAAGAATGGGGTATCACGTGAATCTTTTTTGTAACACCCCCATATTCAGGTGCAATACCCATTTATTTTCTATTTTGATGTTATGTAATAAATGGGTTGAATTTTAGGAGTTTATGGATAGTTCTATTTTTTATGATCTTTTAAGGGTGCTCAATTTCATAATTTTTATGGGAGATCATTAAAATTCTATATGAAATCCTAAAAGGGAATTTAAAACCATAAGGATGGATCATTCCTTTCAGAAACCATGTTGGTTCAAGGGAGAAACCATAAAATTTGAGAAAAAGGGAAAATAATTATCATCGAATTAATTTTTGAACCTTGTGAACCAACAAGGAGAATGGTGGTTTGGAGTCATTGGAAAGCATTCGGTTAATTTATGGTGTCCCAAACAATTCACCCTATCCATACGAAATGCATTTAATTCATTTAAAAGTAGATGTTAAATATTTTTTAACCATGAAAATCATCATTTTACTCTATCCTTCCATAATCATTATGAAATGATCCAGGCTTGTGTAACGTATTTTGATATCTAATGGGAAGAACATCTTCCTCTGGTGGAGTTTTCATATAACAAAAATTATTAGGCCATGATATAGATGGATTTGTTTGAGGAATAATATGGTTTTCCTACTTGGTGACCACTTTTTTGTGTTGAAACTAGTGAATATTACAAATTGGGGCACAACCTTGTTCAACACACAACTGAAAAAATTCATATGATTATTAAATATATTGTTTTAAACCAAATCTATGTAAATTGTTATCTAGATAATAATCATCAACCTTTATACATTAACGGGGGAGATTTTCTTTTCATGGAAGTCTCTCAAAAGATAGATCATCATAAATTTTTTAAATAAATAATGTTATATCCCTAGAATGTTAGAACTTTATAGATGTTAGAACATCAAAAATATATGTTGTAGAAATGGCCAAAACATTTCAAAAGAACCAAAAATATCTTGGTTTATAGGGAATAAAATCCTAGTGTTGGGGAGAATGTATCATCCATGATTTTAGGTATATTACCTTTTTATTATCTATTTTCAATTTATATAATATTTGGGATGTGTTCTTGGAGTTGATTGATGTTTTTGATATTTTTTTAATGTGGTTTTAATGGTGCGCTGTTTGAGAATGGTTAGGGGGAACCATGAAACATTGTCAAGAAAGCAAGTGAAGGAATTTTGGACTCTAACGATTGGATCAATGGTTTCCCAAACCATGAGGGAGCCTACGATAAATCATTCATATGGAGATAGAGTTAAAATAATGTTTTATGCTTGGGGGAATACACATAGATAATGTTAGATTTCCCAAATAATATTTCCTATCTTTGTTATGTGAATTTAATGTTATAAAAATTATATTTTATTTTAGGTTCAAACGACAATTGCCTCATGTTTGTCCAACACTATTAGGCTCCCAAACCCCAATACTTACATAATTAATATTGGTTGTTACCTTTATTATAAATGTCAATTTTGATAGATCTATGTGTGTTACAACTATAGAATCATTATAATGTCAATTTTCCCAGCTTTTATCTATATTTTATCATCTCCTCTTACTGAAAATATTTGATATGATCTATTGTGTGTGTATATATGATCTATGGGGTGTTTAGATGAGATCATGAATGGATCTATTGAAGGAAATTTGATGTAAAACTGGATCAATAGGTTTTGATGTTTTTTTCTTCTATTTCATTGAATTTTGAGAGGTATGTGGATTACCTATCTTATCAAATCATTATTTAACATGAATTATAACATTTTTTAAATGGTTTTATTATGTTTGAATAGAATACATTATATGATTTCATAAAGAAAACTCGTAGTGGTTTATAGTTTGGAAATATATTTTATTCGAATTTTTTTTGGAACACCCCTTTGAATTATGATTTAGTTTTATGTAAGAAAGATGTTAATTATTATTTTTTAAAATAGTGAATGAATTTATGTGGAATAATTTGGTTTGATAACTATTAATACATAGTGGTGTTCTTTTATATTTCATTTTATGAGGCTTTAATGGTACGAAATTGGTGCTCGGTACAAGAGTGAAGGCATGTGGGATTTATCACCATGTGATGACTTGATGATGAACACATCACCTCTTGTGAGACTTGGAATTTTTAATTTGCATGCTTGCCAGTGTGAGTGGATGGATGTGGTTTGTGTATTCCATGATGATATAATATTTAAATTGTACCGCATTAATTTTTATTGTTTTGGATTTGTAAATTTTTCTGATGTTGGTATAATTTTTATTAATTGTATTTTGAATTGTGAACTAAGTGTTGTTTTCCAAGTGACATGATTTGGCAAGTATTTTGGGGAAATTTTAATTTGAGTGATTCTTCACCATCTTCATATGTACTTTAGTGCATATGAATATATTGTTTTCCATTGTACAGGGAAATGGAATATTATTATTTCACTAGTGGTTCCTCTTGATTTTTTTTTCTAGATTTGGATCTATGGAATTTTAAATGATATATATATTTGGAGTGGTTCCACCAAATTGTAGAGTCATTTTTTATTTTAGGTTCTAATTTTTATTTTTTACTGTTTTCATGTTACTGTGATATAGTTGTTTTGTTGGGATTTCATTTGTGTTGTATTTTTTATACATCATGCATCATATAGATTGTTTTTTATTGATTTTTATTAGATAAGAGGGATTATTTGAAAAGTGAATATCATCCCTTAATGTTTATATAATCTATTAGAATTTATTTCCAGCCTTTTGTGTCTTGGGGGTATCTCCTAATATTAGTGGAACCTCAAAACTATCCAAGCCAATTTTTTGGGTCGATATGTTACAATTTTGTTTGAAGAGAATAAAAGAACATGAACAATCATGAATGACCATTGATAAATAATTAAAAATATGATTAAAATGACATTTTTTGGGTATTTTGTGTCTCAATTCATCAAAAATAATCCACATAGTCATAGAAAATTCCAGCTTCCCTAAATTCGTGAACAACCTGAGCGAGCGATGTGATCTTTTAATGATTGTTTGAAATAGGTGAATTGGTTTTAGCGCTACTAACCAAAAAATTACGATAAACCCTATTTATCAGCACTAAAATTATAATCCTTCATAAAGAAGGCTTTTATCAATACTAAATATAGAACAACTAAATTTTAAATTTTATCAATGCTAAAAAATGATGATTAAAGTACATTTATCACTGCATATAATTTAGTGTAGATAAATGCGATGCTTATTTGTTTTATATTTTCTGCTAGTCAAAGAAGACATTATCCATGCTATAGTTATCGTTGATAAACACCTGAAAAAATGAAATATGAACCAATATGAATTAAAATGAATACAAAAATGGTAATAAATAATATTTATTATATAAATTAGCAAATAAAAAAAATAGTGTTATTATATATAAAAATTAAAAAAAATTAAAATGAATATATATTAAAAATTTATTTTATATAAAACATGATTACAATAAATTACTAATTAAAACAAATACCAAAAAATTATATTATGATTTAAATAAAAACTTCAGAAATTTTGATGAATGAATATTATTTATATAAATTAGATACCTATTAAAATTATTAACTAATAATAAATACAAATGTATAAATATATATATTAAAATTAAAAAAAATACGAAAAGAATAAATATAAAAAATAAATAATGATTTAAAATGATTATATTTCAAAAATATAGAAAATATAATAAATAATGTTAAAGGAATAAATATTAAAAATGAATAATATTTAAAAATTATTGATAAATAAATTATAGAAATATTAAAAAAATCAATACATATTATTATTTATAGATGTTATTTTATTTAGAAATTATAATTATTAAAATAAAAAATAATAGATATTAAAAAATATATTTTCATATATATGATTTAGAATAAATTTCTTATTAACAATGGATAAATAATAATTGTATAAATATTTAAGTTAAAAATTATTAAAAAATATTATGGAATATTAAATATATATATTGAAAATATTAAATATTAATAAATAAAGATATACTACTAAATATTAGAAATTGAACAATTTACAAAAAATTTAAAATGAATAAATATAAAAATTGAATAATTATAGAAGATGAATAAATTGCAAAATTATTACAAAAGATCAATAATAATAAAGATTAAATAATATTTAATGATTAAATATTTAAAATTTTATTTAAACAAAAAATATTTAGACTTAATTATTAATTCAAAATTATAGAATAATACATGAATAATGATTTAAATACGAAAATATTAATAGAAAAATGAATAAGATTTGGGTACATAAATTGCAAACATATTAAATAAATTAAATATTAAAAATGATAATTTATAAATAAATATTAAAAAATGAATGAATGAATAAAGAATTTAATGAAAAAAATATTAAAACATAATAAATCAAAAATTGTGAAATGTAAAAAAATAATATAATAATATTAAATAAATAAATTTAAAAATGAAAAAAATTTACTAATTAAAATTATTAAATTTCGAAAATATTAATAAAGTGAATAAATAATATTAATTATATGAATTAAAAAATTATTGATAAAAATTAAATAAAATTGAATAAATATTAAAAATTACATTAAAATAAAACACATATTATAAATTATATATTAGTAAAGTTTATATAATATAATGTATTTATATAATATTAATAATAGTCACATTTATATATTTTTATTAATATTTAAAATCTTTTAAAAATTAAACACATATACAAACACATACATATGCAAATACATGTGCGTAATCATACTCATATTTTTTAATGCATCAGATTGTATCTGTATTATTTTTGGATATCATTTAGATTATTTTTGAGACCAACTGCTGATAGGATGTGCGATTTTGAGGCCTGGTGTGTCCGGAATAAATATTCCAAATATATAAAATATATTTAATGGAACACTCACATGTTTTTAAAGAAAAATGCTATAACTTCTAAATGGGTTCCCAGATTAGATATCTGAGTTTAATTTTGAGTTAAGAACACATGATTTAATCTACGCACGACTAATCCATATTTAGCACATGTCATTTCTATAAAATACACCGCATGAATAAAGTGAATAAAATAATTTAAATAAATTTTAATAATTATTTTGTCGACATAGAGATTATTTCACCTAAATATTCTTCTTTAAATTGAAGTCTATAGAAAAATTATAGTATCAAATTCATAGTTGTGGATCCATTGCAGAGCCACTAGAGATAACGTCAAAGGATTTTTCTCAGGAAAATGATGTCATGATCATAGATCGACAATCCGTGCCCAACAGATTAAAAGGATCTTGTCAACAATAATGGTGCATCCCTATTCATTAAATGAAATTTATCCTAATTGAGTAAGGGAAATTGTTTGAATTGTTGATTTTGCATATTATAGATTTCTATAACAAACAAAAATCACTCGATCATTGGATTTGTCTGTTGATCTAGCGTATTTGATAGAATAGTTTATTTCGGTGTTACATCAAGATAATTTTCTTGATTATTCAATTTATTAATTGTTTTAATGTTGTTCTGATGACAAGGAACTAAGAACAACATGAACATTGATCAATGTCCATTCCTCTCCAGGTTCTTGTTCTTTTTCTCCCCCGAATTCTTAATTCATCATGAACATTTTTCATTTGGACCATGGATTGAAATTTCCCATGAATTTGGTCCTTCCACACCAATTTCATGTTAAAACTACAAGATAACATATATCTAGGATTGGCCCAAGATGAATGTGGTGTTACGATGGAAACAACATTGTTTCAGAAGGTTAAAGATACCTGATTTCATGTTCTACGACCTTCTTTGATGCACAATAAAAACAATCATTTGACTAATATTCCTTGCATATTTAAGGGCTATAAATTTATTTTTTTGATGTTGAGGGTCAAAAAAAGAATATACTGGAGTTTTCCATCAATGAATTGTTATATCAGAGGACACTATAGTAAACAAGGTATACATAGGAAGAAACAATGATTCTGGAATGACAAGAACCATACGATATGTAATTTGGGATTACATGGAGTCTCGGGTGACCTATGCGGTAGATATAGATTCATAAAGGAGTTTAGGATCACACATCTTGTTACCCATCTCTATGGACTTAGAATGTACATCAGACGGTGCATGGACATGCAGCAGAGTACACGGGGGGGGGGGGGGGGGGAGCACATCATGTACTCCCCTATACAGAAATTACCTAGGCAACTACAAAGGCTAAGTTGTATACTGGAACATAGAATTAAGTACATGGGATGAATTCGTATACTCACAAAGAGGTAGAGTACATGGGAATCGAACACATTGTGTACTTTAATATGGACACAGGATGATGACATAGTCTGTTTACACAAGCATTACTCGGGGTTAAGGGGAACAATGTGTGGACCCTTCTACACATTCTTTACTTTATTATAAATGGATTAGATCCATTTCCACTGTATCATCAACAAGATTCAATAGGGTAAATTACCTTTATCCTTTACCTGAGGGTCATTATATAATTATATCATACACCATGGATAACGATCCCACCAGGATAACATCCTAGATAGAGTCGTTGGAATCTCTTAGAGTGACTTGTAGTGGGATTATCTATTCATCTACATTCCCTAGATATCGTTCATTTTATCATTGTGACCAACACTATATGGGTGTAAATTCATAACATAGTGGGTAAATCTATATTTATTTTGTATTATCACCTCTTATCCCTAGTAGTGATCCTCATATGTGTATCATATTATCTTCTGATCATCATTGTGTACTTTCACAGGACGAGTCCTAAAAAGCATTACATATGAGATGGACATCATTAGTTTTATCAAAATCAAGAGTTTGTTCTTTGAGATGACTGTTTTGTGGATTCAATGAGCTAGAATCCAAGGTTGGTATACTAAGTTTGTGAATTACCTTTAGAAATTTTTTTTTCTTTACTATAACTAAATATTCATGTTATATGTTTTGTTGAAAAATACCTTGGTAGAGTTGACTGTAGTTAATTTTTTATATGATTTTTGGTTTTGGGGTTTCCTACAGAGTATTGTAACATTAACCCTACATGGTATATCCTCGCATGTGTCGTACCTTATGAAAATGATCGACCTTTTGGACATGGACCAGACATTTCTTAGTTAGATCAGACATATTGAGATGTGTCACTACGATTTCTTGATAACAGTCCAAGTCTTACATTTAGGTTGGATTTGTGTTTTAGAATCTTTCTAAGGGGCTTTTACTTGGAGTTGTTTAATTTCTATTAATTCCAATTGTACTATGGTTATGGGATATAGATTGTTTATGCATGGATGTTCTGTTGTTTTTTAAATTTTAGCATTATAGAGTCTTGGAGGAGTTTTTGTGTGTACAGATACGTTGGCTATGGCCTCCCATGTAAGTGATATGCATTCTCAATGCCAGTCGCAATCTACTAGACTATTTGAGGTGGGATTGGGGAGTCGTGTCACAAGCCCCTTTGGGACGACTTGTGACATATATACACATACACCTACCTAAATTTAAATTAAAATACATACACATACATATAGAAAAATGTGTATACATACGAATACACAAACAAATACAAACACAAACATGAATACACATACATATATTCACATTCAAGAATACACATAAACATAAAATCATCCACATAGATTCATACACATACACATACAAACAAATACAGATACACATACATATATATACCAAAATATACATATACATACATACCTAGATACACACACACACACATACATATATATATTCATCTGTACACATAGATACACATACACATACATGCGCATACACATACCCATGATTATACATACGCATACACAAACACATACATACTCATGAACACAAACATACACATACACAGTCAGAAACATTCACATACACAGTAAAAAACATACACATGCACATATAGATACACAAACACATATACGCACATAAATACATACACTTATATGTACATACATTCATACACATATATATCTACATTCATACATACACATACATTCCTACATACATATGAATATACACACAAATAAACACAAATATAAACGTATATTCATTCAAATTAATTCATATGCACATGCATGCATGCATGAATTAATTTGTACATACACACATATAGACACATATTTCATATATATGTACATATAACGACCCCGAATGTTTTCATTATTTATTCCTGTTGTTGCACCGTAAAATTTTATTGTCACATATGGATTCACATCACAACCTCAAAAATTATATTAATATAATTGTGTGTGTATTTCGATGTTTATTTATCTACATTTTTAATCATAAATATAATAAAATAAATTAAAAATCCATAATAATTTTATATAATTATTAATAATTTTTTAATATATTATATTTAGAAATAAATATTTTATGATTTAAATAAATTATTATATAATAATATTGATTTATATAAATTCCATATTTGTTTCTTATATAAATATTGAAAATAAGATTAATACAAATGTTTTATTTTAAAATTAATTATATTATTAAAATATAAATTCTATATTTAACAAATTTCAATATTTCATTTTTATATTTTATAATATGTCACCACCCAATCCCACTAGATACCAGTCTCATGTGGTGGTAGTTGGAATGAATTATTTTGTTCCAACATATCTTAGTGTTTATGAGTTTTGATCAATCAAAAAATTACTATTTGAATTCAGATGAATTTATCTTAAGTGTTTTAGTTTATAATTTATATGTGGAATTTATCCTTTGATTACAATAAGTGATTGTGTTATAGTTATTTATGTATTCAATCTATGTTAATGTATTTTTTCATACAAGAATCAATGTTCTGAATGAATATATTTTGTCTACATAGAATTAAAAAACTCGATGATGGATGTTTATCTTACTTAGTGTGATATTTTCTTACGAAGAGAATGAACCAGATACCACATATTCAAAGTCAAATAATTTAGAAGATATTTAGTTATGAAAATTCATTATCTTAAAAAATGGATATTCTCACTAGTTTATCTTACGAGCAAAAGATGATGTTGTGAATGATAAGTATTACTCTTCTATAAAATATTTGTATTACACTGAAGAATTATCCTATGAAATGCTGAATAATGGTTATCTTACACGCAGTATAACTCAAATATTGGTATCATCATACAATCCCTCCACGGATGTTATCATACACTAATGGTACCATCACATGGATATATTACAATGAACTAGTTTTCATAAATAATTTCGTGATTACTTTCATAATATCTTTATAATATGATTCAAGCTTTTTAGCGTAGTAGTAAAGGGATATATTTGATATTTTTGAAGAATGGAATCATACCAAAAATTGCCGACCATATCAAATTTTCAATGGATTATCAAATCGATTGTTGTTATTATATCTCAAGCTTATGTTCTAAATAAATGAGGAGAAATAAAAGGAAGAGTTAGCTATTGCATGATATATATGTTCATAATAGACACAGAATAATGGAAGTACTCTACTAATGATAATAAAAAAGGAATTCACATAGACAATATAATATTCAACACTCATGTGATATTCATTAAATTCTATCAATGAAATTGAGGAATATCCAAAATATTTCATTGAATTTTATCATCTTTTCTTGATGTATCGTAATATACCGTTAGTTGGTACATGAAACAGTGAGTTGTAATAGTTATTCAAATCACTGTTCATTTATTTTTATATAATCATTGAATGTATGTGTGTCATGGTTGTAGATAGGTTATATAAAGGAAATCTTGGTTGAAATATCTTATACCTTCTTAATAAGTTACAATGGCTTGTACTCATCTGGGAGCCCCAAGATAATGGGTTTTCATAGTGAAATTCACAAAATTGAAGGAGTAGAGTGTCAATGGGGTATACTAGAGAATTTTTATTACCCAAATATATATAAATCATCTTTTTTAAATATCATTATATTATGATTCTATATTTCTTGTACCAATTTTCATTATGGAAAAAAATTACTCTCATACCTCAAAAAGTGTGTTTTTATGTACATAAAATTTTAGGAACTCAATTCACCCACCCATCCTCATTAGTTTTATAACGAACCATACATTACATATATTGTTAATACATCAAAAATAAAGAAAACTTATTACAACATATAACAAAACCATAAAAGGTCCGTATATGTATAGTGTCTTTAGAAACTAGGAAACATAAACAACTGGTTCATAAAACGTCTAAAATGTATCCCATTAATTTCATCATATCTATAGTCCCTTTTGGCATATCATACATAATAACATTCTTCCTGGCCTGGGAAAAGAAAAAATTCTAAAGGGTGAGCTCAAATGCTCAGTAAGGGTAATCAAAAGAAATATCAATCACATCATATTCATAAGAACATAACATTTTGGAAATATTACCCTGCAAAAGAGATCATAATTTCATAACATGGGATAAATCATGGTAGTTGAATGTAATCACAATAATCATAACTTAAAACATGAAGCTTTGTTTCATACACACATAATCATAAAGAATCATTTCTTATTAATAAAGACTTATTGCAAAGACTATATTAGTGGACAAAGTCCATTTCTGAACCGAGTTCATTCCTCGTTTTAGTCCTGTTTCACTGAACCGGTTTAACCTGCCATTCCTGCCATGTCTATCTCATGAGATATAAAATCTTTACCCAATTCATTGGAGGGAGATATACGTCACACCCATCTCATAATGATACCATTCTTATGTGCGCCACAAAATAATAAACCATACATCATAGCATAACCCATGTAATGAAAATGGGAATCTTAAACATCATGACATCATAAAAAAATCATCTAAGATAAAGGAATTCATAAAAATATTTTCATCACAACATAATCTTGTCAATTTAATAATAGGGATATAAAAAGAAACCTATATTATCTTATATGGAAAATAATTTTGATAAAACACTTGAACTCCATTCTTGAGGAAAATATCCTTTCTACTTCAAATTTTTTTTCCTTTCTTAACATGACATTCATTTTTAATCTAAAAAAGTAGATTGAAAATAAACATGTAAAATTTTAAAGGAATATTCTTTTAAATAATTATTTAAAAATCCATTCATGCCGTATATGTTAAAAAAACATTCTTCTCATACTTTTGTCAGAAAAGTCAAAAAGTACCTCGTACGAAAAATGACAAAAGATTCCTTTCATATCTTTTACTAAAACTCCCAAAAGGGTAAAATTGGATTTAAAAAATTGTAGGTGGATGGAAATAATATTAAATATTGAGGAAACATGGATGTGGATGATAAAATACACCCTAGTAAATTCCAAAGTGTAATCAATCTCGGATAAAAAAAATGAGATTGTAATATTTTCCCTTACCTTAGGTCCGATTTGCTTCGTAAGTGTCCAAAAATCCTGTATAATGATTTAAATAATGTTATTGACTTATTCCAGAATCAAAAATATTGTTATGATATCATATATGTTCATTTTCTTAACTTCTTATTAGTAATATTTCATTACTACTTGTTATTCGGGTGTTTATTACTTTTTGTTCTTATGCGTGTTTTGTCGACTAAATTCTTATTATTCTCTTTAGGATATAGATACCTAATTTCCAGAATGGTATTAGTGTACTATATATCAAATTTATTCATTTAATTAATTTATATAATAATTATTCAATGAAGATCATATAGAACGAATCAGATCACATCGTGGAGACGGTATTCCGTACATACGCATGAGCGATGATATCGTTCACATGATCGTGGAATTGTATTAGAGTGTATGTATACTATTTCAGAATCAATAACAGTTTACAATAATCATATATATTCATTATTTACACCATTATACCCATCCAAATAAGGTGGTGATGGAAAATAGATTACACCATGCCGTGGAGATGGTATTTCGTACGTACGCACGCGCGGTGATTTCGTTTTCCGTAAGATGGATAGATGGGGAAATATGGTTGTTTCATACTTATAATAAAATATCAGTATATGAGTGATACTGATGTTATTAATTCATAATGAAAAAACTAAATAAGAATAAGAGTAAGAAGAAGTAAAGTTGAAAGAATCGGTAACTGACATTACCACTTCTTTGAAGCGCCTCTTTGAGAACTCTTCTTAGGGCACACTACAATTGGTCTTTGAAGAAGCCCAGGACCTCTAGGTTGTTTCTAAGAAAGTGGGGAAGTGAAATGGTCAGGTATTGTCCGAGCATGATGGCTAAAATTGGTGCGAGGAGGAGAGGGAGGAGGTTCCCTTTTATAAGGGATGAGAGGGGCACCTTTGGAAATATAAGAAATATTAGTTTATATTAAATCACAACCCCACATAGAAACGTACAAAACGACTCATATCCGAATATTAGATGAGATATTCTTGTAATATCATCATACAATAAAATTTATACATGTTAGGAATTTATTTTTAAACAGTATCAACTTGATTTATCCTTATTTATCAATTTAATTTTATTTGTGGTAATAATATTCTACATTTCAAATTATTATAAATAATTACATATGTGTTGTGAATTTTCCATAATTTGACACTTTATGACATTGTAGACCATATAAATTTTAATTCATAATTTTTAAATATTGTTGTGATATTTAAAAAATTTTATAATATGTTATTTTTATAAAATAACAATAGTGTCAATTTTGACACTATTTATTTATTTGAATTTAAATAAAATATATACAGAAGATATGTTCAAACTAAAATCTTTAATAGATTCATAAAATGTCATATGTATCTATAAAATTAGTTTAGAACATTAAATAGTTCATATAATATTTATTTTAATATTTTTAAAACCATTTATTTGATATTTAAATTAATAAAATAATTTCAACATCACTATTGTTTCATAATTAATGATAATTATTTAATCCCTAAAAATTATAAATAAATTTCTATAATGTAGATAATTGTATTAGATTTATGGAGATTATTCATTTTCGTAGTTTCATTATGTTTATCACTAAATTAAAATTATTATACTTATAAGATTTAAGAAAGTGACATGTTGTCACATTCTTTGGTTTTAAGAATAATTAAATTATTTTCATGGAAAAAAGTCCATTAAATGAATCTAATCCGACCCTTAGGTGATATTGGTAGACTTTTAGTCATCCAATAGGATTTTTTCAGGTGTTAGGGTAATTTTATAATCTTATATTTACCCTTAATTACCCGATTTTCCTTTAACTATGGTAAATAAAATTTGTAGTTACTATTCATAATGCCCAAAAAAAAGTAGCCTATTAACATTTTTTGGACCGACTTATTCAAAATATAGAATCCATTTTTCAAAATTCAAAACATATAACTTGCAGTAATTAATTTAAAATAAATCTCATTGTTATGAAAATGGGTTTTAGAAGTTAAAACATTGCCAAAGATTGAAATCTTTTTTCCTATGAATTCAATGTGAAATTAATGCTAATGACATAAATTATATTAAATGGTAAAAATATATTCTATTTATAATTTAAAACCATTAGATAATATAATTTAACCATATGAATTATCACAATGAAAAAAGTTGTTTTAAATTAAAAATTAGCGTATTTTTTCTATTCATCAAAATTTGAAATTTATCAGAAAAATATATAAAAATTATCCAAAGTAAATTTTTATACCCTGATTAAAAAGAAGAATTTTATTTTGTAAAATTGAACTTATAAAAATGTCAAAACTATATTTAATGTTGTTGCGCCATCAAAAGGCGGCAAGACAGCATTTTTTGAAAAATACTTATTTTACCCAAAAAATTTATTTTGTTCTCTTAACATGTTCTAGAAAATGTGTAAGATAAATAATAAAATTCAAAATGTAGATAATACTATTAATAATGGCTAGTTCATAATAATATATCGTGGTTTAGTGAAACCCGGTATTGCGTACTACACATGCTATCGAGGAAGGTTGTGATTGCGTGTAATGCATGTCAAGTCCGTATTGTGTGCTGTGAAAGATTCCTTTGGTGTTGCATATAACATAAGAGATAAAAAAATTCCCATAAAATCTCAGGGTGTTACATTCTACCCCCCTTAAAATGAATTTCTCCCTTGAAATTCGTCACATCATTACAAACTAATGAGGATACCTCTCCCTCATCATATCCTCAAGTTCCCATGTAGCTTCTTATAATTGGTGGTTCCTCCATAAAACTTTCACCAAGTGAGTGGTCTTGTTCCGTAGGAAATTTTCGCTACGATCCATAATCTATATCAGTTGTTCTTCCTAAGAAATATTTTTGCTCCAGCGGTACAACTTCTGAGCTGAGTACATGTGAAGGATCAGGTATGTACTTTCTCAAGAGAGATACATGGAACTCATCGTGAAATTGAGAGTGATTCAGTGGATGTGGCAATTGGTAAGCTTCCTTTCCAACATGATCTAGTATTTCGAAAGGACCGATTTATCTAGGGCTCAACTTCCCCTTCTTTCCAAATCTCATGACCCTCTTCCAGGGAGATATTAGTAAGAACACTTTTTCACCCACATCAAACTCTAAGTCTTTTCTTTGGTTGTCGGCATAAGTTTTTGTCACCTTTGAGCTTCTCTTATGTGTTGTTAAATATATCTGACCTTTTCTTCCATCTCATCTACAAGATCGGGTCCTAATAGCTTTCTTTCCCCAACTTCATCCCGAAAAGTTGGAGTCCTGCATTTCTTTACATAGACAGCTTCATAAGGAGCCATCTAAATACTGGAGTGAAAGATATTATTATAAGAAAATTACACCAAAGGTAGGTGTTGATCCCAACCTACTTTGAAATCCATAGAGAAAGCTCTCAACATATCTTCTAGAGTTTGAATTGATCTCTCAGACGGACCGTCTATCTGAGGATGATAAGTAGTGCTGAAACTCAACTCTGTATCCAGAGTATACTGAAGACTTCACCAAACATAGAGGTAAATCTCGGATCCCGATCAGATATAATAGAAAGTGGTACTCCATTCAATCTTACCACTTCCTTTACATATATCCTGGAAAGCTTATCCAAATAGAAATCCTCTCCAATAGCAATGAAGTGTGCAGACGTTGTATGACGATCAACTATGACCCAGATAGCATTATTGCCTTTCGATGTTTTAGGAAGTCCAGAGACAAAGTCCATAGTGATATTTTCCCATTTCCATTTGGTTATGGGTAATGTTTGTAACATTCCCATAGAATTTTGTCTCTCGGCTTTAACTTGCTGACAAACCAAGCATCGAGAGACATATTCAGCAGCATCTCTTTTCATGCAATCCCACCAGAAGTACTCTTTCAGGTACCTATACATGTGTGTGCTTCTAGGATGAATAGAGAATGAAGAAATATGAGCCTCATCTAGCAGCTCCTTCTTTAATTCGGGGATGGGAGGAACAAAAACCTGATTCCTGAACATTATTATCCCATCACAATCAAGGTTGAATTCAGGAATATTTGTCACCTTCTTTTGTAACTCTACATCTTCTTTTTATGCCTCTTTAATCTTCACATGTATAGATGGTTGAACATTCATTTGATAAAGATACAATTTTTTCCCTTTCAATATATTTCCAAGATTGATCCTTTGTAAATCCATAAATATAGGATCTTTTGTGATCCTCATCATGGATAAGATATCATGGTCTTGTCGATTTAATGCATCTTCCACCTTGTTTGCTTTCCCAGGGTGGTAATGAATTGAGGAGTTGTAATCCTTAATCAGCTCCAACCATCTTCAATGGCGTATATTCAGATCCTTTTGTGTGAAATTATACTTTAAACTTTTATGATCAGTATAAATATCACACCTTTCTCTATAAAGATAATGCCTCTAAATCTTTAATGCAATGAATACCGCAGCTAACTCAAAATCATGAGTTGGGTAATTTTGCTCATGGATTTTCAACTATCGTGAGTCATAAGCTATCACCATATCATTTTGCATAAGAACAGACCCCAATCCCTTCTTGGATGCATCAATGTAGATCACAAACCATTCTTCACTACAAGGCAGTGTGAGCACAGGTGCACTGGATAACCTTCCTTTAAACTCCTTGAAATTCTCTTCAGATTCCTCAGTCCAAACAAACTTAACTCCATTCCGAGTCAATCTGGTGAGTGGATTAGATAATTGTGAAAAATATTTCACAAAACATCGATAATATCCAACCGAACCAAGAAAACATCGTATCTTAGTTACTGTTGTTGGTCTCGACCATCATTCGATATCCTTTGTTTTTGTTGGATCCACAGATATCACCTCTTTTGAGATTATGTGACCCAAAAATGAAACTTTTTGAAGCCAATATTCACACTTGGTAAATTTGGCATAAATCTCCTCCTTTCTCAGGGTCTTCAATTTAATTCTCAAGAGATATTCATGTTCTTCCTTGCTCTTTGAATATACAAGAATATCGTCTATAAAGACTACCACAAACTGATCAAGATAGTCTCTAAAGACACTATTCATCAGATCCATGAAGATAGTAGGGGCATTAGTAAGACCAAATGGCATCACTATAAATTCATAGTTTCCATACCTTGTACGGAAAGTCGTATTTGGTATATCCTCCCTTTTGACCCTTAATTGAAGATACCCTGAATGAAGATCAATCTTGGGAAAGTATTGAGCTCTGCGTAGTTTGTCAAATAAGTCATCAATGTGTGGGATAGGATATTTGTTCTTGATAGTGATCTTGTTAAGTTCTCGATAATCAATGCAGAGTCTCATTGATCCATCTTTGTTCTTAACAAACAGAACAGGTGCTCCCCAAGGTGACGCACTAGGGTATATGAATCCTTTATCAAGATTCTCTAGGAGTTTCTTCTTCAAATCCTTCAACTCAATTGGGGCCATTCTATAAGGTGTCTTTCAAATAGTTAAAGCACCCGGTACGAGTTCTATTGAAAACTCAACTTCATGATTTGGTGGAAGACCTAACAATTCATCCGAAAAGACATCATCAAACTCCCGTATAATGGGAATATTCTTAATCATGAGTTTCTCACCAACCATTTGAGATAAATAACCTTCATTTATTGGAATCAAGACCCATAAGATGGAAGAAATTTTCACTGTAAGGTTATTTTCATCCTTGCATCGATAGACGATCAAAGATTGATCTGGAATATGAAATGCGACTTCCCTTCTTTGGAAATTGATATGAGCTCCATATATAGAAATCCAATCCATGCCAAGAATCACATCAAATTCCACTATAGGGAGGATCACAAGATTTACAGGAAGCACTTTCCCATAAACTTCAATCGGAGAATAATTATAAACTTTTGATGGGACTGTTGTGCCAGTAGGGGTTGGCATAGCTAACTCAACATCAAATTGTTGAGGTAATATAGTGATACCCTTAGAAAATTCTTCAGAAATAAAGGAGTGGGTGGATCCAGAATCAAATAAAACATTTGCTACATTAGAGTGGATGGTAAGTGTACCTTTCACCACTTCGTTATCGTACTCCACATTGCTGATAGAAATTGCATGTGACTTTCATTTGTCTTTAGCCTTAAGAGTTATTTGACGTCGATCATCATCAACAACCCTTGGATTAGGGCATTGATTGGCATAATGACCCATTTACTTTCACTTGTAACATTGAAGTGTAGGAGGTGCACTCTATGTAGCCTTTTCATTGTTTTCATCACTAGACATCTTTATCCCATCATTGTGGCATTCAAATGCCTGATGACCTTCCATTCCAAATTTGAAATATTTACTTGTCCCTTTAAGACAACCCCCTCCATGTTTCCTTCCAAACTTTGAGCATAAGGGTAAACTCGTCTTCTTTTCAGTGTTCTCTTTAGATTTTACTTTGAATTCCATTTTCCTCTTCTTATCAAACCCATATGACGGATGGGTTACTCCTATATCCATCTCATCTTTGAGAGCACATCAAATGATTTCCATGTATCTATTGAAGCACCTTATGGCTAACACCCTTCGAAGACGTGGTTTTAAGCCACTAAAGAGTCGTTCGATCTAACTCTCAGGTTGTATAATAATACACGAAGCGTACCTTGCATGTATTGTAAAATATGCTTCATAGGTACCAATAGATTCATCATCCTTTTTCTTTAGTTCAAGAAACTCCTTCTCCATATTTGTTTGGAGAATAAGACGGAAGTACTTAATGAAAAATAAGTTCTTGAACTCGTCCCATTCCATGGACTCAATTTCATCTCTTGGTCTTGTATTCTTGATAAGATTCCACCATTGATCATCATCACCGTCCAAACGATACACTTCTAAGATGACTTTATCATGTTCAGAACATTGTAGAACTGAAAATATCTTTTCAGTAGTACTGATCCATTGTTCAGCAACTAATGGATCAGTAGACCCGCTGAATGAAGGTGGACGCTATCTCATGAAGGATTCAATAGAATGTTGCTCCTTCCTTTTCTCATTTGGAAGTCCTACATGATTCATAGCTTGAGAATGTTGTGTGAGAATATCTACAAGTTTTTTCATTCCCGCTCCCATAAAGTTTGGTTACTCAGGGGGACAATAATTTCATTTCTCATCGCATTCCGCATTAACACGGTTCCTTCAGGTTCCAACCATTGACTAAAACCAAGAAGAATAGTGTGAGAAACACTAATTATAATAGGAAAAACAGATAATAATGAATAAAAGTTCACACTTAAGGTCTTATCATAGGTTGTTCATGTCCATTTATAAAACCCTAACATTTTGTTCTATGCTTAGACATATCCTTAGCTTTCTTACTAAGGCTTTCACATCCTAGTTTCCAAAGGTTGACTATACCCTTCCTCTGATACCAACTATAACGGTCTGGAATTACTTCCAGTGGAATATAATTGATATCTATCAGGGCACTCCATGGGCGGCTACACCCCCTGGGTGGGACACCCCACCATCCACAGTTGCAGCCATTTCCTCATGAAGCCCTTGGGCGGAGACCCATGGTTCATCCAACGCTCACATTTGAGAGTTACCAAGGATCGGATACATACCTACCTCATTTCCCTCTATTACCAACTATAATAACCCATACATTACATACATTTTTAGTACGTCATAATTAAAGCACACTTATTACAACATATAACAAAACCATAAAAGGACCATATAAGTATAGTGTCTTTAGAAACTGGGAAACATAAACTACTTGTTCATAAAGCATCTACACTGTCTCCCATTTATTTCATCATATCTATAGTCCATTTTGGAATATCATACTTAATAACCTTTTCCTAACCTGGGGAAAGAAAAAATTCAAAAGGTTGAGCTCAAATGCTCAGTAAGGGTAAACAAAAGAAATATCAATCACATCATATTCATAGGAACATAACATTTTGGAAATCATACACTGCAAAAGAGATCATAATTTCATAACATGGGATAAATCATGGTAGTTAAATGTAATCACAATAATAATAACTTAAAACCCAAATCATTGTGGAATACACACATAATCATAGAGAATCATTTATTATTAGTAAAGACTTACTTCCATGACTATCTTAGTGGACAAAGTCCATTTCTGAACTGAGATCATTCCTCATTTCAGTCATGTTTCACTAAACTAGTTTAACCTGTCGTTCCAGCCATGTATATCTCATTAGATATAAAATCTTTACCCAATGCATTGGAGGGAGATATAGGTCCCACCCATCTCATAATTATACCATTCTTATGTGTGCCACACAATCATAAACCATACATCATAGCATAACACATGTAATTAAAATGGGAATCTTAAACATCATGAAATTATAAAACAATTCATGTAAGATAAAGGAATTAATAAAAATATTTCCATCACAACATAATCATATCAATGAAATAATAGGGACATAAACAGAACCCTATATTATCTTAGATGGAAAATAATTTTGATAAAACACTTGAACTCCATTCTTGAGTAAAATATCCTTTCTTCTTCAAAAACATTTTTCCTTTCCTAACATGTCATACAATTTTAATCTAAAATAAGTTAATTAAAAATAAACATGAAAACTTGTATAGGAATATTCTTGGAAATAATGTTTTAAAAATTGATTCATTCCATATAAGTAAAAAAAACATTCTTCTCATACGTTTTTCAGAAAAGTCATAAAGTACCTCGTACGAAAAATGACAAAAGATTCATTTCATATATTTTAATAAAAACTCACCGAAGGGTAAAATTGGATTTAACAATTGTAGGTGGATGTAAAGAATATTAAATATTTAGGAAACATTGATGTGGATGATAAAATACACCCCATTATATACCAAAGTATAAACAATCTCGGATAAAAAAATGAGATTGTGATATTTTCTCTTACCTTAGGTCTGATTTGCTTCGTAAGTGTCTGAACCTCCTATATAATGATTTAAATAATGTTATTGAAATATTAAAGAATCAAACATATTGTTATGATATCATATATGGTCATATTCTTAGCTTCTTATTAGTAATATTTATTTACTACTTGTTATTCCAGTGTTTATTACATTTTGTTCTTATGCGTGTTTTGTCGACTAAATTATTATTCTTCCCTTTAGGTTATAGATACCTTATTTAAATAATGGTATTAGTTTACTATATATCATATTTATTTATTCAATTAATTTATATAATCATTATGCAATTATGATCATGTAGAACGAATCGCATCACATCGTGGAGACGGTATTGCTTACGTACGGACAAGCGATGATATCGTTCCCATGATCGTGGAATTGTATTGAAGTGTATGTGTACTATTTCAGAATAAATACCACTTTAAAATAATCTTAAATATTCATTCTTTACAGCATTTTACCCATCCAATTAAGGTGGTGAAGGAAAATAGATTACACCACGGCGTGGAGACGGTATTCCGTACGTACGCACGCATGGTGATTTTGTTTTTCGTAGGACGGATAGATGGTGAAAAAGGGTTGTTTTATACATATAATAACATATAAGTATATGAGTGATACTGATGTTATTCATTCATAATGAAACAACTAATGAATAATAAGTGGATGAATAAATAACGTTGAAAGAATCGGCTACGGGCATTAGCTCTTCTTTGAAGCACCTCTTTGAGACCTCCTCTTAGGGCACTAAAATTGGTGTTTCAAGAAGACCATGACCTCTAGGGTGTTTCTAGAGAAGTGGGGAAGTTAAATGTTCAGGGATTGGCTGGTCTTGAAAGCTCAAATTGGTGTGAGGAGGAGAGGGAGGAGGTGCCCTCTTATAAGGGAGGAGAGGGGCACCTTTGGAAATATAAGAAATATTAGTTTATATTAAATCCCATCCCCACTTAAAAACTTCCAAAATGACACATATCAAAATAATAGATTAGATAGGGTTTCAATATCATCAAAAAATAAAATTAAGAAATATTAGGAATTTATTTTAAACATTATCAACTTGATTTATCCTTATTTATCAATTTAATTTTATTTGTGGTAATAATATTCTAAATTTCAAATTATTATAAATAAATACATATGTGTTGTTAATTTTCCATAATTTGACACTTTATGACATTTTAGACCATATAAATTTTAATTTATAATTTTTAAATATTTTTGTGATTTTTAAACAATTTTATAATATGTTATTTGTATAAAATAACAATAGTGTCAATTTTGACACAATTTATTTATTTGAATTTCAATAAAATATATACAGAAGGTATGTTCAAACTAAAGGATTTAATAGATTAAGAAAATGTCATATGTATCTAAAAAATTAGTTGAGCACATTAAATAGTTAATATAATATTTATTATAGTATTTATAAAAATATTTATTTGATATTTTAATTAATAAAATAATTTCAACATCACTATTTTGTCATAATTAATGATAATTATTTAATCCTTAAAAATTATAAATAAATTCCTATGATGTATATAATTGTATTATATTTCTGGAGACTATTCATGTTCTAAGTTTCATTAAGTGTGTCACTAAATTAAAATTATTATACTTATAAGATTTATGAAAGTGACACGCTGTCACATTCTTTGGTTTTAATAATAATAAAATTATTTTCATGGAAAAAAGTCCATTAAATGAATCAAATCTGACTCTTAGGTGATATTGGTCTACTTTAAGTCATACAATAGGATTTTGGAAGGTGTTAGGGTAATTTTATAATCTTATATTAACCCTTAGTTACCCGATTTACCTTTAACTATGGTAAATAAAATTTACCGTAGTTACGCTTCATAATACCCAAAAATAAAAACTAGCCTACTAACATAATTTAGACCCAATGATTTCAAATATGGAATCCATTTTTCAAAATTCAAAACATATAATTTTAAGTAATTAATTTAAAATAAATCATGGTGTTAAGAAAATGGGTTTTAGAAGTTAAAACATTGCCAAAGATTGAAATGTTTTTTCCTATGAATTCAATGTGAAAATAATGCTAATGACATAAATTATATTAAATGGTAAAAATATACTCTATTTATACTTTAAAACCATTAAATATTATAATTTAACCATATAAATTATCTTAATGAAAAAAAGTTGTTTTTAATAAAAAATTAGCATATTTTTACTATTCATCAAAAAGATAAAGTTATCAGAAAAATATCAAAAAAATTTCCAAAGTAAATTTTTATACCCTGATTCAAAAGAAGAATTTTATTTTGTCAAATTGAACTTATAAACATGTCAAAAATTAGATTTAATATGGGTGCTCCATCAAAAGGTGGCAAAACTGCATTTTTTGAAAAATACTTATTAAACCTGAATGTTTTTTTGTTCTCCTAACATGTTATAGAAATTGTGTAAGATGAGTAATAAAATTCAGAATGTAGTTAATACTATTCAAAATATCTAGTTCATAATAATATATCGTTGCTTAGTGAAACCCGGTATTGCGTACTACACACACTATCGAGGAAGGTCGCGATTTCGTGTAATGCAAGTCAAGTCAGTATTGTGTGATATGAAAGATCCTTTAGGGTTGTGTATAACATAAGACATAAAAAAATTTTCTCATAAAATCTCAGGGTGTTACAAGTTTCTAGGTGGCCATTCTCTCGCCTAAAAATTAGAATTAAAGACCATCACTCTAAATTACAAATCTTCCAAAGGATTAATTCCAAATATCATTTTTCAAATGTCTTATATGGACAATAATAGAGAAGTCATGTCAGCGGTTAGTGATTCATAATTTAATTGTGAAAATTATGGCTTATATAAGGCTTGTATGACCATCTATTTGAATAATTTTGGTTCAATTTTTTTTTCTATAAGTAGTGAATTCCAATTAAATATTATATAATGAACCTAAAATGTGTGATGACATAACCAAATAAAACCATGATTTTAACTAAAAATATATGAAAGATATAATTTTTATATCAGTGTTAGATGAGTTCAACATGGTATCTCAACATCATACTGCTTATGAAAAGTGGACTACTATAACATTTGATTATGAAGATAAATAAAATACAGAGGCTTGTAGAAATGATACATCCAAACATAAGTTCAACACATTCAAAATGGATGATTGTGAAATAATTACATAATTTATTTGAAGACTCATAGATATTATGAATAATGTTACATAATTAGGAACGAAAACTAATTTTCCAGAGAGATCATTTAAAGTTAAATTTTTTTTACTTCCCAAGTGGAGTGGAATAATAGCTACCTTTAGAAAATCAATAAAGTCATGTATTTTATAATGAATGATCACATTTTACCTCTTATAATGTAAAAAACTAAAATGGAAGTTGGAAGTGGGGAATATAAAATTTTAAAGAATGCAAATTTTTCCATGAGGTGTTCTACTTATAAAGATGATACTAGGAAAAAAGGAATAAAGATCCCTAAAAAAATATGAAGAATAAAAACACTCATGCTATTCTAGATTGAATGATGAACATTCAATGATTCCTGGAACATTTTAAAAAATCTATAATAATTGATGTGGTTTCAGAAGACCCTTCAACAAGTGCACGAATTGTGGTGAAAACCATAATCATGTAAGTTGTTATTATTGAAAAAAATCAAGGAAAAATAATTCCATACAATCTGAAATTTCATAAAAATAATAATATTGAAAAATATTTCTTTAGGAAGAGTAGATGTTAGAAGAAATCTCGGAAATCTGTGAAGGACACCTCGAGTTCTTCTAATGATTCTTTTGAATGCATATCATTTGAACCAGAATATGAATATATTAATCAAAAGGATAAAATATTAATTTTGAAAAATTCATACGAGGGAACAAACCACATGAACAAAAATGCATAATTATCCATGGATATTGGTTGTTCAAGTCACATGAGAAAAAATTTATGAAAATTTCACTCACTATCCAAGAATGCTGGAAGGTATGCCACATTTTTTATCAATTTAAAAAAGAAATTTCTTTTTTATTGTATTATATAGAAATCCATAACATATTATCATAAAAAAATTCAATGTTAAAGTCTTAAACCATAAAATGATAAGTATATATCAACTTTTTATTGATGGTAATTCAGATGATATTTTAAACAATGTATGTCCAGTTTTCAAAGATAAGTCTCTAATGCTTAACGAACCTTGGAATGATATGTATTGCACATTATATATTTAGTGTTTGTATTGAAAAAAATGAAAATTTATTGAATTATGATGTTGAAGAATCATGGATATAGCTTATAAATATTCTACATTGTAATGTTAACTCATTGAGGAAAAATGTGATCTTTTGTAACTTACTACTAGTAGAATAAACAATATGTTTTAACTATGTATTTGTTATTGATTTCATTTCAATCCTTAAGAGTATAACTTTTATACTACCAAAACAATTTTAAGCTATTTTAATAGTACTATATATCATTCCTTAAATTTTCCAAAAACCTATGATTTCAATTTAACTACATATTTAGATGCTGATATTACTGGATGTAGTCTATAAAATAAAATTACCTATAAAACATGACATTTTAATGTTAAATCTATATTATCTTGGTCCAGTAAAAAACACTATTAGCATAATCAATAGTTGAAAATGAATATACTTCATCAAGAAGTTTTTGTGATAATGTGTTGTGGATGAAACTCATATTATTTGATACTTGATAAATTTTAAACATTAACCCAACCAAGTTTGATATCAGTGGTTATATGACCCTTTTATAGAGCCTAATCAAACATTATAGAACAAATCAAATCAAATAGAGACTTCATTTATTAAGATATAATGCACAAAAGAATGATATCTTTTTATAATTATTTCGCATAGAAAATGAATTTAGACAAACTTTTACTAAACCATTGCCTATTGACCGATTTGATTTTATCAAAAACAAAATTTGATCTATATAATTTTATTTAATTATATTTTACAAAGTAGAATAAATTTTTAATTGAAAAAATAGTTTATTTATATTATGGTCATTGTGATTTGGTATTTTTATTTTAAATTTTAGTCACAAAAAATAGTAAATACCACTTAATCGTTTTTTCATTTCATTACACATCATATTGTGTGACCCATAAATTACCACAAAACAAATGAAATTGTGTCAGTTCCACCTAAAAAAACATTGAAAACTTTGGGAATCTCATCCCTCTGCTATTTGAATATTGTCCCCAAACCCTTCATTATTCTAATAATTATTAATAATGGAAGAAACCTAGATACCCTATGTCACTTATTCATAGAGGATCGATCATCCATGAATGGTAAATAAATTTTTATGTGGAAGATTAACAGATTTTGGTTGGCTAGAAGACACTAGAATACTACTAAATAATTTAACAAACAATCAGGGATGGGTATTTTTGTAAATGAGATATGAAAAAAAATTTGGGATTGTGGTTTTCTTGTTTTATGAGACTACAGTTGTTCATTTTGGTAAAAATGAAGACTTAGTCACTGCATCAGTGAATTAAAAAAGTTTCTTAAAAACCTACTTGGAAATAGAAGAAGCATTCAAGTTCCCTTAAAAAGTCCATGAAGATTTCAAAAACTTTTCGTTCAATATTAATGAAGTGAGTCCGCTAGAAATCATGAATCCCTTTTTCAAATACACATATGTTAATAAAAATCATATGAAAGAGTACGAACATGAAAGAAAAGTTATTATAAATTTTATTCAATCGTCCATAACACAAAGAATTTGTGAGTTTGAAAAAATCATTTTTCAAGATGTTAAATTAATATAATATTTTATGATAGTTAATCTTATAAATATGGTTTGGTACATTGTATGATATATATTTCATGTCCATAATATGTCACTAAATTTTTATCTATTTGGAAATACGTTATGTATAGTTTTCCAAAATTATGGGTTTTATATGGATGACAATACTACTACTCATTTTCATGTAATGATGATGTTGTGTGTAAATATCCCAAGTAGAAGTGTTTCTGTTGAAATTTGACCTTAAATAGGTTGATTCCAATATGGTATAAAGAAGAGATAGGATTAGAAACTTATTCAAGTCAATGATAGTCATCCTAAATTAATGTACCAATTTATTTAAAAAGAACAGTCCAAACTGTTGATTTAAAGGATGTTATTTATAAAAAATTATGATGAGAGACATAGAAGTGTAAAGATTTTTGTTCAGTCTAGATATTTATATGCTTCTCAGGTCAGTTCAACTCCTACTACCACTTTTGTTCACCCCGATGCTATATCCATTTCTTATACTGGAGAAGAGTTGGTATAAACCTTCATTAGGTTGGTATATGTTGGTAAAGGAAGGACAATATTAATTTTAATAGGTGAGATAACTCTCATGGAAGTTTATCCATCTTATGTGATGATAAAAATAGCTATAAATTATCCTTTTGACCTTTTTTGTTGAGATGTTGTTGCTAGAGAATGGAAAGAAGAATGGAAGGATGTAACTCAACTACTTTCAAATAGAATATCCAAAACAATAACTCTTGGTGACACCTCATGAAAGCAACTCAATGTTAATTTATAGGTAGAATCAATGAAAGAGTAGCTGAATGAGTCCAAAAGTGAAATTATAACTCTTTTTGAGCCTGATTTCTCAAAGGATGATATCAATGAATTGATTTAGTTAATTCAATATGTATTATAAAAGATTCCAACAAAACCCTCAAGAGAAACCACAAATCACGTGGATGTACATTCAAGATTAGAAGTAGTGTCTCAATAAATAAAAATGATTACTTATACCACAGCTTAATTGCATTGATAAATTCACTCAAGGGAAATTGTTCAAGATATTCAAAGGGATGTAATTTCCAATTTCATAAGGTTTTCTTTTGTTTCCCCCAAATTCTATTATATCGACAGACCAATCTAATGAGATATGATCTTCTTATTAAAGGATAAGGTACCTGAAATTAAATATTTTTCAGACCAAGTTCAAAATGTTGTTAGTATTATTATTAAGGCCCTAAATGATTGTTTGGATCCATAGAAAAAATTTTGATGTCTTAGAAATAATGTTTCATCTTACGAATTAGTTAGTCACATTTAGTTTAATTCCAGGAGATTTTGAATAATAAGATGATGATAAAGAAGAAGCAGATGCATTTTTTTAAAATTTAGAATATCATTTTTCCTAAAATGTAAAGGATATAATTATTGTTCTTCATCAAAGTAGTAGGTCAGATAATCAGTTTGACATGTTGAAGAAGTTGGTCATGTTTTTCATGATGTAGGGATATATACAAAAATTCTTGAGAAAATTTTCCCAACGGGTCTAAAATATAAACACTACTCTACTAGATTACTGAAAGAATGACCTGATGATGAGAATAAACACTTGTATTGAATCTATTTTTCAAATTCAAGGGATACATCTATGAGGACCTCCTATTAACGATCTCAATGCCTCCACCTCTCAAATAATTAAGGATATCGTTTACCCTCTTGAAGATTACATATGATAAAATCTTATGTTTGTAGAATAAATCTATTTGAATTTACCTGTACCATAATATAAGCTATCCATTATACCTATATATATTTATTATATAGAGAGAAATCAACAAGAATATCGCAAAAACCAATCCACCCTTGTATGGTTCATTCTATGTGATCAAAAATGACATGGATCATCTTTACTGATAATGGGTTTTGTTATTGAAGAGACTGGTAATTCCACATTTCCATCATACTCTTTTACTTTTGAAAAGAATTTTCTATTAAAAAAAACCATGTATAAAAATTTGTTTCATGTTCCAGAGTTTATATACATTAACATTTTATGTTTTTGGTAAAATTTATATTTTCAATCATTTGAATCAATTTTGGAAAATATTTTAATTCTCCGATGCTTATTTTTCATATTTGTAATGCATTTCTTTCTATAGTTCTTCTTATAATTTTTTAATTAATTTTTTATCTATATTATAAATATTTTTTTAATTTTTTAATTTATTTTATTAACTATTATTTTATTATATGGTTATTTTTTCTTTATTGATCTTACATAAATATCTAATTATTTCTACTACTTATTTTTTAGTATAAAGTCATTTCATATTTTCTTTACACTATATAGTATTAACTATTTACACAAGCTCATATTCAATATAGATTGTATTACATTTATCATATTCAACATATTTTTTATGTCAAAAAATATGGAATAATGAAAAATGACGAATAAAAAAATAAAATTATAATTTTGGGGGTGGGAATAATAGAAAAAATAATTTTTTATTTTAATGAACCATACATAAATTTTTTGTTTTCTAATCAATGGATTTATTGATCATCAAAAGGGGAGATGTTTTGACTGACTTATGATAATACAATATATCTCAATTTTAATTTGTTTTAATGATAAATAATACCATCTTTTATTCTAATAATTTTTTCTTAAGTGTATTAATTTATAATTTTATAAAAGGAATTCATTTGACAATGACTATAATTGATTATTATATTCTATGTAACGTATTCAATATACAAATAAGTACATTATCTTATTTTATTTCATGTGTTGTAAGAATATATTTAGTCTACATAGAATCAAAAAACTCTATGTTGGATGTTTATCTTACTCTGTAAGATATTTTCTTAAGAAGAGAAAAGGCTAGCTACCGCATGTTAAAAGTGAGATAATTTAGATTGAATAAAAGTATGAAAATCCTTTATCTTATTAAAAGGATATTTGAAAAATATTATCTAATGAGTATTATAAGATGTAATGAATGTAAATAATCACTATTTATTAATATATTTGTCTTATTCTAAACAATTATTCCATTAAATGTTGAATTTAGTTTGTCTTATTCACAATATAAGTCTAAGATTGCTTTTATTTTACAAATCCTCTTAGAGCGTTATCTTACAAGAAAAATAAAATCAGTTTGATACCCTATAAAGAATTAAATTTTCTGTACAATTATATTATTACTTTCATAATCTCTTTAAATGTCACTTCATTACATTTAGCGTCATAGAAAAGATATTGACAATTTTAGGGAATATCAGTTTTTATAATTTTTTTAAAAACAAATTGAACGATCTGATTAATATGATCTCTGGCATCATCCATGATGAATATTATTCCACATTTGGAAGGAATTGATGAATACAATTAATATCCTTCATTATCAACATTTAAATGGATTATCAAATTGACTTTTGGGATTATATAACATTCTTACTTTTTAAATAAAACAAGAGATATTAAAGGAAGAGTTAATTGTTTCATTATATATATGAAAATAATAGACACAGATATACAAAAATATTATGATAATGGTAATAAGGAACACTTTTACATAGACAATAATATAGAACACTTTTTTTGTGATTTTATGATTGTTAGTGAAATAAATGATCATGAAGTGATAAGATTTGAAGTTTATCATCTTATAATGGTGTATATTTATCTACTATTATTTGCTTCTTGCTACTATGTTTTGCAATAGATCTTCAAAATTTTATCCATATCTTTTTTTTACACTCCTCGTAACTGTGTGTGTTAAGGCCATGGATATGTAATGTAAAGGGATATCTTTGTTCAATGTTCTTTTACATTTTTAATAAGTAACTATTGCTTTTACTCTACTAGGATCCTTGAAAAAAGGGTTTTCATAATGAATATCAAATAACTCGTGGAGTCGAGTGTTTGTGGAGTGTAATATGGGATTTATGATAACTGAACCACTATAAAACTCTTATGTTCAATATCTTTCCCTTTATATTTTATATTTACGCAACATATTTTAAATATGGAATAAAGTTCTAGCTCTTATACCTTGAAGAGGGTGGGTTATAATATCCTAAATATTAGGAACTTAATTCCCCCACCCCCTTCTTTATTTTTCATTTATCAATTCATATATGATAAAAATTGTTTTAGATTTAGATAAAGGGTCTATTGGGCATATGCACAACATCCACTTTTAAAATTCAATGGATCATTTTCAATATACATAGTATGAATTCCATGACCAATAATTGTTTAATAAATTATTAAAAAATTAATTCTTCAAAACCATCAGAGGAGATCTTCAACATGTGAAATTATAACTAATTTAAAACACAAGATGAAATATTACCTTGATCGTGATATGTTTCTTCATTGATGGTGTTTATAATTCTATCTCATTCAGTGTATCATAATTTCATAGAGAGGACCCAATGGAGATCCCCTATATAAATGATCCACAAATGTTCACTTGATCTACAAAAAATGACAAGAGGACATCAAGTTCAAGAACATCTAATTGATTTTATTGTTTTGTTATATTTTATCACTTCACATTCCTTCTGACTTCATGGAATTACTATTGTTCTTATTAGTCTTGAGAGTATGAATGGATGGTGATCATGAGAGAAAATTGTTATTCACAACGAATAACCTTTCTATGATTTACATAGTAGTCTATCATTAGACCGTGGTTCAGGGTTAAATTACAATAAGTTTTCAAAGGGTAATCAAATAAGAATTAGTACCCTATAAATCTAATTCCTTTAAAATATTATAATTATTACTATTTTACTTATCACACATGAAAACATGCAAAATGATATATACTTATTTTACATTATGGTGAATAAATATTTGTCACCAAAAACAGATACAGTCCACTCATCCTCCTCAACATATATTGAATTATTGAATAAATATTTAATTAAATATTATTTATTTAATGAATAATATTTTTTCATAGTCTGGTGAAAAAATATATATTTAATATTCTCATAATGAAATATATTATTCATGTAATTAATAAATGAAAATATAAAATCCAATAAAATAACAAGAGTTAAAAAACATTATATTTATTCTATAAATTATTAATTAACTTATAAATAAATAAATATTTATTATTTTCAATAGATTAATTAAATTTCCATAAATATTACTTCTTGGTCTAGATAAAAATATTTATTCCAATTATTAGATATAATATTATTTATCTACGATCAAATGAAAAAACATTATCTGTGACCATCTAGGAATCTTTTGTAGTGGAATTAGGTGGGATTGCCTAATGTCTAAGACTACAATCAAGAAATTGGTCAATGAACCCAAGTGGAAGTAGATATGTTCCAATGAGAACAACCATATAAAAATTAACAATGTGTAATATGATCTATTTTCTATGATATCTCATAATATATGCCAAACTAATGTATCACCAACTTATGTGTTTGATATATTTTTCATTTACTATCTGAAATGAACTCAACAATACATCATGGACATGGAGTTTAATCTGATGATCCCATTTCATTCTATCTATCAAGATATATTCTTCCATAAATATTAAAGGAATAAATCCCTATTCAACATATTCATTATAACAATATTATTAATGATGAACCCTAGACACTATACTTCCCACAAATATATTATGTCACATTTTGGTTGAGTACCTCAAAGAGTGCGTGTAATGAAATAAATTAATAATAAAAATAGGGGAAAAAGATAATTACACATTTTCATATATAAGAATATACAATGACACATAAATATGTTAATTTCTTACAAGCACGCCAATTGTATTAATCTCCCATTATTGATATTAACGTGTTTGAACATTACATGATGATGTCACATTTTCATATAAGTAATTGAACCGGAAAACCGACATACTAATCTCTCATACAAGAATTTTATCTTACAATAGAATAATTTTTAAGAATATCGATATAGTATTTCAAGGTTCTCATCAGAGTGGGGAACAATTTTGACATTATAACTTTTTTTTAAATAATCAATTCATGATGAGGTATTTATTAATATTCAAATATGTGAATATACTATTAATGTAAAGTACAAAGTATTTGGTTCTATGGAAACTACACTTATAGACTCTCATTTGAACTAGATCCCACAAATATCATATTTTATTTCTCATAAATTAAATTTTATTTCACAAGGTATGTATATAATTTGTAGGTCTTCCGTGTTTCTATGGCTAGGATTGGTGAAGACACATGACTATGTGAAGAATATTCCTACAATGATATCACTACATTGAGAAAATAAATCATGTAGTTATATTATTTAGTATACACCTACTTTTACCTTATCAAATTCCTAACCTCTTGATTACGTCTTTTGTAATATCTCATCATAATAATGATAAAACACATATTTTTTTTATAACCCCAAATGGGAACAATATATCGAAAACCCACTTCATAAGTTACATTATAATCCAAAACATACTCAAATATTACATATATGGATTCAACTAGTTATAATAAGGTTTTTTTGAATATTAAATTAGCTATACTATGATACTCGATCAAAGTGAACTAAATTAATACAAGTGTTTAATCACATATATCACTAGTAATAAAATATATCTAGACACTATGATATCATCTAATTCAACATTTTCATGTACTATCATATAGTTCTAATTATAAGATTGTTCATTTACGATGGATTTTTTAACATTCACATACTATGCATCATGAATCATTAATATCAAACATAAGTTAATATAATAGAATATGAGATAAATTAGTATAAATTAAGATTGTGATATTATTTAAATATCAACAACCTCTTCATATTAAAATGACTTTTCTACTATAAATATTATATTATGACTATAATGTCGTCTTTAATTATTAAAAATTTAATTTTCCAATATTTTTTTAACATATGTACTATGAATAGATTTATAAAAACCATGGACATTTTTTATATATCTTTTTACATGGAATATGGTTGCTAATTTATATCATTATTTGAGTAAATAATTACTCATTATTAACAAATTGGTAAGACATAAATTTTTTTCAATATACTATCAACATATCTATCTTGAAAACATATAATGATCCTACTAACCTATTAGAGTCAAATGATTTAGTTAATTTCAAAACTTATACTTTATGATTAATATACATGATATATCCATAAATAATTTTTTTTGATTTTTATATCCTATTTGAATTTGATGATGTCACTGACCCTTTGTAGTTCTTCCATATAGACATATACCATATGGTATCCATTTAGTCAAGTTATATGGACATATTTCATAAGTTGTCCTCCAAATAAGGTGTCCTTGATAATAAATAGACCAATATAATGATCATTGAAGTATGATTTGATTAGTGATTTTTAAACTTAATTTTTGTAGGTTTTTATCGTAGTTGAAGTGTGTTATGGGTTATACCAAAAAAGATTTCTTATCATTATAGATGATCTATATGAGATCTATATGATGATAAATACCATGAAAAATGGAATTGAATAAAAGAAAACAAACAATCTATAAAACCCTAGAACCATAGAGAGGATCAAAAAGTATTATTTATAATTAAATTAATCAATAAAAAATATTACCTTGCATGAATTAGGTCTCCATAGATGGATATAGAAAACAGATCTATGCAATACGGTCATTGTGATGTAGGAATCAAGATAAGATTCCCTATTGTGGTGATCCACACATCTTCCAGAGATTTTCAATCATCAAAGTAGGAATCTCCGAGTGCTATCATGGATGATCATATATCTCATGTCATTGTACTCTGATTTCCATGATAACCACTTCTAAAGTGTTCACCTTGATCATGATTAACTTGATAGTGGGAGGTGTAGGGAGATTTATCTTCTTTATTGGGAGAATTTGCTGAGAACGGAAACTCTAGTGCTTGAATGGATTCTCCAAATTTGTTGTGCACCACAAAAAAATGAATTGACATTGAAATAAGATACTATAATTGGGTTTATAAATTGCTTAGGATTGAAATAATTAATTACACAACTGCCCCTTAATATTTATTTATTTCCTTATGGAACCCCATGTCTATATTAATTATAATATTATTAATTAAATAAATGATATTGTCTTGTGAATTAAAATTAAATATTATATATTGATATAGTATTCAATATATTTTTTTTTCTCACCGGTTCATCAAACATGATCCACCATTTTTCAACAATATTTATCAAGCCTTAAATAAGGAAAATTTATTTTTTAAATAAACATGACTACATTATTTTATAATAAATAAATAAATATTATATTCACTAAATAAGAAACACGTATTTGTTAAATATTCCACTCAAATTATATTTCCTCAAATAACTGCTGAAAAAATATATGAAATCATATAAACATGAATAATTATTAAACTACAAGTGGGAATAATATTTATTCATCTTTTTAGATTTTAAATATTGATATATAATATAACTATGTTTCTAGATAAACATATTGTGTAACCCTCTAGGCCTTTTTCTCTGTGTCATTCTGTGAAGCAAACTAATGTCGAATTATAGAATCTAGAAACATGAAAAGTAACTCATAGAGAAATAAATTAATTCCATGAAAATGTAATAACTCATACATGTGAATGTATTGAAATATAATATGATTATCATGATATATCAAATCAAACAGGTTTCACGCTAGTGCCACCAACCTATGTGATCAATTACTAATTCATTGACTTTCCTGAAATTGAGATTTCAAATAGAGATCTATGTAATGGGATTAATTTTGGGTAATAAAATCCAATAAAGGGATGAATATATCAAATTCCATTAATTAACATAAGTGAAAAACCCTTTCTCTCATTATTAATAAATGAAATATTACCCATGTGGCACTAAACCTATCCCACCTCCCTCTGAACAAATGTCATCATTGATATCATCAATACTTCAAATTATTCAACTCATAATACACATTAATAATAATGATATATAAGGATAAATACCAAAATCTGAATATATTAACACCTAATGAGACTTATAAATGATGATTTCTTACAAGAAGGTCTCATTCCCATAATATCATACATAATATATTACTAAGGGCATGCACCATGAGAATGTGACTCAATGTCCTATAAGTCTCCACCCTGGATAGTATGTATGATCTATGTCCCTAAAAGGTTTCATCTAGCTACATTACATCTATTTATGATTAGTTTCATAGAACTTATGGGAACTCATTATAGTATAGAACTGATATGACCTTTTAGTGTGATAGTTACTATTGGGACATTATCTCATACTATGTTATGATGATGAAGAAATATGATGAGATAAAGAGTTAACTAATATTCATAACTAAAAATAGATGTTATCATAATGTACATGTAAGTTTGTTCTAGGGAATCCACAACAATATAATCCCACTTGATCTAGAGACAACTGCTCACAACCTTCAGTCTACTAGCTCTCACATTATATACAAGCTTCTATTCAGAATGGTATTTACATAAGGGTTCCACCATTTTCGTTAAAAATGGAAATATTTTTAAAGAATATTCACCCCTCTAATAAAAAATATATCATGATGTGAAGTATAATAATTATTATGTGCACTGCGATGACCCGTGATTTTGTGGCAGGGGCCATGGTGGTTAGAGGCCACGAAACGCAGTAGCGGATATGAGATGCGATTGCAGACATGGGACTCAGTGGTAGAAATATGATCAATGGTTGTCATGGAGTGAAATGGGCTGGGTAGGTGGTTCGGGATAGGTCGGTAGGCCGAGATAGGACAATGTTCAGTGTTATGCCGGTGGGCCGGGTGAGACGAGGTGGACACAGGTCAGACCTGAGTTTGATCTGGGGAAATTGAGGAGGCTGACCATGGTTCCATGACAACTCAAGATGGTGCAGGTGTAGTGACCACACGTCCAGATTGCTGGTGGTTGACCGCAATATCAATTCGATGTCATATGTGGATTTACCATGGAATTCAATCCATGGGAGCCCAGTCGGCATAGTAGGTGGACTGAACACGATAATCGATTCACCACCCCTTGCAGCACTATAGGTAGCTTTTAAAGGGTCAGATCAAAATAGTCAAAACTCCTAAACAAAACATCCAAACAACATTCCATCAATGATAACAACACCCTGATTTTATGATATTCATGTCAATACCAATGAATTGTGCCTACTTTCTATTTGATGATCTCTTTTATCATAGTTATGACCTTTAAAAGTTTATTTTTCTTCCCTTGTTCCTTTACTTGAGGGTACAATAAGACATTATACCCAAATCTATGGATTGAAATCCATTGTTGAGGGTTATTTTGTGATAGATTTATAGTTTTACTCTATGATACTATAGTATTATCCTCTATCATACCTAGTGGAGTTTTGGGAATTAGCGTAACCTCCCTGAGAAGGGTATTGAATCCTATTTCTAGAGTTCCATATCGTTAAGGTTTATGGAATCATTGAATTGTGATCCCCTATATTGCATGTTGATTCAATGTTTTTTTGGAGCCCCCCATAGGTTTTTGGAGTGACTCCCAATCTATGTATCAAGGATAATCTAGATTGTTTTTGGTGTCCCCCAGCTATTCTGGGTGTCACCCCCTATCTGTGTATCAAGGTTGATCTCGACTAGGTTTGTGGTGTCCCCTATTGGTTATTTGTGTGACCTCATATCTGGGTATCATAGTATTATTAAACAAACATGAACACATTGGGTTGGTACCAAATGAGCTAGACAACATTATAGAGTTTCCTGAATTGTAGCACGACTCATGGAGTGGGATCCCCCAGAATGAGAATTGATACAAATAGAATACAATGGTTGGTAGTTTTTAATGACCACCTGATGGTATGTTGTCTCTAAATAGTTTATCTAGGTTTTAATTTATTATAATATCTTTTATATAATGTAAAATATTTAATTGAGATAACTATACTTGTTGCTAAATGTTATTTGTTTTAGGGTTTCTTAATAAGATTTGTTATAATCACCCTGGAATGAGATTTTTATTCACGTCTCATTTTCAGTATAGATGGATGTCCTTTTGAAGGAGTCCTAGAAGTACTAGGAGTGGGTGGAGCATTGCTGGATCTAGGAGGACTGAAGAGTTTACTGGGACATACCTTTGACATATTACCCCCATGAAAATTATGAGATTCTCTAGTTTTAGTTATACTTATGTTAAAAAATCTTTATGGTGGCCTTGTATTTGACCTAGTTTACTTTTCATTTAATTCCATTTGTACTCTGGTTGGGGGATCATAGTTGTATGCATACATTCTATCAGGTTTGTTTTCATATCTGCACTGATTGGCATTGTGATTTTAGTTTGTCTGTGTTTATTTACATTAGGATGGGTCCTCCCATATTTGGGATATGCCTACTCAATCATAGTCACCATCCCATATCCTTTTGATGTTGGGAATTGGGTAGTCCTAGAACATTCCCCTCTAGGGGGAGTCTTAACATACACCATGAAAAAATCCTAGTTATTCTGAGATACTTAAAGATAGCCTCAACACCAGACCAATGTTGTTATCCAATATCCGCTTGAAACCTTCCTAACCTACTCAATGCATAGGCAACAGTAGGTCTAGTACATAACATGGCATACATGATTAATCGTTTCATAGAAGTGTATGGGATCATATTCATTATCTCTTTCTTCTATATATTATAAGGAAAAAAATTTCTTATAATGACTAAAACCAAGTGACTATTGTACCAATACCCTATTGGATTGTTCCATATCAAATCTATTTAGTATCTGGTCAAAATAAGTACTTTGACATAGTCCAAGAAACCTCTTGGCTCAATCATGAATGATATCCATCCCTAGAATACAAGCTTCTTCACTTATGACCTTCATGGAGGAAAACTTGATTAACCAGTTCTTGATATTATGTAAGACTAGTATATTGCTTCTAATTAGTAGTAGTTCATTAACATATACTACATGGATGATGACTAAATTTCCACTAATCCTATTGTAATAACATGGCTCACATTTATTCATATTGAAAAAAAAATTATTTTATAGCTTCATCAAATCTAATTTTCAATGACATGGATACTTTCTTCAATCCATAAATTGATCTCTATAGAATGGGAAAACATTTTGGAATCTCCTAGAGTCACAATCCCTTCTAATAATATCATATGTGAATGTTTCCAAAAATTGTAATTATGGAATGTGTTTTTGACATCTATCTACCAAATCTCATAGTATTGGTATGATTTTATATAAAAAATATTTACAGAGGACATAAACCAGGAAACTAGTGATATTATATTATTGTACAAAATACCTTGATATTGTCTAAACCCTTTAGCCACTACCTTTTCTTTATAGGTATTTGCATTACCTTGCATGTACAGTTTTCTCTTTAATGTCCATTTTTACCCTATACGATGTACATCAACTAGCACATTGACCAGAAACCAATCATGGATCTAATACATTGAATCCATTTCAGAATTCTTCGATTCTTCCTTCTTGCCAATTCTGAGCACCCTACTACCTCCTTATAGGGTAGAGGTTCATCATTGTTGTAGAATAATGAGTCACCATATTCAGTTAATAGAATACCATATCTCTTTGGTTCTATTATGTCTATTTTTCTACTATATAATATATGTTTTTCAGGAAATACTTCTTCGACGAGTACCTATGGAACCTTTTCTAGTACAAACTCATATGTATCTAGAGCATCTTCCTCAATGATTTGATTCATTCTATCATGATCATTTTTGATTATATGCTCCCTTTTAATAAATAGGTCATGTATAGTTATAGTTGCATTATATTATTAGCGGTTTTGTAGTTCATATCTCTTTTTTTTACATAGGACAACATTTAATGATACACTTTATTCCATTGGGTGCTAGTTTGTTTCCAAATAAGGCCTTTACAAATGCTTGGAAAAACCAAACACATGTATGTGAAAAAAAAATGTTTCTTTACACTCCATAACATGAAGGGAATTACATTTTCTGCTCAATTTGTTACTCAGTTTAATGTGTATTCCACAATTATTAGTGCATATCCCAAAAGGATTTTGGAATATATACAGGACTAATTATCGACCATAACTTATCTAACAAGTTATGCATCCTCATTTTGCCGAAACTATTTCACTATAGTGTGTATGGTACCATTAGTTGAGATAGGACCCCACAATCCCATAGAAGGTAAAAAAACTATTGGTTATGATATTCGCAACCTCAATATATTCAAAGACTATTTATCTTACTTCCATGTAAATTCTTTGTTTCCTTCATGAATTGCATGATTTTTTCATAGGACTCGAACTTATTCCTCATCAATTAGACAAAACCATATCATATCAAATCATCATTAAATATCATTATGAGAGAATACCCACCTCAAGATTCTTCTAGAAATAGGCCACAGACATTAGTTTGAATCATTCTAGAATGTTCTATATCTCTTTGACTATGTCCATCGATTGATGTTGTGGTCATTTTTTCATATAAACAAGCATGAAATATTTCATATGATTTTAGCTAAAACGAGACTAAATATCCATAATGATATAGATATTTCAATTGATTATTATTTACATTACCAATATTTTTATACAATAGTTGTGTGTTATATGAGACATGTGAACATGATTTGTTATCAAATGCCAATTCTTGGGATTCTTAATTTAAAACATAAAGAGAGTCATTTAAATGTGTCATACCATAACATATGTTGTCCTTATGAATTAAATTTTTTCCACACATGAAATTAAATCCATATAAATATAATAATGATATAAAATTTATGTTATTTGCAATATTCGGTATATAATATCAATCTTTTAAAAAAATTGCTCAAGTATGAAATAAAATGTGGTATTCACCAACGTCGAGGGTAGTAATCCTTAGACTATTATTAGCTCTATGATCCACCTCTCCTCAAGAAATCTTTTAGAATATACTTGGTTCCTAAATTTGGATACATATGTGAACACCACATTCTATATATAATATCTAATGTGTAGATATTAAAATATTACACTCGATAACAAACACACCTTTATCTTCCCCTTTATTATGGGGGCAGTTCCTCTTTCAGTGGCCTAGCTTGACACATGAAAAACATACTAACTATTTTTTAAATTAACTACCTTTGGATCTTCATCTTTATAGATCGATGATTCTCATGAGCTTTTGACTTATTATGAGTATTGGGCCCCTTTTTCTTGTTCTTCATTTTCAAAATCACCATAACGACTTGTAGTTTATCACAACCCTTGTCCTTTTCCATTGGTTCCTAAACATAAAAAATTAAAAAAGGATCATAATGTTATTTCTCGTATATATATTAAAAAATATTATTATAGATGTTTTGTGTAGTGATGAATTTACATGATCTGTATGAAACTCATCAGATAATTTAATATCTAAGATGTTTATGTGTTCAATGTTGCCAATATGATTGACTACATGAGCCCCAACTAGCATATAATCTCCAAGATTAGTTGTAAACTAATAATTTGTGATCTCATACATCTATTGTCTTCTATTTAACTCGATTTAAATCCTAATGGTGTTAGATCATTCTATATGCATCCATATCCTTAGGTTTTTCTCAAATTAACATTAGTCATAAATGATAACATGAAACATGGATAATATGTATAATTGTTCAAATGTTTTACCTAGTGTGATAAATCTTCATTTCTTGCCCCATTTTCATATTTTTTAGTTAAATGTTGTTCTATCACATATTATTTCCTTCCATGATAAAATATAACATGAAATCATATTTTCCACTATTATAAATATTTTTATTTGAAGGTTATATTTATCAAGTATGGATCATAGTGATATTTTTATAATCATTTTAATGTTGTTTCTACCATATAAATTAGAAGAATATTAGTATCTTATCTAATAAATTTTATATATATAAATGAATATAATATTAATTATTCCCCCACTACTTTTTTGAAACCCAATATCCCTCGTTATTGGTATCAGAATATATTTTTGATATGATAATCTAACGGAAATGACCTATATTCCCATTCTGATTACCCCAAATTTTGTTGGTTAAATAACTATAATGTTTTTTGTATACATTCCAAATTCCAAGTGCATTAACTCGATGTTCCTTCCTAGGTTTAGTGGACTCCCCAAACCTGAAATCCTTTAATTGGATTTTCTCAACCCTTGCCTCTACATTACACCGAGTACTACTTAGATTGTCATCCCTTCATTAGAAATAATTTATGTCAACCCAAAAATTAATGTTTGAATTCTACGATAATTGTAACCAATCCAACATTGTCTAGTAACGAACTTCGATCTACGGTTTGATTTTAACTAATTTTGGGGAAGGATATACTGACAAAATATATAATTGATGTATTATAATTTTTATGCCTAAATATCCAATTATTATGTTTATCACATGGTTGTTAATATTAATTGGATTTTTAAAAGTTATTAACTATGTCAAAGATATTATTCATGCATAAGACAGTTTATTTTAGTTTTATATTTCGTGATTATTAATTCATTAATTCATGTGACTATGACAAAACAACCATAATTACATAACCATACAACTTCACAGAAATAAAATAATAAAGAGGTATTATCATGAGCATTTACTAATTTTCATTTTATATACTGGTTGAAAAATTAATCATTAACATATAGAAAAATACCTTGATCCTATTTGGATTCCATTTATAGCTTTCCACCTATCCACCTACGTTTCCTTCTTGGATTGGATTTTCATCAACTACAAATATGAACCACATTCACCAGCTTGGGAGATCCATCCATTCAATTTATTTTACTCACACACAAGTGCGGGGAAAAGGGATTTCATTAAGGTAACCATGGTCCTGGAAGCCCCTATCATAATATGAGGATATAAGGAACACAGTCCAACTATTTTATTTCATAATATGTTAAATTAAACCAATCACATACAATGATCTTGTCTATTCTCATGATTGTATACATGTAGGAAATGAAATACACATGTAATAAAACTATCACTCAATTCTTAATTGTTCCCATTGTAGATAAATTGTACTCGAATCAATTAATTATCTTCATTAATTAATTAATTATATTATTTTAATTCTCATTTGAATTTCCTTGAGATCATCATATATCAAAATTTCGAACAAATTAAATTAACTTATTTAAAACAAAAATTGTACATAAATGTACCTCTTATGCAACACAATTAATACTCATATGAATATACCCAACATACACTTTACTTATTTTTATTTACCCTTTTGTAATATGGAATACACGACATATCATACACTTTCATGAAGTGTATTATTTACTTAATGATTACATGAATTACATTATTTTCCCATAATATGTTATGCTTCAATTCATGTAGTGGAATATAGGTCATACGAATCAAAAATGATATGAAGATATAAAAATTATGCAAAATATAATTAAACATATATATATATATATATTAAAAATCATCACATGGTGTGTCTTATCAACTCAATGACAACACACAAGCCCATGCTGATATGGTTTACTCAGTATAATAAATCAATTTTGATTATTTGTAATTTAGTACATATACAAAATATGTATAGGAAAGGTATATGGATTGTACGTATCTCATTGTCCATCTGAGGAACATGCCATGAGATTCCGTGTGTAAATCATGCCTAGGAAAACTTGGAGTACAAGACTTGTAAAATGGGTAACATGGCATGTGGTATCCAAATTACATGGTCACTTTTATGGTAGGCTATGTCCAGATATTCACGATCCATATCTGACTAAAAGATTGTATGATATGTATGAGGGATACATGTGTTTACATCTGTTTACTATGCATCAGGCTAGCGAGGTCAACATGGGGTGTAACGAATTAAATTCATCGTGTATATTCTATGCACACTTTTTTGATTAAATGAAAAATTAATTTCTGATGCATTGAACACTAGTACTTGATTTGTATCTCTGGTTACATGGTGTTTCACTCTCGTTACACGATGATTACTCTTGTGTTATACATATAGAATTCCTAGCACCTCCAGATGATATCTTCAATTTTATTTCATTCAAAAAATGAATTTTTTGAATTCTATATATTTGAAAAAATGGAGGAACAAAAAGATATCGAAATTCTATTTAAAAGAATGATTAAACACGAATAGGTAACTAAATGAAAAATTCCTAAAGAATCAATGATCTTTAAATAATTATAAATAATTATATTACCTAACTCTAATACCACATTAAGGTTCCACACATAGTGAAAGTATGTGATAAGTCATGTAAAATTTTCATTTTGTCATGACCACTTATAAATCTAAGATCTATATGATGATAAACACCATGATCATCAGAATTGAATAAAAGAAAACTAACAATGGATACAATTCCCAAACCATATAGAAGATCATCACATGTTATTCATAATTAATTTAATCAATTGATGAATTGAATTTGGTGAATTATTTCATTGTGGATGGATCTCACAAAAGACCTACGTTTTATGGTTATTGTGTTTAATTAATCATGAGTATATTCCCACAAGAAATGATCCACATCTGTTAGAAAATATTTTAACATCGTCACATGAATCTTATGGTTCTAGCACCGAAGATTCTATTTCTTTCATTGCATGACATTGATCGCCAAGAGGATCACTTCTAAAGAATCCTCCTTGATCTCTATTAACCTAAAAGATAGAGGTGGAGGAAAATAGCTCCCCATTATGGGGATAATTCGTGAATAAGGGATCTCTCCAGGGAATGATAGGATTATACATTTTTTCCCAATTAAGTAAATGAATTGGCTCCCAATAAAAATAATATAATTAGATTTACAAATCACTAGGGGTTGAAATAAATAATAGCACATGTGACTCTTATTATTTATTTAATCCACTATGGAACCCGATGTTTATAATAGTAATAATAATAATAATTCCCAACTTGTTCATAACCTGAGAATTAAAAGTAAATATTATTTATTCAAATAATAATATATATATATTTTTTTCTCACTAGACTATAAAAACAGATCATCCGTTATTTCTAAATATCATTAGAGACATGAATATTGTAAATTAATTTATTAAATAAATATCATCATATTATATTCCAATAAATAAATAAATATCATGTTCACTAAATAGAAAAAAATAATATTTATTTAATTTTCCTCTCATGTTATATTCTATCAAGTAACTGGTGGGGGAATACATGTGATCAAGAAAACATGAATTTTTATTAAACCATGTTTGGGAATAATATTTATTCAACTTGAAAATTAATGTATAATAATATATTATTTAATTGAGATTCTGAATACTCTTATTGTGTGACGATCTAGGCATGTTTCTCAATGCAATTAGGTAATGTGGCATAAAATCAATGGTTTTCATCTTGCAATATGAAAAGGAACCAATAGTGAAATAAGTTAATGAAATAATGAAATCATGTCTCATTTAGATGAATAATTTGTAATGTAATCCATTTTTAATGATATCTATAAACTAGATGGTTTCAAGCCAGTTCATCCACAAATGTGCTCATTGTTTCAATTTTTGAATTCTAGGAAATTGAACTTTCATATAGAATACAATGATTATAAATAAATTTAGGCTATATCATTTCCATAAATGTGATTCAGATATCAAATTTTACTAATGAATGAAATGGAAGAATCCTTTCTCAGATTATACATCAATTAAACGTTACTCATGATGCTCTACACTTATCATACCTCCCCCCAAACCTATGTCATCATGGATTTCAATAATACATCAAATTAAATGACTCATAATAATATAAAAATTATAATGAACAATACACACATCTACAAATATGAACATTGAATGACATGTAATAATGTTTATTTCTTACTAGCAGGTCATGTTCTCATAATATCATATACAAGATAATACTATGGGTGTACACTAATATAAGGTGACTCAATGTACTATTAGTATCCACCCTCAATAGAATGTATTTGTTGTTTCTATCATATTATATCATCTATATTTAGAACATATATTTAAGGATAGTGTCACATAAATTTAGGTTATTCCCTATAGCAGGAAACTTTTATGACATTTTTGTGTGAGAGCTACACTTATGACATTATCACATACAATTTTACGCATAAGTTAAATCATGATATTATAATGAGTTTGTTAATAATCATAAATATGAATAAATTTTATCATAAGGAACACATAATTTGGTTTTAGGGCCCCATATCTATCATTTATTCATGATGATTAGTGTATAGATTTTCTTCATAGACTAAACCATTAAATTATGAATAATTCTTTGTTGGTAGAATCTTGTAGCATCATTTCCTATTATCTCTTGAATACTCACCAAAAAATAAAGTCATAGAAACACTCAAAATACGATGTCCTAGAATTTTGATATATAGAATTGGTGATGTTAATTCATATATAAATTTCATCATTATCCTGTTCCAATTTTCTACATCTTTTAGGAATAATTATTGAAAAAAATATATATGTATTACCCACCATGGTGTACATAATATCCAATTTAGTTATGGATTATAATGTAATATGTGTCTCTGGATCTACTGCTCCAGTTGATCTTAGTAGATTCTATCATTTTTATGCCAACTCATATACATCAAGAGCCTTAACCCATAGAGGTTTAGTCTGCTCCCACTATCCTTATGTGATATGTTTCCATGAAGGAAACAGAGTCTTCCATGACTGTTTATTAATATCAATAGTGTTTATATGTTTATTAGTTGAGATGTACTAATTTTTTATATTAATCTATATCTAAATAAATATTTTAAAAAAAATTCAATAAACACATATTGTTGAGACTTAAAATATTTTTACCATATAATAATTGATATGATTTGTTAGTCAATATAGTTGGAATAAGTTTAGTTGTTTTCCTACTAATTGTCAAATATTACCTAAAAGAAATTATGGATGATTTGTAATATTTAAGATTCACCATTGTTCTTCCTTTTACTATCACTGCTATATTGATGTATATATGGACATGTGTGTTTGGGAACACCTTTTCTCCGCATATATGATTATGGATTACATATATATGTTGTTCTCCAAAAATACATCTTAGAGGTTCTTCAATATTTATAAAGTACTCTAATTTACATTACTATATAATCCTAAATTTTTAAAGTAATATGAACTATCCCAATTTTACACACAATTTTAGGATTAATTAGTCTCCTGTAGGATATTTTAGGTTGTTTAATCCTCTCATACCTATGAAGAATCCTACAAAAACATATATTCTATGGATTATTTTAGGCTATGAAGTGATCATCATTTTTTTCTATTTAAGATAAGTATAAATTATCACTAAGTGATTTATATGATTTAAAATAATGAAAAGGGGTTGATATTAGGACAGTACATGAGATGGATTTGATGAAATTCCTTTTTATCAATTTAAATTCCATAGAATAATGAGTTATTCATATAAGGAGATGAAAACTACTTCATCACATTTTGGTTTAATAACAAGAAAAACCTAATTCTAATCAATTATAATATTAGAGCATTATTTTTATGAGAACTTCAAGGTAAATTATATTATTAGCTCTTGAAGTGTGTGGAAAAAATATTCAAAAGTGAAAAATATGCATTAGTATTTTCAATCAAAATATTAAATTAAAATAAGTTATTATACATTAATAGGGTAAGATATTTCAACTATTCTAGATCTATTATACTCCCTTGGATCAACCCAAATGAAAATTATCTCTCCATTGTTGATATAATCTCAATGGAAGAAAAATTTTCACTGATGATGTTGATAATGATAAATATAAAGACAATGAAATAATGAACACTCCACCATTATATGAATGACTAATCAATTCACTATGTGAATAAATTCACCATATGATGAATTAGTGTCAACGTGTTAAAACAAGAATTGAATATTATTATATCAATAAGATTTTTTAAGAAGAAAATGTGACATGAAAAAAATACAATTTAATGAAAAATAATACAATGATAAATATGAAAAATAACATTATAATGAAACAAGACACCAATAATCCTTAAATAATCAAAAAACAATTATTATCTAAAAACAAACAAGAAAAAATGGAATAAACAAATTATGCTTTTTTTAAACTCCAAACCATTATAAAACGTATAGGTAAATAATGGGTTACCTACTAGAAATTGATTTGATTAACATTGTTAGCCTAACATAGACCCTAAATCTATCAAAATTTTTATAGATGCAAGTTTTCATATATAACTCCCCCTATGATTATAATATATTGAATGATTCAATGGATGGTATTAACTCTTACCATTGACATTGAAAACATGGCCATTAGTGGGATCTTGAATCTCTATTTATCCACGAGGGTACACATGATGCACTATTTATGGACTTGACCATCTGGACCATAACTTTCCGATGTGTAAATGATGTATGGAACAATACAAGAGAATATATTTTATCAGTTAATAGTGTTTGAAATTTATATTCCTATATTTGTATGATCAAAGTCAAGAATTATTTATCCTTCAATTTTAATTAGCCTTCATCTTATGTTCCTCATGTTCATTAAGATATAATTTTTTTGTTTTAGCCCAATAAATGTCAATGTTCATTTTTTTATATTCTAAAAGGCCTTATTTCCAATTTCAATTGGTAAATGGGACTATTTTCTATAAACCAACTTATATGGTGAAAATACTAGGATTTTTCTAAAGGAAGTGCGATATTCGCAAAGCATATGCAACAGTTTCTCAGACCAATATTACCATGACAGATTGAAAAAAATTTCAAGAAATTATTTAATCTCTTTATTACATAACTAAGGTAAACCATTATTTGGATGATGGTAGGAAATTGAAACATTATAATAAATCTCATACATAAAAATGAGTTATGAGAAGTGATGTCTGTAGAAATGGGTTCCATGATTACTGAGGATATCCCTAGGTATTCCAAATCATGAAAACATAAGCTCTTTGAAAAATCATATCGTAACTTGATGATAATTATAATTGTTGGCAATGTCCTCTACCCATTTTGAAACATAATAATCCACCAATAGGATGTTGAGATATCCCCTAAAGTTTTGGAAGGATCAAATGAAATCAATTCTCCATCAACTAATGATTTTGATGAGGAAAATGGTAGTAAGTTTCATTAGATTCCTTTTGTTTGTGGATCATAATTTTTAACAATGTGGAAATATTTTATAGAATTTGTATGAATACATATTGAGGTTCTGAAATTATAAGAAACTTTGTAGGACCTTTTTAGTGGTTTTATTTATTTGGGAATGGCCTACACATGCCTCTCTATGAATTTATTTTTGAATGGACTCTACATCTGACTCAAGAACACACCTCTTAAAAATTTTATTAGTAGAGAACTTGAAGAGGTGTAGGTCATCAAAAATGTAGTTATTAAAATCAGAAAATAATTCCCTCCTAGATTGGTACCCTTGGAATTTTTCAATGTCTCCTATAACACAATGGTTTTCAATCTCAACATACTACAGTTAATCACTCATAGAATAGAGGTGTCCCATAGGGAATGAATCAGACATGGAAATGTGATGTCATTTGTATATTAATAACATCATAGAGATGTAATCAAAAACAACATTTTCAACACCCTTTTTATCCATAATTGTTAATTCAAACTATTTATGTAGAAGTACCCACCTAATCAATATAGCCTTTGCATCTTGTTTTTTGGAAAAGGGATTTCCATGCTAAATGATTAGTGAAGACAATGATGGGGGACACCAAGGGATATGACAATATTGAATCTAATGAAAAGGTAGTATCATGTAAAACATTTTTAGTGGTGTTTTAGTTTATTTTTACTTCATTTAAAGATTTTAATTCTTATGTAATGACACATGGAGTTTTTTCACAACATTTTCGTAAGTAAACTTCGATAGAGAAGTCACTCACATCACACATGAGTCTGAATGGAAGTTTCCATTTAGGAGATTGCAAGATATGTGGAGATATATGAGATTACATGAGTGTTAATAATGAATAATCAAATCATTATATTGAAAAAATTGATTATCTTTTACATGATGAACACAAATTGGTCACGAAATGGATTTTAAATTCCTAATAAAACTTATATAGAAACAATAATGTTCTATTAAGGACCACACTTCATTGATTGTTTTTGAAGAGGGAAGGCGGATAATGAAATGAAACATAAGATTATAAACATTATATCTTATACTAAAAACCAAATGTCCTATAACTAAATCCTTATTTACCATGGAAAGGGATTTCCCAATTATAGAATGAAATTCGTATCCCTGTATCTAGAAAAAATTCTCTCAACATTTGGATGGAATTAATCAAATATATCTCCGAATAGGGAGAAGTTTTCAAAAAGACATGTAAACAATCCCACACCATGTAAATGAAGATTACCCTCACACAATGATAGAAGGTACAATGGGTATTACATTACTCACATGGAATTCCATTGAAGTAAAAAGTGTCAAATGGTATGGTAATGGTTTTTTATTGATCCTCTTAGGATACATCAATTATATTATTTCCTAAAAATCCATCTTGAAATAAATCGAATTCATGGCCCACCACTCACTTGAGGAATTAAGAAATGAAGGGAAATAGATAATGGTTTTTCTTGTAGCGTGAATTTAACAATGTATAGTCAATGGAAACTCTCCATGAACTACTGGATCATTTTCATAAAATATTACCATTCTCATTTTTGAACACCTTCAATCTAGATTTAATTGTAACAATATGAATAGGGATTACCCACTCACTCTTAGTAATGGTGTAGATGATACCCCCTTTCAACTACATAATATGTTAATTCCATAACACATCAATAAGATTGGGATTGAGTCGCTACTAAGGATGATTACATGATTTGGACTCATATTTTAAAGAAATATAACAAGTTCCAATTAGTTGGATAATCCATCGATTATCAAAAAGGGACCAACAATTTTTTTTAGCATTCCTATGTCATCTTGAAGAATCCTCCGTTGATATGATTCAAGAGAGGATGAAATGACAATAGAGAAATATTAATTTTACCCTGAGAATTAATACCTAATTTATGAAGGTAGTACATTAAATTTAATATAATATTGTTTGACACAATAAAATGATGGATGGTAATTTGCGTCAAACATAGTTTTTTTACAAATTTATTAATAGAATTGGTTATTGTTGAATAGAAGATTCAGCCACCAAATTGGCCAGATCAGGGTCATGAATTGATATGGAATAATTTTTTTAATATTTGACAAATAGTATCACTGATTAGTGATCCAGAAATGTTATAAAAGTAGACATCTGAAAGATATTCACACCAAATAGATGAATTTCACTTATATTAAAATTGTAAATTGATCTCATGGTGACATGGACAACATTAAATGAATCCTTGATGTTCCTCTAGTTCAAAATCCACACTATCTATCAAAATTTTTCTCATGGATCTCTTAATTTTTTAAAATTTTATCGTTTTCATTACAAATGATTAAATCAAGTCTCAGGTTTTTGTTATTTATTTTTATATTCCCATTCCTAATTAGGATAATAGAGTTGATAGTTGCTCAAATGGGATGACCATGTATGATGGGTGCTTTTCCCATATAACATATAATTGGGTGATTATCAATGTCAATGAAGTTATCATGGTAAATGAAATTTTCAAATTTCTCTAAAACATCCTTAATTATGCCCTTATGAACCTGAACACTAGGATCATCATGATAACGATTTGTAGATTTGGTTTGGATATCGTCAAGCCAAAATTTACAATACAATCCACATGGCATGTGGTTCATATAGCATCCAGCCTTTTTATCACATAATCTTTCATTACATTTTACAAAACCGAGGATCTTTATGGTTTAGTGTCTTGGAAACAAGTAACATTAAACATTAAAACATAAAAGATTCTTCTTAAACACTTGAAAGGCTTCTCCTCATGTTCATACTAGGTTCATTACTACATCTCATAACCTGGGGACATACATCAAAAGAAAGGGTGAGCAGAAGGCCCAGTAAGGGAAACAAGAGAAACAATTTACATGTGAACTTGAGATACTTCAATAAGGTCATGAAAAGATAATCATGGCATGAGAAAGAAATCATGAGGCATATCATAATAAAAATAAAATTTTACATAACTTGACGATGTGTTGGCAACATTTAATATAGACAATCATGAACATATCACCAAGGTCCATCCCCATGGTGTCATTTGAAAATTACCAAGGTTATTCACCAAGATATCTTGAAAATTGTAATCTCTAGTGTTTACATCATTACACAATGCATTGGATTTCTATCAGGGCACACCCTTAAATTTGCCTTTATTATCATGTGAGCTACATATATCATCATAAAAAATTTCATAAATAACCCATATTGCAAAAAAATAAATGGGTTTCATTTCATAATCATAACGTTTTAAAAACTTCTTTAAAGACATGATCTTTACGTTACTTTAAACCCACGGAAGGGGAGAGCGGGTTTCATGTATGTAAATCACAGAATTTAAAATAGAAATTTTTTGTATATATGTGAATTACCCTGTAGAAATAAGATCTTTGATTATTCACATAATAACATGAAGTAATTTTGAGAAAAAGAGAGAGGCATTTTGAGACGAAAATTCTGCAGCACAATGGCTAGGTTACAGGGTTTTAGAAAATGTTGAAAAGAGAGGGGACATAGGTTAAACAATCATAAATGATGCATAAAACAGTAGAGGGACAGAATATAAGGGATTAAATATCATGGTAATGAAATTTTAAAATATACCATATGAAATGATGAACATGAAAGGAAGATAAAAATAAGATTTCTCTTATGAAAATAAGGTAGCCTAATAGTGTTACATAAACATCAACCAAAAATGAATTGATGATGTCAAATAGGGTCTCTCATAATATGATCATAAAATATCAGTATGATAGATATAGAGATCATACCCCAACATAATAAAAAGTAACTTGCAAGACTTGACATGGAATTAGAACTTTGAAAACGAGAAGGGTGAAAGAATCCCTTAAAAATTCGGCAGCCTAACGGCGTCACTTAAACTTCAACAAAAAATGAATTGATGAGATCAAATAGGGTCTCTCATCATATGAACAATAAAGATAAGTATGATAGATATAGAGATCATACCCCAACATAATAAAAAGTAACTTCAATGAATTGACATGAAAGTTGAACTTCAAAATGAGAAGGGTGAAGAACCACTTAAAAATTCGGCAGCCTAACGACGCCACTTAAAACATCAAAATACTGAATTGAAGAGATCAAATGCGGTCTCTCATCATATGATCTTAAAATATCTGTTTGATAAATTTATAGATCATACCCCAACAAAATAAAAAGGAACTTGAATGAATTGACATGAAAGTAGAACTTCAAAACGAGAAGGGTGAAGAACCACTTAAAAATTCGGCAGCCTAACGACGCCACTTAAAACATCAAATTACTGAATTGAAGAGATCAAATGGGGTATCTCATCATATGATCAAAAAATATCAGTATGATAAATTTAGAGATCATACTCCAACATAATAAAAAGGAACATGAAATACTTTACATGATAATAGAACTTGAAAATGAGAAGGGAGAAAGAATTCGTTACAAAAATTTAGGCAGCCTAACGACGCCACTTAAAACATCATAAAACGAAATAATGAGAGTAAGAGGGGATATCTCATTATGTGAACATGAAAAGGGCAGTAAGAGGAGTATAAAAGAACTCCCTTTAACATAAGAACATGGAGCAAAAAAGAAATTACATAAAAGATATTTCTTGAAAAGAAATAGAGAGATCGGATCCCTTACCTTAAAATGTAACTCTTAAAACTCAATGGTTGGGATGTTGAGGGCTTGGGGGAACCTTGGGATGACTCATTGGGAGGTAATGAGACCACAACTTCGTTGGGGGAGAGTGGGGAGTCGAATGGATGAGAGGATGACTTGGTATTTATAGGGAATGTGAGGGGACACGACATTAATGGCCAAGGGACACCTCATTAGTGGTTTTGGCAAAACCATGAGCTTGCCCATGGCATTTGCCCATGGTATTGGCCACTTGGGACACATATTACGTTATATTACTATTCATAAGTCTACCATATTGATTACATACTTAATACATCATTTAATGATGCCATTAAACACCCGTAACTTAAAAACTGTATTTTCACTATTCATCGAAAATTCAACTTTCTCAGAATATTCCCAAAATTTCACCTTAACCAAATATCAATTCTCTGATTTCAAAAATGAACTCAATTTTATAAAAATAATTTTCTAAATAATTTTAATTTATTTTTTAAATAAATACACTATTCACTAAAAATTCACTTTTTTCAGAAAAAACCCCAAAAATTACCATAACATAATATCGGTGCTCTGAGTTCAAAAATGAAATCCATTTTATAAAAATAATAATTTTAATATTTTTAATTTAATTTTTAATTAAAAAACACTATTCACCAAAAAAACTAATACTTGAATAATAATTTATGAAACCGTTATTTAAAAATTTTATTGAATCACATTACTTAATCAAGGTGCCTAGATTATATTAAAACCTTATTTAAGTGAGATTACTAATCCATTTGGACGCATTACTAATCCTAATCATAAAATCACTATTCATAATTTACTATTCATCAAAAATTAATTTGATCTTACTAGACTCTAAATTTCGTACTGAACATAATTGTAGAAAACCATTTTTCGAAAATCATTACACATTTTTAATTATTTATGGTTTACATAACCATTTTTAAAATATCCTTTTTCTAGAATTCATAAAAAATATGCATACTATATTTATCCGGTGATTTGAAAATTCATAAACATCATCATAAGAAGAAATCCCAATTTTTATTTAAAACAAAGGATTACCCAGGGCAGTTACGGTCTCCTTACATAGCCCCTTATCACACCAGCATAGGACCTAAGTGTAAGGTGTGCTAAGGTGAGAGAATCTGAGGGATGCTCGGCTAACATCGCACGAGTAGTAATTTCTATTAGTTTGAACTTCTCGCAAAGGCGATTCTGTTCTAGCTTCACACGATGATGTTCGGATTGGGTTTGGTCCAGAGCAAAGCCCAGTGGTGCTACCTCCTTCCCATGTTCTGTTAGATGGGATTTGATCGGTCCAAGACAACTGGGTGAGGCCATCGAATCTTCTTTCTATAATAATTAACCAATATTACTTGTATTTATAGGAAATAATCAAAACTTTTAGTTTCCAGGGGTCATATTGACAAATGGTCATATAACTGTCAAAACCCAATGGTCTCATTTTAATTATACTCATGTTATCAAATGAAACATTTTTGTTGAGTATAAAAAACAAAATAAAATAAGACATAAAATTAGGAAAAAAGTTTTATTCAAAAATTTCTGGTCGTTACAATCTTCCCCCCTTAAGAAATTGCATCCTCGCAATTTTTAAAAAATTGGGTATTGAAATTTCATCGAAAGTCCCACATCGGAAACGGAGTCAGTAAAACTATTACATTAAAAGAAAAAAAGTAAGTACAAAGGTCACCCGAGTTAGCCCACACTAGGATTCCATGTACGTAAACAAGGACATGGAGGAGAAAACAAAGGGTCATGTTCTGAGGGAGAGTGATAGAAAACATGATTACGAGAAAGTTAACCATAATAAAATCCCAAACTTATGATGTGTGTAGACGGTCTTTGATTACCTAGAAGGAAACGTAAACCAACAACGTTTTTGTTTTACGTTCCTTTTCATAATTTTGAGGAATTCATTTACAACATAAGAAAAAAACATAAGAAAATATACCTATCTTCATGTAGAGTTTCATCCTTTAATAAGTTTCTACCCAAAACTAATCTTTTCTCCAAACTATGAGCATTCAAAACTACTTGGTCTCATCAAAACACAATAATCATCTTCTAGAGAATCACAAAATCCACAAAAGATTAACTATCTATTTCTTCTATCTTTAAACATTATCCCAAAAACAAAAAGGGTAAGGTAAAACAACTCTTCAAAAAGAAATAATCCCATAAGAATGGAAACTACTTTTAAATCTTCAACGTTCCATGGTACTACCAAAAGTTCATCATAGTCCATTCCATAAATAACAGTCCTTAAAATTTCTCAAAATAAACCAAACTAAGATTGAAACCCAAATACAAGAAGGATTTGATAACATAGTCTTCCAAAATGAACTTAATTGTTCATCTCCATATAACCTCAACCACTCCTAACATCTTATAACAAAAGTATCTAACCTAAACATATTTTACCCAAGATAGGTTAATCATTCCCATAAGTAACCTAAATTACTATAAGTCCACCTTAAATTCATCGATTCTTCAAAATATAAGTCATCCTTACTCCTCAATGAAAATACCATAGTAATCTATTTACCTCGATCATATAGGGTCCCCAAAATAGTAAACATCTTCCAAAATAATAATCTTATTTTAATCCCCTAATCATCCCTGTCATATTAATACGACAATCGTCGCATTTCCTATCACATTGGTTGTTGGGACATGTTCTTCCATTTCCCACCATTAACTATGGTGAGAAAGCATAATTAAGGGCTTAAGTACTTATCCAATAATCACGAAAAGGAACTGAAATCATATAAGGATAACTTGTAGAAGAAAAGTATACCCTAACTTGTGATCCCCTAGGTTCCCATCTAGGTTATCCATGATCATATATTCTTATGTGAATCTTTATTTTATTTTATCTTTGTTCCTTTAACAATGGTTCATACTAAGCTTGTGAATTTACCAAATCATATCCCCCGGGAGTGTCGTAACCAAGAGTGCAGTAAGGCCCGTTGTCGTGTACCAGTTCCCGTTCGAGTCTAGCTCAAAGCGGTGTTTTTGGGTTTTACCCCTATGTACATCTGTGCCAGAGCCACCTCTACCTGCTCGTATCCAAAGTGGGATGTATTTTCTTGGCAACCCCTTACTCAATACTCACCAAAATACCAGGAAGATTTCCTATATTTAAACTTTTCTATAGGGTTCTTCCTAGAGTTTTCATATCCTAATTTTCAAAAATAACTAAACCATCCTTTGAAACCAACTATAGAATCCCTCATTTTTATCACATAATCTTTCATTACATTTTACAAAATTGAGGATCTTTAAGGTTTAGTGTCTTGGGAACCAGGAACTTTAAACATTAAAACATAAAAGATTATTCTTAAAAACTTGAAAGGATTATCCTTATGTTCATCCTAGGTTCATTACTGCATCTCATAACCTGGGGACATACATCAAAATAAATGGTGAGCAGAAGGCCCAGTAAGGGAAACAAGAGAAACATTTTACATGTGAACTTTAGATACTTCAATAAGGTCATGAAAAGAACATTAAGGAATGAGAATGAAATCATGAGGCATATCATAATAAAAATAACATTTTTTATAACATGAAGATCTGGATGCAACATTTAATATAGAAAATCATGAACATATCACCATGGTCCATCCCCAAGGTGTCATTTGAAAATTACCATGGTTATTCACAAAGATATCGTGAAAATTGTAATCTCTAGTGGTTACATCATTACCCATTTCTTTGGAGCGCTATCAGGGCGCACCCTTAAATTTTCATTTATTATCACATGATCCACATATATAATCATCAAACATTTCATAAATAACCCATATAGCAAAAAAAATAAATGGGTTTCATTTCATAATCATAACGTTTTAAAAACTGCTTTAAAAACATGATCTTTACGTCACTTTAAACCCACGGAAGGGGAGAGCGGGATTCATGCATGTAAATCCCAGAATTTAAAATAGAAATTTTTTTATATATGTGAATAACCCTATAGAAATAATAGTTTTGAGTATTCACTTAATAACATGATGTAATTTTGAGAAAAAGAGAGAGGCATTTTGAGAAGAAAATTCTGCAGCACAGCGGCTACGTTACAGGGTTTTAGAAAACATTGAAAAGAGAGGGGACATGGGTCAAACAATCATAAATGACCTATAAAACAGTAGCGGGATAGAATATAATGGATTTAAGAACATGGTAATGAAAAATGAAAATATACCATATGAAATGAAGAACATGAAAGGAAGACAAAAATAAGATTTCTCTTATGAAAATTCGGCAGCCTAACAACGTTACATAAACTTCAACCAAAAATGAATTGATGATGTCAAATAGGATCTCTCATCATATGATCATAACATATCAGTATGATAGATATAGGGATCATTCCCCAACATAATAAAATGGAACTTGCAAGACTTGACATAGAATTAGAACGTTGAAAAGGAGAAGGGTGAAAGAATCCCTTAAAAATTCTACAGCCTAACGGCATCACTTAAACATCAACAAAAAATGAATTGATGAGATCAAATAGGGTCTCATATCATATGAACATAAAATATCAGTATGATAGATATAGAGATCATACCACAACATAATAAAAAAGAAACATGATAGAATTGACATGAAAGTAGAACTTCAAAACGAGAAGGGTGAAGAACCACTTAAAAATTCGACATCCTAACGATGCCACTTAAATCTTGAAAATAGTGAATTGAAGAGATCAAATGGGGTCTCTCATCATATGATAATTAAAGATAATTATGATAATTTTAGAGATCATACCCCAAAAAAATAGAAAGGAACTTGAATGAATTTACATGAAAGTAGAACTTCCAAACGAGAAGGGTGAAGAACCACTTAAAAATTCGGCAGCCTAACGACGCCACTTAAAACTTCAAAATACTGAATTGAAAAGATCAAATGGGGTATCTCATCATATGATAATAAAATATAAGTATGATAAATTTAGAGACCATACCCCAACATAATAAAAATGAACATGAAATACTTTACATGATAATAGATCTTGAAAAATGAGAAGGGAGAAAGAATCTGTTACAAAATTTCGGCATCCTAACGGCCCCACTTAAAACATCATAAAACGAAATAATGAGAGTAAGAGGGGATCTCTCATTATCTGAACATGAAAAGGGAAGTAATAGGAGTATAAAAAAACACCCTTTAAGATAAGAACATGGAGCACAAATGAAATTACATAAAACAGATTTCTTTAAAAGAAATAGAGAGATCAGATCCCTTACCATAAAACGTAACTCTTAAAACTCAAAGGTTGGGATATTGAGGGCTTGGGGGCACCTTGGGATGACTCCTTGGGAGGTAATGAGACCCGAAATTCGTTTGGGGAGAGTGGGGAGTCTAATGGACGAGAGGATGGCTTGGTATTTATAGGGAAAGTGAGGGGACACGACATTAATGGCCAAGGGACACCTCATTAGTGGTTTTGGAAAAACCATGGGCTTGCCCATGGTATTTGCCCATGGTATTGGCCACTTGGGACACCTCATACCTTATCTTACTATTAATAAGTCGGCCATATTTATTACATACTTAAGACATCATTTAATGATGTCATTAAACACCCGTAACTTAAAAACTGTATCTTCACTATTCATCGAAAATTCAACTTTCTCAGAATAATCCCAAAATTTCACCTTAACCAAATATCAATGATCTGATTTCAAAAATGTAATCCATTTTATAAAACTAATTTTCTAAATAATTTTAATATATTTTTTAAATAAATAAACTATTCACCAAAAATTCACTTTTTTCAAAAAAAACCCCACAAATTACCATAACATAATATCGGTGCTCTGAGTTCAAAAATGAAATCCATTTTATAGAAATAATTTTTTTAAATATTTTTAATTTAATTTTTAATTAAAAAACACTATTCACCTGAAAAAAACTAATACTTGAATAATAATTTATGAAACCGTTATTTAACCATTTTATTGAATCATATAACTTAATCAAGGTTCCTAGATTATATTAATACTTTCCTTAAGTGAGATTACTAATCCATTTGGACACATTACTAATCGTAATCATAAAATCCCTATTCATAATTTACTATTCATCAAAAATTATGTTGATCTTATTAGACTCTAAATTTCGTACTGAACATAATTGTAGAAGACCATTTTTCGAAAATCATTACACATTTTTAATTATTTATGGTTTACATAACCATTTTTAAAATATAATTTTTCTAAAATTCATCAAAAATACGCATACTATATTTATCCAGTCATTTGAAAATTCATAAACATCATCATAAGAAGAAATCCCAAGTTTTTATTTAAAACAAAGGATTACACGAGGCAGTTACGGTCTCCTTACATAGCCCCTTATCACACCATCATAGGACCTAAGTGTAAGGTGTGCTAAGGTTAGAGAATCTGAGGGAGGCTCAGCTAACATCGCACAAGTAGTAATTTCTATCAGTATGATCTTCTCACAAAGGCGATTCTGTTCTAGCTTCACACGATGAAGTTCGGATTGGGTTTGGTCCAGAGCAAAGCCCAGTGGTGTTACCTCCTTCCCATGTTCTGTTAGATGGGATTCGATCGGTCCAAGACTACTGGGTGAGGCCATCTAATCTTCTTTCTATAATAATTAACCAAGATTACTTGTATTTAGAGACAATAATCAAAACTTTTAGTTTCCAGGGGTCATATTGACCAATGGTCATATAACTGTCAAAACCCAATGGTCTCATTTTAATTATACTCTTGTTATCAATTGAAACATTTTTGTTGTGTATAAAAAACAAAATAAAATAACACATAAAATTAGGAAACAAGATTTATTCAAAAATTTCAGGTCGTTATAGTTCACACTATCTCGAAGATCAAAAAAGACTTTAAAATATTTATTTTATTCTAACTGAAAATGCATTTAAGGACATAGTGTATTTTTCATCTTATGAGGAATGGTCCCTTAAATGGTGGTTATCATATTTGAAGAAAAATTACATAGTTTTGATATGAAAATTCTATTTTAATAGTGAACAAGTACTTAAAGTACATTTTGTAGGCATGAATGGTTAGGATTAAATCAAGAATGGTAGTTTTTATCTTATCATGAGAGATGATTTCCCATATTGATTCATTTAGTTAATGTTTAGATTTTCATATAATGTATTGTGGGAAGGGGGTAGGTTGTTTCATTATTTGATGTGGCTGTTGTTAATTCACATTCTCATTGGAGTTTTCAGAATCTGTGGGTGGTTCCTTGTCATTTCCATGCTCTTTTGAAGCATTTAACAGCTTTAGTATGGTTTTATTCAGTTTTCAAATGGATATCCACTATTTATAACAATCAAAACTGTTAGTTTATTTTCATATGTTTGTGTGTAGCTGGATTTTTACCACAAGGTTTATGATGGTACCACATGATTTGACATGGGAACCTTTCTTTTTTTAATGGTTTTTAGTTCATGTTTAATGTATGAGACATATGAGTTCATTTTATAAATTTTTTATAAATCTTTTCAAATATTAGGATATTGACTTATTGGGAAGGGTCTTCTGTTGGTTGGATTATCCTTATAGGATACCTTGGTTATGAGATTGGTTATTGGATAGATTGAAGGATTGGATATTGGTATTTGAAATTAGGATCTTTTTATTGGACTGGTTGTTTCTGGAATTGGTTGTGGGTTTGAATATTTTTTTGATTGTTGGAGTTCAGTCCTTGTGGCTGATTGGGTTGTTAGATGGGTTATTGTTATCATTATAATGGTATCCTGGATGGTCATTGTTCCTTTTGTAGAATGTCTATTAGAACAATGTATTGGAAAAGTTAAGAGAACTATCCTCGACAAGTGGTAATAAAAAATAACATCCTTTATGTAAAGGATGTTTGGGAAATTTTCATTATTGAGTTCATTTTTATCACAAATTATGCAATTTGGGTCAATAGTGCAGATTTATTGCCCCTTCCTAATAACGATCTCCTAAACCTTCCTTTTGATTGTAAAAAACATTCTAGGAATTTTTATCTTCTGTAATAGTGTACATGACACTATATTTTGGTTTATTCTTATTTTAATGTGATGTTCACAATTTTTGGTTTTGTCCATCAATTTTTTCAAGATACTTATTATCATAATATAGGGATTTTTTTTAAAAGGATCCATAACACATAATGTTTATGAATTTTTTGTTTCCCAAACCCATCCTTTCCTAGAAAATTTGAACATCTTATGGGATTGAAAATCCTAGGTGTGGTACCAGGTTGAGTGTTTTTTTAAATGGTTGCGGTCAATGCCTCAATTATTATTAAATCAATGCAATGACCTCATTTAACTGGGTAGAGGAAAACCCATTACAAAGACAGAAGGCTCAGTGGGCATATTGCCCAATACATGGCATGTAGACCCAAATATTTGGCCCATGCCCATTCTATGAATAGTAGTGCTACAGTACCCTCCCCCTACTATCGTACTGCCTCCACTACAGTTCCATGCAACCACTACAAAGACCTTACACCGTTATAGTGCTCGTCGTTTCTATAGTACTGTTGCAGTGACAGTTCACTATAGTAATGTTATAATACCCTGGGGACCATGGGTTTTGAATCCCCATTTTTCTTGTAGGACCACGTTGACTATGGCTTTGTGCCTTATTCATTTTTCATAAAATGACTCCACTAATTTCATAAAAAAAATTGGAAGATATTTTTAGGTGGAATTGGTTCTTAATGGTAGAAGTATATTTTTCTATAATTATCTTCGCAGTTGGTACCATCTGTATATTGTAGTAGGTCTCACATTATTTAAAAAAATAATTTCCTTATACTTAAGTGTGAAATGAAATAACATCATCTTTGTTGACTCAAGTAGATTGGTGGGGACGAGGTTTCAACAATGTTGTTGAACTCCTTGACATGAAAGTAAGGAATTTATGACTCTATATCATAGAAGGTTGTTTAGGAATTTATATTTGAAGAAATAACAGGATTCACTATGGTATTAATTCATAATTTATGTCATTTCATCCGACCAAGATGGTTTGAGGTAGCCATTCATGGTTTGATTGACTACATTCCCCATGTTTGGGGCTAACTCATTTGGATTTCTATTTTAGTTCCCACCCAGGTTTGTTACTTATTTTCATTGAAGAACCTCTATTGAAATGGGCTCAATTTTTTAATCCATTGTATTTGGATTACATTGATCTAATGGAAAGATACACAGAGGTGTACTTGACTCCCCAACCCTAGAAATATCCACACTAACTAGAAATTTGGATTGGTCATAAGTATAGGCAGGAATGCGCCAATAAAAGTGAAAATGAATTGAAAGGGAGGAAAGGAGAAGATAAATTGAGTTAAGAAAATAGAAATTTAGGATATTTGAATGATTTTTGAGATGAATTAATTATGTCCCAATAAATGGGTTAAAAATTAGTTCCCTACAAATTTTCCCCATATTTTTAGGGTTACGCGGTCTCTTATAGTGCAACTTCAGTTGTCAAATCCTCAAATACCTAAAAAGACCTCTAAAAATATGTACCATGTATGGATTGTTTTTGGTTATGAATTTTACAACATTGGGATGCTTTTATATGGGTCTAAATGAAAACTATGATATTATGTGAGTTTAAATAATAAAAAGGGGTTGATCCTAGGTTATTACAAGAGATAGATTGGATGAAATTCCTTTTAAAGGATTTCAATTTCATTCACTCAAGAGTGTTTCAATTAAGGAGATAAAAAAATAACCACTTATTAATTTAATAAAAATTAAATCCTTATTATAATAGAATATAAATATGGAGGACCATTTTTATGAGAACCCGAATGGAAAGGTTCTTATTATCACTTGAACTATGTTTCCATAAAATTCAACAAGGACGAAGATGTTTTATGATTGTAAAACAGTATTCTCAATTAAAATAAGTGATTATAAATTAATAGAGTGATAAATAACATCCAACCAAGACCATTTACACCTCCCTCTGTTCAAACCATAAGAGGGTTATACCTCCATTTATTCTATTCTCTCGGGTGGAATCAGAATATAGACTCATGAGGGTGGAAATGAAGAATTGAAAACCAATGCAACAACAAACATTCCACAATTATTTGAAGGATTTCTCTATTATATGTCTAAAAACATTCACACTGTGATACATATATATTAACATCTTAACAAAAATATAATGAAATTGAAAGAATATGATATTTAATTTAGTTCATAATGTGATTTTAGATAAATATAATTCAATGAAGAATATTTCAAAGTGAAATTAGAAAAATGACATTATAATGAAATGAAACACCAAGAATGCTCAAATCCTCCAAAAGATATACCTTAAGAAGTAGTTTTTAGGCATTGGTGGAGATTACAATAAAGGATGTCACCCCAGTTAATGGTGGTAGGTCTAGGTGTGTGCACTATTAATGGAGATAACTCTTTTCGACCCTTGATAAGCCAACTTGCATCCACCAAAAAATATTTTTAAAATTTCCTTATATCTGAAAAAATGTGGGTGGTAAATATAAAAATAAAATAAATCTATAGATGTTACATTAATTCCCATAAATTTTAAATCAAATTGGTCTTGGTGTTTATTAATATTGTATAAATGGTGGGGTATTTTTTTGGACCATAGAATCTGGCTCATTATTTCATATTCAACTTTTTAAACCTATAAATCCATTCTAACATCATAATTATCATAGTCCCCTATTCAATTAAATGATCCCCATGACTTCTATATTTATTTCAAATTTGAGAATCAATTAGATTTGATCCTTGATGATAATGTAATTTTATGGGGTTGTTGTCCAATTCACTTCACCCAGAATGTGTGGGAATGAAATCCCACTTTGGTCATATTCCAATGTGATTCATCAGTTTCACCAGGAGAATTAATTATTACCATTGGAATGAGAAAACAGAAAATAAAATATAAAATTTAAATCAATACCATTGAGTGTTTTAGTTGTTAAAAATGTATCATTTATTTGTCAATTTTAGGAAGTAAATACACTCAAATTGTGAAATAATGTTCAATTTCTAAAATGAACAAAAAAATGTGATTATGAATAATGAAGCACAAGGAAATTATATATATTAATAATGAGTATTAGGATCATTAATTGGATAGTCATAATATCATGATGTATATGAATTACCTCTATATATAGAATAATCCATAGGGAATTTTTAGAATAATTATAAAATATTTGTGGTATACATATAAATATAAAGAAATATTTATCTAAAAATTGATAATTATTTTTTAATTATACATGATATTTTAGAAAAATAATGACTAAATAACATTTATAGATATAAAAAATATAACTACTATCAATTTTATTTTAAAAGAGTTTTCTTGTCACCATCAGTTAATTTAATCATAAATATTTTAATTATTATTTATTTCCACATGGATATATATTATATCAAACCCAGCATTAATCAATTATTATTTCATGATTATAAATATTATTTTCCCACAAATAAATATCAATGATTTAGAGTTACAATGTATTTGGATTATTCAACAGAATAACACATCATCTTCAACATAAAAACATCACTATTATTTTAAACTCCACACAGTTCTCCAAACACCCATAGATATATTGAAACTACATAGGATACCCAGGGGAAAATACCTAATGAAAGAGGATATATAGATATAACATCACTGTAATAAACGTGGAAATAAATCATAAATATGGAGTCAATAGGCATAACATGATATCATAATGAAGACAATAATAATCGTGTAAACCTGGAATAATGAAAAATATCATGGAATCCTAGAAAATGATGAAAAACATAAGAAAGTTTATCATAAACATAAGGCATGTTAATATCTAAAGACCATCATCATAATGTGTAGTTTTTACCATGGGGGATTGGGTTCACTGTCTATTTCCATAAACATGAATGAAAAAGTCCCATGGTGTATTAAGTTATCACCCAAATCAATACATAACATATATTGAGATATAAATATTTACCCAATTAATTGGGGATATATATAATTCTAGTAAAACCTTTAACATAATTTCAAATCATACATATTAATGCCACATGGGGAAAATAAATCATACATAAATCATAAGCATTATCAAACCCATTAGAAGTAATTGGGTTTCATAATTATGGTTAAAGGAATAACCGAAGGATAAATCATAAAGATTCACAGGAGAATATTTAATTAAATCAATTTTTTCTTTAATAACTGAAAAAAGGACATATTTCATAAACATGGAGATACGATGTATAAAATTAAAGAGAAATAAATAGAAGATATAAGAATAAAAATCAACGACATTGGTGGTGTTTGGTTAAAAATGTATTGGATTTTTTGTTGAATAAAATAGATTATAGTTTTCCATAAAACTATAATTTAACCCAGATATTTATCAAAATAATAATAATTTTATTAAAAAATCATGGGTTTTAAAAAATTCAACGAGTGATTTTTAACATGAAACAAGAAATAGGGAAGATCGCATAATTTTGTTTTACTTAAATTTAGGGAACTTTGATGGTACCAAAAAACATGTATAACCCCATTATGAAAATGATATTTACCTAGGCATATATTTAAGGTAAATATATAGAAAATAATATAAGTTTATGGGATAAATATTTTATAAAAATGGAGAAATTTAAGGATAACATGTACCTTAATGTTAACGAGGGTGGTAAAGAAGATCACTTACCTCGTGTATGACACTGCTCTGAACTTCCTTTTAACTTACCGAATAACCAAATTCAGATTATTGAATATTTAATTAAGAACGATATTCAACTATATTTCATATATATGTTTCCTTTAGCTATTATCCTTTTAAATCATATTATATATTTCTTTCAAATGTAGGTTACTTGAGGTTGTTCGATCAATTGTTTTGTAACTCCTTATGTATGCTGACCATAGTCAAAATAATTGTAAAATAACTTCATAAAATCCATAATAAATACTATGTTTTAGAAACAATTTTTTTATATTAAGTATATTATTAAATCCATTGATGATAGGTGGTGTTGATAATTAAAACTCTTTGTTTCTAGAATTAATAATCTAAATGTATAAAAAATTATTGATTCTATTTCTCAATGAATTGTAGGGAATAATGGAAACTGATAGTTTTAAAATTTTAGAATCATATTTATATTATATATATAATACTTATTCATACATTACATACTTTTTAACATTCATTAATGTTGGTGGTTATAATGGAAGACGTTTCATTATTGAGGCAATAGTCCACATAATGCACTAACATCGCTTTTGTTTTACATAGTTGAGAGAGTGGAAATAATAATGGTTATACCATTAATAAATTAGAATATATCTATAAAAAATATTATTTAGATAAATATAATTTTATGTATATAATATATTTTTAACTATAAGATTATGGAAAAAAATTTCAAAGCGGTAAATACTTATATTGGAGACATTATCGTCTCCTAAAGATCTTCTTAGAAGTAAATGCCTTATGATTAATTCTATAAATTAGTGGTTTGTTATTTATAAAATTAATTATATTATATTTATTTAATTTTATTTCAATGGGAAATTAAATGGTAATTGATACCATGTAGGGGTGGAAGTGATCCCCTTTTTTAAATGATGAAAAATGCACTTTTGGGAACACCCATTACACTTCTATGATATCATTAAACTATTACCTGTTCAATGAATAAAAATTCCATAATAATGTATTGTGGTGTTGTATTAGGTTGATTAATCTTCATCCAATTCATTACACACCATTTTAATCATTTTTCATAACTTTTATCTTAGGGTTTTATATTATAACATTTCGATTTTAACCATGGTAAATAAATTTTATCCATGTAATTTATATTTAATTTAAAAAAATTGGTAACCAATATTAAAACATTATAATTTTTTAAATATAAATTTAATCTCAATTTATTTTAATACAATTTATAACAATGATAAAATAAAAAAATAAAATATAGAATGTATAAAAAAATTATTTATGAAGAAAATGCCTTTTTACTATTAATTACCCATAATATTATTTATTATTGAATACCAATTGAATTAATGTTAATATACTTATATATAGGTTTAAAAATCATAATCTATTCATAATTTAAATTATATCAATTTAAATTATTACCTAAAAATTTCAAAATATTAATAAATAAATTCATTTAAAAAAATTATTCACTATTATCACAGTAATAGAAATTTATCTTACTATTATTATATTTTTGCCAAAAAATGAAATTCAAATTGTTAAATACAATTTAAATATTGAACCCAAATATGAACTATTTTTTATATATTTAATTTTAAAATTTTAAAAAGTCTAATTTTTTAAATAAGGGAATGGAATTTTTTTGTTTGAAATATTACATCAGTTTCAGAAATATTATACATGTTTTTTTAAATTCAACATTGTATTTTTAAATGATTAATTTTAGATATTATATATTTATTTTTTATATAAAAAATGGTTTCATAAACATTTATTTCATTCTTTTTTATAAAATAGACAATTTTTTACAAAAATGATATTTTTACAATTCAACTAAAAATCAATTATTTTAAAAAAACCTCAAAATACATCTTAAGTTTGATGTTTTGGATTAAAAAATAAATTTAATATCATGAATTTTAAATTTTAAATGTGATATAATTTAATTTTGGTATATGAACACAAAATTCAATAACGACTATTTTATCCACCTAGTTTAACTGTTATAACAATTATCTTTAATAATTACATTTTATTAATGATTTACACTTTTGGTTTTTTTAATATTGGATATAAGATAATATACTCAAAAAATATTTATTAAGGAAAAATAATCACTAATATCTGAGGTTATTACATTTTCCCGCTTTTAATAAATTTCTCCCCCAAAATTTTATTTCCCACAATATGGTCAAAAATGAGGGTATTTCTATTTCGTAGATTCATTAGGTTCCCACATTTCTTATTCATAAATATAATTTCTCTGAAGTAATTTAATAATGTGAGTTATATAATTTTATTCCAAAAACATCATTGGATTATCCATGTAATATAGTACATTCTTCAACAATACCACCTTTGAATTGTGTAAATGTGATTGATCTGGTATATACATTCTCAAGATGGATATGTGGAACACACCATGTACTATGGAAAAGTTTATTGGGATCTCTAGTCGATATGACACAACTCTGATGTAATTAATAATCTAAAATTGGCCAATATATCTCAATCTTATCTTCCTTTTCATCCAAAAATAATAGACTATCTTCTATGATGATATACATAGAAACATTGTACCACCAACCTCAAACTTCAGGTCTCATCAAAGGTTGTTTCCATAACTATTTTTTCTAACACGGGTCCTCATTGATATGTTGTTGAATGGACTTTAAAATTTCTACTATTTAATCAACAATCTTATTTTGTAACAAATCACATTCACCAATATCATCCTAGCCTGAAATTATTTGAACCTTATTACCATATAAGGATTCAAATTTGTCCATTTGAATGCTTGGGTTATATCATTTTTATAAACCAATTTGATCATTTAATTATGTTTTTCCCATCCTCCTGTAATGTCTATAGACTAACATCTCAACAAATACTCATGTGTTGGTATAATGTTTTCATATCGGACTTTATAATCTAGGTGACAGGTTTTTCTAAATTTCAACTCTATATTTAGAAAATGTGGAATGTTTTTCTGGAATATTTAAGTGATCCTCATATTGAAATCATAGAAAATTGATAGTGGACATCCATTCCTCCTTACAACTTATGTATTTTATATCATTACAATTTAATTGAGTGATATGTCTCCTCGAATGGTTAAAAATTGAGATACAACAATCACTATTTATTATAGAATTGAATTACTCTAAATATGATATGGAAGCGATCAAATAGAGATTCATCCTACATATATTTACTGTGTAAGAGTTATATAAAAGATTTGAAACAATCATTATATTTGTAGTTTTCATTGATAATTTCAACTCCATGTTTTACAGTGGAGTTTGAATGGTTTTACTAAACATTCATGATAAAAATTATTATGAATATTTATAATCAAATATTAAATTGTTGATTAATTAATGAATAATTATTGTACCTATCATCACATCATTGTATTGATCAACCACTATAGTAGTAATATAAATATTATTAACTTTCTCTATTTACCATGGGGTTGTTTCCATTGGTTCTATTTGAAAACCCTTGACATAGTGTAATGGTTTGCAATGTGTCAACATTACATAGAGATGAAATACTGGAAAATAGGATTTTTATTGATTAGAAATATTTTTTTTGATAACATAAGAGGGATTAGTCAACTAGAATTTTTATGAATTGGCTTGATGTCCAACCATTCCAAAAAATAAACATTTACATTTCTCCACAATATAGTATATAGAATTTTTTTTCCCACAATTTTGACATTTGGTATATATGATTTTCATACCACTAAGAGTTTTATAACGTGATCACCATGTGTTAAACTCAATTATATATATTTTATCTCTATTACCAAGAGACCATTGAGAATCTCCCATTTTCATCTCAACATTGAGGGGACATTTGAAAACTTCTTCATCACCGTCATATTCTATAATTTAAAAAACAATTTATATAATCATCATTATCCCACTAATAAAATGGTTGATTTTTATATTTTTGTTAACTATAAAACCATAAGAATATGTTCCAACCTTATGAAGTTAATATTATAATATCTGATATGTATTTTTTTTCATGAGTATAAAGAACTCCCTCTTTATTTAATGATGGAAAGTGTGAGGGATTATTTATTGATAAATAACTTCTTGAATTCATCCCATCACATTGATTTTATATTATTCGCGGGCATTCTATTCTTGAGAAGTGGCATCCCTAATCAACATCCCCATCAAGGTTATAAAAATATAGAATAAAATTCTCTTTCTGAATGAGTTAAAGGATATACAATATATTCTCAATGGAGTTAATCTATTATTCAATAAATTTGTGATTATAAGATAAAATAAAATATTGATTTATCAGACACTTAAAGGATTAGACTACAAAAATCTCTCTCATATGGATGTAATTCATGATATTATTTATAACATTAATATGTTTTTCTAGTACTGTAATATGGTTCACAACTCCTTCTTAAATAATGTTAGGCATTTCCATTTGGAAGTCATCACAACACCCATTTCACATGTTGTTAACACAATTCCTTCTATATCGATCAATTTTCTAAAATAAAGGATATTTAGGTATCATAATAAACTAATATATACATCTATTAAAGGAAAACCATAATGTTAGAATAATTATCTAAAACATAATATTCCAAACATAACATGGGAATTTATAAGATTCGAACGATTTTATCCATTATCATTTTCATACTAGGTTCTCTAAAACTATTTAGTACTATAAAAAAATATTCAAATCATTTAAAATGGTTTATAAAGAAGATGTGAATTAAATAAATGATATCCTCTTGTATTTTATGTCCATATGTGTAGTCTTAGGCCCCCTCATATTGTAATAGGTAATGATTGAGTTAATAATAAATACACCATTTTCATTGTTTTTACCCCTAGGTGAATTTTATTTGTAGTCTCATGTAATTTCATATATATAAAGAGTGATATATTTGTATGTAAAAGTACAAAATTTATACTTAAAAAACATTTAGGGTGTTCTTCTATACTAAGTCTTATCCATTAGTCATTTGTCTAGGGGTTTCTCTAATATAATCTCTTCCTAGTCTATAAAAATAACTAGACCATACTATGATATCAAATATTGTTATCCAAGAATTAAACATATATCATTTTATTATTATTAATATACTTTTTTAAAAAATACTATTTAAGGATAAATAGACTTAATTTAATTTAATGATTATACATATAATACATGGTCTTTATTTAAAACCCCATATAGTGATCCTAACTCCCATAGATCATCAAAATCAACATATGATACCCTGGGAGAAATAAAAAAAAGGTTGGGATAGAAGGTCTAGTAAGAGCATAAAAATGGAATTATGCATTAATTGAGTGTTCAGTGTCATGATAAGATATCATAAATAACTTGATCGTAAGAATGGAAACATGGAATTATGAAATCACAATATATGATCATGTAATCATATAGTATATCAAAACAACCTGAAACATGAAATATTAAACATAAATCAAGGGTTACTTCCAATATAGTCATCCTAATGTCGATTAATTCCAATGATGTATTAGGTCACACACCATTCCCGTAAACATAGTGGAAAAATTCCCAAGGTGGATTTTGCTCACTCCCTAGTCCTATACATAACATCTCATGATATATAAATCTATTTTATATTATTTGAAAGGATATATAATTCATGATCCACACATCACATCAATTAATGTCATAAATATTTTATCACATGAGGAAAATAAACCATATATAAATCATAAGAATGATCAAACCAGTGATAATGAAGTGGGTTAACTAATTATGATTCAAGGCATAACATAACGTTAAATCATAATGATTCCAATAGAATAATGAAATAATAAATTATTAAATTTAATAATTTAAAATGGGAGATATTTTTTAACATGATTTTAAAATGTAAAAAATTCATGTGAAATATCAAGGAGAAGGCAGAATAAATATGAACCACATTGGTGGTGCATCATGAAATAAGTAAAGGATATTTTTAATGAAGTGAACAACATAATATTATCCATAAAAAATAATTTAATTGATTTTTATGTCCATATAATAATGATGGTTTTATAGTCTACAGATGTTTTGAAAACATTTTTTGCAGATGATTCTTGACATGAGACAAGAAATAGGAAAGATCCCTGAAATCGAGTATACTTATAAGTGTATAATTTTGAAGGGAATGAGAAAATATTATAAACCTAAAAATGAAAAGGATAATAATTTATGATTACATTTAAGGTAAATATGTTTATGTGGGAAATAAGTTTATTAGAATAATTTTTCAGAAAAATTTACAAAAAAAGAGAATATTTCATGCAACGGTAATATCGGTGGTATAAAAGATCTCTTACCTCATGTGTGTAAGTATCATAAGATTGAAATTAACTATCGGAATAACCAAATTATTGTTATTAAAAACTTACCATATAACATTATCCAACTATATATATCATATTTTATGGTCATTTTACTATCATATGTTATTAATTTAGAATTTATTTTTCATGCATATGTTAGTTATTTGAGATTGGTTTGTCAATATTTCTATAAATACCTATGTATGTTTACCATGGTCTAATTAATTATGAAATAGTTTAATAAAATCCATAATATCTATTTTTATATGTCATTTATTTTTACCTATTAAATATATTTTTAAATCTATCCATTATGGGATGTGGTGACAAATGAAACTCATTTCTCATGGAACTAGTAGTATGCACGTGACCAAAATTAATGTTTCCATTTTAAAATGAATGAGAGGTAATGATGGAAAATGGTATTTAATATATTATAAAAATAATATTCTAATATATATATGTATATATATTATTTATTCATCCAGTTAATCCTTCTTACCAGCCATAATGGTGGAGATGAAAAGTGGAACACCCTTCTTCGTGGAGGAAGTAGTTTGCGCAACACAGTAACGATAGTTGGATTTTATATGGAGATGGAGAGGAACATATAATGATCAATCCATTAATATAAAAACAAATATGTATAATAATTATTCTTACATAATTATATTATTTTGGTTATAAGATATATGTAAGGGGAATATTGTGGAAAAAAATTTACAAAGAAGGTAATGCAAAGGTTGTAGACTTGATATTCTCTTAGATATCTCCTTTGAAATGATATACTTATGTTAAATTATAAAGATAATCGGTTTGAGGATGAAAAAATTAATTATATGATAGAATTTATTTCCATATTTGAAAATAATATTTCAATGGTACGTGTAACCATGGAGGGGTGGAAGTTATCTCATTTTACAATTGAAGAAAATTGCACTTCTTTGATACCTTTCACACTTAAATAATATCATTACGCTATTACATGGACAATGACTCTATTATTTAATTATAATGGAATTTTGCATGGTCTTGGTGTGTTAAAGTTTCAAAAAAAGTCTTTATATACTTGTTTTATTCTTATTTTAGGTCATTTACCTTATGTTTTTTCATTTTATCTTTTTGATTATTACCTTGATAACTAGTTTTGGACTAAGTAATTTATATTTTATTTAAAAATAAAAGGAAACCCATTTTACAAAATTGTGATGTTTATAACATATATATATTCTATATTTATTCTATTTAAATTTATAAATTTGATAAAATTATGTTTTAAATAAAAATAAATAATATATAAAAAATATTTTTTTTATAAAAATGACTTTTAACTATTATGTGTTATTAATCATATTTAGTGTTGAATTAAAATTTAATGAGTGTTAATATAACTATACATAGGTCTGACAATAATATTATCATCATAATTCTAACTATTTTAATTTAATTTATTATATACAAATTAAACAATGTTAATAAGACATTTCATTAAAAACTGTTTCATTATTATGGTGTTAATTAAATTTTATTTTAATAATATTATATTTATGATTAAAAATGAAATAGGATTTATGAAATAATTTTTAAATATTTTACTAAAATAGGAAAAAATATTGTTATATCTAATTTCTAAAACATAAAAAATCTATTTTTTAATATAAGCATGTTAAAAAAGTTGTTCAAGTGAAATATTACTTCTATTTCAAAAAAGATAAACATGTGTTTTATAAATTCATAATAGTATTTTTAAATTATTTTTAAAAATATTAAAAAAATTTATTAATAAAATTATTTTCGTAAACTTTTATTTTTATTGAGTATTATAAAATTGATAGTTTTTTCTGTAAAAGTATTATTCATACTATTCACCTAAAAATAATTTATTTTATAAAAACAAAAATATTTCATATTAAGTTAATTAATATGATTTGAATTTATAAATTACATTATTTTGATCAAATTAAAATTCTAAAAAATATAAATATATATTTTTTTTAAATTAATGAAAAATACAGTAAATGCTATTTATTCCTGCGGGTTTAATAGCTATAACAATATTCATTAATAATTTAATTTTATTAATGTTCTATGATTTTGGATTAGTTTGGTATTTAATATCACTACCACAAAACTGGGCAAGGCATGCGCCTGCCTTTATTAGCGCTAACAGTAAAGCACTGATAAAGGTCCAGGCCTTTATCAGCGCTAACAAAAGTGTTGATAAAGGTCCACTTTATGAGTTCTAAAGCAAGCGCTGATAAAGGTGTACCCTTTATCAGCGCTTTTTTAGTACTGATAAAGGGCTTATTTATCAGCGCTAAAAAAGTGCTGATAAAGGTTGTATGTATCAGTGCTTTTCATTTTAGCGCTGATAAATTCACCCTTTATCAGTGCTTTTTACTAGCGTTGATATAAGCTCACGTAGATTTGTTAAAAACCCGAGGGTCCTCTTCCTCCTCCTTGTACCCGGTCTAGCTCTTGCAAAAGCCCTCCCCTGCACCGCTGCTATCGCCTCATCCTCCTCCGCCGCGGTCGCCGCCTCCTCCTTCTCCTCCTCCTCCAGCTGCCGCCTCCTCCTCCAGCCGCCTCCTCCTCCTCCTCCTCTGCTCCTCCTCCTCCTCCTCCTTCTCCTCCACCGCGGCCTCGTCCTCCTCCTCCTCCTAGTCCGCGGCCTCATCCACCTCCTCCTCCACCGGCACCTCCTCCTCCTCCTCCTCTTCCTACTCCGCTGCCTCCTCCTCCACCACAGCCTCCTCGTCCTCCTCCTCCTCATCTTCCTCCGCTGCCTCCGCTGCCTCCGCCCTGCCTCTGCCCTGCCTCCGTGCTGCCTCCGTTGCCTCCGGTGCCTCCACTATCAACACCTCCTTCACCTCCGCCACTAGGTCCTCCTCTTTTTGATGATTCAAATTGAATTTTCTTGAATTAATTATGTTTGGAATGGTTAAGTGTTTGGACAACTATTCTTCGTGTTGAATCTTCAGTTTCCATGGGTGGTTTGGGATTGTGGTTATGTTTTGATCCTGACTATGGGTTGTTTTTATTTTTTTTTTGAGAAAAGTTATGACATGAACTAGTTTCCTAGTTCATGCCATCAAAGGAATTTATTAAAATAAAACAGGTTCAATACAAAACACGAAGAGTAATGAGCTTACTCCAGCGGGGAATTAAGGGTTACAATGATACTCAAACTAGAACAAAACCAACAGCCAAAATGAGCACCTTCAAAATGCATAGGGATCTTCCATCCAGGATCAGCCATCAAAGATCTTCCCATCAAGAAATAAAAAGATGCTCCATCATGGGCATATATCAGCATCCTCATCAAAGAAATCCACTATTTATTTATATTTATTTAGTTATTCTTATGTTTTGGTGTTTTCATTTAGTTCTTTTGTTGTGATTTGATGTTGGGCTTTCCTTGATGGAGTTTGTTCATGTTTCTTGTAGACAATACCTCTTAGAAGGACCATATAGAATCATAGAGAGTGTAAACCAGAGTACCCCAAATAAGAACCATCCCATTGATACAAATTTTTTTGGATTCAATGATTTATAATTTCAAAAACGTGGGTTAAATTGGTATACATGATAAGACATAAACTATGGACCACACTCAAGAATTTTCAAAGAATAATTCAATGTTTTTCCTTCCTGAAAAAAAAACCAAGTACTTTAAGAAGTATTTGGACTGTATCAAGTAGATCTTAGAGATTTTGAAAACCCCTAAGACATCTAAAGTGTTATTTTTTGGTTCCTTTTTAAAAGAATTTATTTGAATGTGGTGTAATTCAATGATTCTTTCGAGGAATAGAGAGGATCTCACTTTTACCACTTTCCAAGTGGTATTTCTTCAGAGGTTCTACCCAGATACCTTGAGATTGATGAATGACTATGTGTTTTTAAAGATAGAGTATGGTGGTCATTTAGTCATGGTTTATTCCACTAGATTCCGTAATTTGGTTCATGTATCTCTTAATCTCCCCATGAACGATTATCTTATGGAAATTAATTTTGAGATGGGATTGAGGAAATATATCAGATTTATTATTATTGTTCTAATTCTACCAACCTATTTTTAGGTGTTTACCAAGGTATTGATGTGAGAGGCATATTTTAATTGAAATATTGGTCTCAATGGTGTTCCATTAAAGAGTGGTATCCAAAGTTATTTTTGAGGATAAAATCTAAAGCACGATGAGTCTTATAGAAGTAGTGGAAAGGGATTTGAGTAGTCTTTATGAATAGATTATGTGGATTCTATGGACAATGGACCTATTTTTTTATTAGATTAGAAATGTGGGAATCATCTGGACGATTTTACCAGAGACTCTGAGGGCGTTCCACCTATTTGGGTAGCCGGGGAATATCTTGTGATTTTTTCAATTGGCTCCTAATGGGAGTGGTATAAGCTCTACTTTTTTAAGGGATCATACTTAAAATACGAGGCTTCAAATGGTAGAGGATCACATCCTAAAATAAATGGGGATTCTTAATAGGGAAATAATACATAGATGAGTCTAATCTAGAAAAAATCAATGTAGTAGAGTTCATTCATGAGGACTCATAATCATGGCCAACCAAAATTCGAGGTGAATTTTTTTTAATTCTTCTATAGTATTGGTTTCATTTCAAAATGGTGAATCCTAATCATTAATTACACATATTTTTTATTACTTGGTTATGACGGCAAAGTTTATGAATTATTTCATGTATTGCCTAACCCTTTTGGGTAGGAAAAATGGTCATGGTTTCATGTTCTTTGAGAGTTGTGTTGTGGTACTTGGCATGGAGGACATTTTGGAATTCCATGTTTTGGACCTGGTCTTTTCTGACCTCATTATCATCTTGGATTTTTTTTATTGTATTTAGTGCACTAGATGACTATTATCACCATTGGGTCCAGTTACTTACTCTTAACAAGAGATTCCATGTCATTTATGGAGATTGTGATCTATTACCATGGAGGGTATGACATGTTGCTTCTATGTTATGGTTCATATCATGTCATTTTTCCAAGGTTTTCCTTGGGGTTGTTGAGAAGTGTTCTTCATGTGAAATTCCAGTGGTCATGGAAAAGTACACAAAATCATTTCTAGAGGACTTCATGGGATAACCTCCCCAATGAGTGTTTGCGTTTTCTATCTATTTGCATCACAGGACAATCCCATTTTCCATTCCATCACATCATAAGGCTCTGGCTGATTTAGAGGAGCTAAAAGATCAGCTATAAGATCTTTAGGGAAATGGTTCTATCTACATGATCATGTCACTATGGGATTTTCCAATTCTATTTTCCATGAAGTCATATCATAGCCTATTGATTTTAATAGTCTTCCGCAGTCATAGCCAGGTGACAGTAATGAATAATTACATATTTCCTATAATTGATGATTTGTTTGACCATCTTATAAGGTTCCATTGGTTTTTGAAAATTTTCTAGATATCATGGTACCAACAGTTGAGGGTTTCAGAAGAGGATGCTCAAAAGATATATTTTTAAAGTCGATATGGAAATTTAAAGTATTTATGAATTCTATTTGGGATCACCAATGCTCTATCTATTTCATGGAACTAATGAACTAGATCTTTAATATCTTTCTAGACACCTCCACTTTCATTTTCATAGAATACTTCTTGGTGAATTACAATATATAGGAGGAGTACTCCGATAATCTGGAGGTTTTTTGGGTGTTTTTAGAGAGCTTTGTCTTTATTACAATATTATAAATTCACCATATTTTGTTTAAGAAGTATTGTTTCATGGTCACATTATATCCGTTGAATGAGTTCTAGGTTATCCAGAAAAGGTTCGAGAAGTCTTTTCTCCAAATCAGTCAAAGAATGTATTCAAGATCCACAATATTCAAGACTTAGTCATTTAATGGTGACATTATTTCCTTGAAGTATCTTGTTTTTTCTCTAAATTATACTCATATTCCTTCTCCTCTAACCTATATACTCATCCTATGGATTTCAAATAGGATGAATATAAATAAAGAATGGATGAATTCCAATTGGTTGACAAAAGTGTATGAAGAAGGCGTGAAAGAATTTATCAAGTTTGCAAAAAATCATGCATGTGACTCTTCTCAAATCCTTTGTCCGTGTTTATGCTGTTTTTATTCAAAAAAAAACTAGTCTAGATGAGTTGGAAGTACACTTGATCTGTCATGGAATAGATCAAAGTTATACATGTTGGAATAAACACGAGAAGCAACGAATGTAGGTAGTGACTGGGGTGACACTGCGTTTTATGGATCATCTGATATGATTACAAACATGAACAATGAAGATGACCGTATGAAGGATGTGATTACAGATGTGAATGATGCTGAATATAGTATTGATAAAATGACAAGGACCTTAGAAGATGAACTTCGTGATTGCCCAAAATTGTTTGAGAAGTTAAAAAGTTGTGAAAAGATGCCATAGTATGCTGGTTGCACTAAATATACAGCATTGTCAGCCGTACTGTAGCTGTATAATTTGAAAGCAGATAATGGGAGGAGTGACGACAGTTTTACGAAACTACTTGCCCTCTTGAATGACATGTTCCCAGAAGACAATGAGCTCCTGATCCGAAGATACGATGCCAAAAAAATGCTATGATCTATGTGTATGATCTCTGAAAGAATACATGCCTGCCGGAATGACTTTATACAGTTTCGCACGGACTACAAATCACTTAAAGAATGCCCAATGAGTGGTGCTTATCGATCCAAGAAAGATGAATCCAGTCCTACTAAAGTTGTATGGTACTTTCCAATCATTCCTAGGTTTAGACGCCTATATGGAAGTGAGGAGACTGCAGAATAATTAACATGGCATGTAGATACAAGAATTAAAGATGGGATACAACGTCAACCAGTAGACTCTCCTCAGTGGAAGAGAATCGATCATGAGTATCTTGAATTTGGAAATGAGTCGAGAAATCTTCGTCTTGCGTTCTCTACAGATGGGGTGAATCCTTTTGGTTTTCAAAGAAACACTCACAATACATGGCCGGTTATGTTGATAAATTATAACATACCACCATGGTTATGCATGAAACAAAAATACATCATGTTATCTATGCATATATCAGGACCAAAACAACCAGGTAATGATATTGATGTTTATTTAGCTCCATTGATCAAAGACTTGAAATTATTGTGGGATTCAGGTGTTACATTGTATGATGCTTACAGAAAGGAAGATTTCACTTTGAGAGTCATGTTGTATGGGACGATAAATGACTTCCCTGCTTATGGAAATTTTTTAGGATATAGTATTAAAGGAACTCAAGGCTATCCTGTTTGCGAAGAAGGTACACAATAAATTAGGTTGAAACATTCATCGAAAACCGTGTTTCTAAGACATCGCAGATTTCTACCACGACGACATAAGTACCGTTCATGGAAGACATCATTCGATGGAAGTTCAGAAGAATGTAAAACACCGTCTCTACTAATAGGCGATCAATTTTTTGAGAAAGTTAAAAATGTGGACACGACTTTTGGTAAACCGGCTTCGAAAAACCTTACGAAAATCAGTTAGAAAAAGATATCAATTTTTTTTTGAAATGAAATACTAGAATTGTCTATATGTAAGACATTTTATTGATGTTATGCATGTAGAAAAAAATGTATTTGACAGTGTTATTGGCACATTTCTAAATACATCTAGAAAAACAAAATATGGAATTAAGGCTAGGTTGGACAGGGTTGAGATGGAAATATGAGAAGAGTTGGCCCCAGTGAAGGGTGAAAAAAGAACATTTCTTCCTCCTACTGCTTACACTCTTTCCAGGAAAGAGAGATATCTGTTTTGCAACTTTTTGAATGACGTAAAGGTTCCAGAGGGGTATTCATCAAATATCCGAAACCTTGTGTCAATGAGCGACATGATGTTAAAAGGCCTGAAATCACATGACTGTCATGTTTTGATGCAAAATCTCATTCCAATTGCTTTACGTTGCGTTTTCCCCAAGAATTTCCACCATACATTAACAAAACTGTGTTTCTTCTTCAAAGCTATATGCAGCAAAGTTATAGACCCGGTGAAATTGATAGCTATGGAAAAAGAAATTGCCGTCATATTATGTGAATTAGAAATGTTATTCCCGCCTTCATTTTTTTATATAATGGTTCATTTGATGGTCCACTTGGTGAGAGAGATTCGACTATGTGGTCCTGTACATTACATATGGATGTATCCCATTGAAAGGTATATGAAGATTTTGAAAGGGTATGTCAAAAATCGAAGTCAACCAGAGGGTTGTATTGGAGAGCGATATATTGTTGAGGAAGCTGTTGAATTCTGTACCGAATACTTGTTTGGTGTGGAATGCATTGGCTTACCGAAATCTCATCACACTGGGTGGCTTGAGGGTGAAGGAATTTATGTAATAAAGGATGTCACAATCAATATTACAGATCGGGAGCAGGCCCGCCTTTATGTTTTGTATAATAGTTTCGACGTTGACCCATATGTTGAAATCCACAAAGAAATTATTAGGCATTTGAATCCATCAAGGGATGAAAAATGGATATCAGATACACATAATCGATAGTTTATAGGATGGTTTCGAGATCATATTTTTAAGAAGTCAGAAGAAAATCCAAAGTCAATTTCTGAATGTCTTCGATGGCTAGCCGGAGGGCCAACTGTGTATGCATTATCATACAATGCTTCTGTAGTTAATGGTTATACATTTTATACTAATGAACATGATGAAGATAGTACCATGCAGAATAGTGGGGTTACACTTGTGGCTGAAGTGATTCATGTTTCCGGTGCTAAGGACAGAAATCCAATTTATGCGAATATTTCATACTTAGGCATAATCAAACAAATATGGGAGTAGGATTATATGGAATTTCAAGTTCCGATATTTCAATGCAAGTGAGTTGATAACAGGAGTGCTGTTAAAATAGATAATTTGGGACTCATGAAAGTTGATTTCAGTAAGGAAGGGGAGAAAGAAGAACCATTTATAATGGCATCATAGGCAGTGCAAGTATTTTATGTTCCAGATCCCGCAAACCAAAACTGGTCAATTGTTCTGTTATCGACCAAAACAGCTAATGGGTCAGATGGAAATTCAATGGAAGATGACCCTTTCATTGGGACTTCACAATCATTTAATAGTGGTCCCAATGTAGACGATGTTTTGTATTTCAGAGGAGACCACAATGAAGGGATATGGATAGTAGATAGAGGGGTCAAATCCCTTCAACCTTTTAAAAAATGAGTTCAATAATCAGGTTATTTATTTTTATTGTAATATATATTGTGTTACATTATGTTATTATCTATTCGCTGCTGCTTTTAGATGATATAAGTTAAATTTTAAACCAGTTTTGCGGATAATGACTTCTTCACCTGCTAATGCACCCAATCCCAAGACCCAACACGTCTCTCAACCTATTGCAGCTGGTCCCACTGCTAAGAGACAGCAGGTCTCTCAACCTGTTGCAGTTGGTCCCACTGCTGAGAGACAAGAGGTCTCTCAACCTGTTGCAGCTGGTCCCACTTTTGACGTACAATAGGTCTCCCAACCTATTGCAGCTGGTGTCAGTGTTGATGCTAGCGCTTTAGAGAAACATAACGATGATGCAGATACTGAGGAAATGGTAGGTGATGAAACCCCAGCGACATAAAAAAAATGTGTGCCGTAGTTTGACAGTTTTAGCTAAAATCATTAAGGTAAAAGAAAAAGGCATCAAATATGAGGTGGGATGGAATAAGCTAGGCCAGCATGTAAACCCCAACAAAGCCATGTTTAGTAGCTACATTGGAATCGTCACTCGACAACGCGTGTCGATTGACGTAGAGTCATGGCACCATGTTGTCAGCGGGTTGAAAACATTAATGTGGGAGGAGATTATGGTAACATTACGATATCATCAATTTAATTTATTAAAATAAAATAAAATATAGAAATATTAACTAACCCATCATCATCTCTTATAGAGTGCATTTATAGTAGATGTTTCGCACATAGAATATGTTTTTAGACTAGCAGGAGGGATTCATAAAGGCTTTCATGAATTTTAATGAAACATAATCTGAAAGATACCGAAGGGAAAATCAAGCCGCACCCGCCTCCTCTTTATGCACACTTGATATCCCAAGGAACGTTGGATGCGTTTTGCAACCGTCGTGTGGAACAGAATTTTCAGGTACATTGTGTTTGGTTACACATTGTGTAACGTTGCTTGTATTCATCACTTTAGTTGATAGGTTTTTAATTATGAAATAGAAACTGAGTGCTGAAAATAAAGAAGGGCAGAAAAACCAGCGTACCCCTACCGTAAAGCAAGGTTGGGGTACGCATCAATTGAAAAACAATTGGTATGTATTTTAAAAGTACTGTAATAATTTTATGTGACATAAAACAACACGGTAACCATGTTTCTCTGTTTATATGCAGATTTATAAAGCAAAATCTCAAGTCACTTCCATTCCCCTCCATGTTCTATGGAAGGAGGCTCGTGTTACTAAATAGGGGAAACTGATAGATGAAATCACACAAAAAGTGTGGGAAACATGTGTAAGTATGACATAATATAAACTTATTTTGCTTTAAATCATTATTACATAACGATGCTTACTTATTTTTTTTATATTTTTTATTTGACATAGTCACAGGAATCAACAACACCCGCACCAGATGCAGACATACTTTCAACGGCCTTGAAACAGCCAGAAAAGTATGGTCGTGTTAGAGGTGTGGGTTTTGGGGTGTCACCCCGGACATATTTTCAGGAAAAAAAACAAGAGGATGAACAAACTAAAGAATTGCATGTAATGAGAGATAAAGTAGCTACCCTTGAAGAACTAATCCAAACTCAGGGAGAGATTCTAAAGAGTTTGATGGAGGAGAGGCGAAGAGAACAAACAACTCAAGAACAACCCCCGCGAGAAGATCCACCCCTCACCGCCATTGAGGCGAGCAATTCCCCTCAAAGACCTGACTTAACCGAGGTAATCAATGTTATAATATTCGTTTTTGTGAGATGTGAATCACATAGACACTGATACCTTTCATGTAATGATATTCTACAGGGTGAAAATGACTGTGATTTATATCTGTCAACTCCCACCCATCGCCTTGTAGTGAGGGCTACGGTGTTCAATATGCATAATGACACGCTACACTCCATACCACTTACAACCGGTCATGTCAAAGTGTTGATTAACGTAGCTTATGAGCCAAGCGCCAAGCTACCCATGCCAAATGACGATGATGACATTCATACGGTGGAAAAAGATGTAGGAACATTCGTTGCATGGCCGTCGAATCTTGTAAAAAAACATGTCGAGCAGGAGGTATTCAATTCCAGTTCATTTTTCAAGAAGAACCTTTAACATTAATTTATAAAATGGCTGAACTGATGAATGTCATTACAGAAGGATAAAATGGAGAATCTAAAACGAAAGAGTAGCTCCAACATTGGATCAACCAACTGATCAAAACGATCTACTGAGAGCACGTTCACCCCGCCCGTTCTATATCTACATTTAATATCATTGCAAGCTCATGTGGATACGAAAATGAATGACGGAAAGATTCATAAAATTTTTTGTGAAAAAGATATGTACTTAGAGGAAAAAATAGATTTCTTTAGTGCAGACGCTGTTTCTGAGATGATCACATACGACTGGCTAGGCGCCTCAGTAATAAATGTATACATGAGGTATGTTTTCATGATTTGATTTTACAGAAGCTGATATACTTTGATAATTATGGATAAATACATCTCATATTTTTCACAGGTGTAACTATGAAAAACAATTGAAGGGATTTTCCCATGAATACAAATTTGGACTCGCTAGTCCTCACACCATTTCTACACAACGAACATAAATAGATTCTAATTTTCAGGCTGAATTGATGTCAAATATGCTCAGAATGTTTCAAAGAAGAATTACGACTAAGAGGCTCTTTTTAATACCAATAATGCAAGGGTAAAAATCTACATTTTAATTATATCAATTATATTTTCATTTCTATCAGTACTAATTTCTTTCTGTGTTTTAGGGAACATTGCATGCTCATTGCAGTCAATTTGGATACTCCAAAGATTTATTTTCTGGATTCACTGCATGGATATCCAACTAACCGACCATAGATAATGGAAATTTTCAATTTGTAATACACTAGATCCAACATTTTAGAACTAAATATCTAGATATATAATTTATATTATCTTTTAATGAGGATTTTGTTATGATAGGGCAGTGTATGAATATCGTCTAAAGGCTGGAATGAATCCAGGGAAAAAGGATGATAATGCCTACTTGATCTACAAATGGATTAGTATCTGGGTATATATAATTATATTTCACTATCCAAATACATATCAAAACAAATTACTTATTTTTCTCGATGTTTCTGCAGTGTCTGAAACAAACAAATGACAAAAACTGCAGTTATTATGTTTGTAAATTTATGAAAGTGATCATATTTCATGAAAAAACTAGCATCCCTGAAGAGGTATTTTTGAAAATAATTACTACTTTTTTTAATATAATTATTAATCCTTTGTGTATATATATTTTTTCAGTACTACTATGAATGTCGCAAAAACTCATATTCAGAAGATGATATAAATGTCTTTAGAAACGAATGGGCATCGTACCTGATGGAAGAATGTAAACAAATAGGAAAATGAAGTTGAATTATTAATACTTATGTTATCTTTATATGGTCATTGATATCTCCCTTTACACATATTGGGAATCTATGATCTCCCTTTCTTATGTTTCATATCCTTAGATTAGTGAATTTCTACTACTTAGTTTGAAAATGAGATAAACTTTGGAAAACAACACCAATGACATACGGCAAACCGAGCAAACGCGTTCGTATTGTTTTGATACTTTAGGACAACAATCGACGAGTCATTTTTGACTTGTACGAATTGACCGCACCTTAATCCGACGCACCGTGTGACCGGTATATCTAAAAGTGTCTGATATCAGTTTCAAATTGAGATAAACTTGGGAAAAAGAACACCAATGTCATATGGAAAACTCAGAAAACACGTTCGGATTGTATTGATACAATAGGACAATGATCCACGAGTCATTTTTGATGTGTATGAATCTACCGCACCTCAATCCGACGCACGGTGTGACCGGTATGGCTAAAAGTGTCTGATATCATTTTCAAATTGAGATAAACATTGGAAAACAACACCAATGACATTCGCCAAACCGAGGAAACGCGTTTGGATTGTTTTGATACTTTAGGAAAACGATCCACGAGTCATTTGTGATGTGTACGAATCGACCACACCTCAATCCGATGCACGGTGTGACCGGTATGGTTAAATGTGTCTGATATCAGTTTGAAATTGAGATAAACATTGGAAAACAACACCAATGACATATGACAAACCGAGAAAACGCCTTCAGATTGTTTTGATACTTTTGGACAATGATCCACGAGTCATTTGTGATGTGTACGAATCAACCGCACCTCAATCCGACGCACAGTGTGACCGGTATGGGTAAAAGTTTCTGATATCAGTTTCAAATTGAGATAAACTTTGGAAAACAACACCAATGAAATATTCCAAACTGAGGAAACACGTTTGGATTGTTTTGATACTTTAGTAAAATGATCCACGAGTTATTTGTGACGTGTATGAATCAACCGCACCTCAATCCGACGCACGGTGTGACCGGTATGGCTAAAAGTGTCTAATATCAGTTTCAAATTGAGATAAACTTTGGAAAACAGCACCAATGAGATAGTGAAAACTGAGAAAATGTGTTTGGATTGTTTTGATACTCTTGGAAAATGATCCACGAGTCATTTGTGACGTGTACTAATCAATCATACCTCAATCCGACGCACCGTGTGACCGGTATGTCTAAAAGTGTCTGATATCAATTTCAAATTGAGATAAACTATGGAAAACAACATCAACGACATACGTCAAACTAAGAATATGCATTCGGATTGTTTTGATACTTTAGGTCAATGATCCACGAGTCATTTGGGACGTGTACGAATCGACCGCACCTCAACCCGACGCATGGTGTGACCGATATGGATTAAAGTGTCTGATATTAGTTTCAAATTGAGATAAACATTGGAAAACAATAACAATGACATACGCCAAACTGAGGAAATGCATTCGGATTGTTTTGATACTTTAGTAAAACGGTCTACGAGTCATTTGTGACGTGTACGAATCGACCAAACCTCAATCCGACACACGGTGTGACCGGTATGGCTAAAAGTGACTGATATCAGTTTCAAATTGAGATAAACATTTGAATACAAAAACAATGACATACCTCAAACTGAGGAAACACATTTGGATTGTTCTGATACTTTACGACAATTATCCAAGAGTCATTTTTGACGTTTACAAATTTACCGCACCTCAATACGATGCACTGTGTGACTGGTATGGCTAAAAGTGTCTGGTATCAGTTTCAAAATGAGATAAACTTTGGAAAACAACACCAATGACATACGGAAAACTGAGCAAATGCATTCAGATTGTTTTAATACATTAGGAAAACGATCCAAGAGTCATTTTCGATGTGTACGAATCGACTGCACCTCAATCCGACCCACGGTGTGATTGGTATGTCTAAAAGTGTCTGATATCAGTTTCAAATTGAGATAAACTATGGAAAACAACACCAATGACATATTCCAAACCGAGCAAACGCGTTCGCATTATTTTGATACATTAGGACAACGATCCATGAGTCATTTTTTGACGTGTACGAATCGACCGCACCTCAATCCGACGCACGGTGTGACTGGTATGGCTAAAAGTGTCTGATATCAGTTTAAAATTGAGATAAACTTTGGAAAACAACACCAATGACATACATAAAACAGAGAAAACGCATTCGGATTGTTTTTATACTTTAGGACAACGATCCACGAGTCATTTGTGACGTGTAAGAATCCACCACACCTCAATCCGACGCACCGTGTGACCGGTATGGCTAAATGTGTCTGATATCAGTTTCAAATTGAGATAAACTTTGGAAAACAACACCAATGACATACGGAAAACTGGGAAATCACGTTCGGATTGTTTTTATACTTTAGGAAAATGATCCACGAGTCATTTGCGACATGTACTAATTGACCGTACCTCAATTCGACGCACGGTGTGACCAGTATGGCTAAAAGTGTCTGATATCAGTTTCAAATTGAGATAAGCTTTGGAAAACAACACCAATGACATACGCCAAACCGAGGAAATGCGTTCGGATTATTTTGATACTTTAGGACAACTATGCACGAGTCATTTGTGACGTTTACGAATCGACCGCACCTCAATCTGGTGCACAGTGTGACCGATATGGCTAAAAGTGTCTGATATCAATTTCAAATTGAGATAAACTTTGGAAAACAACAACAAAGACATACTCCAAACTGAGTAAACGTGTTATGATTGTTTTGATTCTTTAGGAAAATGATCCAAGATTCATTTTTGACGTGTATGAATCAACCACACTTCAATCTGACACACGGCATGACCGGTATAGCTAAAAGTGTATGATATCAGTTTCAAAATAAGATAAACTTTGGAAAACAACACCAATGACATACGGAAAACCGAGAAAACACATTCGGATTGTTTTGATACTTTAGTACAACAATCCACGAGTCATTTGTGACACGTACGATTTGACTGAACCTCAATCCGACGCACGGTGTGACCAGTATGGCTAAAAGTGTCTGATATCAGTTTCAAATTGAGATAAACTTTGGAAAACTACACCAATGACATACGCCAAACCGAGGAAACGCGTTCGGATTTTTTTGATACTTTAGGAAAATGATCCACGAGTCATTTGTGACATGTACGAATCAACTACACCTCAATCCGATGCACGGTGTGATCAGAATGGATAAAAGTGTCTGATATCAGTTTCGAATTGAGATAAACTTTGGAAAACCACACCAATGAGATATGGCAAACTGAGTAAACACGTTCGGATTGATTTGATACTCTAGGAAAACGTTCCACAAGTCGTTTTTGACGTGTACAAATCGACCGCACCTCCATCCGATGCACTGTGTGACCAGTATGGATAAAAGTGTCAGATATCAGTTTCAAATTGAGATAAACTTTGGAAAACAACACCAAGGACATTCTGAAAACCAAGAAAAAGCATTCGGATTGTTTTGATACTTTGGTAAAATGGTCCACGAGTCATTTGTGACATGTAGAAATCGACCGCACCTCAATTTGACACACGGTGTGATCGGTATGGCTAAAAGTGTCAGATATCAGTTTCAAATTGACATAATCTTTGGAAAACAACACCAATGGCATATTCCAAACCGACCAAATGCGTTAGGATTGTTTTGATACATTAGTACAACGATCCACTAGTCATTTGTGACATGTACGAATTGACCGCACCTCAATCTGACGCACGGTGTGACCGGTATGGCTAAAAGTGTCTGATATCAGTTTCAAATTGAGATAAACTTTGGAAAACAACACCAATTACATACACCAAACCAAGGAAATGCATTCGGATTGTTTCGATACTTTAGTACAACAATCCAAGAGTCATTTGTGATGTGTATGAATCAACTACACCTCAATCTGACGCACCGTGTGACCGGTGTTGCTAAAAGTGTCTGATATCAGTTTAAAATTGAGATAAACTTTGGAAAACAACATCAATGACATACGGAAAACTGAGAAAACACATTCGAATTGTTTTGATACTTTAGGACAACGATCCACATGTCATTTGTGACATGTAAGAATCTACCTCACCTCAATCCGACACAAGGTGTGACCGGTATGGCTAAAAGTGTCTGATATCAGTTTCAAATTGAGATAAACTTTGGAAAACAACACCAATGACATACGCCAAACCGATCAAACGCATTCGGATTGTTTTGATACTTTAGGAAAATGATCCATGAGTAATTTGTGATGTGTATGAATTGACCTCACCTCAATCCGACGCACGGTATGACCGGTATGGATAAAATTGTCTGATATTAGTTTCAAATTTAGATAAACTTCAGAAAAGAACACCAATGACATACGGAAAACTGAGAAAACACGTTCAAATTGTTTTGATAATTTAGGAAAACGATCCACGAGTCATTTGTGATGTGTACGAATTTACTGCACTTCAATCTGATGCACCGTGTGACCGGTATGGCTAAAGGTGTCTGATATCAGTTTCAAATTGAGATAAACTTTGGAAAACAACAGCAATGACATACGGCAAACCGAGCAAACGCGTTTAGATTGTTTTGATACTTTAGGACAGCGATCCACGAGTCATTTCTGATGTGTACGAATTGACCGCACCTCAATCCGAATGATGCAAAGTGTGACCGGTAAATCTTTTCATTAGATAAAGAATCCGTATTTATTAAATGAGATAAATCAATCAAAAACATATTGATTTTACATTATTCCCTTTCAATGTTATGAAAATGAAAACTTTTGTGTTTAAAATTTCATATTTTTGTTTCACATTTCCATATTAATGTATTATTTCATATTACTGTTTTAATTTCTTTCATTATTGCATTTCTAACATAATATTTGTTTTCTTATATAGGTGAATTTTTTTCCTTGAGTTTGGATGCATTGCTCGGCAACAAATACCGTTGAGAGGAGATCATAGATATCAAAGGATGAATCATGAATGTTTATAAAAATTGTTGAATAATTATAAATGTAACCATGTAAAACATTGTTTGAAATGTATATAACAATGCATTTTTTTGTATTCATGATGTTAAGTAAATGTATATACCGTTTTCGGTCAAAATATTGGGTGCGGGTGCTATGGTGTGCTGGTGTGCATGTGCTACTTTATGCAGGTATTCTGGTGTGCAGGTGTGCATGTACTATTTTGTAGGTGCAGGCGATGGGGCCTTTATTAGCGCTTTTTTAGAGCTGATAAAGGACACCTTTAACAGCGCTAGAGGAGCGCTGATAAAGGAACCCTTTATCAGCACTTTGTCAAGTGCCGATATAGGAGACCTTTATCAGCACTAAGGGAAGCGCTGATAAAGGTGGTGTTAGCGCTGATAAAGGTCTCTTATATCATCGCTTCTCGGAGCGCAGATAAAGGGGACCCCCCCTTTATCAATGCCGGCATTAACAGTACTTTTTTAGCGCTTTTAATGCCCGTTTTTAGCGCTGATAAAGGGCCAGGTTGTAGTAGTGTATAACATAATATACAAAAAAAATATTCATTAAGAGGATATACAACTAATTTATTGGGTTGATATATCATTTATTATAGAATTAACATACTATTAGTATAGTATGAAATGCCATAAGAACATATATACAATGCATTATTCATGGGTCCAAACCCATGACTCCAATTTTTTTAATAAAATAAAAATCCTTAAATTGAAATATTATATGTACTGATAAATTTACTTAAAGAATAGTCTAGTCACAAACTGGCCTAGTTACCCTAGTAACCTAACAATTGATCCAGTCCTAACACGGTCTAAAGGGCATTACTAATCACTAATGGTTAGAGACTACCATCTAGAATCATAAAAAAGGAAGATGAGAATGAATATTTTAAAATAATAAAAGAATAATGATAAAAAAATTAGTATACATAGAAAATAAACACTATATAGAAAGGTATACCAGAATTCAAACAGTTATAAACAACCCAATGTACTACAATAATGATCCCAATAAAAATAAGTAAAAACATACCAAGTCTCAAAATATGCAACACTCTAAGTCAACATATCAATAGCTAGAACCACCTCTGAGTGGTTCTTTACCAATGCTCGTACCTAGAAGTAGATGACCTACGAACACCTGAAGGCACTGGTAGGGTTGAGCTAAAATCCCAGTAAGTTCACACCATGGATTCCAAAATAATATTACAACATTTCATTAACAAAACAAATGGATTTAAATTATCAAATAAATTATTTTGGAATTTTAATATCATATTTTAAAAAAATCATGTTTCAAATTTCAAATGTTAGAAATACATTAAATAAAATCTTCATCATTCAATTGAAGTGATATTTATAAAATAATGTCTTAATAAATGATTTTATATAATGTAGTTTATATAAATTCACAAGTCAAGTAAAATAGTTCACAATAATTAAATACATTTATATGTCATTTAGAAACAAGAGTGAAACATGGTCTTCTTCCAAGAGGAAGGATATTTCTATGTAATGGGATCCTCATACACTCATTCAATCATAACCGCATTGTGTACACATGTACCTCATTACATGAAAATGGGGAATCATATATGTCCAACTAAGTCAAAATATGTTCTAAAAATATGTGCTGATAATATTGTAAAGTGGAAATAAGGTTCTAGGGAATTCCCATTCTAATGTGTTTGTACCAAACAACTCAAAAATTACCTAGGTTTCCATGTGGACAAATATAATTCATTGATGGAAATTTAATATTATGAAACTGTACAATACAATTAAGTCTTATTCTCAAATTTCAAAAACAAAATCCACTTTTCCATTTATGATCAAAAATGGGTTTTTTAACCAAATATAACTATTTCTTGGATTAATCCCTATGGTTTTTATCAATGAAATTGAAAACCATTTTTCTCAAATAAGAATTTTAAATCAATTAAAAATGTAATTTAAAATTTTAATTTTAGTTAATTAAATTCCACAGTTAAATTGTAATAATTTCTATCAATTTCATACTTTAAATTCAACAATTTTTATTTCCATAATTTCCGAAAAATTTTAGAATTCAATCCCAATTTGATGGAAATGGGGGGTTCTTCTAATTTCATGCTGAAACCAAAATTTCAAAATAATATTCTCTAATTAAGTGGAATCAATAAAAATAGAACAACTTACTACAGGATCATGATATCTCAATTCACAAACCCCTAATGGGGATTTTTCAATTTAGAAAATCAATCACAAAATCTGGGAAAACATGAATCAAACATAATATTAGATCCAAAATAGTGGTTTTTAGATCCTCCAACAAAATAATGATCTATAAAACACTATTGATAAAGGAGGAGAGAGTGGGACATAGATAACAAGAAGAGGAAACTAACCGAGAGAGGATCAACTTCCATGATTAGTAAAACCGTGCTACCATAATAGTTGACCCAAAGGAATATTACTGCTTTGATGTACCAAAGTTTCAGAATGAACTATCATCAATTCTCATTCTATCTCATATAAATTAGGTTCAACATCGATATCACACCAACTATGAAAATGAGATGGATAAGATAGATACGTTCACAGTTGGGATACATATAACATGTTGAGTACTGCCATCAGTTTTAGTGGAAGTGATAAATGGAATGAAACTTTCCTCACATTCTCAACAACCTCAAAAGGTCCGACAAAATGATGATTCCATTTTTCTTACTTCCCAATTCATCGATAATCCAACTAGAGTGAGACCTACAATAACACCATGTCTCTAATTAAAAACCCGAACAATACACAATGACTATATGAATAAGATTTATATATGATTTGTGCCATCAAAATTATCTAATGAATTACATAATCATTGCACTCATCTCTGGAATTAACAAGACTCAACCAATGAACATTCACCAATAGCCTCCCAATACAAAAGAGATCAACAAGGTTGGGTATACAGGGCCCTAAAAGGAACCATTCTAATCATGGACTGGTAACTAATATTATATGAAAATTCATCCATCCCCAATTGATCATCCCAAGATCCACAAAATTTGAGAACATTGATGAAATGAATATACTAAATAATTTTCATAGCTCTATATGTTTGTCCATACCCCTAATGATGCTATATCATAATCAATTAGATGTGAGATCATAATGCCTCATGAAGGTATATCCAGAAATGATACCTGAACCAACAATCCCAATCAATGAATATAGGAGATGGAACTTCATAAAAACAAATCATCTATTTGAAGAAGAGATTTCTCAAATCCTAAACATTGGTCGTATCACAAAAAGGTAAAAGGTGATCTTATTTTGTCAGATGATTGATCAAACCCCATATCACATTCTTATTTTCTCAGAGTCTATAGAATCCCAACATCAAAGTACATGGAGATAACATTTCCACATCTATGTAGGAGATAAAAATGCCTAATGTAAACCAGAAGGTTTCAGGTTATCATCTTTAACCTTTTTAAATGTATAATAATGATAGGTGAATTCAGCAATACCATATCTCATACCCAGAGAATAGAATTTATTCAGCATGTCATAGAACATATTCATGGTTCTAGTATGCACAACTCATTAGGAGTTATTGCAATCCCCAAGCATAATGTTCCATACCACTAATGTCACGACAAAGCAATTATGATACCATATAACACCCTCATTGTATAATGACCACTCAACAATGTTCTTCCCATTATGAAGAGAATATTTAATTCTATAGAACTCATCATCAAAATATTTTTAATGAAGATTCATTTTGAATGATATAAGGTCATTTGAACATTGTCCAAAGAATTCTCATCCCCTAACTCTTATACTCCAATATGAAACTATGAAAAAAAGAAGCATCAAGTTCCACTATTCTAAATATTCATTCATATCATTAGTATTATGTTTCATACTTAGAAAATCTACATTGAAATTCCATTACCCTGGGGTATCTGTTATTTGAATTTCAAAAGAATGCTGGTATTCCACCGAACACATCAGGTGGACATTCTAATATTTTTGAGAGATGATACAACTCTATCTCTTGTAGTTTGAAAAGATAGTAAAAATTTCTCCATAAAGGTAATTTCTTCAAATTATATTTGTGTGTATCATAGAAACATGTTGAATGTTATGGGTAGTATTATTATTCTAATGTGTCCTAAGCTGATGGGATCCATGAGAAATGACATTATCACCATGCATAACAATTCATCCCATAACTGAACCGTATGCATCATAGAAGACAAAAAAGACCCACTCGGCCTCTAGAACAATCAACACTAGAGAAATAGTCAAAATATTATTCAACTCAACAGAATAATTCTATCAATTATTATACAAAGAAAACATTAATATCTTCTGAGTTAGAGCATTCATCAGAGAATCCAACATTGAGAAGTCCTTAACAAACCGAGAATAATTCCTAGATAACCCCAAAATCATCAAATATTGAAATAATATCATGGTTTTTCCCACCTCATAAAATACTTTACCATCTAGGTAAAAACTGAAACCCCGTGTTTCAAAACCACATGCCCCTTGAAATTCACATCCCAAATCCAGATTTCAATTTCAGAATGTTTGTTATTAGGTCGTCAAATTCTAAACCATCTTAAAAGAAATATCAAACAAAAAACATGATAGCCCTCATACATTGAGTAAATAAGGATTTCATCCACAAAGACAACCATGAAATCATCAACATAGTCAATGAAAATAATTTTCATTAAGGTAATAAAGATTGAAAGAGAATTGTTAATAAGAATGGGCATAATAAGGTACACAAATGGCAATACCTTCTCTGAAAGGAAGTTTTCAAATTTTTATATTCATTTTTCATTATCTGATGGAAACCAGATCGAAGTTTAATCTTTGTGAACCACTTTTCCCAGTTCAACTAATCTGACAGATCATCGATCAGTGGAATCCAATATTTTCTTTTACCATAACTTTATTGAGTTTCTCATAATGTACACCTAGGTGAATTAAACTAACATATTTCTTAACAAAGTGAATAGGTGTCACGTAAGGTGACCCACATGGTTTTACAAAGACGTTATATAGAATTTCATCTAGTTGACTCTTCATCTCTTTCATTTCAGTAGGTTCCATGAGGTTAGAGGGAATATGAACTAGTTGAGTACCAGGAACTGAATCTATAGAGGACCATCCTTCCCTTAGTAGTGGAAAACTAGATATGTCATAAGGAAAAACATTGAGAAACTTAACGGTAACTAGATGGATATTACCTATCATAAATTATAGCTCCATATAAGAAGAAAACATTGATATCCAATACTGGAAATGGTGGTTTTCCCAACAGATATATAGCAGCAGTTTGAAAAAACCGTTGGTATACTGTAAAAAAGCCACATTTTCCAAGAGTTTGCTCAAACCATTGGAAAAGTGTTAAAATATTTAATCTTTCCCAATGGTTTGAGAGAACCATTGCGAATGCATTAGTACCTCTAACATATACTAGCAGTTTTAATAAACCAATGGTAAAGAGAGTCTTTCCAAATGGGTTTTAAATACTATTGTGAATGTTTTCCCCCAAGTAATCCCAGCACCCCAGCTCCCAGTATGCCCGACTACAGACCTAATCCACACCTCCCCACGATGTCTTCTCGGCATCAAAACGCCTTCGAGCTGAAGATACATCTTCAATCAAACAAATTATTTTTTCTAAACATAAAATTAGTATTTTATTTTTCTTGTTCTTCCTGTTTTTTTATGTTTGATGTTTTGATTTAGGGTAAATTTCAATTAGTGTAGTTGGAGTACGGAACACTTTGTTTGTTTTATGATTTTTTGTTCTACACTTCATACATCCTAAATGGACTATTTAATGGGGTTTGTTTAGTGCAGGGGTAAAAGTTTTGTTTTTGTATTTTGATTAGTGGGGTAAAGTGTATGTCTTATGTTTGTTTAATGTTTCTTTTATGTCTTTATTATGTTTTCATTTTCATTAGAGGCGTTTTATGTATTAGGAATAGTGGGGTTTTTATGTTTTTATTATAGTGAAATGGCTAATGAATGATAGTTTGGCTTTCTTAATGAATAAAATGTTTTTAAATAAAAATACCCTAAGGGGTGCAGGAGGGGTAGGGGGATGTCAAGGTGTGGGGTGTTGTCTAGGTGTTGGGGATATCAAGGTGGGGGGTGGGTTTTCCAGGGGGTAGGGGTGCTCTAGGGGGGGGGCTATAAGAGTGTGGTGGAGGGGGTATGTGCAACCCCAAGGAGGGGTGTGGGATATGCAGAGGGGTCAGGGAGGCATGTCCATGTGGGGGATGGGTGTGGAGTGTCTAGGGAGTGGGGGGGGGGGGGGCTGTCCATGTGAGGGGGTGGGGTTGTCCAGGTGGGGGGATACATGGGAAGGGGTGTGGGGTGTCTTAGGAGGGGGTGGGCTGTCCTGGGGGGACTATCCAGGTGGGGGAGGGGTGTATGGGCAGTCCAAGGAGGGGGGTGTCCAGTCGGGGGGCCGTATAGTGGGGGAGTGGGATATCCAAGGGGGGTGGGTGTGGGCTATCCTAGACACCTCATACTCCCTGGACACCCTCCCCAACCCTAAGAAATCCCCCCACCACACTAGAACCCCCCCCCCCCACCTGGGCAGCCCCGACACCCTCATGGATAGCCCACCCACCCCCTGGACACCCGTACACCCTGTACACCCCCACCCCCGTGGATAGCCTGCCCACCCCCATGGACAGCCCACCCACCCCTTGGACACCACGTACCCCCCCTGAACAGCCCCCACCCCGTGGATAGCCATCCAATCCCCTGGACACCCCTCCAACCCCCTGGACACCTCATACCCCATATACATCCCCCTAGAAATCCCCCCAACCCCTGGACACCGTGACCCCCCGGGACAGCCCCGCCACCCCCGTGGACATCCCACCCACCCCTCTGGACACCATGTACCCCCTTGAACAGTCTGCCACCCCCGCCACCCCTTGGAAAGCCCTCCCACCCCTGGACACCCCCCCCCACCACCTAGATATCCCCCACCCCCTATACAGACTCGACCCCCCTGGACATACCCTCCACCACCATGGACAGCCCACTCACCACCCCTGGACAGCCCGTACCCCCATGGACATCCCCCCTTCCCTCATGGACTACTCACCCACCCCCTGGACTGTAACACCCGAGACTTTTATGAGAAATATTTTGTTTTTATGTAATATAAATCATCAAAGGAATCTTTCACTACAGAAGACACTAGCTTGTCTTTCATTACACACAACTGTGGCCTTCCTCGATAGCTTGCGTCCTACGCAATACTGAGTTTCACTAAACAACGATATGCTATTAAAATATTATTAAAACTAGCCGGTATGAATAGTAATAACCACTTTTTGAAATTTTGAAAATTTTATTTTTCAAAATGGACTTCTTTTTTGGATTCAGAATATCGAAATTAGCTTAGGGTGATATTTTGGTACTTTTCAGATAACTTTCATATTCTGATGAATAGTGAAAATTACTAAATTTTAATTAAAAACAACTTTTTTAATAGAAATAATTAATAGTGATAAATTATTAATTTTAGTGGTTTTAAAGTATATTTAGAATATATTTTTACAATTTAATACAATGTTGTTCATTGGATGCAATTTCACATTTAAACCAGACATAAACAAGTGTCAATCTTTCGATAGTTATTATCTCTTAAAAACACTCTATTTATTTTGACGAAGGGAATTAATTTTTAAATTAGTTAAGGTAACTGATATGTTTTTAATTTTTTAAAATAGACATAATTTTTGAATTCATAATATCAAATATAGCATAGGCCTAATTTTTGGTATTTTTTCTGGAATCTTTTATTTTTTGATGAAAAGTGAAACCACTAAGTGGTAGATAAAAAAAACTGAATTTTTCATAAAACATAATTTTACCGCTTCTGTGAGTAGAATTTCGAAAATATGAGAGACACAGTTAATATCAAGGACAAAAATGTGTTTCAATGAGATGAAAATAATTTTTGGTAAATAGTAACTTTATACTTTTTTTACCACATTTAAAAGTAAATAAGGTAATTGAGGGTAAAAGTGTTATTATTATTAACCTAACACAGGTCCTAATTCTATTGGATAAGTGTAATTCGATGAAAAACAACCTTAGGAATAAAATATGACCATTTAGGCCCACATGGATTAGATTAGGACATTTATTATCAATTTATTTAAAGAAGGGTAAAAATAGTTAAAATCAAGGTTTTGTAAGTAAATCATTTTTAATATAGGGTTATACATAAGATAAATTAGACTATAAATATTCATTAGAAATATAAAATTATTTCCAACATAATGGTAGTTTATATGTAATTTTTAGACTTAAAATAATTTAATTTATTTAGGATAAAATGATGCTGCAGTGATTATCTTATTAATAAAATATTGACATAATTGATGTTATAAATACCCAACTAAATGTAATTTGAGACTTTCTATGAATTACAATAATTTTCTATGTTAATATGAAATTTTAGTATTGATTTAATTAATTTTTTTCTAACTAATAATTCTTTTATGATTTTCACAAAAATCAATTACCAAATAGTGTCAAAATTGACATAAAATAGTTTTTAAAACAAATATTATATTATTAATTGTTATTATATTCCTAAAAAACGATGGTTCATCCAAGATACTTATATCATGATAGGTGTATCATTAATGGACCACTTGGGGGTATCTTGGATTTATATGGTATGTTTATTGACTATATAATAGAAAAATACAGTGTGACATGGTAAATGTCAATCTAATTAACTAAGAGTTAAAACTAAAATATAAGGTAAATATAATGAGTTAAACTTGTATAAATAATATTGTATGAGATGATCTATACCCACACCCACCTTATCATAGAAATATATCAATTTGGATCTATTATAAACCGAATTTTTCTTTATAATAAAATAATATATTTAGTTATTCCAAAGGTGCCCCTCTCCTCCCTTATAAATGGGCACCTCCTCCCTCTTTTCCTCACACCACTATGAGCATTCAATCTCGTCCAACCCCTAAACAATTCTCTTCTCCACTTACCTAGAAACATCCTAAAGGTCCTGGTTTTCTTTAAAGACCAATTTTAGTTACCTAAGAGGAGGTCTCAAAGAGGCGCTTCAAAGAAGAGGTAATGTCCGTTACCGATTCATTCAACTTTATTTCTTCTTCCACTTCTTCTCCATTAGTTGTTTAATTATGAAGTAATAACATCAGTATCACTAATAAACTAATATGTAATTATATGTATGAAAAAACCCTATTTCACCATCTATCCATCCTACGGAAAACGAAATCACCGCGCGTGCGTACGTACAGAATACTGTCTCCACGCCGTGGTGTAATCTATTTTCCACCACCACCTTACTTGGATGGGTATAATGGTGTAAATAATGACTATATATGATTATTGTAAATTGATATTGTTTCTGAAATAGTATACATACACTCCAATATAATTCCACGATCATGGGAACGATATCATCGCTCGTGCGTACGTACGGAATACCGTCTCCACGATGTGATGCGACTCGTTTTACATGATCTTCATTGCATAATGATTATATAAATGAATGAATGAATATGATATATATTACACTAATACCTTTCTGGAAATGAGGTATCTATAACCTAAAAATAAAAATAATAATTTATTCGACAAAACACGCATAAGAACAAAAAGTAATTAACACCCGAATAACAAGTAGTAATGAAATATTACTAATAAGAAGCTAAGAATATGACCATATATGATATCATAAAAATAATTATGATTCTGGAATAAGTCAATAACATTATTTAAATCATTATACAGGAGGTTCGGACACTTACAAAGCAAATCGGACCTAAGGTAAGGGAAAATATCACAATCTCATTTTATTCGAGATTATTTATACTTTGGTATTTACTGGGGTGTATTTTATCATCCACATCCATGTTACCTCAATATGTAATATTGTTTCAATCCACATAGAATTGTTTAAATCCAATTTTACCCTTCGGTGAGTTTTTAGTAAAATATATGAAAGGAATATTTTGACGTTTTTCGTACGAGGTACTTTTTGACTTTTCCGACTAAATTACGAGAAGAATGTTTTTTAACTTATATGACATGAATGGATTTTTAAAACATTATTTACAAGATTCTGACATTACATGTTTTCATTTTTATTTTTAATCAACTTCTTTTAGTTTAGAATTGTATGACATGTTAAGAAAGGAAAAGTGTTTTTGAAGTAGAAAGGATATTTTCCTCAAAAATGGAGTTCAAGTGTTTTATCAAAATTATTCTCCATCTAAGATAATAAAGGGTTCTATTTATATCCCTATTATTACATTGATTTGATTATGTTGTGATGGAATTGTATTTATGAAATTATGATCTCTTTTGCAGGTTAAGATTTTCAAAAGTTATGTTCTTGTGTATATGATGTGATAGATATTTCTTTAGTCTACCCTTTCTGAGCATTTGAGATCACCCTTTTGTATGTTTTATTTCCCCAGGTCAGGAAGAAGGTTATTAAGTATAATATGACAAAAAGGGACTCTAGATATGATGAAATAAATGGGAGGCAAAGTAGATGCTTTATGAACAAGTTGTTTATGTTTCCCCGTTTCTAAAGACTCTATACCTATACGGTCCTCTCCTGGTTTTTTTATATGTTGTAATAAGTGTGCTTCAATTCTAATGTAATAACAATGTATGTAAATTATGGGTTGTTATAGTTGGTGTCAGAGTAAAGGTATAGTCAACCTTTGGAAACTAGGATTTGAAAGCCTTATTAAGAACCCTACCAATAATTCTAAGCATAGAACAAAATCATAGTGTTTTAGAAATGGCCATGAATAACCTATGATAATACCTTAAGTTTTAAATTTTATTCTTGATTATGTGTTTTTCCTATTATAATTAGTGTCGCTCACAATATTTTTCTTGGTTTTAGTCAATGGCTAGAACCCGAAGGAACCGTGTTAATGTGGAATGTGACGGGCAATGCAATAATTGTCCCCCTGAGCAACCAAATGTTATGGGAGATGGAATGAGAAATCTTGAAGCCATGCTCACACAACTTTCTCAAGCTATTAATCATGCAAGACTTCCAAACGAGAAAATGAAGGAGTAGCATTCTGTTGAATCCTTCGTGAGGCAGCATCCACCTTCATTCAGTGGGTCTACTGATCCATTAGTTGCTGAACAATGGATTAGTACTGCAGAAAATATATTTTCATTTCATCAATGTTCTGAACATGATAAAGTCATCCTAGCAGTGTATCGTTTGTAAAGAGATACTGATCAATGGTGGAATCATATTATGAATATGAGGCAAAGGGATGAAATTGAGTCCATGGAATGGAACGAGTTCAAGAACTTATTTTTCATTAAGTACTTCCCTCGTATTCTCCGAACAAAGATGGAGAAGGAGTTTCTTGAACTAACGCAAAAGGATGATGAATCTGTTGGTACCTATGAAGCAAATTTTACAAGACTTTCAAGGTACACTTCTGGTATTATTATCCAACCTGATAGAAAGATCGAACGACTATTTAGTGGCTTAAAACCAAGTCATTGAAGGGCCTTAGCCATAAAGGACTTCAATAGCTATGAGGAAATCGTTTGATGTGGTCTCAAAGTTGAGATGGAGATTGGAGTAACCCATCAGTCATATGGGTTTGATAAGAAGAGGAAAATGGAATACAAAGGAAAATCTAAAGATCACACTGAAAATAAGATGATCATTCCCTTATTCTCAATGTGTGGAAAGAAACATGGAGGGAGTTGTCTTAAAGGGAAAAGTAAATGTTTCAAATGTGGAAAGGAAGGTCATCGGGAAATTGAATGTCGCAATGATGGGATGAAGATGTCTAATGATGCAAACAAAGGAAGGGATACACAGAATGAACCTACTACACATCAATGTTTCAAGTGCAAGGAGATGGGGAATTATTCCAATCAATGCCCAAATCCTAGGGTTGATGATGATGGTCGATGTCAAATAACTCTTAAGTCTAAAGACAAAGGAAAGTCACATGCAATTTCTTTCAGCGATGTGGAGTAGGATAATGATGTGCTGAAAGATACACTTACCATCCACTCTAAAGTAGAAAATGTTTTATTTGATTCTGGATCACCCACTCTTTTATTACTGATGAATTTTCTAAGAGTATCACCGTATTACCTCAACAATTAGATGTTGAGTTAGCTGTGATAACACCTAATGGCACAATAGTCGCATCAAAAGTTTATAATTCTTCCCCGATTGAAGTTTGTGGGAAATTGCTTCCTGCAAATCTTTTGATCCTTACTATAGTGGAATTTGATGTGATTCTTAGCATGGATTGGCTTTCATTATATGGAGCTCATATCAATTGCCAAAGAAGGGCAGTCACATTTCATATTCCATATCAATCAATGATCGTCTATCGATGCAAGGATGAACATAACCTTCCAGTGGAAATTTATTCTATCTTATGGGTCTTGATTCCACTAAATGAGGGTTATTTATCTCAAATGGCTGGAGATAAACTCATGATTAAGAATATTCCCATTGTATGGGAGTTTGACAATGACTTTATGGAGGAATTGACGGGACTTCAACCAAATCGTGAAGTTGAGTTATCAATAAAACTCGTACCGGGTGCTTTTCCTATTTCAAAGACACCTTATAGAATGGCCCCAATTGAGTTGCAGGAATTGTAGAAGCATCTCCAATAGAATCTTGATAAGGGATTCATACGCCCTAGTGTGTCACATTGGGGATCACCTGTTCTGTTTATTAAGAAGAAAGATGGATCAATGAGACTCTGCATTGATTATCGAGAACTTAACAAGATCAATATGAAGAACAAAAAACCTCTCTCGCACATTGATGACTTATTTGACCAACTACGATGAGGTCAATACTTTTCCAAGATTGATCTTCGTTCATGGAATCAAAAATTAAGGGTCAAAATAGAGGATATACCAAAGACGGCTTTCCGTACAAGGTATAGACACTATGAATTTATAGTGATGCCATTTGGTCTTACTAATTCCCCTGTTATCTTCATTGATCTAATGAATAGAGTCTTTAGAGACTATCTTGATCAGTTTGTGGTAGTCTTTATAGACGATATTCTTGTCTATTCAAAGAGAAAGGAAGAACATGAATATCACTTGATAATTATATTGAATACCTGAGAAAGGAGATGCTTTATGACAAATTTTCCAATTATGAATTTTGGCATCAAAAAGATTCATTTTTGGGTCACATAATCTCAAAATAGGGGATATCTATGGATCCAGCAAAAACAGAGGTTGTCAAATGATGGTCAAGACCAACAACAGTAACTGGGACTTGATGTTTTCTTGGTTTGGATGGATATTATTGACGTTTTGTGAATGATTTTTCACGATTATCTAATCCACTCACAAGGTTGACTCAGAAAGGAGTTATGTTAGTTTGGATAGAGGAATGTGAAGAGAATTTCAAGGAGTTGAAAAGAAGGTTATCCAATACACCTGTGCTCACACTGCCTTGTAGTGGAGAAAGGTTTGTGATATACAGTAATGCATCCAAGAAGGGTTTGGTGTCTGTTATTATGCAAAATGATATGGTGATAGCTTATGCCTCACGATAGTTGAAAATCCATGAGCAAAATTACCCAACTCATGGTTTGGAGTTAGCTGCGGTAATCATTGCATTAAATATTTGGAGGAATTATCTTTATGGAGAAAGGTGTGATATTTATACTGATCATAAAATTTTAAAGTATATTTTCACAGAAAAGGAGCTGAATATGCGCCAAAGAAGATGGTTGGAGTGGATTAAGGATTACGACTACTCAATTCATTACCACCCTGGGAAAGCAAAAAAGGTGGTAGATGCATTAAGTCTACAAGACCATGCTAGCTTATCCATGATGAGGATCACAAAAGATCCAATATTTATGGATTTACAAAGGATGTATCTTGGAATTATAATGGAAGGGGGGAAATCGTATCTTTCTCAAATGAATGTTCAACCATCTATACATGTGAAGATTAAAGAGGCATAGAAAGAAGATGTAGAGTTACAAAAGAAGGTGAGAAATATTTCTGAATTCAACCTTGATTGTGATGGGATAATAAATTTCAGGAATCGGGTTTGTGTTTCTCCCATCCCCGAATTAAAGAAGGATCTGCTGGATGAGGCCCATAGTTCTTCATTCTCCATTCATCTTGGAAGCACAAAGATGTATAGGGACCTGAAAGAGTACTTCTGGTGGGATGGCATGAAAAGAGATATTGCTGAATATGTCTCTCAATGCTTGGTTTGTCAGCAAGTTAAAGCTGAGAGGCAGAAGTCTAAGGGGATGTTACAACCATTACCCATACCCGAATGGAAATGGGAAAACATCACTAGGACTTTGTCACACGACTTCCTAAAACATCCAAAGGAAATAACACTATCTGGGTCATAGTTGATCGTCTTACAAAGTCTGTACACTTCATTGCTATTAGAGAGGATTTCTCTCTAGATCAGCATTCCAGGATATATGTAAAGGATGTGGTAAGATTGCATGGAGTACCACTTCATGTTATATCTGATTGGGATCCGAGATTTACCTCAAAGTTCTGGCGAAGTCTTCAGCATACTCTGGATACAGAGTTGAGTTTCAGCACTGCTTATCATCCTCAGAAAGACGGTCAGTCTAAGAGAACAATTCAAACTCTAGAAGATATGTTGAGAGCTTTCTCTATGGGTTTCAAAGGTGCTTGGGATCAACACCTACCTTTGGGGGAATTTTCTTATAATAACAGCTTTCACTCCAGTATTCAGATGGCTCCTTATGAAGCTCTATATGGAAAGAAATGCAGGACTCCAACATGCTGGGATGAAGATGGGGAAAGAAAGCTATTAGGACCTAATCTTGTTGATGAGATGGCAGAAAATGTCCGATCTATTCAACAACACATAAGGGCAGCTCAGAGTCGACAGAAAAGTTATGCCGACAACCGAAGAAAAGACCTAGAGTTTGAAGTGGTTGATAAAGTGTTATTACAAATATCTCCCTGGAAGAGGGTTCTGAGATTTGGAAAGAAGGGGATGTTGAGCCCTAGATATATCGGTCCTTTCGAAATACTAGATCGTGTTGGAATGGTAGCTTACTGATTGGAGCTTCCACCGAATCTCTCTCAAGTTCACGATGTGTTCCTTGTATATCTCTAGAGAAATTACATACCTGATCCTTTACATGTACTCACATAATAAGTTGTACCACTGGTGCAAGATCTTTCTTATGAAGAACAGCCGATAGAGATTCTGGATCGTAGCGAAAAAGTCCTATGAAACAAGACCACTTGATTGGTGAATGTTTTATGGAGGAACCACCAATTAGAAGAAGCTACATGGGAGCTTGAGGAAATGATGAGGGATAGGTACCCTCATCTTTTTGTTACAATGTGACTAATTTCATGGGTGAAATTCATTTTAAGGGGGGTAGAATGAAACACCAGATTATTTTATGAGAAAATATTTTCTTTTTATGATATATAAATCATCAAAGGAATATTTCACTTCACAAAACACTAGTTTGGCTTGCTTTACATGCAACCGCGACCTTCCTTGATAGCTTGCATCATACGCAATACCGAGTTTCACTAAACAACGATATGCTATTAAAATATATTTAAAACTAGCCGTTATGAATAGTAATAATAACTATTTAAAATTTTGTATATTTAATTTTTAAAAATGGATATCATTTTTGGATTCGGAATATCAAAATTAGCTTAGGGTAAAATTTTGGTACTTTTCGGATAACTTTCATATTCTGTTTAATAGTGTAAATTACTAAATTTTAATTAAAAACAACTTTTAATCGAAATAATTCATAGTGATAAATTATTAATTTGGGTGGTTTTAAATTATATTTAGAATATATTTTTACAATTTAATAAAATGTTGTTCATTTGATGTAATTTCACATTTAAACCAGACATAAAATAGTGTCAATCTTTTGATAGTTATTATCTTTTAAAAACACGCTATTTGTTTTGACGACAGGAATTAATTTTTAAATTACTTAATGTAACTGATATGTTTTGAATTTGGTAAAATAGACATCATTTTTGAATTCATAATATCAAATATAGCTTAGGCCTAATTTTTGGCATTTTTTCTGGAAACATGCATTTTTTGATGAATAGTTAAACAACCAAGTGGTAGTTTAAAAAAACTGAATTTTTCATAAAACATTATTTTACCACTTCTGTGAGTAGAATTTCGAAAATCCGAGAGACATGGTTAATATAAAGGACTAAAATTTGGTTCAATGAGATGAACATAATTTTTGGTGAATAGTAACTTTTTACTTTTTTTTACCACGTTTAAAAGTAAATAGGGTAATTAAGGGTAATAATGTTATTATTATTACTCTAACACATGTCCTAATTCTATTGGATAAGTGTAATTAGACCATAAACAACCTTAGGAATAAAATATGTCCATTTAGGCCCACTTGGATTAGATTAGGACATTTATTATCAATTTATTTAAAGAAGGGTAAAAATAGTAAAAATCAAAGTTTAATAACTAAATCATTTTTAATATAGGGTTATACATAAGATAAATTCGACTATAAATATTCATTAGAAATATAAAATGATTTCCAACATAATGGTATTTTATTTTTAATTTTTAGACTTAAAATAATTTAATTTATATATGATACAATGATGATGCTGTAATTATCTTATTAATGAAATATTGACATAATTGATGTTATAAATACCCCAATAAATGTAATTAGAGACTTTTTATGAATTCCAATAATTTTCTATGATAATAGGACATGTTAGTATTGATTTAATTAATTTTTTTCTAACTAATAATTCTGTTATGATTTTTACAAAAATCAATTACCAAATAGTGTTAACATTGACATAAAATAGTTTTTAAAACAAATATTATATTATTAATTGTTATTATATTCCTAAAAATCTAAGGCTCGACCAATATACTTATATCATGATAGTTGTGTCATTAATGGACCACTTAAGGGTCTCTTGGTTGTATATGGTATGTTTATTTACTATATAATATAAAAATACAAAGTGACATGGTAAATGTCAATCTAATTAACTAAGAGTTAAAACTAAAAGATAAGGTTAATATAATGACCTAAACTTGTCTAAATTATATTGGATGATAGGATTCAGATCCATACCCACCTTTTCTTCGAAATATATCTATTTCGAGCTATTAAAAACCGAATTTGACTTTATAATAAAATAATATTTTTTGTTATTCCAAATGTGCCCCTCTCCTCCCTTATAAAAGGGCACCTCCTCCCTCTTTTCCTCACACCACTTTGAGCCTTCATGCTCGGCCAACCCCTGCCAAATTCTCTTCAACACTTCCCTAGAAACATCATATAGGTCCTGGTCTTCTTCAAAGACCAATTTTAGTTCCCTAAGAGGAGGTCTCAATGAGGTGCTTCAAAGAAGAGGTAATGTCCGTTACCGATTATTTCAACTTTATTTCTTCTTACACTTCTTCTTCATTAGTTGTTTCATTATTAAGTAATAACATCAGTATCACTCATATACTGATATCTTATTATAAGTATTAAACAACCCTATTTCACCATCTATCTATCCTACGAAAAATGAAATCACCGCGCGTGCGTACGTGCAGAATACTGTCTCCACGCCGTGGTGTAATCTATTTTCCACCACCACCTTACTCGGATGTGTATAATGGTTTAAATAATGACTATATAATATTATTGTAAATTTATATTGATTCTGAAATAGTATACATACACTCCAATACAATTTCACTATAATGGGAACGATATCATCACTCGTGCGTACGTACGGAATACCGTCTCCACGATGTGATGCGACTCGTTCTACATGATCTTCATTGCATAATGATTATATAAATGAATGAATTAATATGATATATATTACACTAATACCATTATGGAAATGAGTTATCTATAATCTAAAAAGAAAAATAAGAATTTATTCGACAAAACATGCATAAGAACAAAAAGTAATAAACACCCGAATAACATGTAGTAATGAAATATTACGAATAAGAAGCTATGAATATTACCATATATGATATCATAAAAATAAGTATGATTATGGAATAAGTAAATAACATTATTTAAATCAGTATACATGAGGTTCAGACACTTACAAAGCAAATAGGACCTAAGGTAAGGTAAAATATCACAAACTCATTTTATCCGAGATTGTTTATACTTTGGTATTTACTGGGGTATATTTTATCATCCACATCCATGTTTCCTCAATATGTAATATTGTTTCCATCCACCTACAATTGTTTAAATCCAATTTTACCCTTCAGTGAATTTTTAGTAAAAGATATGAAAGGAATCTTTTGTTGTTTTTCATATGAGGTACTTTTTGACTTTTCCGAAAAAAGTACGAGAAGAATATTTTTTTAACTTATACGGCATGAATGGATTTTTAAAAAATTACTTCCAAGAAGATTACTTTACAAGTTTATTTTTAATAAACTTCTTTTAGTTTAGAATTATATGACATGTTAAGAATGGAAAAGTGTTTTTGAAGTAGAAAGGATATTTTCCTCAATAATGGAGTTCAAGTGTTTTATCAAGATTATTTTCCATCTAAGATAATAAAGGGTTCCGTTTCTATCCCTATTATTACATTTATTTGATTATGTTATGATGGAATTATTTTTATGAATTCCTTTATCTTATATGAATTTTTTTTATGATGTCTCGATGTTTAAGAATCCCATTTTTATTACATGGGTTATGCTATGATGTATGGTTTATGATTTTGGGGCACACATAAGAATGGTATAATTATGAGATGGGTGGGACCTATATCTCCCTCCAAGAATTGGGTAAAGATTTTATATCTCATGAGATAAACATGGATGGAATGGAAGGTTAAACCTGTTCAGTGAAACAGGACTGAAACAAGGAGTGAACTCGGTTCATAAATGGACTTTGTCCACTAAGATAGTCTTGGAAATGAGTCTTGACAAATATAAAATGATTCTCTATGATTATGTGTGTATGCCAAAAGGTTTCATGCTTTAAGTTATGATTATTGGGATTACATTTCGCTACTATGATTTATCCCATGTTATGAAATTATGATCTTTTTTGCAGGTTAAGATTTCCAAAACATATGTTCTTGTGTATATGATGTGATTGATATTTCTTTTGTTTACCCTTTCTTAGTATTTGAGCTCACCCTTATGTATGTTTTATTTCCCCAGGTCAGGAATAAGGTTATTAAGTATAATATTCCAAAATGGGACTCTAGATATGATGAAATAAATGGGCGTAAAAGTAGATTCTTTATGAACCAGTTGATTATGTTCCCCAGTTTCTAAATAATCTATACCTATACATTCCTTTCCTGGTTTTGTTATATGTTGTAATTAGTGTGCTTCAATTCTAAAGTAATAACAATGTATGTAAAGTATGGGTCGTTATATGGACACCCCCACCCACCAGACACCCCCATCCCCCCGAATGCCCCCACCTCCAGAAACCCCACCGCCCCCACACCCTTGACACCCTAACCCCACTAGACAGCCCTGCCACCCCATTGGACAGCCTGACACCCCCATGGATAGCTCGCCCACCCCCCTAGATAGACCCCCCATCCCCTGGACACCCCATACCCCCTAGACATCCCTACCACCCCCTTGGACATCCCACCCACCCCCGGGACACCCTGTACCCCCTCAACAGCCCCTCCCACCCCCTAGACACCCCGCTCACCCACTTGGATAGCTCTCCCACCCATAGAAACCCCCTACCCCCTGGACACCTCATACCCCCTTGGATAGCCTGACAACCCCCGTTGACAGCCCGCCCACCTAGACACCCCGACCCCCTAGACAGCCCCCTCCCTCTGGACACCTCCGACCCCCTTTGACAACCCCACCACCCCCTGGACACCCCACACCCCCTGGACACTCCCTCCCCCTTGGGTAATGTATTTGATCACTCAAATTATGTATTACATATATAATTTATTCGATCAAAAATTTAGTCAGATTTTAAATATTTCTCCTCCACAAGTGTACATGATATTGTACACTCATGTATAGTTCTCCAATGATTTTTTGTTATAAATATAGTATTTTTTGTCTATTATATTTTGGTTCTCGTACAGTGAAGTGTGACAATTATTGTTTTATATAAAGTGAACAATTATCATTTACATAAATATATTTTTTATGAAACATCAATCTTATTTTATTGATTGAGACAAAATGAATTCTAACAATTATTTTTTATATAATTGATAGAAGTTGGATGTATGAAACCAATCATATCTCAAGATATTTTCGAAACAATTTGGAGAGTTTTTTTAGATTTTTCATTTCACAATGTTTCAGATAGTGGTGGCATACACTGCCCATGTTCCAATTGTGTTGGAAGGCCTTGGTTGAGACATGAAGAAGTCAGCTACCACATAACGAAATATGGTTTTCTAGTAAACTAATATGTGTGGTATCACAATGGGGAGAAAATGAAATCTCAAATTTATAATGATTCAAATGAGAGGATTGGAGTGGAGAATTTTTTATATGACCAGCTTCCATTTATTTATCATCATGAAAAATAAAGGATTCTGACCCAATAATACTTCGATATGATCACACATGATATGTCTAATGAAAATGATGATTCTGTAAGGTTGAGAAAATTGAAGGATGCTGCCATGAATCCGGTATATCGACAGTGAGATAAAATGAAAAAGCTGGAATTTTTAATTTAATTGTTTCATGGGAAAACTATGTATGGGATTTTTAATAAATCATTCTTTTACATTCTTACCTTCTTTAATTATTTACTTCTAGATGATTCAAATATTCCCTCAAACCACTATAAGAAAAGTATGTTAGTTGAGGAACCCGTATTTTCAAAAAACAAAATTCTTGCTTTCTCGAAAGATTCTAGTTTATTCTAGGGGGAAGCTGCTAAACAAAATGATTGTATAAAATGTAGCACATCACACTTAAAGTCAAAATATGATGGAACATCATCCCGCATGCCAAAAAATGTAATGTGGAACATTCCTTTGATCCCCAGACCCCATTATCTTTTTATGTCTGATGAAATATAAAAAAAATGAGATTTCATGGTACTGAGAGAAAGAAGACTAATGATGAGTTGGTTCAACATGTAGATGGATTTTGATGGCAGATATTTGATGCTCAATATCCTGATTTTTCAACTGATGTTCGTAATGTGAGGTTGGATCTTTCATGGGATGATTTTAATCTGTTTGGGAAGATGCTTACTTCTAACAACACATGGCCAGTTTTTATACACAATTATAAACTTCTCCCATGGTTGTGATTGAAAAAACCATTCACTTTCTTGAGTATACCCACTTCTAGCCCTTATGATCTCAGCATTGATAATGACGTATACATGAAACCTTTAATAAAATAGTTGAAACATCATTGGGATGTGGGTGAGCACACATACGATGCATATTCGAAAGACATATTTCAGATGCATGTAGCGCTTCTGTGGATGATCAAATATTTTTCGGCTTATGCAGTGATGTATGGATGGAGCACATAGGGAAAACTGTCATGTCCTGTTTGTATGAAGAATACCCGATCTAGAAGACTGAAACATTGTTGTAGTTTCAATTTTATGGGACACCGACTATTCATTCCAATGGACCATCCATATATAAATAATTTTCCAAGATGTTATAATACCAAAGAGACTAATGATCCACCTTAGCGTATGTCAGGAACTAATGTGCTTAATGAATTGAATGATTTTGTTTTTTCATTTGGGATGGGTCAAATGATATTTGGAAAGAGAAAGATTGTTTCCACTAAAACCTGTTACAATTGGACGAAGAGAAGTATCTTTTTTGATTTTCCTTATTGGTCAACCAATTTGTTACGTCATTGCTTAGATGTAATGATCATTGAAATGAATATATGTGAAATGTTTCTTTTGTTACTTCTAAATGTTAAGGGAAAGACAAAAGATGATTTACGGTCATGGCGTGACTTGGTGGATTGATGAAATAGACCAAAATTGTATACTGTGCGTATCTGTGAAAAGAAATGGAAAGTTCCATGTGATTCTTATGTGATGACACCTATGGAAAAAATAATTTCTAGATGTATTAGAGAGTATCAGTGTTTCTTATGGATTTTAAACCAACATATCTAAATGGGTCAACAGAATAGAGGTGAATCTAAAATCTATAAAGACTCATGATTATCAAGTTATTCTACATGGTTTGATTCCAATAGAAATCCGTCATCTTTTGTCCCATAATGTAAGGGTTAATGTTATTTAGTTATGCCATTTTCATAGAGATCGTTGTTCTACGAAGTTATCCAATTAATTCTTGAATAAAATTTTGATAGATGCCCCATTAATTTTGTGTGAGTTAGAGAAAATATTTTCTCCATCATTTTTTTCACATGCATGCTATATCTAACGATCCATATTCCCACTGAAATACTTCTCGAAGGACCTGTTTCTTTTCATTGGATGTATCCAAATGAAAGAAATATGTACACATTAATGTCTTATGTTAGAAACAGGAATCATCCTGAAGGTTATATCATGAACGATTACTTGGTTCATGAATGTATGGATTTCTGCTCAATGTATTTCATTGATCTTAGTACAAGAATGAACAGAGCAATGAGAAATGAAGAAGAACAATATGAAAAAATTGAACACAGTTTTCCATCACTTCCTCAAATAAGAGGAATTCATGGATCATATACATTGAAGACAATACACCTTGAAGAGAGGGAGATGGTACATCGCACACTTTTGTTCAACTGTGTTTTGTTCGATGACTACAACATGTATCAAAATTTAATATGTACGTCTTACAAACATATCTGCTAAACTATTCATATTTTTTATCTACCGGGAACATAAAACAATGATAATTAGAATGCATCGTACTTTTCTTTGAGACTAAGGGACACTGTTCATAGCAAAGAGTTTTCGTCTTGGTTAAAATTAAAGGTAAAAATATTACAGTTTCATATAATAAAATCAATATTTAATTGAGTTTAATATTTATTTATATTGCAGGTATTGAGTTTCCCTACTAACTATGTCTCTGAAGAAATAAGAGCTTTGGATTTCAGTAAAATACCATTGTTCAGGACAGTAAATCCATTGTTATCAATGGTTACAAATTTATTGTCACTGAATGATCAAAGAACAATATAACACAAAATAATAGTGTTATGGATACTACCACAACGGATTTTTATGCCACTACATCAGATAGTAGACCGCGAATTGAAAATGTGGATTATTATGGAGTCGTTGAAAAAATAATAACGTTGGATTGTTACTCTAATGGATGAGTCACGATGATAAAATTCCATTGGTTTGATATGATGATGATACATGGGAAATTTATTGATGATTGTGGATTTAAAGTAATTAATATGACTCGCACTATTCCTACCGAATAACTATATATATTGTCATCAATAGATAAAATTGTTTTTTATGTCAAAGAGAAACTTCGACCTAAATTTTGTGTCATAGTTGAAGTAATTCCGAGACATATTTCTGATGATGGTGATGACGGAATTGACACCATCCCTACTTCCATTGCAACCAATCCATTTATTTCTTTTGATGACTCAAATAGATCAATTTTCAGAGTTGACTGTGAACTTGAATTTGTGGTCGGAAATATATAAAATCCTCCATCCATCTTCTCAATTCTTTTGGTTTACCTAGAGTTGGTTTGTTAGGTTTAGTTCTATTACAATTGATTTAATATTGAAACCGCCATCATCTAACCAAGTAAAAGAAATTAAAATTTTCCTTAATTTTGACAATTTATTTTCCACTTATTAATCTGGTAGAATCAATGTTCCATGATTTTAATAGACTGATGACAGTTTGTAAATAATCATCCTACTAAAAATAAAATTTCTTTATTACATTTGGGCGCTTTATTGAAATCATTATATATTTGTTCAAGCTCACCTAAAACAATGGTTAGTTAAACTATAGATGAATCCCCCTATTCCCTGTAATTGTTTTATGTTACAAATTAGTTATCCTTTTTTACTTCCATAATTGTTTTGAAAAGATGGAAATGAAACCAATTGAAGAGAGGTGACAGAAACAGAATATAGAAAACAATCGTCACATGACCGAGCTGGGCATTCCACCAATAGTGCCTCTAGTGAGTATTTTATTTCAAATATATTTATTTATATTATATATAATGTCATGTGATTAATTTTTTTTATACATTTTTTCAGGATCCATCTATCAGGAGAAAGTTATTTGAGGAGTAGCCGAGTAGTGGTCCCAGTACTGGGGGTGTTCGTAGGGGGGGTGGGTACATGAGCTAGATGATCTGGTCAGCATACCTGATTAGAACTTGTCCCTCCCACTAACATACCATCCATCCCACATTCTGATCCCGATGTGCCATTAGGGACACATGGGATATTTAGGCCTCCCATGTTTTCACCAAAATTTAAATTTGACCCTCATCACCCGTCTGTATCATATATGATGATGACTCCCACTCCCCATACCGCATTTGGCTAGCCATCCCTGTCATGTTCTTTTTTTTACTGCTTCTATCTCTCAGAGATTTTATTTTCCATCTTCTTCAACTACTGCTCTGCTAGAGTCTGTCCCTATAGAGCATACATTGGGACCCACTCCATCTGTACAGGGTGTTCCGTTAGTGTTTGTGGATCCAGAGACACACATTGATGAGACTACCGCAGTTATACTTATACAACCCTAACAAATTATTTCACTATTTTTTAATATCATTATAACGTGTATTGATAAAATATTTGTTTTTTTCATAAACGATATTTCTACTGATAGGAGGTGGGTGCAGGGGCGTACCCACATGCGTTCAGTGTGAAACCGCCGCACACAGTTGATGGTGGAAAATAATGAAGATAATCAGATGATTGAAAAATCAGGACAACAATGTTCGAGTTTTTTGGTGATGCTTTCCAAATACTCCGACATCATTCCGGTCAGCCTTCTCTCATATAGAAAAGTGTTGAATGAATTCAAGGATAAAACCTGGGCAGAGATATGGGTACAGAAATAAGTTCTATTTAATGAAATATATTAATTTTTGTATTTATAGGAATAATATTTTGGTTTCAGCTATGGTTTAATATCCCTGATGGTGAGGGTGCACAACCAGCACGTCAAAAGGCTTTAGGCGAGCTTTGGCGGGCTTATAAGCATGTGTTGTACCTTTGATGGCATGATAGAGTTGGCATAGAGTTGGGGGAGGTCCCTAACATGGATGATTTTCCATTAGAACAGTACCGACAGATGATTACTCATTGGGTGACTAGCCAATTTATGGTATTAATCAAATTAGAAGTATTTAAATGAAAATTTTCATGTTTTTCGTTATTACTAAAAATTGAATTCTATTTAGGATGCATCTGGATGAAATAAAAAAGTATTGATGCTATGAAATATTTCCACACATTAGGACGTACAATGATGCTAGATCATGAGAGACAGCTAGTATGACAGTTTATAATCATTCTTTAAGAATTTCACTTTCTATTTCTTCCTTCATAATTTATTTGATTGCTAATGTTGTTATAAAATATTAGTTATTAAATTAGTTTTTTATTGGTATCCTATTTTTAATTATTGTTTCCTACATTCAATGTCATTCTAGAGGCATAAATTCAATATAGAATAATGTGTACCTCAAGAAAAACGGTTTTTCTCGTGTAGAAAGAAGAAAGATGGAAGTGTGGTTAATGAATTGACTCAGTAGCAGATTGTACGTTTTACATTATAGATTCAAAATATTAATATCTATTTTGTAACTTAATAATCTATTTATATTTGTAACAGTCTACTTTAGAGGCCCTTGATTCCCAAGAACCTCACAAATTTAGGGCAAACGATCACTAACATCAGGTGATGGGAGATGAGCACCCTAGTAGAGTATGCTGCCGTCCTGGGAAGAGTATAGTTCCAACGAGGTATTGACCCTACTCAGTTATGAGTTGATGTTACACCGAGTTGCAACAGGTTAAGTCACATGCAGAACATGCTGAAAAAGCTCCACAGAGACGATAACACATTCTACTATGGAAACCACTCCATTAATGAGACTAATTGATGATTTACATCAACAACTTCCAGCCGAGGAAAGCACATCTTCTGAGAAATATATGTCATCGATGCATTCAATATATGGTGCACCAGGTTGTAGTTCTAGTGTCGTTCGAGACAATGTCATGGAGGAGGTCAAGGTGGAGGAGGCGGAGGGTGAGGATGAGGCCGAGGTGGAGGTGGAGGGTGAGGAGGAGGCCGAGGTGGAGGTCTGGGGCGATAAGGAGGCCGAGGCTAAGTACAAGGGTGAGGAGGGTGTGGATGATTACCGGGATGATTATGAGGACAAGGTTGAGGGTGAAGATGATGGTGATGACAGTGATGGTGATGAGGGATAGATTGATCCGTTACATTTTTGAATTATATTACCAACTATTGTTGTTTATTGATTTGTTGTGCCATAATATATGTGTGATTAGGTAGGTTACATTATCTTTTTTTTAATCAATGAATAATTAAACTTGATTTGATGATTTGATGTGCATCCCCCTATTTTAATGAAATTGTAATTTTTTAGTGGAAATTAAAAAATTAGTGGTCTGATTATAAGATGATATAATGAAATTATGTTTTTAACCTTGATTGAATTTTCTTTGAAAATATTTAAATACCATCCCATGAACCTAGGACAACCCCCCCCCCCCCCCGACAACCCTACAGACAGCCCCCCAGCATCCTCCATGGACCCCGGACATCCCCTTAGACATCTCCCCAAAAAGACCCTAGACATCCCCCACCCTCCTCCCTGAACCTCAGACACCCCGAGGCATCCCCCCAACCTCCTCCCTAGACCCTAGATAACCCCCAGGACTGGTGCCCATATTTCTCCCCGAACAACCCATTGTACAACCCATCAGACAGCCCCCACCCTCCGCCCTGTATTTCAGACAACCTCCAGACAACCCCCCCCCCCCCCCCCGAACACCCCCTATACAACATTATAGATAGCCCCCCCCCCACAACCTCCTCTATGGACCCCAGATAGCCCCCCACCCTC